>CM073432.1:9209575-10459575 GCA_037114965.1 Monochamus alternatus | reverse complement strand
GTTTTTATATTTTTGTTGTAAAATAAACTTTTATGTAATAATTATTGCATCTTTACTATATATATGCCTTTATCCTGTGATCTGTATTCATAAATATGCAAAAAAAAAATTGATTTCTGGATTCTGAACTATAATGTAGTATATTCATGTTGTCAGAAAAATATGCATATTTGTCTAGTTTTCAAAGAATATACAGGGTGGTCCACTTTAGATGGTGGAAACTTTAGAGGTAGACGGAGAACCACAAAATAATATCAGTTTGTATTATAAACCATATTCGAAAAATGGTTCGTTACAAAGATACAGGGTGTCAAAAGTTTCAAATTTATTAATATTTTAAAAACTACTTTAGATATTTAAATGAAATTTAGAATCTTTGAATAGATAATCGAGATACATATTTTTACGTAAAAAATATTATTTTTATTCCACCCGTGGCGTGCGTACGTATAAAATGGTACGCCAATGTTTTTTTTAGAAGCAAAAACTATTTCTAGAATCCTTGTTCAATTTACAACAGAAAAAGGCTCCTGACTTTTTTCGTTTGACACACCGTTTTCCAGTAAAAACTTACCTAATGATTTCTGAAAAACAATTAACTAAACAAAAACGGTAATGAGAAATTTAATTAGTGGCTTTTAACAACAATAACAAAAAGAAAGAAAATTAAGGGTAAAATCACAAAAATTGCTCTAAATGTAGTCCACCCACCTTAATATATTTTCGACATCTTCTCACTAACGCATTTATTGCAGACACTTCATGCGGATTTCGCCGCATATCATTGCAGGCTTGCTGAATTCTCAAAATTAAATCTTCCCTTGTTAATACGGGATTAGCGTAGACTTTTTATTGAATAGTGCCCCAACGTACAAGTCTAGCGGATTAAGATCCAATGACCTGGGTGGCCAGGCCACTGGTCCAATATCATTAACCACGTCATTATTCATGACATTCCTCCCTAGCCGGCCAATCCATCGTTCTGCATTTCCATCACAAAATTCGTAGCAAAAATGAATATATGCGTATTCGTTGTTATGCATTTTTCAGATTAATACTTACACAACACTCTAATAACAATGTTAACAATAACTCGAAATTAAATTACCTGATACAATTCAATTAACTGTAATTATAAAATGCAAAAACATTGACAGTAGTAGTCTTTTTTGTTTCATGGCCTACTAATTTTAATTTTTTACTGGCAAACGGTGTGTCAATCGAAAAAAGTAAGGAGTCTTTTTCTGTTGTAAATTGAAGAAGGATTCTAGACATAGTTTTTGTTTCTAAAAAAACATTGGCGTAAAATTTTTTTCAATAAAATTTCCCAAAGATATGTCCGTACGCACGCCACTGGTGAAAGAAAAATAATATTTTATACATAAAAATATGTATCTAGATTACCTATTCAAAGGTTCCAAATTTCATTTAAATATCTAAAGTAGTGTTAAAAGTATTGATAAATTTGGAACTTTTGATAAAAATTTTGACACACTGTATCTCGAAGCATTTTTCGGATACAGTTTATGATACAAACTGATATTATTTTGTGGTTCTCTGTCTGCCTCTAAAGTTTCCGCCATCGAAAGTGAACCACCCTGTATAACTAGTAAAAAGTGTCATCTTGGCATGTGATCTGTATATAAAAATATGTTTCAATAATAGGTACCTTCCATGTACTTCTAATTATATACAATGCATAATATGCTTAGTTTTTGTAATTATAGCCTAATGATCGTTTTCATTTATGTTAAATGAGTATGCACTTTAAGGTAAGTACAACTTTTTGCAGGGGCAAGTGTATTTTTACCTAACGCTAGTGACTTTTTTTCTCAGTGTATACATCAGTCAGTCAATTGTGATATTGAAATGATTATAATTTTTATAATTTCTACACGATTAGGAAATTTCAATTCACGAGTTATGTTAAAAACACCCTCAATTTGAACTGCCTAACAAGAAAATTTAAAAAACATACAGGATGGGTCATTATTTAAAAGAAATTTCCAAGAAAAAAAATTGAAGTTACATCTAGGCTAACACACGCCAAATATTACATTTTTTAAAAGGTGCATATTTTTAAACGTATGGATTTTTGAAAAAATTCTGTATATCGCAATATAAACTGTTTAACATTTTAGTGCCAGGGTTGCCAAGTTATGTAGAAAATACTTGGCATTTTAGAAAAAAAAAACATGACCTCTCAGAAGTTGTATTAATTTTCATCCATTGCGAAATGAAGTCTGAATATACAATTCTCTCCGCGTAGTATTTTAAAAAAATGTATTATCTAATTAATGTTATAATAAAATCCTGTCCCGTTACTGGTAGCACGACAAAAAAATTCGTAAAGTAACCCACCCTGTATATTATACATACCAGGTTACAAACACCTGTTTCATTTAAGTTTCGAAGATAAATTATTGAAATTTAGGACAATATATATACTTCACCATTTACCGTATAATTTAATTTTATTTGTGGTTTCACTTGAAGTAACACCAACTTTCAATTTTCAAATGGAATACCTTGTATATTATTGTATTTTCGTAATATGTATAATATTCTGATGATATTTGGTACATAACGCAATTTTTTAAATGGAACCATATTGATACCATGGTATTATTTTATTGCTCTCAGTAAAATAATTTTATTCATTTGATTTATTTAGCTCTACGATAAATACACTCAAAATGACAGCTAAAAGAAAGGAAAAATATTAAATTTTTGTTCCCTTCTGGGTGAGGAATACCCAAGGTGGCTTTGAAAACAATGAAAGATGTATCTGGTCTGGTTGCTGTTGCTTTACCAGTACTTGTGTACGACAATTATTGTATTAGAAATATATTTTATATTTTCTTAACATGAAATTATTATTTTTATATATGAAACTATAATTTTTAAATATTACAAGGTAAAGTGTTTCTGGAGCAGTCGGTTAGTAAACATTTCTAATATTACGTTCTGCAGGAAGTTATACGACTTTAAATGTTGGACATAAATCTTTCTTATACCGTTCCCAAAGATCCTTTTCTTAAAATGAATACTACAATGTAAAAATCTTTCAACCACTATTCACTAAAAGAAACTTCAGTTCTCAAATTGAAACTTTTCAAGAATAATGCACAGTACTGCCAAAAAAAATCTACAGAACGTTCTTCTTATACAAGGTGAAATGGATTTTATCCAAAGTAAATTGACTACATTAGATTCAGAACAAATGAAATTAACGTTACTACAAGTGTAGTTACTCTCCGTTACATTTTGAGCAATTACAAATAAAAGTTTCTACAAACAATTTTTCAACCTCTGTTAGAGTATAGTTGTCCTACGTTAGATTTTAAAGACCTACAAACAATATAAATGTTACTACAAATTTCAAATCACTTTGGAGTTTCCATTTGAAGTATATCTATGGTACATTCTCAGAAACTACAAGAGAAATACAATTTACTACAAACAATTTTTCAGACTGCATGTAATTTCGAAGAACTACAAATGAAATAAACGTTACTACAAGCCATTATAAACAGTTTTTCAGTGACTCTGCACATGACCTAGAGAAATGTTGTCCCCCAAGGCTCTATTTTAGGACCTCTTCTATTAAATATATTCACCGCTGATTTGTCTAAACTTTGTCTTAATTCTAAACTTAGTATGTATGCTGACGATATGCAGCTTCTTTATAGCTTTCGGCCATCTGAATTATATATTGCAGTAGAAGCTATAAATGACGACTTAAAACACATTTATGATTGGAACAAAATACTCTGTTAGTGAAGAATACTCTTTTTGGGACATCTTATCAAATATGACATGTAGATATAGATGAAATAAGTATTAAAATTAATAACGATAACATCCCTTTTTGTAATGTAGTAAAGAATTTTGTTGTGTTGTTTGACTCCACTTCCTTTCCTAATTATGTAACAAATATTTACTGGAAAGCATATTGATATACGATAACTTTTTGTAAGTATTAACTTTTTTGTGATGCTAGTCTTTATATTAGTTTTCAAGCGTCAAAAATGGTTTTAATTTATGTCGATGTGCTTTAGCAGAACGATTTCCCGGTAAACACGTGCCAAATGCAGCTATTATTTCGAGATGGAGGTCCAGGACGTACACGGCGTATTACAGCAGTGTGGCATATCATACACGAGGCTCAATTATATTCGTATCACGTACAACGTGTCTAAGAATTAATACCAAAGGATTGGACTTCCAAATATATCCCCTTTCTCGACACACATAAAAAGGGCACATATCATTCGAAAGTGCAGTGAAAAACTATTCCTAAAAAACCTCAACGATATACCCTTACGCTATGACTGAAATGCCTTGTTTCGACCTAAACATAGGCGATATAGTCAGACAAAAATAATTCAAAAGGCAATTTGATGTTATTAATATGAAACATTATTATTATCGTGATGATCTTTCGCAAAATAGGCTGACGGAAATCAATTCCACTCAACCTACAGTAATGACAATACTAAATCACTGTCTTATCACTTCTCTTACAAGCGCAATGGAGTCTTTGCCTTAGGCGCCGTTCATAATTTATCTTCTTATAACAGCGGGTACAGTATTCAAACAGGAATAATCTCCAAATCATTATTATTCATATTTTGCAAATTTACCCAATGGTTTCTTTGGTTTTGTTGTATTGTGTCTAGTTCCTCATCGATTAGAATAATATTATTTCTTCAATAAACTTCAGCGCATTGTTTATATACAGGGCCTGTTTTAAGATATTATGAGATGATTTAGTTTTAAAGTACACGTGAATGTGAAATGTATACTGGGTGTTCCGCATAAGAACCGACACAGAGCAGGTGCATTTAGGGGATCAAAAAAGGGTACTGCATCTCTCAGTTACCTCCATTCGCCCTTCAATTTTTTTCACCAAAACTACATGATAAGTACGCCGTAATAAGATAAAAGTACGTGCAAAATTTCAAGTGTGCATCTCAGAAAACAATGGGATTATTAACAAAAATAGTTTTTTAAAATGTAACTTTACCTGTAACTCTATATATTCAAACAGAGACGTTAATGGTATGGCCTTATATTTTGGGACACCCTGTATATATATACATATATATGGTTGTAAAATTTCTCCGGGTTGCTTTCTACAAAAGAACCATTTGTTTGACAAGGTTTCGGTAAAATCTCATTTACCATCTTCAGGTTACCTTACTTCTTTCTGCTTCGCGTTATATATAGCAGGAAGGGTAGTCTTGACTGACTAGTTAAGAAAAAACCAGAGATGTATTTGGGATTGCAGTCAACAGTGCTAAGGGCTAATACAAAAAGAACACTCTGTGTTGTTGTCAAGCTTTCGGAAATGTTTATTTCCTTTCTCAAGACATCTATAAAAAATTGAACAATATGCTTAGTAATAATAAGTTATAAAAGCTTATTATCTCACGTTATGTAAGTATATAATAAGCTTTTATAACTTATTATTGCTAAGCATATTGTTCAATTTTTTATAGATGTCTTGAGAAAGAAAATAAACATTTCCGAAAGCTTGACAACAACACAGTGTTATTTTTGTATTAGCCCTTAGCACTGTTGACTGCAATCCCAAATACATCTCTGGTTTTATATATATATATATATATATATATATATATATATATATATATCGTTCTAATTTATGGCGATGTGAAAATGCTTTAACAGAACGTAAACATGTGCCAAAATGCAGTTACTTTTACCGCGGTGTGCAAGTAGTGCGACGCGAGGGAAATTTGAAACGGAATCGTGGAAGAGATGGAGATCAGTAAGATCACATTATTAAATGTTTGTTTTATAAAACTGTATTTGTAAGAGTCCCCTGAACATTCAATTTTTTTAGATAAGTTCAGAATTACCCTGTATATGCACCATTGAACTTTGGAAAAAACAAATTCGTATAGTCGATGGGATAAATACAACATTTCACTTCGATGAAGTCAATTCCCATTGTACAGCTTGCAATATTTTATAGAAAAGACATCAGTCAACTAAAATAAGTGAGTATTGAAAAGATGATAGGGTGTGAGAGCTCTATACTGAAAAGAACCTTTCAGTAGAATAAAAATTGTACGCAAACTGCTGAGCAAAGACATTGCAAAATAAATCACGTAATTTATGCAGGGAATAGTGTAGTCACGAAAGGATAAACTGATTTTGGAACTCTTTACATATATTTGGGGACCTTTCACAAATTGATACGGAACGGAATAGATGCCGAACTATTTATTTTGCATATTTTTCGTATTTCGCTCGTAATGAGAAATCTAAATTTGTCTCGGTATGAAGTACCTCGTTGAAACTGTTATTGACTCTAGACTGAAAATAAAAAAGCTTGAATCTGAGGCTCCACTCTTTACTGCTATTCAAAACTGGTGCAATAATGCCACACTACTGTTATAAAGAGTATCACACTAATGAATGGTGCACTAATGGAATAACCAATAGTACTAGCAAGGTACTGCTGTGGAGCTAGTTTTAAATATTAAATTAAGATTAAATTACGGCCTTATATTCGCTACAGTTTTAAACACCAGTGCAATATGCTAAATTAGTGTTATAAACAGCATCACTATAATATAGTAATGAATGTTAGTGGACATTAGAGTGCAACTAAAAAAATACTTCTATATTTAATACTGCAATTTAACACTAGTGCAATAATGTCACACTAACATAATAAACAGCATCTCACACACACACACAGCAATAAATGTTGCACCAGTGGGATGGCATCAAATGTACTAGCTAGGTACTGTACTACTAATACTTTTTTACTTCTTACTTGTGTAGTTAATTTCAAATATTAAACCAGGATTCAATTAGTGTTTAATTGGTTGACTGCAACTAAAAAATTTCTTCTATCTTTAATACTGAAATTTAACGCTAATGCAATAATGCCACATTGGTATTGTAAATAGCATCACACTAATACAGTAATTAATGTAGCACTAGTGACAACAAACATGCCAGCAGGGTACTGTACTGGTAGTACTGCATTATTAATATTTTTTACTTTTTGTTACTTGTGTAGCTAGTTTCAAATATTACACTGGGATTCAATTTAGTGTTTAATTAGTCGATTCAAGAGTGCAATTAAAAAAATGACTGATATTAACTACGTCAGTCTATAATATTGCAATTTAACACTACTGTAATAATAACACACTAACGTTATAAACAGCATAACACACACAGCAATGAATGTTGGCCTAGTGGAATCAAAGGTACTAGCAGGGTACTGTATTACAAATACCTTTTAACTTCTTGCTACTTGTGCAGTTAATTTCAAATATTAAACTAGGAATAAATTACTGTTAAATAGGTTGTCTGTAACTAAAAAAATGACTTGTATTGACTGTTTTGACCAGTTTTTAACACTGAAATTTAACACTAGTGCAATAATTCCACATTAATGTTATAAACCGCGTCACACTAATATAGTAATGAACGTTGCACCAGTGGAATGACAATAAACGTGCCAGCAGGGCACTGTACTGGCACGTTGTTGTCTTGTGTAGCTAGTTTCAAATGTTACACTGGGATTCAATTATGTTTAATTAGTCGACTTTAGAGTGCAACTAAAAAATTACTTCTATTGACTACTTCAGTCTTTAATATTGCAATTTAACACTAGTGCAATATTATATAAAATTTTCTTGTTCAGGATCAATAGAATAGAATAAATAAATAAATTTACATTTACTTTGTTGATTACTGACTTTGATTGAAATTAAAACTAACTTCTATTTATTATTTTAACTTACAACTTTAGTACCACTCTAATATGATAATGAGTACTAGTAGTATAATAACAAAATAATGCGCTAGCAAAGATGAATTGCCACACTGAACTAATGAGCATAGTGCTAACATATGAAGCGGTAGGACCAAAAGTATATGGACATTTGTTTAGATCAGTCTCATTAATCTTTTTACACACATTAAAATGTATATAACGTTATTAGCATTTCAATAATATTTTGATTTACATTTTGCTTTGAAAAATGTCCGGTGTACAATGAAAAAGAATCCTTTAAAGAGGAAATTTTGTTCTATTTCAGAAAATTAAAACGCTATTCTCTCAGCTATCGTTCTTGAGTTAAATCATACGAAAGCCTCTGGCAACGTATTTTTAGCTCCTGCTTGGATTTAAGTTGCTCTGTGTTCTCCGTAGTGCCAACTGCTATACACAAGTTTTTATATATGTTCCTAGAGTGTTTTAGAAATTCTAAACAATATAGAATGATCTCGCCTTAAACTTTAATAACACTTACTTCAAGAAAATGCTACAAACCGCAGAAACAAAATCGACATAATTCATATTTATTGCTCGGGGTTACAATTTCAAAGAACTTTGCGCCGCATTGGTTAAAAGTATTTGTGTCTATTTCACGGGGATAAAACGCCACACATTTATTCCTTGATTTTAAGTTCACATTCTTTTGTTAATTAAAACATGTGTTGGTACCTTAAGATCAGGAAGTAAAGTACACTTTTATAGCAGAATGATAAAAACTTGCACTTCGGGAATACAAAATGCTTCACTAATACATAGTCTCTAAAAATAAAGTGCCATATTTAATCGCGAGATTAAATTTTGCACTTTGTATATTAATACGTTTCTATAGTCTTTAGTCCATTACTATCTTTTAAATCAAAGGAATAGTGTTTCTTTTGTACTTTATAATTAATTTTTACTTCATACATTAAAAGTAGGTACACAAGCGAAACAATTTTGCACTTTGTAGATTAAAAGTGCTTTATAGTAGTATAGGGATTAAATATTGCACTTTATAATAACTAAATAACTAAATATGATTCTTCAACCATCAGTTTTGGGAAACAAAATGTAATTTTTAATAACCTAGTTTAATCTTGCACTTCATAGAATTAAAGTGCTTCCTTTAACAGCAGTTACAAGCAGTAAAGTGCCATTTTTAACACAAGATTAAAGTAATTTTCTGGAAATTACAAATGTTTATTTAATCGCTAGCGTCAAGTAGTATAATAAAACTTTTAATCAATAGAGATTAACTCTTAATGTAGTTTGTACATCAAGTACTTCTTTAGCCTCCAGTTCCACCAAACAGTGGCAGTGATTTTGCAGTTTATTAAAAGTACTACTTTAATTGATAGTTTTAAACAAGCAAGTGCTACTTTTAATATAAGGGTTTAAAATTTGCACTTGGGAGAGTAAAGATACAAGCAACTGTTTTTAAGTAAGTTAAGTAGTATTTTAATAGAGAGATTAAATCTTACACTTTATAAAAAGAAGCTTGGTCAATCACTAATTTGGGACAGTGAAGTGTCATCTTTGACAACATACAATTAGGTGAGATATATGTGAACATACATGTGAAGGAACAGCCAGTTCAATTGTCGGTCATCTCACCTATGGCATACTGATGAGGGCTAACAAGCCCGAAACCGGTCTATGTCTGGTGGAGTGGCCGACAACGGTTCTTGGCTGTTCACACAGATACTGTAGGTGTAATTTAATGCCAGTCGGGGTATTAGTCCGTGAAGTAATTGTTTCCTGCAGTATCATTTATACGAGTAGAATATAGAATTAAATCTTGTACTTCATAGATTAAAAGTTTTTATTTAATTGCTCTAGTTTCAAGTAGTCTAGTGCCACTTTTAATCACCAGATGTTAAATCTTGCACTTTGTACATCAAGTACTTCCTTAGTCTCCGGTTCTATGAAATAATGACTTTTGCACTTTATTATTAAAAGTACTACTGTAATTGTTAGTTTTAGGCAATAAAGTACTAATTTAAATTATAAGAGTTTAAAATTTGCATTAGTGTCAAGTAGCATAGTGCCATTTTTAATCACGAGGCGTTAAATCTTGCACTTTATACATAAAATACTTCTTTAGTCTCGAATTATATCAAATAGTGACACTTTATTATTAAAAGTGTTACTTTAATTGCTAGTTTTGAACACTAAAAAAAATGTTTTTAGCCCCTACTTTTAAGTAGCGCAGTTTTTAATCTAGAGGGGTAAATCTTGCACTCTATAACTATAATGCTTCTTTAATCATTAATAAAGTGCACTTTTAATTACGTGAGATTAAATCTGGAACTTACAGTTCTCACCTTTCCATTTCCGACTGAAATGCATTGTAGATCACAGAACTGAAGTGTATCTTTCTTTGTACTGTATTTATATTAAAAGATGCACTTCGATTCATAAATATATATCAAACGCTGTATAAAAGACGCCCTTGGCAATGCATTACTAAATTTGGGATTCATTACGTAGTTTTACATACTTTCAAGATTGATTTGCAAATGCCTTGGAGCCTGAGGCAAATGAATACGTCAAGTGAACATCTACGAGTACAGTAAAGAGGAGAAAATGTATATGAAATCAATGAAGCATTTTGTATTGAATTTTCGGTTCAGTGGTCGTGAGTGCAGAAACTCTAATCCTAATAAAATGCACCTTTGACGGTTTAGAAATTGTAGTTTTAAAAGGACGTGGAGGAGACAAATTCTGAAAATGCAGGAAAGGATGTGTCAGATACCTTATTGCTTATGTCTATGTGTGTGATTTAAGAAACGAGGACCTAGGACTTTCTGAATAGTTACACAACTGTAATTCTAATTATCCTCAATAGTTGTTGGAAAAATACTTAACAAATGTATGTAAAATTACATATTTAATAAGTAGATATCGTTATTTTGACGCTCTATAGAGTGGTGATAAAGTTCTGCACAATATTAATTATATATGCACTGTGTCGGTTCTACTGCGGAACACCCTGTAGTCCAAGTAAGGGTGCTATTAGACTAGATACATTTTTTACGTCAAGCCATGCTTTTGTTTTAAAAAATACGGATTACCTTATTAAAAGCATGGCTTGACGTAAAAAATGTATCTAGTCCAATAGCACCCTTACTTGGACTACAGGGTGTTCCGCAGTAGAACTGACACAGTGCAGGTGCATGTAGGGGGTCCCAAAATATTGGAATTTAACCAAACATTCCTTTATACGAAGTTTCACACAAGCGGAGTTACAGGCCCTCAAGTGGGGCCAAATATTTCAAAGAAAAATTTATATCTGATTTACTTCAACTTGATGAATGGTAATATTCTGCGCAGAATTTAATTAACACTTTTTTACTCTCGTTAAATTTTAAAAAACTTTTCCTCCCCTACATAAATAAAATGTTTCCTTTTTTATTTGAGTGGTTTCTTTGTTCATCACTGAACGACTTTTTCAGTTTTCGGCTAGTTCTTATCTTAAAGAATTTTGGATCGGTCGTTGTTTCGAGTTTATATAGTCAACTCTTATTCAAGACCTAACAATTTTATTTTTCAATAATGCCTAGACGTAAACTGAGTACAGCTGAAGCCAGTAGGGCCATTGGAATGTTCGAGGCCCTCAGAGAGAAGTTGCTAACTTTTTTAAGGTCAGTGAAAGCGTAATTTCAAATCACCAAAAATAAAAATGAATCCAAAAACTGAACATGCTTTCGAAGGAAGAACAAGAAAAGCCACTCCAATATGGTATTATAGTGACAGCTGCCCACTTATTTCCACGCCTACTACTTTAGAAAAAAAAGTCTAATTTAATTCCCGCTGAATCTCAAAGACTTATCGATTTGTAAAAAAAATTAAAAATGTAAAATACAAAAAGTTAGACATTTTTACATCGACAATACAGTATAACTAGCGCCCCCTAGACGTGACCTCAACACTGTTTGCAAGTAATTACCACCTCAAAAAACATAACACTACAAATTTTCAAAACAATACGTTCTTAAAATATAGCAAAAAATCTAAAACATTTTTTCAACTTTAACACCCTGTAGAATGAAATGGAGCAACAATTGAATAAGGCATGTTGAGCTCAATCGATTTATTTTGACGTTAACAATTATCTCTTAAGCTATGTACCATCATTAATGACTCATCCTGTATATTCTGTATCGACTTGCTGACCTATTTCGCAGTTTGATTCATTACTCGCGATTTTTCTTTCTCAACTTGAAAAGCGTTCTTCACTTTAATGAACATAAAGCATTAACTTCTATCTACTGTCAATTAGTCGATCTTATTACAGATAGCTTTTTACATTACATCCACATTAAGATAATTAGATGGTTTAATATTAATAGGAGTGCCTATACTCCAGTTCGGTTCAATGACTATCTGCTTATTTAATACCCCGCAGGAAATTGTACGCAGTAAATTAGGTCCTTTGTGTTAAATTTATATTGGGTTAAGTGGGGGGGACCAGAAACTTATTTATTTCGTTTGATTTATTCGAATTAGTATTACTGAACTTTAACTTCCATTACAGAACTGCCACATCTGTAAAAGATATGCACTCATCTTATCTACAGGGTGTTTTTAAATGAAGTAACAAAAATGAGACCACAGATTCTTTAGGTGAAAATAAATCGATTTAACTTAACATACCTATATAACAAATCGCATAATAAAAAAGATACGGCGTGTTATTTGTAAATAACCTTTTAAGAAATCCAAATATTTATATAAAATTTGTAAATCGGGGGTTTTTGCGGGCGAGAAATTCAAATTTGAATTTCTCGCCAGCAAAAACCCGTGATTTACAAATTTTATGTAAATATTTGGATTTTTTAAGAGGTTATTTACAAATTTCGAAAATAACATTCATCTTTTTTATTATGCGATTTGTTATATAGGTATGTTAGGTTAAATTGATTTAACTTCACCTAAGAAATCTGCGGTCTCTTTTTGTTACTTCATTTAAAAACACCCTGTATACATCTAATCTGTATTTAAGTATAATAATATACTTAAAATTTTAAACTCCATTCAAGTGTACATGGGGTAAATGAAAGAAACCAGTTTGTTATTGTTTGGAAAAAACTGAAGGAAAAGTTTCATTTATCAATTAAAAACGAACCTTTGGATTCGGTAGTTTATGTTTGCTATTGTTTTTCATTTTATTTGGGTTTTTCTTAAATTTGGTGATAGCGGAACGACAGTATTTCCAGAGAAATGACGTAAGTAATTCAAAGGGAACTGTCAATTTAAATAAATTATTTAGAAAATGAAAACCCATATTGCAAGATATGTGTTCTATAATATTAACAATAAACAAAAATAGAAACTTTTCATTAGCGGAGAAATCGGTAAACAAAATGGGTTTACTAAAAGCAAATATCTAGTTATTGTAGGGGTTATGTAGATGCCTAATATTCTAGAAATACTGCAATAAGCAATATTTACAAAAAAAAAACAAGTTTTCATTAACTATTACTTGTTACAGAAGCAAAGATTTATTTAGGTAGGTAGATATCTAACATATTATATTTGTTCAAAAACATTTATTGGTTTCGCAAAGTTAAAAAAATATACAGGGTGTCCGAAAAAGACGTGTACAACGGAAGACTACAGACTCCTGGGTTCAAAACAAGCCGATTTAGCCCAATTTACTTATTTTCAAAATTGCTTCGTTTAGCCGCTAGAGAGCGCCAAAGTTCGCAAAAAATTTTTGTTTATTCCGAATATCTCGAAAACGACTGGATCGATTTTAACCATTTTTGGGCTACGCAGTTATAAGTCTAACCGACACTTTTTGACATTATTTAAAATCTTTTGCAGTCATTAGAAATATAAGAAAAATCATGTATCATTCAAATATAAGCACATATTTTTTTAACCCCCTGTATAATTACTCTCAACTTTTTTTGATGAGTAGCTTTTATTTAGAAAAAATATTTTTCGTATGTCAACAATATCAGAATTCGTTCTGCAACAAATAACGAAGTACCAGAATTTGGCTCTGATATTTTAAGTATCTAGTATTTTAAGTTTCCGGACACCCTGTATATATTTCTTTCGAGGATTTCAGGCTGTGGTAATATTTCCAGAATATTGTCAAAACTTACATAAGAAATGTCTTTTTCGGCCGCCCAAAATGAGTCACTGTTTTTGTCATCTTTCAGATTACTATGAAAAACAGTAACAGAGTTTTTTTATTTGTAACATAGTTAGAACATATTATTATGTTCCTACCTTTATGATTTCCGCTGTTAGGTAAAATTACATCACCAGAAGGATTACCAGATTTCTCTGGAATTATTCTTCCAGGGTAATGACAAAATATGAGTTTATGTTCAATTAAATTCTAGCGCATCAAGTGTTATTATAAAGTTTACACCCAAACGTATATTCAAATTAATCCTAATTATTTATTTCACTTGCACAAGACAATTTTCATATTTATTAGAATTATCTACTTACCAGAGGAATGATAAATAAATAGGATTTTTATATAATTTAAAAAAGTATAATTCATGACCAAATAGAACTATATCAAAGAGTGTTTAAAACAGATATCTCGGTCATTAGAACTTAAACCCAAGCACCGTGTACTACTAATATGTATTAATTCAGCATTGTGCATTGTTTTGCAGGTTGTATTACACCTAATCTGTATTCAGTTTAAAAGTACCGACAATTTTCAGGTAGCTTCAAATATGCTGCGAATGGTATATGCTTGAGAGCCATCAGTGAACATGTTCAAATTGACCAGTCCTATTGCATTGCATGTTATATTGCACCTAATCTGTAATCAGTTTAAAAATACCAACCATTGCCGGGTAGCTTTGAACACACTGCTAATGTACGCTATATGCTTGCGAGCCATCAATAAACACGTCTAAATTGACCAGTCATGTTGCATTGCAAGTTGTTTTGCATGTTGTATTACACCTAATCTGTATTCAGTTTAAAAGTACCGACAATTTTCAGGTAGCTTCAAATATGCTGCGAATGGTATATGCTTGAGAGCCATCAGTGAACATGTTCAAATTGACCAGTCCTATTGCATTGCATGTTGTATTGCAGCGAATCTGCAATCGGTTTAAAAATACCAACAATTGCCGGGTAGCTTCGAACACACTGATAATGCGCTCTATATGCTTGCGAGCCATCAATAAACACGTCTAAATTGACCAGTCATGTTGCGTTGCAAGTTGTTTTGCATGTTGTATTACACCTAATCTGTATTCAGTTTAAAAGTACCGACAATTTTCAGGTAATTTCGAATATGCTGCGAATGGTATATGTTTGCGAGCCATCAGTGAACATGTTCAAATTGACCAGTCCTATTGCATTGTATGTTGTATTGCACCTAATCTGCAATCGGTTTAAAAATACCAACAATTGCCGGGTAGCTTCGAACACACTGTTAATGCGCTCTATATGCTTGCGAGCCATCAATAAACACGTCTAAATTGACCAGTCATGTTGCATTGCAAGTTGTTTTGCATGTTGTATTACACCTAATCTGTATTCAGTTTAAAAGTACCGACAATTTTCAGGTAGCTTCAAATATGCTGCGAATGGTATATGTTTGGGAGCCATCAGTGAACATGTTCAAGTTGACCAGTCCTATTGCATTGCATGTTGTATTGCACCTAATCTGTAATCGGTTTAAAAATACCAACCATTGCCGCCGTAGCTTCGAATATACTGCGAATGCGCGCTATATGCTTGCGAGCCATCAATAAAACGTCTAAATTGACCAGTCATGTTGCATTGCATGTTGTGTTGCATATTGTATTGCTAATCTGTATTCGGTTTAAAAGTTTAAAAGTTTCGAACATGCTGCGAACGTATGGATCGATTGTTTTGAAAATTTGTAGTCTTATGTTTTTCTCAAGAATCTTTTATGATTAATAATTTATTAAGATATACATAATACAATTTTCAGTTGTAGTGTTCGTCTTATTGTTAATTCAGTTTTGATATCTTAAGGTTCTCTCATTTTCTAATTTAATTCCCGCCGAATCTCAAAAACTTAAATCGTCTGTTTCTCGAAAACGGTTGAGTTTTTCTATTAATAACAAGCATATCTTTTCTATTTAGAATTAAAGGTAGTTTGATAGTTTCTTTTTAAAATTTCAAAAGTGTAAAATACAAAGTTATACATATTTTTATATCGACAGTATTGTTTTTGCATATTCGTAATTGCCACCTTAAGAACCATAAGACTACATATCTTCAAAACAATCGGTCCATACGTTCTTTAAATATAGCAAAAAATCGAAAACATTTTTTCAACTTTAACACCCTGTATAATGAAAAGGATTTTGACGTTAACAGTCTGCCCTTAAGCTATGTACCATTATTAATGACTCACCCTGTATGGGAACCACCAACAATGTTCAAATTAACCAATCATGTTGCATTGCATGTTGCGTTGCAGGTTGCGTTGCACCTAATCTGTACTTGGGTTCAAAGTTTGTGTACTTCCTCGTGGAACCGCCGCCGCATTTTTTGCTGAGAGGTGAGCGTGATTTTTGAGCTACACTTCACAGCAACGGCCAAACGCATAAATATTAAATCCGCACTGAATTTTCGGCCGTTCCAACAAACAAAATCCTGTCTTGGCGATAAATCAATTCCCCTTGTCAAAAGCAAAAGATCGTATTTCGCGCTTTCGAAGTGTTACTAACTACCGTACTGTTTTACTATTTTGTATCATCGGAATGGTGAAAATAGAGCCTCTATTTATAGCTTTCTAAATTGTAACGGTCATTCGAAGTATCACGTTATTATTTACGAGTTTCTGATAGAGATTACAATCGATCGCGCTGCTATACATATTTTAAAGCCTCTGCTCCACAGGCTAAAATTTTGTTCTAACAATATATTTTCGGAAAGCAAAGATTACATCCAATAAACGAAACAAATAGAAACGTGCGAGTTAATATCTACTAAATAAATTTAAATTTACACAGGATTTTAATGGCTTTGGCCCCAGATAAGTAATGTTAAATATTCGTGAAGTTATATATACGGTATGCGCCAAAAGTATGGAATAAATTCAATAAAAACGAAACAATTATTTTTTGGGAAAAATCCTCGAACAGGTCGATTTTTAATTTAAAAAATACATATTATAGCGTAAAATGCGATTTTCAAATGTCATTTGTTTTCGAGTAATGACGTCATCGATTTTTTTTAAATGGCAACACCATATTTTTTTCCTTGATGCTGAAAGATCGTTTAATTCTCTATCAGACAGTACTAAAATTTTGCCTTCTTACATAGGAAAGTTTTCGAGTAAATGACGATTGAATGTTAGAAAACGTAAATTTTATCCATAAAAAAAGTAACAATTCTGAGGTATGTAAAATAAAATACAATTGATTAAATTTTATACTTAAATTAAATGTTCGAATTGCCATGCACCAACTTGTTGACAATGCGCAAGTCTGTGAAGAAATTCTTCTTGCACATTATGAATGATTTCTGGGGTAACTCTGCGTATTTTGTCCCGAATGCGATTTTGAAGTTCTTCTAAATTACGTGGTTTATTAATGTACACTTTTGACTTCAAGTATCCCAATAAAAAAGTGTTTCGAGTGTTTAAATTTTAATTTGTTATTTAATTTTATTAGTTATTTCAAAGAGTTTTAACGATATTGACTCGAAATTTGAAACACGCCTTGGACAGATAAATGTGCATTTTTTGGGGTGATCCGAATATTTCTACTTGCAGCAGTGACGTTCGTGCGAGAATCCCACAACCTTTTTTAATAAAAAAAATGGTACGCCACTGACTTTTTCCCGTTTTAATATATTTTTAAAATTCCGCCATCAAATTCTGAAAGAAATTTTATCACAGGATGCACCGTTTCCGAGAAAAAAATATTATTATTATTATTATTATTATTGTTATTATTATTATTCATTTAATTAGAAGGACAGAGGCACAATGCCTATAATGTCCAGAAGGTAACAATCATAGCAATGATAGTTTAAAAATACATAAAAAAACATAGTAGACAGTAAATTAAACAAATATACAAAAAATAAAATAACAATGGACAAATATGTCCTTACAACAAACATTTGTTTCACAAAACCAACGAAACAGGCCATTACCCGCGCTCGGTAAAGAACTATATATATATGGCTACAAACGAGATACAGGGTGTTTAAATTTTAATATTTTAATTATTTTCTTTTGAATATTTCAAAAATTTTTATAATCTAATACAGAAACATTAAACCAAAACACAAAACAAAAGTAATAAAAATATTTTTTAATAATCGCAAACCTATAACAGATGTTGAAAATGACCTCCGTCACAAATAATACAAGAGTCAACTCTTCGCCTCATTGACTGTCGTATTCGCTGAAATAGTCCTACTATATTTCTTCTTGTCTCACAACCGGCTGTAATTCGATTCCTCAGCTCTTCAACATTTTTGGCAAGATTGGAGTAAACTAATGACTTGAGAAAACCCCAAATGCAGAAATCTAAGGGATTGAAATCTGGAGAGTGAGCTGGCCATTGATGCGTACTTCCCCTACCTACTCAACGATTTGGATATACTGTATTTAAGTGACGCCGTACATTAATTCTAAAATGGGCTGGGACACCATCGTGTATGAACCATAAATTTTGTCTGAGCAGAAGAGGAATATTTGTAAGAAGAGCAGAGCTTTTCCTGTAGGAAGTGATGGTAAGATCCGCCATTTAATCGTAATGGGAGTAAATATGGACCAATTAAATAATCATAAAGTATTCTAAGCCACACGTTTACTGAAATTTGATGTTGAAAATGGCCTTGAAAAAATCCAAGTGGATTTTCATCAGCTCATAAGTGATTGTTATGAAAATTTCGTATAGAATCTCTTGCAAAACTTCTCAGTAAACAAAATGCCATTTAAAAAATTAGAATTTCGAGCGGTTACATGAAGAATCCATTGGCAAAAAACTAAATGCGGTACAAAGTCTCGAGGTAACAGCGCCTGTACACGTTGAATTTGAAACGGATACCATTGCTGCTCTTTTTGAATTTTAAATACGGTGAAGTTGATTACATTCAATATGTCGGCAATTTTTCACAATTCAAATAACACATATACACACACCATCAAAAGTCTTGGCTGTATAAAATGATTCGATTAAACCTAGTGTTTTTTCTTAATATAGTGAAAAAGTATATGTACTTAGGGAACAAAAAAGACAATAGAAAATTGCATACCATGAACCTTTACTTTATTACCAATGTTTTTACAAATCTGGTCAGTTTGACAGTGTTTCCTTTGAATTTTTTTACATTATAATGCCAGGACGTGAAATTTCTGTGTCTACCCGAGCAAGAATGACTACTTTACATGATGCAGGACATTTTAATCATCAGATATCGAACATGTTGGGCATTCCTAGATCATCTGTTGTACGAATACTACACATATATGAAGAATTTGATAGGGGAAAATAGACCACGTAGTGGAAAGTAAGGATCGGTATTTGGTGCAATAAATATATCGCACATCTTCGGCTTCAGCTTTCAGGGCCCACTTTCAAGGTACCTACGTTTTACCGTGTTATATCGACACCTACTATATGAAGACGACTCCACAACGCAAATTTCCGTAATAGAGGACCATTACGGGTTCCTACTCTACTTCCAAGGCGTCGTGATGTCCGTCTCCAGTGGGCGCGAGAGCATAGGGGCTGGTTTTTACGCCAGTGGCGGTGGGTCCTATTTACAGACAAAACCAGAATTGGACTGGTTGCTGATGACAGTCGACAAAGAGTCTGGAAAGAACCAGGTCGTCAACAGCGACTTCATTTTCCTCGTGAAGTTGCTCCGTATGAAGGGGGTACCGTAATGTTTTGGGGTGGAATAATGTTCAACCGTCGCACCCCATTAATTCGTATCCACAGAATATGACGAGTTAAAATTACATCGAACAAGTTATTACGCCCATTATATACCCTACGTAATGAATTAGATGAAAATTTTTTGTTTATGGACGACAATGCTCGACCACATCGCGCAAGAAGGGTTCAAGAGATACTCGAAGCAGGACATATCAATAGATTAGATTGGCCAGCCAACTCTCCTGACATGAATCCTATTGTGGTATTTCGTTGCTAGAACCATTCAAAATCATATTCATCCACCTCAGACTGCAGATAAGTTAGTCGTGGCGGCAGAAGAGGAATGGAACAATATTCCGCAATAGATCGTTAACCGCTTGATTATCTTAATGTACAGACGTGTCAATATGTTATTGGAACGTGGTGGAGGTCATACCGACCTTTTGATTTCATAAATTTTGTTAAAAATGTCACACATTAGCTGGTTTTTAATTTTCAGTTTCTCGAACATATGTTTTCACAAAAAATAAATTCAGAAAACAATATACTTTTATAAATGTATTTGGTTTTTCTGACAAAAAGATTTCTTTAACAAGAATGAGGGGGAGTCCAAGACTTTTGACGCTGTGTGTATGTTAAACTATAGCGACACCTAATTACCTGTCTAAAAAATTATGACTCCCTGTATTTGCTGCACTAATGGATTAGCACCAATGAAGTTTATAAAATTAAATAAATCCACTCGTGGCAAGTGAACGAATATTATTAAAATCCTCTGATTATGCTTACCTACTTCTACATCATGGAATTTGCACTATATTACCTATAATATCTATCTACCTCTGACTGTACCTGTCACCTTTATCTACAGAAACATAAACTGCACTGAACGGCGTGTTACGTCACACCAATAATATCGCGCTTTCGGCCACGTGGTTTTGTTTACATTCCATGACAGATTATTATTGTTCAGATTTTGATTATTATGTGATTACCTTCCAAGATTACCCTGCAGTTCATTTCAAAGTAATATACTAATCCATTATAGTTACACGAATAATTTTCCTTCTATTATGACGTTTGTTTCACTATGAAGTCTGCTTAATCAGAAAGTACTATTTGTACCGCCATTGTCAATATTATTATTAAATAAAGTCCGACAATTAATTAAACAAACGGAAAGCTAAGTCGATCCGATATAACTTGAAATTAGTAATTTGAATTATTGAATAATATCTGCTGAATATTGAATTATCCGTTGTAGAATTTGATATATGGATCATGAGTTTTAAAACAGTCGTTCAAAATTAAGAATTTACACAATTTTGAGAATAAAAATATTACGTATGAAGATGTACAGAAGCCGTAAATAAGCGTTCGAAAAAAATTAATATGAATGATGATGCATAACATGCGATGTGACGAACTGTTTGCAACTTTTCCTTAAAAAAAAATGAGATACCAACATTGAAAAAAGTAATGCAAGCTATTCAAGGAAACGACATAATTGCTAAAGTCGACAGAAGGAGACACTGAGAAAAGTTTTCCATGACTGGAATATCGTTGGTCAGAGAAACAAAATTGTTAAGCTGTTGAATTATACAGGATGTTACAAATTAGAAGATCATGCCGTTAACCACATATTCTTTGGACTAAAATAATGACTTTTCTTATGCCACTTTTCATTTCGGAGCTTCATTTTCAAAATAGAGGGTGTCAAAATAAAAATTATTAGAATGGTTTCTATTGATGGCTCTGATATATTTATTTGAAATTTGTCAAATATTTTTATCTTAATTCGGCACACTTTCTGTGTAATCTTGGTCTAAAGTATCAAAGTATAAACGTAGAATAGAGGGGTTGTAATAACCACTGACCAATTATTTTTTAGTACGCCTATGATTTCAGAATGCTTGTTCTTGCTCTATTTATTTTTATTCACGAATACATACTCGGATCCTTTTAATAAAAGAGTAACGAATATTTTTGTAAAATATGTGCTTTCAGTGCTCATCTCTCTCCATCTTGTACAGTTTGGTCTCTGGTTTTTGTAAAATATGTGCTGATTCATTGACATTGACATTATGATCAAATTATTCAGAATCATTTAAGTGAAATCGATCCTAATAAGTGGATTGATAGAGAACGGTTTGCATCTGTTTCTGAGGTTTTATGAAAGATTTCGTTTATATGGTTCCAATACTAACAGCTAAGGGAACGGATTATACAAGGTGAAGAGCACTTTAGGCTGAAACTACATACTTCCAAAATATTCGTTACTCTCTCGTTAAAAGAACCACAGGTGAATGTGAAAGTGGACAACATTATACAGAAAGTATGTCGACTTAAGACAAAAATATGTGTCAAATTTCGAACAAGTATCTCTAAAATCACTGGAGCTGTCAATAAAAATCGTTTTTAAAATTTATATTTTGACACCCTGTATTTTGAAATTGGTGGTTCGAAATTAAAAGTGGCATAAGAAAAGTCCCATTATTTTAGTCCAAAAAGCATGTAGTTAACGGCTTGACCTACTAATTTGTAACATCCTGCATAACCATGTTTGGAGGGGAAATCTTGTCACGAATCTTGCGAAATCCTTGCGAAATCGTGCGACATCGCGAGAAATCATGCAAAATTCCGCATCATCTGGAGGTAAATTTATCCATAAACATTGACAATACTGTCCACCGTGCGTCATTATCGACGTAATACAGTATGCGCCAAAAGTATGGAATAAATTCAATAAAAACGAAACAATTATTTTTTGAGAAAAATCCTCGAACAGGTCGATTTTTAATTTAAAAAATACATATTTTAGCGTAAAATGCGATTTTCAAATGTTATTTGTTTTCGAGTAATGACGTCATAATTTTTTTTTAAATGGCAACACCATATTTTTTTCCTTGATTCTGAAAGATCGTTTAATTCTCTATCAGACAGTATTAAAATTTTGCCCTCTTACATAGGAAAGTTTTCGAGTAAATGACGATTAAATGTTAGAAAACGTAAATTTTATCATAAAAAAGTAACAATTCTGAGGTATGTAAAATAAAATACAATTGATTAAATTTTATACTTAAATTAAATGTTCGAATTGCCATCCACCAACTTCTTGACAATGCGCAAGTCTGTGAAGAAATTCTTCTTGCACATTATGAATGATTTCTGGGGTAACTCTGCGTATTTCGTCCTAAATGCGATTTTGAAGTTCTTCTAAATTACGTGGTTTATTAATGTACTCTTTAGACTTCAAGTATCCCCATAAAAAATAGTCAAGAGGTGTAAGATCTGGCGATCTTGCAGGCCATTCTATCGGTCCGCGTCTGCCGATCCACCTCCCAGGAAAACAGTTGTCCAAAAAATCTCGTACAGGGCGCGCATAGTGCGGAGGTGCACCGTCTTGCTGAAACCATGTGGTATCGTCATGAATGTCAGGGTCATTATCGTTAGGAAAAATTACTGCAAGGGCTGGAATAAGGTCATTTTCTAGAAACTCTAAATATCTTTGTCCTGTAAGGGTTCCTTCAAAGAAGAAAGGCCCTACTATTCTGTCGTCAACTATTCCAATCCACACATTTAATTTCTGAGGGTGTTGGGTATGTGCCTCTGCCATCCAATGAGGATTTTCCCGACTCCAATATCTGCAAGTTTGACGGTTTTACTGTACCATTCAGACAAAATGTGGCCTCATCTGAAAAAAGTATTTGCCGGTGTAAATTTCTATTTCCTTGACATAAATCCATTAGAATTTCGCAAAAGTGTAAGCGGCGATTGGGATCATCTTCATTGAGTTCCTGCACAAGTTGAATTTTGTAGGGATGATATTTTTCCTTCCTCAAGACACTAGTCAGAGCACAGTCTGACTAGTGTTATTGTTTGGTGCAACCAATCGTGAAGAATTATGAGGATTATCCACCATACTTATCAAAATGTTCTGTTTCTGATTTTCATTAATGCTTGGACGTCCAGGTTTTGGAATATTTACAACATTGCCAGTTTCTCTAAATTTAGACTCTACCTTACTGACTGTTGATTGGCTGATAGGGCGATCTGGATATTTTTCATTAAATAAATCGCAAACTTCCTGCTGAGTTCTAGTCATATTCCCGCATCCGATAAGAATTAAAATTTCAATTCTTTGAGTAACAGTTAAATGTGCCATAATACTTTAAATTGAATAATAATTTCTATGTCGCTTACAATACTTATTAGAAAGTCGGTGTGACAATGACACTTTGCAAAGATTTTCACCTACGTGATCCATAAAAGAACTATGGAATTCAAAAAACTTAGAAATTTTAATACTGTCTTATAGAGAATTAAACGATCTTTCAGAATCAAGGAAAAAAATATGGTGTTGCCATTTAAAAAAAAATCGATGACGTCATTACTCGAAAACAAATGACATTTGAAAATCGCATTTTACGCTAAAATATGTATTTTTTAAATTAAAAATCGACCTGTTCGAGGATTTTTCCCAAAAAATAATTGTTTCGTTTTTATTGAATTTATTCCATACTTTTGGCGCATACTGTATTTATTCGCGCTTCCATTTCGCCAATGGCAGGTCTTAGCTCACATTATTAAGCATGTGCTGTGCGACACATATCACTGGAAGGCTGTTTGTCTTCAAATTTTAATATTTTTTATTTCATTTTATTAACTCTGCACTTCGACGCTAATTCTTGAATGAATGCCCCTATCCACTAGTTTCTTTAAAACTTTATGAACATTAAAACCGGACACCCTGTACCTAGGGGGTAGGGCAAGTCGAGGGTTAGCTCAAGAGTTAACTTCGCACCTTATGAAACAATTTAACTATTGCGCAAAACTTATAACAAAGAAATCGCTATCTTTAAGGAACTGTCAATTTCGCATTTTTGTCAATCTGAGTGTTTCAGCCAAAGTCGTAAAGCGCCGCTGGCATTGAATATTTTTTTTACAGTTTTTTTCTTGTTGTAGTGTGACTAGGATCAAAATCAGCTTTTTGACAAAGAATGACACAATTCTGAGCAATCTTAGAAAGATTCTTTTTTGTCGAGTTAATACATCAGGATGTTTTTGCAATTTTTTATATATCACGTATACAGTGTGTATGTAAGGTTGGGAAAATATACTACCACACAGTCCGAGGGCCAAAATTCTTTGATCTAAATTCAGTTACTTTAGTCCAAAATTTTATAGTTTCCGAGATACAGGGTAATTAAAATACAGTTTTTCAAGTTTCTTTAAGAAAAAAAAATGTCAAATAAGAATTATTGATTAAACAATCAATACACCAGTGCACACAAAATTTACAACGATTTGAACGCATGTGAAGTACTGTAGGTGGCGCTCTCTACAATTGACAGCAATCTCCAGGCAATATTTCAATTTCTTGTCTCAGAAAACTCACTGCTACCAAGTTTTATGTAGGTAAAGCTATTGAGAAAAAGAAATTAAAAATTTTGGACTAAACTAACTTGATATAGGCCGTCAGATTTTGACTCCCGGAATATGTGTTTTTTTTCTCAAAATTTTGTATAGTATACTAATTTTCGAGGTAATTTTTATCAAACACAAAATCCTTGGAAACTCGTTGAAATTGCAGGAATTCCGCGAAATCCTTTGAAACTCCCTATTTTGCGAAATCTTGTTACAATTTTGATTCCAGTGATTACCCCCTCGTCAAGTTTACAATTCCTTATTCTAATATTCTTATTTTTATACGCAAATTTTTGTGTTCACTGAAGTACTGTAGGTGGCGCTCTCTACAATTGACAGCAATCTCCAGGCCATATTTCAATTTCTTGTCTCAGAAAACTCACCGCTACCAAGTTTTATGTAGGTAAAGCTATTGAGAAAAAAAACTGAAAAAGTTGAACACTTTATGTCTCGGAAATTATAAAATTTTGAACTAAAGTAACTTGATTTAGGCCATCAGATTTTGGCTCCCAGAATATGTGTTTTTTTCCCAAACTTTTACAGACACCTTGTATAAGTATACTAATTTTCGAGGTAATTTTTATCAAATACAAAATCCTTGGAAACTTTTTGAAATTGCAGGAATTCCGCGATATCCTTTGAAACTCCCTATTTTGCGAAATCTTGTCACAATTTTGATTCCAGTGGTTACCCCCGCGTCAAGTTTACAATTCCTTATTCTAACATTCTTATTTTTATACGCAAATTGTCAGTGATCACATCTTAACGTTACATTAAAAATAAAACACCTAAAAGAAAATTCATTCGCTCACAAATTCATTTAACATTTGTTTTAAAATACTGTACAAAAGGTATTACTATATCTGTGAGAGAAATTATTTACAATGCAAAAATGTATTAAAACTGTGAGGATTTAATTACAAACCTTTTTATATCGGCACATGCGATTTTTCAAGTAAATCAAAATAGACAATTCGTAACACGGTCACATCTAATAAAACGAAGAAAACAAACAACCGGCTTCATAAAATGGCTGGTGCAAACACATTTTCGTAACAGATTCTTGGATCCATAGCGTTTTACACCGTTTCAAAACGTATTTCGTTTTTGATATCACCGAAATGCTGTCCTTAGTGAAGCATTCACTCGTTAAGACACATAAAACTTTTACAGTGTCATATAATTTTTTATTTGTAGCCTTTCCGTGGCGGTTTGTATCTCTGGCAGTTAAATATATTACATTGTCATATCAATTTTCCGGCAAAGCTGTAGTATTTAGATTCATTGACATTAAAATCCATTTATTTGCTATTTTATAAAGATTATAACGATCATTTAATAATAAAGTAGTGCATATTTATTGCATTATACAGGAATATTTAACGACAAAAACTAAACTCCATTCATATTTAACAATTTCGGAAATAAAATATTATATTGTGGCAATTTTCTTATAGCCTCCATGTAAAGATGTACAGGGTGTCTTAAACCCGATATGATGGGCCTACAGCGAAAATGCAAACAATTTAAATAAAATTTGGGAGACGTGGCGTTAAATGGTCCATTTTCAATCGAAAGTATTATCTTTCCGATTTAACAGAAACGACTAATGATGTCAGCAATTATATTTTTTCCTGTTCTCTCTCTCTTTTTTCTAATAAACTTTCATTAGAGACATTTTTCTGTATTGCATCCCGTTTAAAAGTTATAAGGAATAACGGAGTCTCAAAAGAAATATCACCTAAAAATTACATTAGCGGTGGAAGGATCCAGTAGTCGTTGGAAAAGAATTGAATGTTCGTTGTTTAAAGTGTTTATTTTGTGACATAAATGTCACAAAATAAATTGTAGTAAATATAGAAACTGTTGATCAGAACCTTTTTCGGTACGTTCTTTGGACGGACGAGAGTCGGTTTGTCAGTAATATACACACCATTATAAATCTTAGAACCCCTGTATATAAAATGATTCGATTAAACCTCGTGGTTCTTCTTAATGTGGTGAAAAAAATACATGTACTGAGGGAACATAAAATACAATAAAAAATTGCAGACCATGAACCTTTACTTTATTACCAATGTTTTTACAAATCTGGTCAGTTTGGCAGTGTATTCAGCTAAGTGTTTCTTTGAATTTTTGTACATTATAATGCCAAGACATGAAATTTCTGCGTTTACCCGTGCAAAAATGACTGCTTTACATGATGCAGAACACTCTAATCATCAGATATCGAACATGTTGGGCATTTCTAGAATAGTACACAGATATGAAGAATTTGATACAGTGGAAAACAGACCAGGTAGTGGACGTCCTCGAGTGTCTAATGAAAGGGAGGGTCGGTATTTGGTGCAATATGCCCGTAGATACTGCACATCCTCAGCTTCTGCTTTCAGGGCCCACTTTTAGGCCAGGCGCAAAATTAGACGCAGCTTGGTGAAGTGACGGCGAGTTTTTGTGAATCTAAGTAATAATACGAGGGTTGTCAATGTTTTTTCAAATAGTAAACATCTTTTTATTGCTAAGTACATACATATGGTCGGTCAGTGGTCGCGCGGTTTAAGGCGTCAGTACTTGAATCGAGATGACTAGATCGGTGTTGGTTCGAGCCCAGCTGCCGCACAGTGGCGCAAAACGCCACTGTGCCACTCAAATTACTGTTCACTCCTTAGGGTTGGGTCGTTTGAGGTATTTTTTTTTAGAATGTTCGTCATAAAATTCCCTATCGATCGCTCTTTGTCAATTTTCGCTTTGGGTCTTCATTTTCGCGGAATTTGACTCCAAAAATGGTTTTGCATGGAAAAAACTAGATTTTTTGCACAAAAATAACCCTACGGAGCACGAGATTAAGATTTTGCTGGACTTTTTTATGGGGGAATGCTCGTCTTGGAAAGCCCTACAAGACTGTCCACTTAGATTTCGGGAAGCAATTTTCCGTTGCTCTTAAAATGGCTACAATCATCCAAAAATTTTCACATATCAGAAATCGTTCTACTGAAAACTGGGAAAGTATTGGAAAAAATCTCATCTCACAAAAATTATTTGTATACATTCGAGGAATCCGCAAAAAATTTTGCATAATTTTTGGACACATTTTTGGACATTCACCAAAATGGCCACGTACATATTTTCCGATTTTTTCCGTAATTCTGAAAAAGGTCATAAAAGTTCCATAAAAAATGATTTTGAACATGTTTTTGGGAATTCAATTTTTTGATAAAAGTGGCCATTTTGGATACAATAGTTCATTGTTAATGAGAAATGATTGATTTGATTATTTTCTTCCCAACACACAGAGATAACATAAAACAACGTCGAAATTTGCTTTTTTATATCGAGCGCTGTACAAAAAAAAATAAAAGAAATAAAATATACAAAAACAATATTTGTCCTAGAAAAACATACACTATTCTACATTAGTTTATATACAAGGTAGATATTTATAAAATATATAACGATAACCCTTCAAAAGACTGAGATTTTTGAGAATTTGTTTGGACAGCCAAAATATTTAAACGTTTCGGGAAGGTCAGATGATTTCCCAGTATTTTTGAATATTTGTGGATTTTGGATCAAAATGACCAAAAAGAGAAAGATCCACATAAAATATTATGGTCTCGAAAATTTAAAGCATCCAGTAGATGCTGAAGACTTTCACTATCATACATTTCCATCCGAACAGTTCCAGGAAAATCAATCATTTACGAGAAAATTCGGAAAATCTGTACGTGGCCATTTTAGTGAATGTCCAAAAATGAGTCCAAAAATTCTGGAAAAATTTTTGCGGATTCCTCGAATGTGTACAAATAATTTTTGTGAGATGAGATTTTTTTCCCATACTTTCCCAGTTTTCAGTAGAACGATTTCTGATGTGAAAATTTTTGGATGATTGTGGCCATTTTAAGGGCAACGGAAAATTTCTCCCCGAAATCTAAGTGGACAGTCTTGTAGGGCTTTCCAAGACGAGCATTCACCCATAAAAAAGTCCGGCAAAATCTCAATCTCGTGTTCCGTAGGGTCATTTTTGTGCGAAAAATCTAGTTTTTTCCATGCAAACCAATTTTTGGAACCAAATTCCGCGAAAATAAAGACCCAAAGCAAAAATAGAGAAAGAGGGATCGATAGGGAATTTTATGACGAACACTAAAAAAAAATCACCTCAAACGGCCCAACCCTAAGGGGTGTACAGTAATCAGAGTGGCACAGTGGCGTTTTGCGCCACTGTGTGCCGATAGACCGTATATAAGCTATATTCGTGGAGAGGTTTGGCGCCTTCTCTGCGGGTATGGTAGGGTGGAAGAATGTTGGCTTGGGTCAATGTGAGAGATTGATACCGGTTGATATTTGACTACCCCCCTAATTAATGAGGTTTTCCAGGTTTCCCTCATTCCTGCAATGAATAGTGGTTAGGGCCTACCAACTTAAGTCGTTCCTGGGCGCAAATGCGGCCTGCTTAATAATAATATGCCGCCCCCTCTCCCGCACAAGTCTCCGACTTCTGGGCTAATCCCTGTGATTAGAATAAGGGGTAGAGATATTATTATTATACTCTGAAAGCTTGGACTTTTAGCTATTTTTCAACGTAGTCCCCGTCACGATCAATGCATTTTTGGAGTCGTTCTGGGAGCTCTTTCATACCCGCATCGTACCACTCTCCCGCCGACTCGCGCAGGAAGGTATCGGCGGCTGCCTTCAGCTCTTCGTCGCTGGAGAATTTCATTCTACCTAAGTGTTGTTTCAGGTTGGGAAACAAATAGTAGTCACTAGGGGCCAAATCAGGGCTGTAAGGAGGATGGTCTATGATTTCCACAAGCAAATGCTCCTCAAATTTCGTCACTGACTCGTCCGAAACTGATGGACACCCGCGGCCGGCCTCGTCATGCACGTTTATACGACCGGCTGCGAACTCTCTATACCACATTTTATGTGTCCATACACTTTTCTCCATACACATCGGTCAACTGACGATGAATTTCAATAGGGGGTGACCCCTTAAACCACAAAAATCTAATCACCGAACGCAATTCACACTTGGCAAGAGCGTCGATTTTTCCTTCCATCGATAACGGCTGCTAAGCCAAGACCAGTGATGTTAACCTTTTAAAACTTGTCTCCCTACGACAAAGTATGAAATTCCCCTACTCTACTATAAATTTCCCTACGCTGCCTGCCCAAGCCATAGACCAAACCCAAGTTAGAAATGTTAAAATTCTGTATAAAAGATAAAGCGCTGTTGGCATATTATTGTTTACAAACGAATATGAGAAATGATCCATAAAATCTTATTTTCTTTTAAATGGTGAAATAGTAAGTATTTGTTAAAGTTCTTTTTCCCCTACAAAATAACAATATTTTCCCTACCAACCGATTTATTGACAAAATTTTCTTACGAGTAGGGAACTTCCTTACGTGTTAACAACACTGGCCAAGACTCCAAGATTGACCGTCACAGCGAGGCAGTGACCAGCCAGATTAGTGGTGGGTGAAGCAAGGAACACGGTGCTATTGTCAGATTTAAGCTAGGGGAGCTTGTTGGAGACCTTAATTTACGGACAACCCTCTTAGTTATTCAGCATATTTCTTCGCAGCGTGACGTGACGCAGTTTTGGCTCAACGTAATCCTGCGGAACGCAGTGTAGTTGCCGCAGTTTTAGAAATCACGGCGCGTGTTTGAAAACATGGAAAAAAATTAATCGAGACTGCGAATTCGACAAGTTTTGTACGATACAAGCCATGTAGACTACATGAGAACAAAAGCGTCACTAAATTCTTTAGTTAAGGCAAATTCTCCATCAGTTTTTGGTTTTTTTTTTCAAGTACAAGCTTTTCACTGACTTTTTATTACTACCCATCTGGGTGATACACGATGCCATTTCGCACTCAAACTCGTCTTCTGAATCGAATTCAGAACTAAATTGATAATCAATGAGTGCAGCAGCAGTTGCCATTTTTCAGTAATATGGCTTGCCTGCGAAGTGAAAACTGCAATCGTATGTGCGCGGTACCCGCGCTAGAAGTTTCCTCCCGCATAAAACTCGCCGTGACTCACGCTGCGTCACGTCACCAAGCTGCGTCTCATTTTGCGCCAAGCCTAAGGTATGTTTCGCCGTGTTATATCGACACCTACTATTCGAAGACGGCTCCACAATGCAAATTTACGTGCTAACAGACCACTACGCGTCTCCACTCTACTTACAAGACATCGTGCTGCCCGTCTCCAGTGGGCGCGAGAGCATAGGGGTTGGCTTTTACGCCAGCGGCAGTAGGTCTTATTTACAGACGAAACCAGAATTGGGTTGGTAACTGATGACAATTGACAAAGAGTCTGGAGAGAACCAGGTCGTCAATAGCGACTTCATTTTCCCAGTGAGGTTGCTCCGTATGAAGAGGGTACCGTAATGTTTTGGGGTGGAATAATATTCAACCGTCGCACCCTATTAATTCGCATACCACAGAATATGACCTATCAAATGTACGTCGAACAAATTCCCCTCTACATAATAAATTAGGTGAAAATTTTGTGTTTATGGACGACAACGCTCGACGACATCGCGCAAGAAGGGTTCAAGAGACACTCGAAGCGTATCAATAGATTAAATTGGCCAGCCAACTCTCCTGATATAAATCCTATTGAAAACATGTGGGATTTCGTTGCAAGAGTCATTCATAATCATATTCCTCCACCTCAGACTGCAGATGAGTTAGTCCTGGCGGCAGAAGGGAAATGGAATAATATTCCGCTAGAGATCGTTAACCGCTTGATTATCTCAATGCACAGACGTGTCAATATGCTATTGGAACATGGTGGAGGTCATACCGACTAGTAGTCAAGTAGAGAACTTGCTTTGTTACTTTTTGATTTAATAAATTTTGCCAAAATGTCACAATATTTTAATTTTCTCAGTACCCAGTTTATCGAACATATTTTTTTCACAAAAAAAAAAAAAAAATCAGAAAACAATATACTTTTATAAATGTATTCGGTTTTTTTGAGAAAAAGATTTCTTTAACAAGAATAAAGGGGGTACAAGACTTTTGACGTTGTTTGACGTAGTTTGGCGATCAGGTACAACGAGCACTACTAGTCCATTGAAAATCCGCACATTGTAAATCCAATCCAAAAGCAAGGCCATTTCCCAAAACACTTTCCCAAAAAAGTAGATTGGGATTAATTATAAGAAATAATAATTAATTAATTCAGTGACCCGGAAAGTCACCAGATCTAACACCCCTCGATTTTTTAAGGGGAGGGAGTTAAAGATTTACAAAACACCTTCATGAGATATTAATTCTTTGACAGAAAAAATCACAAACGCTTGTAATGAGTTAAACGGCGTAATGTTAATAAACGCAGCCCACAAATAAGTTACGCGAAGATTGGATGTGTGTATAGAAACGAGAGGAGGTATACAGGGTGGGCCAATAGTGTGTGGACGGAACATTGTGGCTATACTGATATATATTTTTTAAATCTGCTGTTGGTGGGGGGGGGGGGTAAGTAAGAGCTACAAACTGAAAATATTTTTAATGGAATTCCTAGACATATACAGGGTGATTCATATTAAAGTTGCATTTGTTTAAATGGAATCCCCTGTATATTATTGCATATTTGGATTCCTCGATCAATTCTAGTGTGATTTCATGTACCATTCTTGGTGCCTAAAACGTACCGTTATTCGATATTTTGTCAAAAAGTTGATGCCTAGGAACAGCTGAATATCAGAGGTGGGCGGCAACATAGGAGGCTGTGATTGCGGGAAATTATTGACCACCCTCCATACTACCAAGAGCTAGAAAGTCAATTATGAACTCTGTTTGTTATGGCTGACATCGTCTATCTAATTTTGAAAACTTCAATCATGGATAACTTGATTATTTTAAATAGAACCCACACATTTTTTCACGTCATCAGATTTCATTACCTTTCACCCGATATAAAGTTATCTGTATTTATCTATAATACTTTTCAACTAAGCCACAATTACTTTTTACTATGATGGATTTATGCAAACCAATTAATTTAAACTAAATTGAAAAATAAATAAATAAATATGATGGCAGCATTTATTCATACGAATTAATAATTAAAGTGGTTTTTTATTAAAAATGACTTTGTTTATTTAGTTTAATACAATAGATAATATCACATTTAGCTTTTTCAAGCACTCGAGAGTAAAGTTGGCCATAGAAAACAAACAATAGGTTTCATTATAAATATTTATTAAATAGTAACACAAATAAATGAACAAGAATTACAAAAAACTTCATAAAAACTACAGTGGTTTAATAAATAAACAGTAAATAACAACATAACATCAAAGTAAATGTTTAAAGTGACGACCTTCTTGTTGAATACAAATGTGAATTCTTCGGCGAAAAGAATCTTGAACTTTCATTAACATTTCTGGGGTGATAGACATTTCTAATTCTGATTTTCATATTTTCAGCTGTCGTTGGTTGTTCAATACACACTTTTTCCTTTTTCCACTTTAATTATTAATTCGTATGAATAAATGCTGCCATCATATTTATTTATTTATTTATTTTTCAATTTAGTTCAAATTCATTGGTTTGCATAAATCCATCATAGTAAAAAGTAATTGTGGATTAGAAGAAAAGCATTAGAGATAAATACAGATAACTTTATATCGGGTGAAAGGTAATGAAATGTGTTATCTGGTGACGTGAAAAAAATATGTGGGTTCCATTTAATAAAATCAAGTTATCCATGATTAAAGTTTTCAAAATTAGAGCGACGATATCAGCCATAACAAGCAGAGTTCATAATTGACTTTCTAGCTCTTGGTAGTATGGAGGGTGGTCAATAATTTCCCCCAATCACAGCCTCCTATGTTGCCGCCCACCTCTGATATTCAACTGTTTCTAAACATCAACTTTTCGACAAAATATCGAATAACGTCCAAACGGTACGATTTAGGCACCAAGTATGGTATATGAAGCCGCACTAAAATTGACCGAGGAATCCAAATATGCAATAATATATAGGGGGTTCCGTTTAAAAAAATGTAACTTTAATATGAATCACCCCGTATACGTCTAGAAATTTCAGAAAAAAAATTTTTAGTTTGCAGCTCTTACTACCCCCCACCCCCCTCCAACAGCAGAATTTAAAAAATATATATCAGTATAACCACAACCTTCCGTCCACACACTATTGGCCCACCCATAGAATAGATTGTAATATGTATGTAGTATGAGGGCGTTTGCCTCATTTTTTAAGTTTAGTTATTGTAGTCACCACCTTTTGTTTTAACTGTATTAAAGAAACATCGGGTTTAATCCTTTTATTTATTCTTGATTTTAAACAATAAACATTCAACTATAATCCAACTACTTGATCCTTCCACCACTAATATGATTTTTAGGTGGTATTTCTTTTGAGACTCGTTTGGACGATGTTGCTTATAACTTTTAAACAGGAAGCAATACAGAAAAATTTATCTCTATAAAAGTTTATTAGTCGTTTCCGTCAAATCCCAAATACTTTCGATTGAAAATGGAGCTTACCTCATCTCATTAAATAACCTGTAAACTATATCAGCTACGGTTGAAGAATATTCGTACAGTTATTGTTTTAATTAGATTTTAAAATCCTGTGAATTAGCACCAGTAAACGTGCTATCAGCTATTCATCGTCAGTGAAATACAGCCCCTGCAAGGTGAGCGGGTGGTTGTGGGGGATTTTTTACAATCACCGATCAATAAATTATTGTAAAGGTTTTATCAGACGTGCACCCCTCACGTTCGGTTAGATTTATTGAAAATGCTTCGTCCAACGCATCAATTTAAAAATACTAACAGAAGTATGTTCAACTTACCAACTACTTGGAGATATCCGACTTGGCTGATCATCGGGTTCGTGTTGACTTGACACATATAATAGCCCCTATCTTCCTTTTGTACGCTACTGACGTGCAACAACCACGTCTTCGCGTTGTCGTGGGAGACGCTGAAGCGCGGCACTCTGGATATGACGTGACGATGGATTGTCAAAATCATTTGTCGATCTATGTGTATCCATGCCACCTGAAAATACCAATTTGTTACATACAGTGCATAATTTGACGGCATCGTTATTTTAAATTGGTCTTTGATGAAGGATTGTATAAGAAGGCCTATACAGGGTGTTCGTAAATAAGTGCAAAATATTTTAGGGGGTGGTTGCCGAAGTTATTTTGTGAAAAAAAGTTCATATAGACGTAGGTCGAAATATGATTCCGAGATGCAATGTTTAATTTTTTATTTATTTTTATTAATTATTTCAGAGTTTTAAATATATTTACTCAAGCATTTCTAGAAAAGGAACTGGAAATTCAAGTCAGTGTAATAGATGTTAGAAAATTAGGTAGTAATACGTGCTTGATAGAGATGAGAAATGGAGAGGAAAAGATGAAAGTTATGAAAAATAAATTTAAGTTAAAGAATTATAGACAAGGAAAAATATATATAAACGACGATATGACTAAAGAAGAGAGACAAATACAGGGAAAATAAGAAATGTGGCAAGAGAAGAAAAGAGAAATTGAAAAAACGTCAAAGTTGGTTACCAGAAATTAACAAGAACTAAAATGGAATAAGGAAAAAAATGCACTAGAAACTTACATGGGAAAAAACTAAATAAAGGCAATTCGGAAGAGAAAAAGATAACGACTAGGCGAGGAGAAGGTACAAGCATTGAATCAGAAATAGAAGATAAAAATAGAAAAGGGAAACAAAAAAATGAAATATGGAAAATTGGAACATGGAATATTAGGAGCATAACTAGTGGAAGAATTTGAACAAGCAAAATTAGAAATTTTAGCGTTAACTGAAACTAAGAAAAAGAACAACGGTATTACCGAGATAGAAAATGGACACGTACTAATATTTAGTGGAGCGCAGAAAGAAAAAAGGGCAGCAGCCGGGGTAGGATGTATTACATAAAGAAATGGTACAACAAATTAGTAACTGGAAAGCATGGTCGGAAAGAATATTAGAGGTTACAATGAAAGACAAGGAAAACTATCAAATGACAATTATAATGGTCTATGGTCCAAACGAAGAGGACAAAGCGGAATGTAAGGAAAGCTTTTGGGAGAAATTAGCAAAAGTAACAGAAGAAGTAGAAGGTGAAATATATATTACAGGGGACTTTAACAGCAGAGTAGGGAAAAGAGATCATATATACAGAACAATTATCATGGAGAAAATGTAAGAAATAATAACAGTATAAGAATGTTATATTTTTGTTTAATGCAAAATTTTATGGTTACTAATACCTATTTCAAGCACAAAGATATACATAAGTATACTAGAGAAGAAAAAAGTAGAGGAGAAAAATCATAGATTACATGTTGGTGCAAAGAAACAATATGAAAAGGATAATTGATACAAAAGTACGAAGAGGGCCGGAAATATATAGTGATCATTACTTGCTAGTAACAAAAATAAAGAAAAGAAGAAAATATGAAATTAATGAGAAAACACGAAATTCCAAAAAGAAAGAATTTGAAATTATAAAATCCTATAAATTAACAGAAAAGAAAATAGCTGAAAATTATAGAACAAAGAATAGAGAAAGACTTTGAAATACTGGCAAATGGTAATATAGAGGAGATGTGGACCAGATTTAAAGACATAGTTATTGAAATTGCTAAACAAGAGTGTGGAACTTAAAAAAGAGTAATAAGAAGAAACAAACGGCATGGTGGACAAAAGAAATTAAAGAACATGTAAAGACGAAAAAAAGGGCATGGAGAAATTATTTAGCACATGAAAGGAAACTGGTAAAAGAATTGGTGCTAGAATAAAAAAAAGACATGGAAAGAATTTGGAAATAAAATGGAGGAAAATAGTAAAAATAATCAGAAATTGTTTTACTCAGTGCTAAAATCAGTAAGGTCATCAGAAACATATAATACAATACATGTCAAAAGTAAAACAGGCGACATATTGATAGAAGAAGAAGATATAATGACAAGATGGAAAGAGTACTTTGAGGAATTACTAAATGCATCAGAAAATACGGAGTCATACGAAGATAGTGCATTAAGAGGCCTAGATGTAAATGAAGAAATAATAACGTTAGAAGAACTAAAAGATGCAATAAAAGGTCTAAAAAATGGCAAAGCACCAGGGGAAGATAAAATAACTGTAGAAATGATAAAACAATAAGGAGAAAAGGGTCTAGATATGTTACTTAAAATATATAATAAAGCGTGGCGTGTTGAACAGATACCAAGAGACTGGCAAGTATCATTAATAGTACCAGTATATAAAAAGGAAGATATTAAAGAATGCAGTAATTATAGAGGAATAACATTATTGAGCACAGCAATGAAAATCTATGAAAAAATTATTGATAGAAAAATTAAACCAATAATAGAGGAGACATTAGAACAATCACAGAGTGGTTTCAGAAAAGGAAGAAGTACGCAAGATCACATATTTACTATCAAGCAAATAATAGAGAAAACAAATAGGCAATAGCCAGACATGGGACCCAAACCAAACTTTAGGGTATATGTAGTGTGGCCACATAGAGAACTTTGGTAGAAAAAGACCGATTTTACAGTTTGCGAAAAAAAGTTGAAAAAAACGTGGGCCTCACCCCAAATTTTCAAAATAAAACATTTTTTTCCATAAACTAGATGTCATTTTACGTATAGGTTTCAAGTTTCATTAAAAAAAAGCTATATTTGTAGAATTTATAACATTTAGAAATTTTTTATAATGTATCTCAAATACAATATTAATTTTCAAACTGCTGTAATTTTAACAAACATTAAAATTTTATAATAAAATCTGAAACCTATCGGTAGAATTATGGCTAGTTTATGAAGAAAATGTTTCCCACTGTTTCAAAAGTGAACTTAGATATTTGTAGAGTGAGAGATTATTTAATGGACCTTTGTGTGTGGAATTGTTTATTAGCATATCTAGATGTTTGGTATCAGAAAGCACACATATGACTTAATTGATAGGAATTGTAGGAGATTTGATATATATTAGCTTAAAATACATTTCTAATACAGTAAAAAAAAATGTTACAAAAGCTAATAATAAAGAACTTATGAGTAGATATTGCGGGTGTAATTCAACGTTGGTCGGAGCTTTAGCCCGCAGAGTAGTTAGTTTCACATATTATTAATACATAAAAATATATAATAAAATCTTCTACTATGTTCTACAAAATTTGTAACTTTTTATGAAACACCCTGTATACGTGACTGCAAGTAAACATTGTATTAAAAACACTGAGGTTGCAGACACAGTTAATATCTACGCCGTACATTCGTGAAATAATCTTATACTTTCAGGAAGTAAGCAGTGGAAATATATTGGACAGAGTCCAATATGATCGCCTCATGTAATGCAGATTGCCTAGTTGCCTGATACATGCTACCATCCAACATCTGCGGGTACGCCACCGGCACCGGTTCAAATAACAGATGTTATATTCTCCAACAATATAAACCTGGCTGAAACCGATGAGGAGTGCCTTTTATCCCCAACTTGCTGACGGAGACGTTAATTTTATGAAAAAGTATCCCTGAATATTCCGCACGTTTATTGTAGTTTACCGGGTTTAGAATGTTTGACACAATGGCGTATCTGTTAAATGTATCGTGCAAATTCAATCGTGATTCACGCTTTCGGTGAAAATGCACAAAACGCTTATGAAACACGAAAAATTCTAAAGGATGTACTAGACGGGGTGTATTTTTTCCACTTGTTTACAACGTATCTCGACAAATGCGTAAAACCGTAAAATTGCAAGTGGAAATATGAGTACAAATATGTACAGAATTTAGTAAAAGTATGCAGAAAATATTGAAAATGTACACAAAAAAATATATTTGAAAAATACAAATTTATTATTGCACTTAAAAATAAACACAATCGCCACAACTTCAAAAGAGCCATCAGAAACAAAAAGTAGAAATACACAAGTCAAAAGTCTTGGATCCCCTGTATATAAAATGATTCGATTAAACATAGTGGTTTTTCTTAATGTGGTAAAAAAGTACATGTATTTAGGGAACTAAAATACCAATAAAAAATTGCAGACCATGATCCTTTACTTTATTATCAACGTTTTTACAAATCTGGTCAGTTTGGCAGTGTATTCAGCCAAGCCAGCAAGGATTATGGCAATTCTAATGATCAGATATCGAACATGTTGGCCATTCCTAGATCATCTGTTGTACGAATAGTACACAGATATGAAGAATTTGATACAGTGGAAAACAAACCACGCAGTGGACGTCTTCGAGTATCTAATGAAAGGGAGGATCGATATTTTTTGTCAACAGCACAACAACTTCATTTTCTCCGTGAAGTTGCTCCGTATGAAAAGGGTGCCGTAATGTTTTGGGGTGGAATAACCGTCGCACCCCATTAATTCACATACCCCAGAATATGACCAGTCAAATTTACATCAAACATTATTACGCCCATTACCTACCCCCTACGTAATGAATTAGGTGAAAATTTTGTGTTTTTGGAAGACAACGCTCGCTCGCGCAAAACGGGTTCAAGAGAAACTCGAAGCAGACATATCAATAGATTAGATTGGCCAGCCAACTTTCCTGACATGAATCCTATTGAAAACATGTGACATTTCGTTGCTAGAGCCATTCATAATCATATTCCTCCACCTCAGACTGCAGATGAGTTAAGTAACGTTCAGATAAACGTTAGTGCAATGGCACTGCAGTTGTACTGGTTGTATGGTAATTGTATTATATTATTTACTCTATTTACATAAAATTACTGTAGACTTAAGAAGTTGGGGAATTTATCCGCTGTAAGTTGGCGACATGCAAAAACTCAAGAATCTTGACCTTCAGAGAGGTTATGTTTATGTTTTGTCAACTACGTCCCTATCTACGGAAATTGTTGGTTTTTATCATTTGCCGAATAGTAATTAAAAGCCTACCCTAGATAAAATATAAGCCTACAATCTGCAGGAATAGATGGTCTATTTGAATGCTTGGTTAAATCACAGTATACTGTGGGTTAAATGAGGCCCCACTAATTTCAGCAAGTCATCAAATACTGCCACTGTCATTCGGGTGAAATGAAAAAATAATCGGCATTCTCATTTCGCATTTCTTTATATAAATTATAGAAATCACCTTGCATGTGCTATCTGCGGTTAATAGGTCGCATCCACCATCTCCAAGTTCTTTTCATTTTTTTTGCATGTATAGTTTTTATACATATTGACGTCGCTGCGAATAAGAGCAGCAAAAGTAACTGTTGCTAAACCAAACAGTCCTCTTCATCCATTTTTTTTAGAAACAAATCAATTCTAAACTAAATATCTAAATTAGAATCTAATTTAAAAACTTAACCTGCAAAAATGTGAATCTTCTGTTTACTGTCAAAAAAGCAGTTTTCTGATTGGTCCTTGTATGATTGTTGCAAAAGGATTGGTAAAAGCTAAAATGCTTTTAGCTTCTGCCATACAACTGCAGTACAAAGGCGTTACTGTTAAGATTATCTGAACGTTACAAAAGTCACCCGTATTTCTCGCCGTTTTACTTCAGTATTTTTGAATATTTGCAGGTGGGATGAGTTAACATTCCTATTATTTGCTAAACCCTAGATTATTCAGTTATTAAATGTCTAAAATTATTTTCATTTTGTAGAAAACACTATTTCAAGAACACGGCGCCCTTTTTAATAACTTTTCTGCAGTACCAATGCAACCGCACTAATCTTATGTGAATGAAGCTTAAGTCATAGCGGCAGAAGAGGAATGGAACAATATTCGGCAAGAGATCGTTAACTGCTTGATTATCTCAATGCACAGACGTGTTAATATGCTATGGTGGTGGAGGTCATACCGACTATTCCGGTTAGGATAGTTGAAATGATATGAACTATATTCCATCTAAAAATTATAGACACTTGAATGACCTGGTGAACCAATAAACAGACAGATATTGTCACATCTAGTTCAGAAATTTCTCAATAGTTGGAAAATGTATAAAATTTAGTCCATGTTATGTTTACCTAAGACCTTTAATATTGCCAAATACAAGTTTCATGTTTAGTTCACTTTTAATTTTGTTTTGTTGTTTTATTAAATAACATTAGAATTAACTAATGGAGATATTGTTACTGTCAAAGAAAAAGTGGCAACGCATGAGACAGACATACAATGGCGGAAACCGAAAAGTGAACAACTCTTTGAATAGATGTGGCTATTTTTGAGTAGTGTGCATTGGGATGTATTCAGTGGCGTAACCTATGTAGAATTGTTGTTACAGTAAATAAAATAATGCACGTCATATTAAGACACTAATTTAATAAGAAAAGTGTAACTCTAAATTGACAATGAAAACAAATAATAACTAATAGATAAAACTGTAAATGGCAGGTTCAGTAGCCTGAGAAAAGATTTATAAATATTTTTGACAGTTTGTTTTACAACTACTGTCAAAAGGGACAAATTTCGGTGCTATTTATTTAAAGCCAATATTAAGTAAATAAAGAATATGTGAAAATACATTGTTATTTTTGTTCTACAAATGCATATGTATAAGTCTATCTCTCTCGCACGTGGGCTTGCCTCAGCAAAGTACATCCTGACATTCCATAACATTAACGCCGGTATAGGATTTTCGCGCCCTTTCTTATCGCGTTTGTTTTTTTATAGGCGATTTAAATAAGTGAATGTTTAAATATATATGAAATAAGTATTTCTTTAATAGCGAAAAGTTATAACAGGTAACACCTCCTTGTGAGTGTTTATTTTCTTCGTGGTAGTGACCTAAATATATTTTTCTGCGAGTGTGAACTGTAAAGTGAACTGTGTGAAGTGTATAATTTTTAGTATACAGTAAGTACTCAGTTATAACGTGATCGTGTTTTGATATCGAACAATGGAAAATATTCCGGAACACTCAACACTTCAAAGCAAAAAAGTTTTCAAGTGTATTTTAAAAGAGATCATCCGTGTCCAAAGGATGAGTTAATAGATATGTAGTCTGATTATACAGGTGTTTCACAATCAAGCATTAACTGAATTTTGAGAGAAAAAAAAAAGCATATGGAAAATACAAAAGCCAAAAACAAGCAACAGTCGAAGAAATATAGAAATAAATGAAGATGCCATATATGCTATACGATGAACTGTTCACACATTTTCCTTTGAAAATGAATTGCACATTAGAACAAGTATTACAAGTTTCGAGAAAACGAAATAATTATTAAAATGGACAAGGACATACTGAGAAAAGTTTTACATAACATAAACTTTCAGTACGGGAAAGGTTGACAGAAAGTTTTTTGATTGACAAATATGATATAGTTATATGGAAAACAGAATCTAATATATAAAATTCTCGTGTCACAGTGTTAGTACGCCATACTCCTCGGAAACGGCTTGACCGATTTTTATGAAATTTTATATGTATATTCGGTAGGTCTGAGAATCGGTCGTAATCTATTTTTCATACCTCTAAGTGATAAGGCTGGTCCACCCCAAACAATTTTTTTTATTTTTCAGACAAACTTTTTTATTTTTGTTTTTTTATGATGTGGCATTAAAAAATACATACAACCCTTAATTTTCATCCTTCTATCACAAACCCCTATTTTTTAATAAACGTTTTAGTAATTTAATCATTGGTCGATAACTGATCGATTATCTCTAGATCAGTTATCCCCACCAGGCATCTACCGGTGTCACTTCTCACCCAGTACACAGCACGGAGTAGGGATGAGAACGAAGCCGGTCTCCTGTCTCTCTCACACAATAAGCCTTCTCTCACTCCCTAAAAAGTTTTCGACCATTATTATTGTGTATGAATTGAGCGTAGTAGTGACGTTTAAATTTATCATTTTACCTTCTAACTGTAATTCTCAAATAAATTTATTATTAATTTGCTAGGCCATAATTATTTATTTCCTATTTTATCAACAATTAATAAAATTATTAATTTTAAGTGTAGTTCTCATTATTAGTTAATTAAGTGATCTACATAACCTCAAAAGTACGCAACACGTGTCACGAGCTCCCGCCAGCAACGGCTATTATTTTACTATATGGCTATTTTTTTGTACTGTGAACAATGCCAACAAGACGTAAAGGGGCTAATTTGGGCCGTCAAACAAGTAAAATTGCAGGCACGTGAAATAATTCAAAAAATGAATGTTTCGTATTTTGTTATTCTTATAGGCCGTCATCATTCACAGTGCTCCATTCCTCTTTTAGTCATATACCACATCTCCACACACTTACATAAGTTAGTTATTTTTTATTTAACTGCCAAAATATTCACTAGAAATAATTCATATGGCAAAACAACGTTTTCCGGGTCACCTAGTATCTATAGAAAATTAAAGAATATCGGCAACAAGGAAGAACAATTTATTACATGGACAAAATATGCGTCAACGAGGAACATACCGTTAAAAAAGTATAGCAAGATGGTAATGTGTCAATGATCGACAGGCAGTAATAGAAGGTTAGTCTATTGGTTTAAGCATGCCATCTGGAAAGGGTCGTCGTTTGATAGTGACATACCTACATAGGAAGTGATAGACCGGCGTGAAAACAGCAGCCAGACTTGGCAGCTAAACTAAGCGATTATACACGAATGACTATTGACGTCCGTCATACTAGAGACGCGAATTATCAATTATTAATTGCTACTTAAATATGATTTGAAACCGTCGATATTAGATTATTAATAACAACTTATTAAAACATAAATTTTTCTTTATTACTTCGTCATATCTGCATGCAGGATGAGAATCTGGACAATTTAGGTTGGAAATCTAACCTGTATATTCTAATAGTTTTACTTGTAAAAATTTAGAAATATAACATAGACAGATTAAAATTTGAGGAGTAGGACCATAATATCGTTTCGTACCTTTTGGTATCAACGCCATTGGCGTGCAAACTGTCAGAGGGCTCAAAACGGAAAATAAGTTAAGGATAGAATTACGATTTCCTAAACTAAATGTACTAACAGGATGGAGGAACTTGGTGAGCAGGAAAATAATATTTTTCTTCACTCTTTCGTACCACTGCCGTTAGCGTGCAAGCCGTCAGAGGGCTGTAAAACGGGAAAGCAGTTGATGGTATAAGTACGAATTCACGAATTCCTATACTAATCATACTAACAGGATGAAAGTTGATGAGTAGGATGGTAATATTTTGTTCTGCTCTCTGGTATCATTGCTGTTAGCGTGCAAGCCGTAAGAAGAATCTATCTCTTTTTTAGTTTATAATTATTATTACGTTATTTGTTTATTTGTGCAGTATAATAATAAAAAATGTTATATAAATCACAAAATCTTGTGTATAAATTAGTAAATATTTTATTATTGAAAATGCCCCAGCAAACATATGAAAGTGTAATGGTTATGGATTATTATATGGTAAATTTTGAAATCTCTCAATGATAAGAGAATTAGTCGACCTAGTCAACTTTTCCGTTTCTTCCAAAGGAATGGACAAAAACTGAAAATTATTTTAAAAAGTAATATCCCTTTAGATTACGTCAGTGAGGAACAGACGTCAATATACAATATACTTAGAACTGGCCAGAATAAATTACGTGATATCACTTCTGTGAGAAATCCAGACAATGAAGCTTTCAAGACTCTATGCATATAAAAAACAGTATTAAAAATAGACCTAAAATATATTACTGTTGTAAACAGTATTTTAAATGTACTGACTATTCAAGATACATTACCGACAATAACTCTGAATCAACATCTAGCAAAGATCATGTTTTTCATTCAACACCTATATCAGCTGCAGAAAACTTAACACTTAATGTACAGTTGTCACCAATACCGCAAAATAATAACGATGTGTCAAAATCAGATACAAAATGCTCGCAACGTAAAAGAATTGACCCAACCGATGAATGACTATCGAAGGAGACTGGGAAAAGACATGGCAAGAAGAAGCTAACACATTTCTCCGGAAGATTTTTGCGAACAACTGAAGAAGTTTTGTTTGTTCCGACAAAGAAATTAAAAAGTAAAAGACGAGGACGACATTTTTGATATAGAAACAGCACAATAGGTACAACGTGATTCATGTGAAAGCACGATCCATAAAAAAATGTGAAAGCGACAAAAGTTATACAACAGAACGAGGTGCAATATTAAAGAAGTTAGGCAAAGTGATTTTCAGTCACTTTCAGCAAATAACTGGTTGACTGGGTTCCTTATTTCTACTGTTCTCAATATTTCAAATGAGGGAAATTATAATATTCAAATAATTGAAGAAATAATTTTTACAAGAATATTTTCCACATATAGTGCATATTTCTTAGGGAATGTAAATATTAAATTTAAACAGTTGCCACTTTTGTCTGGTTATAGTGGACTTTAATGAACAGACTTTCTCTTTTATAGATCCTGTGGGAAGCAACAGAACGAAAACTGAAATTTACTTAAAAAAATGTAGGTACAGGGTTCTCAGCAATTTTTCAATATCAAATTCCCTGACATTTCCAGGTATTCCCTGACAAAGAGCATACAAAATTCATATTTTTAAAAACAAACCAAAATAAAAACAAGTCAAATAATAAGGCATAAATGAGCCCATTCGCTGACAAATAAGTGAATATTTATTTCAGTCATTGAACATATTGTACTATGTTAAACATTAACAAATATAAATATTTAATAAGAGATCTAATAGAAATATGTATAAACAGACGCAACAAAAACCGATAAAAATAGATATCACTACTGAGCAGACAGTTGTATGCTGTTTTTTACGATGAAATGTATTCAATGCGGTTCAAAATACTATATTTTTGCATTGAAACAGTGACGTCATACAGGTTGCTTTTTAAACCGTGTTTAAAACGTCCACTGAATCCGGTTTGAACTCTTTGGATGCTTTGCTATTGGTCTATGCAGCAGTTGCCTATTCGATTCCAAAATCGGTGATTTAAATTTTCGGTTTTTATGTTTAAAATGGTTGATATTTTTGTACTTCTTATCTTGTTTATTTAAAAAGGAATTGGTTGTGGGTTATTGTATGTACCTCTGCAAATTTTAACGTATTCTTAGACATCTTAAATTACATTACAAAAACATAATTCAATTACTTTTCTCTCCAAATTTCATTAAACCTGTCACTCATACGAACATGTAGGTAACTATTTGTTTTTGGTTTGCAGTTGCTAAAATCCGTGTCATGTTTTTGTTACAATCTCACACATTTTCAAATTATATGTACAAAAACAATAATCAAAAAGTGTGAGTGCGATGTTAAAGAGAAACAAATATTTGATGACTTTACGTTTTGAAACTATACATTTTCTTGGTGCTTTACATAAGCACCGTCACCATTGAATACGTTTTGAAATAGTTGATGAATAGGGTTCGTCACAAAGAAATAGCTATACACTCCAGATATATCCGTTTCTTTCTATCAATCTGCGGGTGCGTGTGATTAAAGCAAACAGAAATAGGCAACTGGGTGCGTTCATTAAATAAAGAATTTAGACACAGCATGAGCAGCGTTCACAAATTTTCCCTGACGACAATAAAAATTCCCTGATTTCTGACAATTATTGGCACTTTCCCTGACGTTTCCCTGACAAAGTTCAAATTCCCTGACATTTCCAGGTTTTTCAGGTTTTCCCTGATGCTGAGAACCCTGATGTATAGTGTTTATCAGAAGTTACAACAAATACCATGGAACTAGTCTTGATTTCTCGGCACTAAATGTAATATGTCACCAACATATTTTGCAAACTGATGGTTGCAACTGTGTGCCACTAATAACATATTTTTTTGAAAATTTTATATACATAGTTCTTTAAATAATATGCAGGATATGAAAGCCAAGGATGTATTCATACCCGCTGTTTAGTATTGAATGAGCACTATTTCATTAAAACCCAAATGTGCGAAATCTGTCGCATATTTGGGTTTAAAATTTAAAAATATAATACAATTTTACCACCAAAATTCAACTTGATAGTACTTTTAGTTTCGGAACTCGTATTTCTACCCTCAACTCCTTTTCCGTTTTCAGCCCTATCACGGCTTTCGCGCTAACGGTACTGGTACCAGAGAGTAGAACAAAATACTACTATTCTACTCACCAACTTTCATCCTGTTAGTATGATTAGTATACGAACTTGTATTTCTACCCTCAACTGCTTTCCCGTTTTGCAGCCCTCTGATGGCTTGCACGCTAACAGCAATGGTACCAGAGAGTAGAACAAAATACTACTATCTTACTCACCAACTTTCATCCTGTTAGTATAATTAGTTTCGTAACTTGTATTTCTACCAGTAATATGTTGGCATGTACACTAATATGACAAAAATTGCAAATAATGTTTTTCTGTAGATATTTCATTGCACTTAATTCAAGTACCAACAATTCTTTTCTATTTATCATGTATTACAATAATTATTTCAATCTTAGTTTGTCAAAATTTGTTGGCAAAATAAATTTTCATTATATGTTATTGCCGATAATTTGCATTATATTTGCAGGTCATTCAACTGTCTATAATTTTTAGATGGAGTGTATCAATGTAATCTGGAACGACTTAGAATTGTAATGCCAAATATAAAACATAAAACTGAATTTGATGCTAGGTTAGGTTAGGACACCCTGTATAACATGTTAATAACCCGAGAATGTGATTTACCACTCGCTGTAAGTATGCTGGTGTATACAAGCAATTTCTAAATTTCTGCGTAGATTGTGTAAATTTTTTGCACAAGAAACGTTTAAATAAATAAAAATATATTTTCAAAATACCTCAAAATGTCAAACAGCTAAATCTAAATATTTCCCTATTTAACTATAATTCTTCTCTAACAGCTTTAAATATTCTATTACACGCAACAGTTTTATCTTCTATCGGATTATTGCAGATATTAAATTAAATAAATAATATTCGCTGGTGACATGAAGCAGGTTTGTTAAAAATAATTCACAGCCGCTCAATTCGGGAAATAAGTGCAAGAAATATAGTTACATTTTCTGTTTTATTTGCTTCAACTTGAGGAGAAAATTTTACCTTTCAAGTTGTGGTTAAACAGATAAAATCGCAAACGACGAATTCGCTGCCACGCGGCATCCCACCATATCAGATAAAGACGTAGTAATAGAATTAGAGTACAGCAGAATTTTAGATACCGGAGAGTGCCAAATAATTTACGGCTTTTTCCTCTAAGATTTCGTATAAAGTGAGTGTTTTGTTCTATTTATATCTGTAAGCTTAATTCTTAGATTAAGAGAGAAATAGGTACTTGCTACTTTCACGAAAGGTACTTAAGAGTTAGGTTATACAAATGATATACAGGGTGAACCTTAAATAAGTACAAATATTTTAACCAGCAGTACAATTCACTGTATAGAACACATAACGTCCAAAATCAGGAATAAAAAAGTCAAATTTTAAATAAATTTCATGATTTTTCAATAGAAAACTTGTTGAGGACCGCTGGTTCGGGAGTCATGGTAGATGTGCATTCCACAGTGTTGCCAGTGTTACACTAGAATTTTTAGACATGTCAAAGGATGATTGAAAATACAAGCATTTGTTCACTATCCATTGTTACGACACTACGACTGATTTATCACAATACGTTATTTTTATCACTATCACTGAACACTACTTACTTAACAAATATGCTTTTAGCATGTCAACCTTTTCACTGTTTGAATAATGCGCCATATTTCACTTAATTACACTGTATTTCACGAAAAATTTTAATTAAATACACAAGACACTTAAGAGAAAAACACTGCCCGTGAAAATAATAAGACGATTTAAATACGTTTTGTACGTTAGTGCCGCAACTCTTTAAACAGATGCGTCTAGCAGTGCATTAAAGAAACTATTAGCTTAGTTCGGTCTCAGAAGATGCAAAAGTATCTCATTAACATTCGCCATATTTTATTTAATCACACTGTACCTATTTCACGAAAAATATTAATTAAATACACAAGACACTTAAGAGAAAAACACTGCCCGTGAAAATAATAAAACGATTTAAATACGTTTTATACGTTAGTGTGGCAACTCTTAAAACAGATGCGTCAAACGGTGCATTACTTAAAGAAGCTATTAGCTTAAGCTTCATTCACATAAGATTAGTGCGGTTGCATTGGTACTGCAGAAACGTTATTAAAAAGAGCGCCGTATTCTTGAAATAGTGTTTTCTACAAAATACAGATCATTTTAGCCATTTAATAACTGAATAATCTAGGGTTTAGCAAATAATAGGAATTTTAACTCATCCCACCTGCAAATATTCAAAGATACTGAAGTAAAACGGCGAGAAATACGGGTGACTTTTGTAACGTTCAGATAAACTTAACAGTAACGCCTTTGTACTGCAGTTGTATGGCAGAAGCTAAAAGAATTTTAGCTTTTACCAATCCTTTTCCAACAATCATACAAGGACCAATCAGAAAACAGCGTTTTAACAGTAAACAGAAGATTCACATTTTTGCAGGTTAAGTTTTTAAATTAGATTCTAGTTTAGATATTTAGTTTAGAATTGATTTGTTGTTTCCAGAAATGGATGAAGAGGACTGTTTAGTTTAGAAACACTTACTTTTGCTGCTCTTATTCGCAGCGACGTCAATATGTATAAAAACTATACATGCAAAAATAAATGAAAAGAAGAACTCGGAGATGGTGGGTGCGACCTATTAACCGCAGATAGCACATGCAAGGTGATTTCTGTAATTTATATAAAGAAATGCGAAATGAGAATGCCGATTATTTTTTCATTTCACCCGAATGACAGTGGCAGTGTTTGATGACTTGCTGAAATTAGTGGGGCCTCATATAACCCACAGTATACTAGTATACTGTGATTTAACCAAACATTCAAATAGACTATCTATTTCTGCAGATTGTAGGCTTATATTTTATCTAGAGTAGGCTTTTAATTACTATTCGGCAAATGATGAAAACCAACAATTTCCGTATATAGGGACGTAGTTGACAAAACATAAACATAACCTCTCTGAAGGTCAAGAATCTTGAGTTTTTACATGTCGCCAACTTACAGCGGAAAAATTCCCCAACTTCTTAAGTCTACAGTAATTGTATGTAAACAGAGTAAATAATATTTAACACTATACAATTACAATACAACAGTACAACTGCAGTGCCATTGCACTAACGTTTATCTGAACGTTACTTTAGTAAAGTGTCTCATATTAACTTTCAATTTACGTGTATTGAAATTATCAAATCACTTTCCACAAATATTATATGTTTTGATTGCACTTGCCTGTGCCACAGCTTATTCCTTGGTCCAGTGCACCGGTATCAACATCATCTATCTCTATCAATCTTAGAGGCCCTAGAACCTAGAGGATGGGGCTTGTGCGGGACAATTCGCCTACTGCTCCTGACACCTACCTGTTGTCTGCGCCTTCATCAGTTTCTTTATGCATGCGATTGACGCTGCTCTTAAATATTTTACTTTGCCTTGTCTTGATATTGAACGTATACATCCAGCTAGTTATTTTGTTATTTCATGTTTTGTGTTTATTTTTAAAATCTGTTTCACTCACTACGAGGTACGAAATGGTTAGCACTCACACGTTGTTTGAGGTTATGTGGTGGAAATTAACTGTGAAAGTTATAGTTTTTTGTTATTCTTTATAAAATAATTTTAGGGGATAATTTGTGATAATCTTTCTAACAGTGTACAATGGTATTAACTGAAATATGGATAACTGTTTAAATAATTGGTTTTTCAGTAAGTATGTGAGCTTTTATGCACGTTTATGGATATTCTTTTTAAATAATTTAAGTAACTTCTTAAACTCTTTAACTGACAGTATCGAACTTGAGAAAATTCACATTTTAATCGCCTATGATAATTTTACTTTACTTATTGCTAAAAACGAGTGTTTTTAAACTAAAAACAATGGTAAAAATTTAATTTACTTTAAAAAATTATTTATCTTATAGAAGATATGGCAACCTCGCCTTCAGTAAATCATATGGTTTATTTTATTAGGTTAAGTCAGTGGCCTATCTGGCCAGCGGTCCTCAAAATGTGGGTATTTAAAAAAAAATTAATATCTCCGTAAATATTTGAAATTTTTTAAAATGACTTATCTATATGACGAACTACACCTGCAGTTAAAATATTTGTACTTATATAAGGTTCACCCTGTATAATTTGGTTCAAAATTTACTTATTTCTTCAATTGTAGAATAATGTACTGGGTGTTGGAAAAAATTGAGTTTGGTGACATTAAATTGGCGTTTAATCTATATTTCTCCGACATTATGCGAACATTTTAAATGGTAGCAATTCCTGGATTTTATTGTTACAAGAATTGAAATTAAAAGTGTTTCGAATACATTTTTAATATGATGCTGCTACCATCACTTTTTTCTTAAATATTTAAATAACTTGAAAGCAATTGAATATAGATATAAAGTATTGTATACAAAAGTGGCATAAAATTAAATATAAAATTAAAATATTTTTGTACTAAAAACCTTATCAAATCAAAAAATTGCTAGAGATAAAAACATTAAATTAAACATTAGGATTTAAAAAAAAATGTTTTCAACTGAAAAAGTTAACCCCCAAAAAAGTCTAATGAAAAATATACAGGGGGTATTTTATTTCATTAACATTTCGCCGTTTAACTGGCCGTTTAAATTGTTTGTATCCTTACAGTACGTCCATACTATCGAGTTTGACACATTATGTATGGTTCACTTGTCCTTAATGTATCAGAAATATATTTAGTTTAGTTTAGTTTTAATAACTACAGGGTGTTAAAAAAAGAGTAAAAAATATTTCAGGAGGTAATAGTATGAACCAAAATAAGCAGAATAGTTTTAATCAACATGGGTCCGCAAAGAAACGGTTGCGGAGATATGGACCACTATTCGTTTTTCAAACATTTTATTTTATTAGGAATAAACCGACAAAGGAAGCTTTTAACAAACAAAAAACAAAGTTACAGAAGATGTTCAAAGTGCCCTCCGTCCATTTCCAAGCAGACAAGACATCTTCGTCTCAACGATATTCGAACACTTTCGAAAACACCCTGCTTGGTTTGGATTTCTTGACACTTTTGATTAATCCGTAGCTGCAGCTCTTCCAGGCTATTTAAAAAAGTGCCATACACTAATGTCTTCAAATATTCCCAAACAAAGAAATCTAGAGGGTTCAGATCAGGCGATCTTGAAGACCATAAAACAGGTCCGGCCTTTCCTACCCATCTATGTGGAAAAGTTTGGTGTAAATGCTCTCTAACGGCCATGGAAAAATGAGCTGGAGCACCACATTTGTTGCCCCTGATTCAAAGGAATGTCTTCCAAAAACTCTTACAGTGTGTTCTGTAGAAAGTTGAGGTAAGCAGCGCCTGTTAATCGGTTTGGTAAAACAACAGGAGCTAGAAACCTGTCACCTACAATACCCATCCAAATGTTTAATGAAAAACGTGCCTAATGTCCAGATTCTATTGGAGCCTAAGGATTTTCGCCAACCCAAATATGCGTATTGTGAAAATTAAACACTCCATTTCTTATGAACCCAGCCTCATCAGTAAAAACAATGTTTGCAAGAAAACGAGGGTCTTCAGCATCATGACACAGAAACCAGCGGCAAAAAATCAAACGTGCTTGATGATCATTTATTGGATTTAAGGGCTGTACTCGTTGCACATGGTATGGATAAGGCAGTTGCTCGTGAAGGATTCTCCAACCAAGAGGACCACTAATTCCTACCTCGGATGATATTCTCCGCACACCTGGATTCTGCTCTACCAGTGTTAGAATTTCTTCTTCTGCTATAGGAGTGGATGCCGACCTTGGTCTTCCGGATAAATGGCACTGTTTGCTCAAGGAACCGGTATCACGCAATCTTTGGTGAGTTCTTCCAAACATGCGTTGTGAAGGAATCTGGCGATTTGGATAAGTGTCAACATAAAGACGTCGCGCTTCGGTGGCGTTCCCATTAGCACGACCGTACATGAAATGCATGTCTGTTAATTCTGCGTTAGAGTAACTAGCCATAGGGAAAGAAAACTTGTGTACTGAGAACAACTGTCAAATACGTACTGTTTATTTCACTAAACATCAACCAACTATTATAAGAAAATACACAACGTTTTTGTAAAATAAAAAAGGGGCTAAAAAAGATAAAACATTCCATATCTCCGCACCCGTTACTTTGCAGACCCATATTTATTGATACTTTTCTGCTTATTTTGGTTCATACTATTACCTGCTTAAATATTATACACTCCTTTTTTAACACCCTGTATAGCAACACAGTTCAGATACTGCAGCTAGAAATTTTTAGTCAGAAAACTTGATTTAGCTGCTACAATTGAATTGTTTATCTGTCCTCTATTTTTTAATAATATTTTTGCTGGAGCAAATGTACATTTTTTTTCTCAGTGTATATACTTTTGTTTTTTTTTTGATACACTATATAGTGGGCGACTCTAAACACGCTACAATTGATAGGGATAATAAACCGTCTCTAATCCTTTAAAATACGAGACGTAAAACTACTGGCCGATGGCAAGATTCCATCTTGAGCTAGCTCTAATTAAACTAAACGAGGGACGGCTTGCCCTTACAAAGAAGACCCTCTAAAGGGCCGCAAAGTAGCGGTATGAATGTTGCTTCTGAAACTTGTTGATTATGAAACGGACGCGGTGTTTTCCATGCGGCAATTAGAACGTAGCAATTCTTATAATCGCGTCTCTGGGTGAGACTGAGACACTGGCTCCCTTTAAATTTCTCTATAGGGGATTCCCCCGCTTCGGTGTACCTTCGATTTTATGGCTCGAACTGAACAAGGATATTATTCATCTTTGTATCGAATGTCAAAACTTAACGGCTTGTTTGAAGGCCGAACGCGATATCATTGAGCCTTTAAATTATTAAAGCACCCTTAACGGCATCCCAATCCCAATATATCACAAGGTCCACAGTAACATTAGTTTCATACATTTTCTCACGACGAAAATACAAATAAATTGTTTATTTGTATTGTTTGTATAGATTTTAATAATAGCTCTTAATTACTTTAATCTTATAATAACTTCTTAAATTATGAGCTTTAATTTGGGGATTGGTCAGCGGTCGCGCGGTTTAAAGCGTCAGTATTTGAATCGATGTGGCTAGACTGCTGTGGGTTCGATCCTCGCGGCTAGTAGACCGTATATCAGTTATATTCGTGGAGGGGATTGGCACTCTCTGTGCGGGTATGGTAGGGTGGAAGAATGTTAGCTTGGGTCAATGTGAGAGATTGATACCGGTCGACGTTTGATTACCCCCCTAATTAATGAGGTATTTCAGATTTCCCTCATTCCTGCACTGAATGGTGGTTAGGGCCTACCAACGTAAGTAGTTCCTGGACGCAAGTGTGGCCTGCTTAATAATAATATGCCGCCCCTGTCCCGCACAAGTCTTCTTGCCTAATCATCGTGATTAAAATAAGAGGGGTATTATTATAGGTCGAAATTATAACTTCATAATTATTGCAACACATTGTAAGTTGAAATTATTGCGTAATGTAAGGCATAATAGGGAAGTTGCATCAGTTTTATATTAGTTTGAAATGTATTATATGGTAATCTTTCAACTTCATTAGTGCAGAAATAAGGGGAGCCAAAGCAAACACGTGTATATTATTTTCCGTTTTAACATCACCATAATTATTAGTGGTGATGTGATGAACTTACGGTATTGTTAATCGTAACTTATCGCTTTGTTTGCAATATGAACATTACGGCGACAATGCTGTTGGTCGTACTTCCAGATAGAAAGTTTTACTTGAGGTATTTTATGCAATTATGCCATTATTTACATTAAACTACTTGTTTTAAATTGAAAAATAATAAATAAAAATAATGAAGAATGATACTAATTTTGCTTAAATTAATTTATTAATTTTTTATTTCTATTCAATACTGATTTCATTTCTCCTTAAACATTAAAAATCTATCACTTCTGCTTATTATACAGGGTTAACTATGACTAAGTACAAATATTTTAAGAGGGGATAGAAAAAATAAGAATTAACAGAATTCCCTTTCAAAAAATTTCCAAACTTACTTATAAAGCGAAAAAAATTTGTTCTCGATATTATATTTTAAATCCTTATTTAACGCCGCCAATGTGAAAATCAGAGTATGTAACCAGCAAGCAACCGTCATGCAACAGTCGGCAGTCGGTCCAGTCGAGTCGGTTCGCTGTCATGTTATAATTTAATTTCTGTGTTTACGTTGTAGTTTTGTGTTCTTCTTCCGTTTTTAGTGCCTTATTTTAATTTTAAACGTTTTATAGTTAATATAGAATAAATGATAAAGGATTAATAAAGGAATATGTGTCGGGTACAGATATTTTCCCACAATATAGTTCGCCGGTTTGTTTTTCTAGATTATGGGACAAGACTGTCGCGGGTGTTAAACATTTTCTGTTATCTATTAGAACCTACCTACTCATCCCTTTCTTCGATTTTGTTATAATACATAGGCATTGTATCTAACTGTACCTACGAGAAGTGTGTTTATCGTTAGTGAGTGAAAATGTAGTTTTACCAGTTTGTAACCAAATAATGAAAAACGAATGCTAAATACTGGAGCTAACTGGATTAACTGTTACCTACCTATCAGGTATTATTACTAATAAGAATGTTAATTTTTGTCGTTTCTGCATTTAGAACTACTGCAAACGACCGCATGGTAGTTGTTGACAGATGTAATATCAACTTGGATGTATGCCATAAGCCATCTCAGTCGATACTCATCATAGGCGCCGACTTTCCGTAGGAAAAAAGGGTTTTGCCCCATTTTTTAAATATCGAGCTAAAATTCTGTAACAACTTTTTTATTGTCTTTTAGGGCTCCCTGAGCACGTGGTTAAAATTTTTGTACTTAGTCATAGTTAACCCTGTATTTTCAGAATAAAACAGGTAATTTAATGTAGTGAAATTAGACAGCAAAATTTTATAAATGCCTCAACTAACATTCTACATCTTCTAAATGATAAACTGATAAAAATGGGTAGAAATTTCCATGTTTTGTTATGCTCTTTACTTTACTTTATAATTTACATTATACAGGGTGTTCCGATTATACTTAAAAAAACTGAGATGTGAGTTGGCCTTGAAAAAATAGTGGGGGTAGTTCATAAAATATTATTCATTTTAAAGCCGCAATTCCGAGATACAGGGTGTTGAAGTTGTTATATTGAAGAGGGTTTTTCTTAGTTATCTTTCAATCGACTAAACATAAAATTTTTAAAATTTGTGCAGTAAATAGCAGAGTAAGTATCAACCGTGCGTTAAGAAAAACGCAAAAACTGTTTCATTACAAATGTCAGGGACGCGCGTGCGAACAGTCTGGGAGATAATTTAGAAAAAAATATGGTAAAAGTCGAAATTTATTAAATTTTCAATCGGTTTTAAAAACTTCAAAAAATAATATAAAAATAAGGTATACTAGTTGAAATTCCATAGAATATATAGTTATCGAGAAAAATAGAGTCAAAAATTGTTTGTTCAGTAAAGCGGTACAAGTATACGTCAGGTTTTACAATTGAATCGTTACCATGGATACAGTAAAATTTGACAACACAAATTTAAATTGTCTAACAATTGATTGCAACTTTTTCTATTATTTAAAAAAAAAGAACGTTGCTTAGTTAAACTTGTAGATACAACGCATTAATATCAACAGTAATAGGGAAAATATGTACAAATAAATAATGATAATTATGAATTAAAGAGTTATTAATAACATAGCAGGTGCTGGAACTGTCTCCATTTGCTTCCATGCACAAAGCCGCGCGTCGTAGAAAAGATTGACGTGCTCTGAACAAAACTCCAATATCTTGTATCACCCAATTTGACGCCTATAGTTCTTGCCGAGTTTGTACTGGTGTCGCGTAAACTGTGCCTTTCATAAATCCCTAAAAATAGAAATCTAAAATGTTTATGTCGAGTGATCTGGCAAAACAATTTACAGATGCATCCTGCCCACGACCAATCCATCGTCCAGCAAATTGGTTATTAAGGAATTGCCGCACGGGTTGAACGTAATGTAGTAGTACACCGTCGTGCATAAACCACATATCTCTTCTAATATTGAAAGGCAAATCTAATAGTCCCGCCGAAGTATTTTCTGAAAAATGTAGATACTGAACACCATTTTAACGTGGAGGTAGCTCAACTGGTCCTAACAAATGATCACTGACAATTCCAGCCCACACATTAATAGAAAATTGATGTTGAGAATGGCACACAATGGTAGATTTTGAATTAACGTCACTCCATTCATGACTATTATGCAAATTTATTACTCCATTTTTTGCAAAACATGCCTCATCGGTAAATAAGAGTGAGTTGCAAAAGTCATTACTGTTTGTTTCTGATCCAATGACAGAAATGTAGTCTAGCATTGTTATCTTGTGGCAAAAGTTCATGTATTCTGGTTAGATGGTAGGGTCGTAACAGTTGTTCTTTTAATATGTTGTGGACTACAGATCTTGAAACGTTGAATTCAGCATTAATCCTTCTTATGCTGGTGTGTGGATTTTCTTCAACCGCGTTTAAAACAGTTTTCTTCCATGCCTGCAGTCCTTGCAGACCGTGAGCCAGCATGCTCAGCAGTATGACGTAAAAAAGTACCATTTTCCTAAACCTTCGGCCAATTGCAGCAAAGGTACTGGGATAAGGAACTTGTCGACCAGGAAACTTGTCACCATATCGTCTTGCTGACGCTAAATAATTACCTCTACCTTCTCCATACACTAAATGTATGTCAGTCAATTCATTCAAGCTATACTAGTTGTAAGACATAATGCAAGAATAATACTAATGCAAATACAATGACAATTTAAATTTGTCACTCATTTTTTACTTAAAATAAAAATGGTACGCACTGTCTTAATTATATTAAAAACGTAAGATATATTAAATTTTGATTATTTTCAACAAATAATTATTCTTTAAAATTTTGCATCGTATTTCAGTAATTATTTTTAAAATCTCGGCATTTCATAGTTTGTGTGTGGTGAAACCTATTATGCTTCAATAATACAGGGTGCCCCGAAATTAATGCACCGTAGGATAGGAGTAGATCCTGATAACAAATTAATGCGATATAATTAAACTTACTTCAGTCAAAAGTTGATTGTTAAGAAGATACAGAGTGTCAAAATAAAAATTTTACTTTCGAAATGTGTAAATAATTATTTTAAAAATCTAATTATTTGGGTACATTTTGGAGATCTGGGGTTTTTGAGGGCGAGAAATTCAAACTTGTTTCAAATTTTGACGCTTTTAGTAGAGGACGCCACATCATGCTTCTTTGAAATGGCATAACTTTTTTGCAACTAAGAACCCTCTTTATGTTGTTAAAGTCGTTAAAAGTAACCGCTCTCTAAATAATCCTATTTGAAACATTCAATGCACCGAGGAAAGATAGTTTTGGTTTCAAGTAAAGCGCCTTTTCCGGTGAAAATACAGCAAAATGTTACTTGAAAAAGTTAGTCAAAATAATAAATTATGGCCATGTGAAAAATTTTAAGAGTGGATTTTCAAGTTTCCTTCAACTCTTGATACAACGAAATGTAGATATTTTAATTGAACAATTATTTGATACGGTGCACAATTTTAAAGAAAATTGCAAAGAATAATTATTTCTTAAAAATAATTGAAACTTAAAGTATCTTACTTTTTTTATAACTAAGGAAGCTGCGTACCACTTTTTTGTAAATAAACGAAGAGTGCCGCAGAGTTTCTAAGCCACTGGTGGTAATGGGAATATTTAAACATACTGAATAATTAGACCTAAGGTATCCCATTACAACACAGAATTATTGTTGTTTTATAACGAAGGATTTCCAAGTAAAGAAAAAATATAATAAAAATTTCAAAATATTTGATACCCTGTATCTCGGAAGCGATGAAATTTTAGATATAGGTATACGAGGTGTGGCAATTAAGCTCTGGGAATTTAGTTATAAATCGGAAGCTGGCAACACTGCATCATTCGTCAACGTTTTTCTAGAGAGGGGGGACCTTCCTTTTAGTTTCAGTCCAAGGTTGAAGTCGATAACACGTTTGGTTTGTGTTTTATGTGTATTTTTTGGAAGTAACTTTTTTAGTGGCGTCGTGAACATGAGTGACTCAAATTACAAACAACGTGTTGTGATTCAATTTTTAGTGAAATCTGGCGAAAAACCCTCGGAAATCCTTCGAAAATTGCAGTTGGTGTATGGAAATGAGTGCATGTCGAAAACACGCGTGTTTGAATGGGTAAAACGGTTCAAGGAGGGGCGTGAATCGGTAGAAGACGATCCACGTTAAGGTGCTCCCGTCACCTCTCGTACTGACGCGAATGTTGACAGTTTGCGTGCACTGATCACGTCTGATCGGCGCCTAAGCATTCGTGCGTTGTCTGACGAGTTAAACGTCAAAAAAGAAACCGTTCGTAAGATGTTATACTAAAATTTGAATATGCGAATGACTTGCGCAAAGATGGTGCCAAAAGTTCTCAGCCGTGAACAGAAAGACATGCGAAAATCGATCTGCGAGGATTTGTTGTCCTCCATTTGGAGCGACGATAGAGACTGGATGAGTCGGGTAGTCACAGGAGATGAGACCTGGATATTATAGTATGACTCCGAGACCCGTAAACAAAGTCAGCAGTGGGTGGAAAAGGGTGGAGAGCGGCCAACGAAAGCGACGATGTCCAAGTCACGACTGAAGGCAATGTTGATCGTTTTTTTCGATATCCACGGCATCATTCATCCTGAATATGTTCCTGCCGGCTAGACAGTGACTGGACAGTTCTATATTGGCGTCCTGGAACGGCTGCGGGCCCGTGTTTTCCGTGTGCGACCCGAATTCGCCGAGAACGGCTGGATCTTGTACCACGACAACGCGCCAGCCCATTCCTCGTTCATTGTGCAAGAGCTTTTGGCAAAAAAGGCAATCCAATATTACCGCACCCGCCTTATAGCCCCGATATTGCCCCCTGCAATTTTTTTTATTCCCCAAGATGAAGTCGCACCTCAAGAGAACTCATCATGGCGGCGTACAGGAGGTCAAAGAAGCTGTAACCGTGATGCTAAACTGCGGAGGATTACCAAGGGTTCCAGTCGTATTAGCAACGTTGGAATCGTTGTGTAGAGTCAGAGGGAAACTATTGTGAAGGTCGATAATAACATTTTGACGAAATTTAATTTGCTTGTTTTTTAATTCCCGGAACTTAATTGCCACACCTCGTATTTGTGTAAATCTCATTTATTTTGATTGTATAATCACCCCTTCCAAGGATGCCAGCAATACCTGAGTCACTCTGTATATTTACAACTCACAAATTCAAGCAACTTGACAAACTTGGCAGTAACATGTTGTCAAATTACTTTGCAGACATAAAATCCTGCAACAACAAGGCGTAATGAATAAGGAATTCCAGTACGTCAAAATTTAGGCATAACCGGAACATAATGTTTGTTGTGAATTATTCCAAAAGGGACTTCTCTTTTCATCCTAAATTTCCAACATATGTAACGTCTGAGATGAGAACGGTTACATATATAGGTACTCATTAATAAACACACATATACTCGCCAAAGTGATAACACGGAATTAAGCACACAAGAGGATATATGTGTTGGGGAATTGTCTAGCTACACAGGGGCATGTCGTAAAAATGCTAACTATGCTGCAAGTTGTGAAATAGTTACAGCTAACCCAACGATTCTCAACTTGTGTGGCGTACCTCCTCCCACCCCTCTTGGGAGCCGTAAAAACAGAAATAGGGAGCGAAATCTTCAACAAAACATTATTAAAAAAAATATTTAACTTACTGAAAGAAGAGCAAAATATAACACAAATACATTCTGGGTCATGAAATCCAATCCTCTGTTAGCAATTGATTATTATCACCCCGCGCTGCTTGTTACTTTACCCCACAGTGAATTACATCAACAAAAACCTGGATAATGGCATCGATATATGTAAGTCATTTGCTGAATTTTGTTCTTTTGTTTATACTAAGTATGATAATAACAACTACATACCTCGTAGTATCTGTTTTGATAATAATTTCAATACAATATCATCTATTGAAATAAGTCAGGATGCAGTTTTTGAAAAACTTAAATTTAAAATAGACGTTTAATGCTGGTCCCGATGATATCCCTCGTTATTTCATAAAATTATGCAGTCTCTCTTTAGCTTTTCCTGTTTATAATTTTCCAGATCTCGCTAAATAGTGGTTTTCTAGTTATGAAATAAACAGTTGTTTTCCCGTTATTTAAATCAGGCTGTAAATCAACAATTATAGACCAACTTGTTGTTTTTGTTTTATAGGAACAGTTTTTGTAGCGGAGCATATACTCCAAAATTATAAAAATGTCATTATGCCTAAACAACATAGATTCGCATATGTCGCAGTACTGAAACTAATTTATTTTTGTACACGAATTACTTAATAAGTCACATTGAACTTGGCGGTCAAATAGATGCAATATATATATATATATATATATATATATATATATATATATATATATATATATCGATTTCCGGAAAGCTTTCGATCCTTCTCTTCCTTCTCTTAACTAAATTAGCGTCCTATGGTATTATAGGTAATTTATTGTTGTGGCTCAAATTATATTTATATGGAAGAACCCAAATTATTAAAATTAATGGTTTTGCATCAAATGAAATTAATGTGACATCAGGGGTGCCTCAAGGTAGTCACTTAGGACCAATTTTATTCTTGTTATTTGTAAATGATATTTCAATTATTCGAAATGTAAAGTTAATACATTTTCTCGTGAGAAAAATAAAATTATATTTGGTTATTCTATTAATAACTCAATATTGGAAAGGTGTAATTATATTACTGATCTAGGCATTAAGTTAGATTACATGCTGCGGTTTGACATTCATATTGAAGATATAATAAGGAAATCTTTCTCTATGAGCGGTTTTATCAGAAGGAAAACCAGTGAAATTTCTGACACATTCTATTGTTTTATTGTATAATTCCCTAGTCTGATGGTCATTAGAATATTGCTGTACAATTTGGAGTTCCTACTACGAAGTACAGCTTAATTGTATAATTATACCCTGTTTAAACTTAACATAAATAAAAATGATAATTACAATGGGGTTTATCTACTTGAATTTAAATTCTTACAATATAGACGAACATGTAATTATATTAAATTTGCTCATAAATTGTTTAAGCTAAGTCTGAAAGGTAGATATTCCTCCTCTGAACTCTTTCCAGACGTTGAAAATGAGTAACATATATAGGATTCCAAATAATAATCGCATACATAAGTTTTGACCCGATAAAACGCATTGTACAAAATAGATACTGTAGAAACTTCTGAGGTGTTTAGCATTTCTTATAATGAAACCAAGATTTTTAATATTAGACATATAATATTATTAATATGGGGTTGAAAAAATAAATTTAGCGTTGAGATAACTCCTAGATCTTTAAATTCAGTGCAACGAGAACAGTTTCAGAACCAATGTTGTACATGTAAGTAGTAGAATTAATTTTCCTTGTGTAAGTCATAATGAAATATTCCAAGGCAACCTGTATGGAAGACACCATTCATTTACTACAGTTAAATCAATTTGAAGTAAAATACAATCAGCTGTAGATCAAACAAATGTACACAGTTTGAATCCGCCTATCGAACATTGGCTTGAAGACTGTCGCAGATATCATTAATGAGCATATTGAACAGTAGAGGGCCAAGAACTGAACCCTGAGGTACCCCAGATGTAGCAATGATTTCAGTTGAAATAAAATCACGATATTGTACGCTTAGAAATGTATTAGAAACGTAATATTCAAAGAATTTTAAGAAGTTCATAGGCAAACCCAAATTAAACAGCTTACGAAGGACAATACCGTGATCCAACCTGTTAAAAGCCTTTGACATATCTGTCTAGGCCACGTCAACCTGTCCACTATTATCCAACGTAGAAGATTAGTTAAAGTAGATCTACGAAGAATCCATGTTGGCACCAATAAAGGACCCCGCACTTATTATATAGAAAATTAGTTGTAATCGGGAGGTCTAATTTTTGGTGGAAAAGGTAGTTCTCAACATCCTGAACAAAAAAGCTAATGGACACAAAAAAATCTACAGACAGGATTTTGCGCTACGGCGCATACAAGGTCGGCACCTGGGTTTTCAGGAATCTGGTTATTTTTATAAAAAAGATGCATGCGTGGAGGTGTGTTGGAGTGAAAAAGTATTGCACAAATCATACAGTTTATGAAAATCATCCATCAACTCATTCAAGAATGGTTATGACCGTCCCCATTCTCCACGCTAGTGCAAGACTTTGTTTGTTTTGTTTTGACAATAGCAATTAAGTTATATTTATATTTACCTATTGGGAGTAATAAACTTTATCTACAATCATTAATTAATGTCGGGTTTTTGCTTGACAACTAACAGTTGACGTTTATTGCGGAGTGTCACATGAGCGTCATTGCTTGCCGAGCAATATATAATCGTCAATACCAACCAAGTAAACAACGTCTCTTTTGTGTAGTAAATTTAACAATTGTCAAATCTTGTAAAATTTGAGCAGTTTAGTTGAGATAATTTTAATTGAAAACATGGTGAAAATTCAAAATAGTGACAGTGATTTCCTGAATACACCTACGGAGATTAGAAATGCTGCAGAAACTATAATTTTAGGTTTGTTGACAGAAAAATCAAAGAAGTTATATGAGGAGCAATATAACCTATTTGTGACATGGTGTAAGTCGAAAGAAATTTATAAATATTCAGAAAACGTACTCCAGGCCTATTTTTGTGAGAAAGCAAAGACGTCAAAGTTAGAAACAAATTTGAATTTCTTGCCCGCAAAAATCCCCGATTTACAAATTTTGTATAAATATTTGGATTTCTTTAGAAATTATTTGCAAATATCGAAAATAAAATTTTAACTTTGACATCCTGTATCTCTTTTATTATGCGACTTGGGATATAGGTATGTTAGGTTATTGATTTATTTTCACCTAAGGAATAGGTGGTCTCATTTCTGCTATTTCATTTAAAAACAGTATATTTCATCATTTTACCAAAACTATGATACATTACATTATTTCTATTTTTAACTACTCCTATTAGTTAACTTGTACTCTGTAATTTAATAATTACTATGTTATTTCCGTTTCTGCACGGCGGTTTTCTTCTTCCTTTTCTGCAACAGTCATCTGCTCCCTCACCACAACTTTTCATTCTCATTACGCAAACCATGACTTCAAATGTACGTGACATAAATTAAATGTCTCTAGCTATTCATAGTATCTTAAAATTAACGGAATACGTCTCTTATTACGTAATTTGCCTCTAATTAGAGCACCATCCTCCAGCGGATACATTAAATAACACTAATGAGTAATGTAATATCTCCCTGTATTCGCAATTAATATCGTTATGTGACAGAGAAACAGATCTGAAGTCGCAGGAGTTATGGAATTAAAGCAATCTCTGCATTTACTTACTTTTTTATACATTTTCCCAAAGAAAATCACTCCATTTTAATATCTAAACTAAAATCGTTTGGATTTAAAAATAATTTGCTGTGGTTACCGTTCTAATACATTTTTGGATCCATCTGCAGTACAGCAAGGGTCTAACTTGGGGCCACTATCCTTCATTATTTTTATTAATGATTTATATAGAGAAATAGATCTGAAGTCACAGGAGGTATGGAATTAAGGGAATATTTTCATTTAGTTATTGTTCTATACGCTTTGACAAAGAAAACCACATTTTAATGTATAAACTAAAATCGTCTAGATTTATAAATAATTTGCAGTGGTTACAGTTTTAATACATTTTTGGATTCATCTGGAGTACCGCATGGGTCTAACTTTGGGCCACTATCCTTCATTATTTTTATTAATGTAATTTAATATATAAACTAAAATCGTTTGGATTTACAAGTAATTTGCTGTGGTTACAGTTCTAATACCTCTTTGGATCCATCTGGAGTTCCGCTAGGGTCTAACTTGGGACCAATATCCTTCATTATATTTATTAATGATTTACATTTGGACACATAATGTAATTATCTCTTTTTCGATTACCATTTAAAATTACTTTGATTATCATGCATTACAAGAACTTACGAATACGGTACAGATATAGTGTGAAAGAAATGTGTTACCTATCAATATTGAGGCTGTTCCGCATTAGAACCGACACAGAGCAGGTGCATCTAGAGGTCCCAAAATATTGCATTTTGACCAAACGTACCTACAATGTGTCCCACTTTTCAAGGAGCCACCCTGGTATCTCGATCACCTGATATCCGAATACTTTTAAACTTTGGTGGTGAATATACAGGGTGAATCTTAAATAAGTACAAATATTTTAACTGCTGGTGTAGTTCGTCATTTAAATCAGTCTAGTGAAAGCCATTTTTAAAAATTTCTAATATTTACGGAGATATTAATTTTTTAAAGAAATACCCACATTTTGAGGACCGCTGGCTGATTTTTCATCCAACAACGTAATGAAACATATGATTTGTTGCGAGGTTGCCATATCTCCTCCAATATAAATATTACGTTTCCTTTAACGTAATAGTTCTATTTTAAAAATACTTGTTTTAAGCATAAGTACAGTAAAATTGGGTATGTAGTATGATACGCAGCAATATTAACATAAATTTTAACATCTGAACTAACCTTACTTTACTTCAACGATTAAAAATGAATTTCCGCAAGTTCAATACTACCGTAAAATATTTAGGAAGATATTACGTGATATTACTATGTCCAATGTTCAAAAATTATACATAAACGTGCACACAAGCTTACCTGTTTGTTAAAAAATTAACTATTTAATCAGTAATCCACATTTCACAAGTTAAATGTCATTGTACACTGTTAGAAAGGGACACAAAACACAATTTCCTTAAGTTATTTTATGAAGAATAACGAAAAACTATGCACGCGTTTTTTATTTAAAATGGAAAAAATGTCAACTTTTAGCAAATTTTATTGCTATTTTCATGCATTATGTGGGGTTAACAAGTTTGACTTGGGCTTCCGATAATCTGTCATGACAGTCAATGACAGTTTGATAATAAAAAATAATATAAAATGTTACACTTGACAAAATTCGCTAAAAGTTGAGATTTTTTCTTTCTTGAAGCAAAGACATTTGTGTAATACTGGCAACACTGTGAACCACACGTTCAGTCTGCAGCACTATGACTCATAAAAGTATGAAGGGTCGGTCTAGGCCAGCGGTCCTCAACAAGTTTTCTACTGAAAAATTACGAAATTTATTTAAAATTTCACTTTTTTATTTCTGATTTTTTTGTAAAAAAACTATTAATTATGTGTTCTACACACAAAACTATACTGCTGGTTAAAATATTTGTACTTATTTAAGATTCACCCTGTATATGCGTATAAAGCGAGTCTTTAGACGTAGCCATATTTGATTATAGTCAGAGGCGTCCGATTCTAAGATGGAGAAAGAGGGTCGAATTTAAAAAAAAAGTATTAGCGATTTTTTTTTAAAGAACTAGTAAGATATTCTTAATCAGCACCTTTGGAAACCCCCTTGTACAAGATTACATCGTTGTGGGTTGAAAGGTGTTTCAGATATGGGCCGTCGAAAAACATTTTTTTTTTCAACTTAAAACAATTTGAATCTGTAAAACGGGCTCTCAAATGAAAAAAATGTCTCTGTGTCGGCTCTTGTCTTTGGATGGAAATGAATTTTGGGTCAGGATTGCCAACATGGATAAATTCGTAATCACGTCAAGTTACATATTAATAATTTCACTCATTGTTTTTACAATGTAACAGTTCTTATACTTTAAAATTTTATAGGACATAAATCTTAAATATTAATATTAGACGTTAAACTATGAAGATTCTTTAAGCACTAAAGTATTCTTGCCGCTTTAAATAAATTTAATAAGTATCTAAGTAAGCCTGAACATACCTTTAAAAACAATTCCAGACACGAAGCCTGGTTTGAAAAAATATCGACATTTTTTATAGCGGGTCCGACAGAAGTTAAATTAAAAAATATTTTAATAATTTTCAAGGGAACTTTTGTTCGATGAAATTCTTTTTTAATTACTTCCTTACAATTCACATATAATTTGCAGACTGATCCTTTCTACTAATTAATTTTCTTTCTAAAATAAAAAAGTATTCTTCCTTTTCCTTTTCCTTCGTTTAAGGAATACTCCAATTGGTCGAATGAGACTGTTCAGAGCAAACTGGTAATATAAAGAGGTGTAATTGGTGGGTACTTATTAGTTGCAATTATAAAAGAAGATTACATAATTTTAATAAAATAGTATACAGGCTATTTAGAACTAATCGAAATACGTTAGATTCGATTGTATCTTCCCTGCCTTGGATATTGGAAAACTAAAACGTGCCTTGACTAATTTTTCACAAGGACTTACACTTTCTTATTATAGGGTGTTCGGGAAAATGTGGGAAATCTCTCGAGTGGAGATAGAACATGAAAAAATAAGATGACAAGTTTCTATACAAATTTTTCTTACAGGCCCTCCCTACGGAGATATGTGTCCCTGAAATATACCCTTCAAGATGATTAATATTAACTTGATAGCACGGGTACCACATAAGGCTAGCATATTCTAATCTTGAACGGATTAAAGAAAAGTATAAACATTTTAGAGCACTAATATTGTTAAATGATGTAGAGTTATGTACAACAAAACCACCTAAGCCTTACTAAGTCTTAATATTACTGCTGCGTGTCAATGGTTTTGAATCTAGATTATAATCAAATGAAATTACATGTTTTCTTAAACCAAAACAGCAAATTTTACATTAATCAATATTTATGGAAACCATATTTTCTTTACACCACACCTATACTATCTTTAAAAGCTCTTACAATGTTTGAGAATCATCATAACAGAATGCTAAGAAAGAGCTTTAGATCATTTGCGATAAATGATGATTATATTGCAAAGCTGACGACAAATCATTTATATAAAGAATAAACAGGAGTGGTCCCAAGTTAGACCCTTGTGAAACTATGAAAATATTAGAACGGTATCCATTATATGACACATACAACTCAGGACGCTCAAGATAAGATTTTATAAGAAGTAGCAAAGAATCATCAAATCCAAATGATTTCAATGTCTGTAATAATATAAAGTATTTTGTCAAAAACCTTCTCAAAATCTGTATACAGCGTGATTATAAAGTTTGGAAATTCATACTGAGATAGGTCGATTTTGTTCTCATGAGGGGCATCTTTTAAGATGTATACAGGGTGATACAAAAAAGCTGGACAGCCAATAAATTTGTTTTTCTTATAGAGCACTCTGTATATTTTTTGATATTCTTACGAATACAGTGATGTAAAATTTGATGGGTTTATCTCAAATAACAAGTGAGATATTGCAAGAAAATAACATTTATTTCAAAAAATTATTTAACGTCATTTTTCATAAAAAAAATTGTACTTGAGTACGAAATAAATGCAAATAATCAACAAAATTTAACGTAAATTTTCAAATTGTACTCCACCAATAATTTGGCACCAGGCCGCGCGAGTGCAAACACTTTGCACACTACGCTCAATAATTTCTGGGTTGATTCTTTCCATTTCAGCACGAATTCTCAGTTGTAAGTGCTAAATTGTTTGGTCGGTTGAAGAATACCCTAGTTTTAAATAACCCCATAGAAAAAAATCCAGAGGAGTTAAGTCGGGAGAACGCGGAGGCCACTTAAAAGATCCTCTCCGTCTTATCCATCTTCCAGGAAATGTATCATCTAGATATTGCCGAACTTCTAGGCCAAAGGGTGGTCTAGCTCCATCTTGTTGAAACCAAATATTTTCATGGAGTATATCACTGTCTGCAGCGTTGAGGAAAAGAACTGATACAGCTGGCACCAACTGAAAGCGCAGAAAATCCAAATATCTAGCAGCAGTGAGGTTTTCTTCAAAAAAGTAAGGACCTAAAAATCGCCTTCCTATGATGCCCACCCATACATTTAATTTGCCTTTACGTTGACTGTAGAATTCTTGCGTCTAATGGGGATTGTCAGTTGACCAATATCTACAATTATGGCGATGTATTGAGCCATTTAAAAATATAAATCGTCGTCAGAAAAAAAATATGTTGTTTAAAAAGTTTGGACTTTCATCACACCGTAACATTAATTGTTCACAAAAGTGCAACCAGCGGTCTGGGTCATCCTCATTTAATTCGTTTATCAGCTAAGCTTTATATCATTAATGTCTCGAACCTTTCACGTTCAGTTATATTTGCTATTCCTTCTAAGCTCCTAAAAATTCAGTGATAAATTTGCAAAGTTTAATAATGTACTAATTTGTGAAAATGACTCTCTACGACAGTGGTGTTTTTGTTTCTAAGCAGCGCAGCGACCAAAAAATGAAATATTTTTTATTAGTGACCTGAGTGTCAACAAAAAGAACCCTAATTTTTATTGCTAAACATGCATTTTTTTTTCGTTAATTATTTGCATTTGTTTCGTATCCAAGTACAATTTTTTTAATGAAAAATGACAAATAATTTTTTGAAATAAATGTCATTTTCTCGCAATATCTCACTTGTCATTTGAGACCTATCAAACCCTACATCACTGTATTCGTAAGAGAAAGCTATAAAAAATATACAGGGTGTTCCATAAAAAAACAAAATTATTGGCCGTCCCGCTTTTCTGGGTCACCCTGTATACAACTGAATCTTCTTAAAAGATGCCCCTCCCGAAAACAAAATTGACATGTCGCGGCGTTTTTTTTTAAATCACTCAATATAAAAAGTTATAAATTTTGTTCCAAACTTTATCATCAGTCTGTATATTACATGTACTTGGCCTTTACTATCAGTATGATTAGAAACAAACTGTAAATTCAACTAAGTTAGTTACAGTAGAACGACGTGCAATGAACCCATGTGGATTAGAAGAACATTAACGGAATAAATATCGGTATGTTTTTTCAGCGCAGACTATGTAAATCTTGACACCCGCGCGACCGTTCACCATATGAACATGTCAAAACGTGTGTATACAATTTACACGGCAAGTTAATTCGGGTACACCGCGCAGCAGCTGTACATTCCCGAGTTATGATAATGTGTTTTCCATTAACATAAAACATATAACAACTAAAAGTGTGGCCCGACGGATTCGCCTTTTGTTGTAGCTGACACAATTAGCGAGGCAGAGGAGCCGCCAGGTGGCGCGCGAACAGCCACTGCAAATCCCGGGTTTGATCTGACAGGCGTTTCATATTCCCGTTCCTGAAGTTGTACAGTCAGAATGCAGCGCCAGCACTTTCAGAAAGCCGCAGTCGTAATGATGTAGTGTGTGGTCTGGGGCCTGATGTAATGCAGGCGGAAATATTTGTACAGTGTGGATGAAGTAAATGTCGCATTAGACGCTATGGTGGGTATTTAGTACGAAGATATAGGTACTTCTCATTTTGGTAAAATAACAAATGAAGCGCGAAATATTGCGAGGTGTTGGTATTAATCATAGCGTTGATGTATACAATGTGTCCCACTTTTCATGAAGCCACCCTGGTATCTCGATCACCTGATATCCGAATACTTTGAAACTTTGGTGGTGAATATGACCTGGTTAAACCCATCATATTCTAGTAACGCTGTAAATATTCTAAATTACATTCTGGTTCGACATGACAGGCATGGAAGAGGCGGAGGAGTTGCATTTTATATTAAAAATAGTTTTAGATACAGGATTGTTAAGGTAACTGATAATAATTGTTTAGAAAGTTTGTGGATTTCTAATTAAGTTAGGTGGTAAAAATATTTGTTTGGGAACTTTATACCGACCCCCTGACTGTGATATAACAAGCAGCTTATCAGAATTGGAAAATGTGTTATCTGTGTTATTACCTGAATATGATAATGTAATATTTGGAGGTGATTTAAATATAGATTTACTTAATGCTAATGGTCCCAATGCAGTACGTTTGATCAGTTTATTTAATAGATACGGTATGTTACAGTTGTGTAGATAGGCTACAAGAATCACTAATAATTCTAGTACGCTTAATCGTTTCTTCAAATTCTGAGATTATAAATGATATAGATGCCCTTAATATGGAAGGTATATCTGATCATCATCTGGTCAAATGTACCATTAAGCTAAAAAAAGCAAAAGTTTTTCCTAAAATTATAACTTACCGTGATTTTTCTCATTTTAATTATGACAATTTTTTAAGGGATCTATTTTATATTAATTGGGATTACATATTTTCTTTAGATAGTGTAGAGGATATGATCAATTTCTGGATTGAAAATATAATTAATGTTTTTAATTTCCAAGCACCTGAGAAATCGGTAAGAATTACTAAAGCTTCAGCTCCTTGGTTAACACCGAAGTTAAAATTGATGATAAAAGTTAAAAATAATGCATATAGAAAATATAAATCTTCTCTTACTCAAGAATCGTTTATAGAATATAAAGAAATACGGAACTTTGTAAACAATGCCAAATATTTTTTGGAAAACTTTAAAAAATCTAAATTTATCAAAAAGTAAAAATGATATAATTTTCCCTTTTGACTACTAATACTCCCCAAGCGAATTTAAATAATGATCAATTTAGTGATGCAATTATAAATAAATACAGTGCAATTTTTCCTGGTCTTAATTACATTGTCTTCTATTATTATTTGTATTTTGAGGTTGGTTACATGGAAGAGCAGCTGAATGGCGCCAACCACAATGCCTAATTTGTTGTCATTATTTTATTTGAACCTCGAATAAAGACATTTATTATTATTATTATTGTTAATATATATGTATAAAGTGAGTTTTTAGACGTAGCCATATTTGATTATAGTCAGAAGCGTCCGATTCTAAGATGGAGAAAGGGGGTCAATTTTACAAATAAAAGTATTTGCGATTTTTTTTTAAAAGAACTAGTAAGATATTCTTAATCAGCACTTTTAGAGACCCCCTTGGACACATTGTATACAGGGTGTAACATTGAAGGAAGTCATCTCTCTTTTTTCTAATAAACTTTTATTAGAGAAATTTTTCTGTATTACTTCTCGTTCAAAAGTTATAAGCAATATGGACCTAAACAGACTCAGAAGAAATACCATCTAAAAATTACATTAGCGGTGGATCAAGTAGTCGTTGAAAAATAATTGAAAGATCGTTGTTTAAAGTGTCACAAAATACTTGTCATTATTCAATACGAAGTTGTAGAGTTATATCGAGAAAGGTATTCAGAGCGCCTCATTCCTGTTCATAGAACTTTTACAAGATTGGAGGCGACCTTGCGACGAAATGAAGATGCAGTTTCTATTCGGAAGGATCAAATAATATACCGAAGGATAAGAAACAATGTTAATACAGCTAGACTGTTATAGTATTGAGCCTTATTTTTACGAACATACATTGAACAGCGTTAGTTACCTAAATTTCCTACAAGAAGAACTATGGTTTCAGCTCGACGGATCTCTATCTCACAAGGCCAGGATTGTGCAGCAATATTTAGATAAAAGTGTCCCAGAAAAATGAATTAAGATTAATGGACCCATTCAGTGGCCCAGAAAGTCATCAGATCTAACACCCCTCGATTATTTTTATGAGGGTTTTTAAAAAATAAGGTATACAAAACAACTTTGCGAGATATTAGTCATTTGAAAGAAAAAATCACAAATGCTTGTAATGAGTTAAACAGCGAAATGTTAATAAACGCAGCCCACAAAGAAGTTAGACGGAGATTGGATGGGTGTCTTGAAATTAAAGGAGGTCATATAGAGAATAGATTGTAATAGTATGAGGGCCTTTCCCTCATTTTTTAAGTTTAGTTATTGTTATCATCACCCTAACTGTGTTAAAGAATTATCGAATTTAATCATTTTATTTATTTTTAATGATATTTATGCACTTTAAACAACGACCATTCATTAGTATTATTAAATTTTTGTACAAACTGTACAGTTTGCCGACAAGATACAGGTGTCCCCAAGTCTGTGATTGGCATAACAAATTTTGAAGTGGCCGAAAAGCAGTGAAAAACAAAGGTCATACCCCGGACAAGCATCAATGAGATGAATATTCGTGCGATGACAGGTGACAGTATAGAAAATTTTTGTAGAGGGAGATATTGTACGGAAGTGCTATCAATAATGACTTGGGTTACCGAAAAGTACCGATAATGTGTCTCGCCTTCTGATGGAAAATCTATTCAAAATGTTGTTGCTACTGTTTTGGGATTACAGAAGCGTACTATTCATTGATTTTCTTCACGAACGGTGCACAGCAAACACTGCGTACTACTACCAGCAAGCAAAACTAGCCTTTTAGCAAAAGAGAAGAAATGCGCTGTCTGAGGTGTGATTTTTCTTCAAAACAATGCTGGGAAACACATAACCGCTTTGACCCAAGAGAAACTGGAAAAATCCAGTAGTAAACACTCTATCATTCGCCCTATAACCTAGATTTGTCACCAGGTGACTATCACATATTTGGAGGAACTGAGACGATGCGATTTTGATGATGGTCAAGATGTGGAAGCGTTTCTGTGCAACTGGTTACCGACACAGCCAACTTCATGTTTCGATGCCAAAAATAAAAACTTCTAATCCAATGGGAAATACATAGTAATAAAAGTAGGAATTATGTAGCAAAATAAAATGTATCAAAATTTCCCTTTGCTCTAACAATGCAATTAAAAAGAAATCAAATCTATTTAATGTACCCTAAAAAAACTGGGCATTAAAGGAGATTTTTTAAGGATTATTATTTACTATTATTACTTTTTAACATAATTGTTAGTGTAAAAACTGTATAGGTAATGCCATAATTATTAGTGGTGATGTGGCGAACTTCACCATATCACCACACACTTTTTTCAATAAAGTTAAACCTGCCCACTTATGTATTTTCAAATAAACTTACATTAAAATATTTTTTACGAAAACGATATTGCAATGCTGGAGAGCTTAACATTTTTTACATTCTGTATTCGTACATATTGGCATAATGCCATGCTTGTTTCATTTGTCCGGTAAGATGCACTTTCTGTGCTCATTTTCAGAGTCTTTTTTCATCTTTATTCAATACCAATGTCTATTCAACACAATAATATCTAATAATATCACAAATGACAAATTAACTCTTCCAAACGTATGTACTGCGTTGTCCGAAAATGGAAATTATATACAGATATAAAGCACAATGCTGGGCGAGATATACATATGCGAACGTCGTGTGACGTCACAGGTCTTCCCTGTGGCGGCCACCGTTTTCTGGGGGCGCGGCCAGAATAACATTTGAAATACATAATAAATGTATTAAAATAATACATTCTTTCTTCTGCACATATTTGAATAAAATCAGCAAATGCCCCATTGTTTTTTTATCACCCTGTAGCTTTTTAACACATAGGAAACTTTTTACTTGATATGACATTTCCTACTTCCAGTTCCTTATATTTTAAGTCGTAATAAAAACGTACGGAATTCATTTGAAGAGTAATTTCCTGGGTTGTTTAATTAATTATTTCAAAGCAATCCACCCCTAAGAGCATTAATATGTTGGCGTCTTGGGTTTTCATGTTCACCGAGTAAATACCCGGATATTTGGTGACGAATTTGGCAACAGAGGGGTGTGCACAGTGTTGTTAAAAGATGTAAATTTCAGCTTGTGGGGTGCTATGTATATGTGATGTGGATTTCCGTCGTTCCCAAACTTGCTATTTTTATTTCCAAATATTTATGCTCTACACTAACTTATTATTTTTATGTGTCGATAAAGTTTAAGATACACTTTCTCCTCAGTGTTCTAAATACAGGGTGATTTAATATATTTATGCACGGCACTGGAAACTGGTCCACTGTAAAACCTGACCTTGCGCAAGGCAAAGCACGCATAAAAATGAACGAACAAGAAATTTTCCAAGGAAAAAGTGATACAATTTTATAACAGCTATTTTATATCAAGAAATTCAACTGCTTTTGCTGTTGTTACTATTATGAATTTATAACATTAATTTGTCATTTTAATTAATAACATAATTTGACATACCAAATGTTACAACAACTGTTCAAAATTTTGTCCACCGACGTGTAAACAAATTTGGGCCCGTCTTACCCATTTTCTACGAAATTGTCCCTTTTGAATTCAAGTTATCGGCAGCAGCTATGATACGTTAGCGTAAATCATCAATAGTGTCTACTTCGTTGCAGTACACTTAATTTTTTAAATATTTTCACAAAAAGAAGGATTTAAGTCAAGAGATTGTGGCGGTACTGGTCCTCCTCATCCAATCCACCCCTTAAACTTTATTAAGGTACTCCCGACATTTTGTCGGCAATGAGGGGAACACGATAGTGTATAAACCACATTCGGATTTGGACACCTAAGGCCACATTTTCCAGAAGTTCAGTCAAGATACTGAACAATTCGATTTGGTAGTATTAATAGTCCAATCAAAAGACCATTTTGTTGCAGCAAACATTCACAAAATCTAATTCGAGCCTCGTGTATGATACGCTACACTGTATATTGGGGCATTATTTGTATTTATTGCACGATTGGCCTGGTTCGTGGATTCTCTTCAATAATATCTAAAATACCTCAGCTCAGCTCAGTGTGTTTTTGTTTTTGTTTATTTTTTAAGCAACCGTAGGTAAAATAGTGTACGTCTTGAGATTCCCTACGTGTACTCCTTGGATTAGAACTAAAGGTTTCTAGTGACCAAGCCAAACTAATTCCTCTACACCACAATTAACCGTGCGTAAAGTTAGCTTTTTCTGTAACAGTAAATTGTGTGTTTTTGTTCATTTCTTAAGCAACTATCAGAAAAATAGTGTATGTATTGAGATTCCCTACGTGTATTCCTTGGATTAGAACTAAAGGTTTCTAGTGACCAAGCCAAACTAATTCCTGTACACCAAAATTAACCGTGCATAAAGCTAGCATTTTCTGTAACAGTAATTAGTCTGTTTTTGTTCATGTCTTAAGCAACTCTAAGAAAAATAGTGTATGTATTGAGATTCCCTACGGTTACTCCTTGGAATAGAACTAAAGGTTTCTAGTGACCAAGCCAAACTAATTCCTCTACACCAAAATTAACCGTGCATAGAGCTAGCCTTTTCTGTACCAGTAATTAGTATGTTTTTGTTAATTTCTTAAGCAACCGTAAGAAAAATAGTGTATGTATTGAGATTCTCTACGTGTACTCCTTGGATTAGAACTAAAGGTTTCTGCTGACTAAGCCAAACTAATTCCTCTACACCAAAATTAATCGTGCATAAAGTTAGAATTTTCTGTAACAGTTATTAGTGTATTTTTGTTCATTTCTTAAGCAACCATAAGAAAAATAGTGTATGTAGTAAGATTCCCTACGTGTACTTCTTAATTGGAACTAGAAGCTCCTGCCGGCCAAGCCAAACTAATTCCTCTACACTAAAAATAACCGTGCCGTACCTTAAGGTAGTCATTTCTGTAACAGGTTCTAGTGTGTTTTTGTTTATTTTTTAAGCAACCGTAAGAAAAATAGTGTACGTCTTGAGGTTTCCTACGTGTACTCCTGGATTAGAACTAGAAGCTCCTGCTGGCCAAGCCAAACTAATTCCTCTACACCAAAATTAAGCGTGCATAAAGTTAGCATTTTAGTGTGTTTTTGTTAACTTGTAAGCAACCGCAAGAAAAATAGTGTCCGTCTTGAGATTTCCTACGAGTACCCGTAAACGACATATTTCGTTCCAATGCAATTTCAGAAAGTGCATGTTTGTCTTTTGACTACACACAATATAAATTATGCAGCAAGGCTGAGGTGATAAAACATCAATATCATGAGTTTCCAGAACAGGAATTGTGTAAAGGTGCACAAAAATATTAAGACAAGAAATGAATTTATGCTGTTGGATCAAGAAGATTTATAACGGCATAGAGGATGCCTTTAATTAATTAACTTTAAGTCGCAATATATTTATTTTACTACCATCTAGATGTTGCCAGTGTTTTAAAAGCAAGCACGAGAGATAATTTATAGGTACACCAATGTAAATAGGGAGCCCTGTAAAAATTATTACACCATAATTAATAACTTTCTTTTATCTGGTCGATGAGATCCGCCGCAAATTTTTTAAATTAGACCTTCCACGGCCGCCTCATATTGCTGGTAATTAAATATAATTGTGTCCGGCGGAAATTCATTTTTCGCGTAGTTTTTCCACTTCCCACGCGCTGTTAAATGAAATCTGTTTAAAACAATTTCTACGTCAGCAAAATTTTCGGTTAATTACTTAAAATTAGTGCAATGACTGATAATTAGATTTCGGGCGCTTTAAGGATATTCCTGAATAGGACGGAAATTTACGTATTTTCTAAATTTGTGATGTACCATTGAGTCACCCTACATTGATAAAAATGGGTGCAAATTTCCATGTTTTGTTATGCTCTCGTTACATAAGATTTACTGGTAGTAATTTACATTATATATATTATAAAAAAATCGAGAATATCCATGTGTTTTACGTAATAAAATTAGGAAATTTCAATTTATTATGAAATTTTACAGAATTTTTCATGTGATTTCTGTTGGACATGCGTAGATACACATCAATCTAACCTAATGCGTTTTAGTTGTGTTAAAGTGTGGCAGACAAAACATGTACGGTTCATTCCCAAGCAGCATTTTATGATGCGAATGAAATATGTTGTAATACATTTTTATATGGTTGAAGAACAATATATGACTGATATTCAGTCATATATGTGAAATATTATTAGTTATTCGAAAAGTTTTGTCTATACATATTTTTCCATTGTAGTTATAAAGGTAACTATATATAACATATAAGAAAATCTGATTTATCTACTCAATAAAATGTCATATCTATATTTTACAATTTCAACCTAAAAAATACAATGTATAAATCAATAACATAAATTTACGATAGAATATTTGCGCACAACATAATATGGAATTTTAACCATTCTCAACGCAAAGTTATATGAAATTACAGACAAATTTTTATCAGTGTAGATTCTTGGGGTCAAAATACGACTATTTTCTACAAAGATAGGTACAACAAATATAACAGGGATGGTATTTCTCTTGTTTCAAAAACATTCGAATTGCAATTCGAGAAGCATCCTGATTGCGGGCCAATAAAACAGTTGAAGTATGAGGATTTTCAACAAGTTGGAATGCAATGTCTAATTTCTTTTCTTCATTCAAAGCACATGCCCGTCCAGTTTTGGGCAAAGTCTGTAATGTACCGTGTTCTTCAAATTTGTGAAATATTTTACTAACTGTCCCTTGTGAGATTTGATTTTCGGGATATTTCGCAATAAATAAATCGCGCACTTCAGCCTGACTTCTTATTTTGTCTCCACATCCAAGCAATATCAAGATTTCGATGCGTTGCGTCAAATAACTTGATTTTGACACAACAGTAACGTTTCGAACTTCAATTTACAACTAAAGCGAAAAATTAAACAGAAGGCCTGGCAAGTAAGTGGTACCAAAAAAACGCAACGCAACTGCGTTAGCAGTGTTAGGTACAGTTTCATATTCTTTATTTTATTCTGTGCAATTTCATGGAGTATAATACTGAATATAATTAAATTTTATTTCACTTGTTAAGTAGGTGTTTTATACAACCCTAAAAACCTTGCTATTAAAAATATAAAACTTGTTTATTTTGTATGTCTGGATTCGGTTTTCCATAAACTTTTCAATGAACCTCATGCATTATGTTTCCATTTGAAAAAAAGTACGGGTAGCTGGGGGTTAGGAGGTGGAAGAAAAATTAATTATTATATAACCGAATGATGGGAAAAAATTTAGATCAGTTAACGTGTTTCGGCGTTTTAAAAAAAAAATTGCTCATTCAAAAGGTATGAATTTTATTCCGTTCTTCTGGCCATAGGTACGTTTGGTTAAATTGCAAATGTTTTGGGGCCCTCTACATGTACTTGCTCTGTGTCGAATCTTATACGGAACAAGCTGTATATCATCATGAAGGAAAACATAATGCAACTGACTTGCATAAAAAATATACAGACTGTTCAATTGTAGGTTTAGGTCATGTTTTAAAAGACATCCGTAGAGGAGTTACAAGTCTGTTAGAAGCAATTTTCACTATTGCGATACACACAACGTCACAATTCTTGGACTGCCTGTAGATAAAATGATTCAATTAAACTTAGTGGTTTTTCTCAATCTGGTAAAAAATACATGTACTTAGGGAACAAAAAAAGACAATAAAAAATTGTAGACCATGAACAATTTGGTTAGTTTGGCAGTGTATTCAGCCAAGTGTTCCTTTGAACTTTGGTACATTATAATGCCGTGACGTGAAATTTCTGTTTACCCGAGCAAGAATGACTTACTTTGATGGCTTTAACTGATGCAGGATATTCTAATGATCAGATATCGAACAAGTTTCTAGGCATTCCTAGATCATCTGTTGTACGAATAGTACAGATATGAAGAATTTGGATACAGTGGAAAACAGACCACGTAGTGGACGTCCTCGAGTATCTAATGAAAGGGAGGATCGGTATCTGGTACAATATACCCTTAGGCGCCGCACATATTCACCTTCAGCTCTCAGGACCCACTTTCAAGACGTTTCGCCGTGTTATATCGTACACCTACTAGTCCAAGACGACTCCACAATGCAAATTTACGTGCGAAAATTATTGCGGATCCCCACTCTACCTCTAAGGCATCGTGTTGCCCGTTTCCAGTGGGCGCGAGAGCGTAGGGGTTGGCTTTTACGCCAGTGACGGTGGGTCTTATTTACAGACAAAACCAGAATTGGGCTAGTTACTGATGAGAATCGACAAACAGTCTGGAGAGAACCAGGTCGTTAACAGCGACTTCATTTTCCCCGTGAAGTTACTCCGTATGAAGGGGTACCGTAATGTTTTGGGGTGAATAATATTCAACCGCCGCATCCTATTAATTTGCATACCACAGAATATGACCAGTCAAATTTACATAGAATAAGTTATTACATCCATTATCTACCTCCTACGTAATGAATTAGGTGAAAATTTTGTGTTTATGGACGACAACGCTCGACCACATCGCGCAAGAAGGGCTCAAGAGACACTCGAAGCAGGACATGTCAATAGATTAGATTGGCCAGCCAACTCTCCTGACATGAATCCTATTGAAAACATATGGGATTTCGTTGCTAGAGCCATTCATAATCATATTCCTCCACCTCAGACTGCAGATGAGTTAGTCGCGGCGGCAGAAGAGGAATGGAACAATATTCCGCAAGAGATCGTTAACCGCTTGATTATTTCAATGCACAGACGTGGTGGAGATCATATCGACTATTAGTCAAGTAGAGAACTTGCTTTGTTACGTCCTTTTGATTTAATAAATTTTGTCAAAAATGTCACATCTGCTGGTTTTTAGTTTTCTAAGTACTCAGTTTATCGAACACATTCTTGTAACAAAAAAAAAAAAGATTTAGAAATCGATATTCTTTTATAAATGTATTTGGTTTTTCTGACAAAAAGATTTCTTTAACAAGAATGAGAGGGAGACTTTTGACGTTGTGTATATTTCATCTATTCTCTGCTATTCCATAAATATTTTTAAATTTTGCAATTACAACGAAATTGGAACACCTTGTAGATGCAAAAAATAAAGTGGTGGGTAACTCTAAATCCTCACGCCATATGTTGATTGAAAAGTTAAAGAAACAGTGCAGGTTCATGTTAAAATTACGAAGCAAATATTGTTCCGCATCCTGTAAACAAAACAACATTCTAAGTTCCGTTTGCCGCAGAACGTAGAAGCCAAAGCAGTGTATGTGTTCCAGATTTAACCGGATTACATTAATTGAATGTCCTACTCTAGCAAAATCTTTGCACCATCATGTCGGAGTAAACTGATTTCGCGATTACATCGGTCCGGGGCAGATGAGGTGGAGAAAACGCTAGAAAAACCAGACACACTCTTAAACTCTGTTTATCCAAAGAAGTTGAGGCCGAAACGGGATTGGAGGTGTTATTGGACCGGCAGGAATTAACGATCTGGGAATCCACTTTGTTTTATTGTGATGAAAAAGGTGGACGCATTTGCATAGGCTCATAGATAGCGTTGGCCGCAAATTGCTGTTAATTATGCGGTTCGGTTTGATCCCCAGATTAAAATTTGCCGACGCATTTCGATGCTTTACATCCACAAAAATGTTGATCTTTGATACAATTGGAATTAACTACACCACGTACAGGGCGTTTGCGAACTTGGAGAGATTTTTTTAAATGTCATTACCAGAGTAGTTAAATCTGTAAAGTTATATTTATAATAATAAATACTTGCCACCATACTCGTTGGACCAAAATTTCTACAGATGTCATTTTATAGAGGTGAAAACTGAATTTTTAAATACATTGGTCATTCCTCTTTACAATAGGTACTCTACATTTGTTTCGATAAAAATTACCGAAGTTTTTGTATAACACTGCAATAACACACCAGTCGTTAAAAATGTGTTATTGACAACACTTGCCAAAGTTGTCAGATTGATTGAGTACACAAGACTAAAATGGAGCATTATTCCTACAGCAAATATGCTGACATGCAACTAATTTATGGACAAGCACTTTGCAATTCTGTTGAGGCAAGATGAATGTATTCAATTTTATCGAAACAAATGTAGAGTACTTTTTTTAAAGAGAAATTACATTATTTCACCTCTATAAAATGACACCTGTCAAAATTTTAGCCCAACGAGTATGATGGTAAGTCCATTCCTGACTTCCTTGACAGTGTAAAACATTTGCTGTAGTATGGTTTTATGAGCCTTTATTGCATATATAAAATATTAAAATTTCATTAAATTATACAGGTCGGTTCAAAAGTTAGAGCCGGAAAGGTAAATCGCTGGGTACCCATTAGGGGCTCTGCATCTCCCTTAAGGGACACTTTAGGGAAAAAAATGTATGACAAACTAGTGTTATTTTGACCTCCCCTATACACTCACGAAACTATGTCATATACCGGACACCCTGTATATACAGTGTGTCCCTAAAGTCACGCACAAATTCATTATTAGGTAAATAAAAGACATCATTGAAAATTCCCGAAACAAGTCGATTTTAATTTACTTTTTTACAAATAATCATTTAATATACAGGGTGACCTACCTTCGAATAATGACGTCATCACATTTTGTTAAATGGAACACCACATTTTTTCCAATTTCCGGATTACCCTAGCTGAGCTGTTTCCAAAAATATATCACAAGTTGCTCCTAATTGTTACAGGGTGGGCAACAATACCCAAATTATTTACAAATACCAAAGTTTTTGTCATAATTTCATTGATGCTTTTTTAATTTTATCTGTCTGATAGAATGTGCTCCTGCAGTTTTTACAAGCAATCAATTTTAAACTATGCTAAGATTGTACGAGTGAATTAATTTTAACTGGGTCTTAAAGTATTAAGTATTCTTTAATTAATTAACTTGTTTTCTTTTAAAAACATGAATCTAAGTGAAACGGAACAGACTGAAGTTCTCATGATGGTCGTGTATGATGATATAATTCGAACTCATGAGGAAGTTTGTGTTTTATTTAATGAAACACATCTGAATCGTCCACTAATAAATCGCCGGCTGAACGCCAAACTGAAGCAAAGTTTCGAAACCATGGTCGCGTTAAAGATCTTCCCAGATCTAGTTAACCAAGTATACTAAATGAAGATGTGCTGTGACTCTTCATGAAAACCAGCATTCCACTATATGTTTTAGCAGGTGATTTAGGTGTGAGTAAAAGCACATTGAGTAGATTTCTTGACAAAAGCAAGTACCATCTCTACAAAGTTCACTTAGTGCAAGAATTGTCCGACGACGATTTCGACAGACGGACAGAGTTTTGGGAAATGATAAATGTCAGGCAGATCCGGATTTTGTCAAACGCATAATTTTCTCGGACGAGGCGTTTTTTTATCTGAGTGGCACCGTTAATAAACAAAATTGTCGGATCACAATCCACACTGGACGATGGAAGCACACACTCAGCGTCTCCAGAAGGTCATTGTTTGGGCCGAAATTGTTGATAATCGAGTTTTGGGGCCGAATTTCTTTAAAAAAGATTTAGATGGCGGAAGATATTTAGATTTTCTTCAATTTGATTTAGTTCCTTCCTTGGTTGTACTGTTCCCTAATGAGGAAGAAGCAGATTTGCCCAATGACAGAATTTGGTTACAGCAAGAAGATGCACCGCCACTATGCATCACTAGATTTTTTCCATTGGGGATATGTAAAAAGCAAAGTATACGTCACTAAGCCAAATAATCTTGATGATCCCAGGGAACGAATTCGACAAGAAATTTATGCCAACCCGCCTGAAGTTATTGGAAATATACAACAAGAATTTGGTCCTCGTCTGGCCCATTGTTTGGCAGTAAATGGTCAACAATTTGAAAATTTAATTTAGGTTTTTGTGTCCAAAGGTTTTACTAGCGAACAATAAAATATCCTACGATTGATCACGTTTCTCTACGTTTTTCTATGTAACACCAATGTTTTTATAAATTGAATACATTCCAGTAGATACTTTAAAATAATGTGTAGTAATTTTTTAGTATGTTTATTCATTTGAAAATAACTTTGGTATTTGTAAATAATTTGAGTATTATTGCCCACCCTGTAACTGCAACTTGTAATACATTTTTGGAAACAGCTTAGCTAGGGTAATTGGAAAAAAATGTGGTGTTCTATTTTAAAAAAATGTAATGACGTCATTAGTCGAAGGTAGGTGACTCTGTATATTAAATTATTATTTAAAAAAAAAAATCAAAATCAAAAACCGACCTGTTTCGGGAATTTTCAATAATGTCTTTTATTTACCTAATAATGAATTTGTGCGTGACTTTAGAGATGCACTGTATATATACAGCTGTTTACATGCCTTTTAGATCCAGAGCTGTGTTGTTTTCCTCCAATCCGCTACATTTTTCTCCTTTAGATCTATTACCATTACCTTTCTCTCTCGCTTCCTCGGTCTTCCTCTTCTCTTCTTGTAGTTAGGTTTACTCTCTACATTTTTTAAGTGTCCTTTCATATTCCATATATTCTAGATGCCGTAACCACGGCACTCGTCTGGCTTTTACAACTTCATCTATTTTTAGTGCCTGGTACATGACATATATTTCCTCACAATTTCCTCCGTCTTCTTTACCCCTAGAATTCTAAAGATCTTCCTTTTCCACCTTAACTTCTCATTGAAGATCCAGGTTTCACTGCCATATAGCGCTGTCGGCCTCAAAATTGTTTTGTACATTTTAAATTTTACTCCCAGGACAAATTTTTTGATCTCAATAAGTGGTTGACTGCTGCCGAACTTCTGTTTGCTTTTATTATTCTCCTATTTATTTCTTGTTCCTCATCACAGTTAGCTGTTATTAGCGCCCCCAAATACACATATTCTTGAATGTCTTGAAACTCCATCTCTCCATGCTGTGTTCTCAATTTGAAATTGGTATCTTTTTTTTGTTCTATTCTCAAAAGCTTACTTTCTCTTGATTTATCTACAATCCCACCTTACGTGCCTCCTCCACAAGTTTTCGCGTTACTTTTTCTAATTCCTTACTATATCTTGCAATTATGGCCACATCATCTGCATAACTTGCTATTTGGTGACTTAAACAGTATGTGTCCTTGATGATCTTTTCTAGTACTAAATTAAAAAGAAGCGTTGGGAGTGGGTCTCCTTGTCTCAGTTCTGTGTTCTGTGGGTTGTCAGTAAGATGCTCCTTCTACAGCAAGACACTGTCAATACTCCTGTCCAGGTTGGGTTTAACAGACCCTACATAGTACTTATCAGGAGTGAGAAGGAGACCGCCAATAAAGATGTAATTAACATCTTCACAGAAGGATAAAAAAGGAAAGGAGCTTCAGGATGTAGAATCTATGCCAGATCCCTACACATTCGATATCAGTAGGAAATGGATAGACATGCTATCGAAGTGCAAACACCTGCTGTACTGTTGTAACTCTTTAAGTGACTATTTCCACAATTCCAGAATCTCTATATCTATCCAAAAACTCGGTTGCTTCCTATATTCAATACTGTTGCTAGCTTAATTTTGCATCTTTTGAGTTGTACCTTTATTCCACAACGAGCAAGAAACAGGAGAGGCAGGGCGGGTACTTTCCCATCCATGACTTTTGCATGAATGTACAAAACCAGACAATTTTATCATCTTTTATCGTTTTGAATTTATTTTCATATGTTTTATTTACCCTTACCTTCCTGACAAACTTTCTGCCATTAAGTAAAATAATTAAGTAATTCTTCTTTTCCAAGAATTTCCCAAACTGATGAAAACATATTTCTGAGAAACTATTACTTACTGATTACCTCACCCATATTTGACCGTTTTAACGAAAGTAATATTATCGCATCTAATTTACAAGACTGTATATAACCTTACCGAAAAAATAAAAAAGAATTATAATGAAAAATAATGAACCACTTGTTTATGTACATTATTTGTCCACATAAATTTGGAAAGAATACAAGGGGCGCAAAACTGTAGCGACAAATAAATTATTAACATATATTTCACGGCTCGCTAGAAGCGGAAAAAAGGTGTTCATTTATATTTCTTACTCCATATATTTACCCGGAGAAATAACAAGTCTCCAAGATAAAACCCCTCCATAGCTTGCAACATCAAGGAATAAATAGGCTAAGTTGGAGAGAGCTGATCCACTTTTTAAAAAACATAATTTAAAAAAAAAATAAATAATACAATTTGAACTGAACTGAAAAAAATCATCAAATAATTTTAGTACTGAAAATTACTAGCTCTAAAACATTCTTTCTTATAACTTAGTACATCTTCAGACTTCGGCTGCGAACAGATATTCTTTGTTCTCTGTACTCATTTACATTTTTCTATTTCAATTCAAGGTCACATAATTTTACGTTTTTGTTGCTATTGGTATATCCAAAAAAGTTTCTAAATGGTGCGCATTCAGACTACCACATAACATATAAATAATGTTTTAGAATGGTTGAAAAATTTCGGCGTTGGTTGAAAAGTTAATTTTACTGTTGCGACATCTATGTCATACTAAGAGAACTAAATGCCAAGACACATTGCAAATAATTAATGAATGGATATTTCATGAAAATTTGCTTTCAATGTAACTTATTATATAATAAAATCGCAACTTACGACAGTTTTTATTCGTTAGTTATTGGTAATAGTGTGAAAAGCTTAAATAATTACATAGCCCCACACATTTTTTTTCTCAGATCTAGGGGTCAGACCATGTTTATTATGCTTTTGGGATTGCTGAATCCAAATCCGGGGTCCTTTTAACCCCATGACGTTAGAGTTTTACCGTAACAGAAAACCTAATAATTTAGGCTTTCCAGCACTATTAAACGCATATAACCCTATATCGCAAACTTTAAACACAAAAATCAAGCTGTTAACCCCCAAACCCATAACCAATTACCCCATAACTCCAAAATTTCATAACCAATAACTCCAATAACTGCGTTACTCAGTACTTGACTCACTCAATTTGTCACTGCTTTATACACAAATATATCCTACCCCATAAACTTATAACCCAATAACCAATAGAGCTGTAACGAATTTTCTTTTCTTCAAATGATCTGCGCAGAGGATTTCTTTCACGGTTTTTTTCTCCTTGTGATATTTCTTTTTAGTATTCAACAAAAATCAGCCGTCATATTTACATCCCATTTTCCTTGGTAACGGTTCCAAGGTCACTTCAGCAAAGAACAAGGTGAGCATTTCCACCAAGACATAAAGGTAATGGAAACACGTTAGAAGAAAGGTGGGATGTGCCAGTCAAAACAGTTGGGGCTCTATCTGTCATAACCATATTGGCCCGATGGACCAAAAGAAATATACAGGGCGATTCAAAACATATTTAAAAAAAATTTTGGAATAGATGCGTCATGAAAAATGGAGTCAATATGGTAAAAATATTTTTTGTAAAATGCTTTTCCGAGCAAAAAAGTTATTTCAACTTTTACATCGCTGAGCTATTGTAGTTTCTAGCCAGGCGATTCCCATTATTGAAATTTGATTAATTTTTGTAGGTATTAGCCTTTCTTGTGATGCGAGTTAGTTTTCCATGTCTAAAAAATGACTTACGTGTATAGCAATTCGGTGTTAATGGATATCGTTTTAATTTATGCAGAACGATTTCCCAGTAAACATGTGCCAAATGCAGCTACTTTTAACGCGGTGTGCAGTGAGTGCAAGTGTAGTGCAACGCGAGGAAAATCTGAAACCGAATCGTTGAAGAAATTGAGGTCCAGGACATCCATGACGTATTGCAGCAGTGTGGCGTATCATACACGAGGCACAATTATATCCGTACCATGTGCAGTGTGTCCAAGCATTAATACCAAGGGATTGGACGAGGAGGACTGGTACCATGGCCGCCACGATCATTTGAACTTCTTTTTGTAGGGATATTTAAAAAATGAGGTATCGCACCAAAGTGGATACCTACTACTGATGATTTACGCAAACGTATCATAGCTCCTGCCAATAACTTACATGTTCAAAACGGACAAGAAGCAGAAACATTTGTGTCAGTTTGTAGAAACTGAGTAAGCCGGGCCAAAAATTTTGTTGTAACATCAGGTATGCTAAACTATTTTATTAAATAAAACCACAAACTAATTCTATTAATAATTAATAACAACATCGGCAAAAATTGTTGAATTTGCTGCAGTAAAATAGATGTTGTAAAATATAATTTATTTCTTTCCTTGGAAATTTCTTTCAGTTTTTTGTAAAGTTGCCGATTATATGCCTTATCAGGTTTTACAGTGGACCAGTTCCCAATGCCGTACGGAAGTGTATTACTAAATGACTTTTGAACTATTTTTCATGTTATTTCTACAAAATTGTATCCCTATACTCAGAATTTCTGCCTCGCCCTGTATTTTTGCTCTTTTTTAGAGTAATACATAATGTGGAAGGGCAAGGCGTAAATTTTAATTTTTATCAGTGTACGTTTAATAATGTTTTATACCCTCTGAAATGATACGTTGATGGACTTACAATCCCCGCGCACCTCACCCAACGGCTTCTGTTGCCAATAATATAATCTTCGCTACATCTTAAACGACATTGTTATAGTCTGCTTGGAAATGAAAGAGAGTAATAAAACCCCGGGATAAGAACCGACCATGGGCGTGGTAATATTTCGTTTCAGGTAATTATCAGGTAACACTAATGCTATCAGGTAATGGGTGTACATTAGTATATTTTACTGAATATATCATAGGACAAGAGCCAGTGTATTGTGACAGATCAATCCAGCCTTAGAGCTGAATATACGAAGACGTGCTAGTGCAGTAGAGTAAAATTCGGCTTGTGTTTAGTGACTATTGTGCCAGTGGATATAATATTGTTTGGGTAAAATGTCGAGCTTATCAGATTACGTAACTGCTAAACGCGTGAAAAGATGTGCGCTGCCTCAGAATGAGAAGATTATTATATTAAATGTATTTAATGCATTGAAACACCAAAATCCTACCAACAGTGTTGACGACATTGTAGAAAAGTGTTCCAAAATGACAGGGATTGAAAAATCGACTATCTACAGACTTTTAAAGGAAACAAAAAATGAACAAGATACTGTAAATCCCCCAAAATCATCTACAGGGAGGTCAAAAGTCGTTATAGATGATTTCTTCAAAAATGTCATTCGCAGAAAAGTACACTCATTTTATTTTAAAAAAGAAATACCAACGCTAAACAAAATTTTAAGTGTACAAAAAGAAGAGGAGAAAATGTGGGAACTCGATAATTTAATTGACGTTACTGTGGAACCTATCGTTATCAATCTAGGAGACGAAGATAATTCATCAGAATATTCAGAGGATGAATTTTAATATATTTTACTTTACTTTATTTTAATACATTTATACAACACTACATTTACTCACCATAATTTGAATTTTCAAAATACATATATTTTTGTGTGAAATAAAAGTCCATTCATTAAATTTAAATAAATATTTTGATAATAATATTGAATAATTTTATTTGAATTACTAAAAACCCTCTTAACCCGGTTATGATGCTTAAAGTAGCCTCATGTTTTGAAATGCTGTTTTTATATTGTTTACTTATAAGAGAAATGCACCGAGAAATTGAAGCGGCATAGACAAAGACGAATTGTCGGGGATTAAATTTTAGCTACCTGCTACAATTTAGTACAACCCGGTCACACAAAGTTTTTTTAAAAGTACACCTCATCTATACCGATAATACATAATATATAAATATTGAATATAAGCCACCAGTACTACATTTATTTACGATTTGCATACATAATAAGCTTTTATTACTCTCTTTCATTTCTAAACAGACTATAGTAGTCCATCACTTCTACTGACCTAACGCTCTTCAACTTACCCTTCATCCGTCCACGATTTCGAAAGAACACAGAGAATACAACACGGAAGCGACAAATAAATTATTAACATATATTCGACGGTGCGTGGAAGCAGAAAAAGGTGTTCATTTATATTTCTTACTTCATATATTTACCCTGAGAAATAACAAAGTCTCCAAGATAAAACTCGTCCATAGCTTAAAACATCAAGGAATAAATAATTAATGGGCAAAAGAGCAGGCGCTGCATTTGGATGTTGCCGAAATTCGAAGCAGGATCTTTTATCACTGTAAAAACCACAATAATCGCTGGAAATAACATATGGCGGCGGGCCCCTCCTTCTCAGTTACCGTTTCTCGCTCACCCCGGCACTTGCAGCCTTGTTCGCCCTTAATTTACAGTTTGCGATCTGTGAGGCCCCTCCGAAATACAGGATGGCCACCCTAACTCCGAGCAAATATTTAATGCCGTTCTGGGTTATTATGCAGGCGGTTAGATAAGGAGCTATTTCCTCGCTAAAGACTGGATAAAATCCAATATTTACCCACGATCTGATTACGACTCGCTATTGTTTTTTTAAGACGTGCATAAATCGTGCTTGGAAAAGGTGTTCGGGGGAAAAATTTTATATTATAATAAAAAAATGCAGTAGCAGTTTGCATTGCGTCAGCAGAGGCCAGTACGACGAGGCGGGTGAGGCAATGAGTAAAAATTTGAAAGTAATAAGTAACAAATAAGAATCACTAATTGTTTACTTTAATCATCTAATCAATTTACTACATACAGTTACACTAGAATTTACTGGCTATGTAATTTCTATGTACAGTGCTTTCTAAAAGTAACGAATAAATTCATTATTTTTGAAGTTGAAAAGTTTTCGAAAAAATTACCCTGACACGTCGATTTTGTTTTTAAAAAAGGCACTTTTTGTCATACGACCCATATTTGTGACGTCATCGTTGTTCGAGATATGACGTCATCGACAATTTTTTTAAATAGCAACCCTGAATTTTGACCATATTCTTAATGACCTTAATTGTAAAAATAAAAATTGGGACAAATATTTTTACTTTATGCGGCTTTTTTGAAAAAATTTTTGAAAAAAAAATATTTAGAACCCTGTAATTGGGGGACCGACACATTTCTCCCCTGCAAATATTTGCCTTAACATTTTTTTATTTACAGCTCAGTTTTTAGATATTTTACATTAGTTCTGATGATTTTAAAACTTTTCCCACAGACAAATTCAAATATAAACTTTCATTTACATTCACTGTATAGACTCATTTTGTAGTTATATTAAGGATATACATCTAGATATAATCGATGACTTATTGTTAATAGATGATATGTGCTTTGTTGAACACTAGCTAATATGTACTATTTATTGAGTGATTCTCTGTTTGCTATATAAATAATTAAACTTTTTTTTGCTTAACTGTGGTTGAATTTAGGTCGGACAGACTTGGGTTAAGCAATAATTGCATACAGTGTGTCCCAAAATTTTAAAACAAAATTCATATATTTTTCTAGCTCAAATTAAGAAACATCGTTCAAGCAGGACAATTAGTATGTAGAAATTGGTACTTTTCTGCAGTATTTTCTATTTTTTTAACCATGTATGACAGATGGCAATTAAATATATTTTGCCAAATAAATATTGTCAATAGAAATATGTATATATATATGTAATTTAATTAATATATATTTTATTCATTTATTATAATAAGCAACTTATTAAACAAAATATTTCTATTGTTTCTCAACATAGTATTTATTGAAATGGAAACAAGAAATGCCATTTTTAATATTTGATAAACTAATGTAAACACTTGCGTCAGAAAAAAGTACGATACAAGAAGTAATCGGATATTTGAAATCGCCTGGCTAGAGACTACAATAATCCAGCTATGTAATGGTTGAAACTACTAGAATTATTTTTTTCTCGGAATCCATAAGGACTTTACACAAAAATGTTTACGATATTGACTCCATTTTTCCTGACGTATCTATTCCCAATATTAGATAAGTTCTAAATCACCCTGTATTTAAAATTGAAGTGCACTGTAATTAAAATTTTATCGCCGTTTCTGATTCGGTTTAGTTACATTTCAGATGTGTGTACTCCAAGTATGTATAAAATGGCAATATTTAAGTACCATCGAAGAACAAGGAACACGTGAGGAATATTATAACGATATTATTAATTATTCAATAACAACATTGGCAAAATCTGTCACGAGATTTATGAATATTTCATAATAAAATTACTTATTGTATTTTTTCAAATTGAGAGTTAACACTTACAAGTACACAAAAATAAAATATTACAACGTCATTGGATGATATGCGTAAAATAGTTGAATAGTGACTTCATTGTAAGTTCTATTTAAGCTATTTAGGTGTTCGAACTTTGCAATTTCCCGTTTGTTGGAAATTGGGAAGAATTTGTCCTGTTTTTAAGAGTGGTGATTCTGGTGATGTAGCTAACTATTGACCCATTACCATTTTGCCTAAGTTTTTCAAGAAGAAGAAAGGTTTAATTTATTTCTCCATTAAAAATACATGATCTCCTTATCAACATGGCTTCATAAATAAACGATCGAGAATAATAAATTTATCCTAAGTTACTCTAAGAAAGTGATCTATATGGACTTCTCGAAAGACTTTGACACTATCAACCTTAATATTATATTACTGAGCCTAATTTAATTCAACTATTATCAAATTATTTTAAAGGGCGGTAAATCTCATAAATTTGCGACCAATTCTGGTGTTCCTCAAGGATCCAACTTTGGACCTCTCATATTTTTGTTATTTATCGATGATCTTACTAAAGCCATTGAGTGACCCAAACTTTTTTTGCTGATGATTTAAGAATCTACTACATAATTAATAACATTGATGTCATTTTTTGCAGTTCCAAATAAATATTGTTGGAAATTAGTGGGATACTGAAGCAATCCTAAAAATGCAGAAATAGGTCAGATCTCATCTATTGTGGTTTAATTTTCGAATTCCCACAGTTTCAAAAGTGAACTTAGATATTTATAGAATGTTTTCATTAAATCAGGTTCGTAAATTTAGCTAGATTAATTTTTTTAGATTATTGAATAGAGCTTTGTCTGTGGAATTGTTCATTAGCATACCTAGATGTTTGGTATCAGAGAGCATACATATGGCTTCATTGATAGAAATTGTAGGAGATTTGATTTATATTAGCTTAAAATACAGTAAAAAACTTATTAATCCCACATAATGATGAAAATAACGCTAATATTTATGTTTTGTGAAATTTACAAAAAATTTACACTTTCTCGCCATTAACAATTTAAATCAAAATCTGAAAAATTCGCTACAATTTTCACGAATTTCAGAAATTATGACCGAATTTCAACATTTAATTTATTACTTGGAAGCCCTGTCCATAAGGAAGCCAGATAGGACAAAAATGTATATAAAGTACAGACATAATTTTGACTTCTCCTGTATACCCTATCATTTTTTACCTAGTTTATGGACACCCAGCATTCAAGGTTAAAGTTAGTTAAATTTTTGTAACGGAAACGGATAAGGAAGTATGACTGAGATATAGTCTGTGGTTAAAATTAAGAAATTCCAAATAAACATAGAATCCTATAGGAACCATCATGCGCTAGCATATTTATGATTATTATTAAAAATCGATGTTTCTCAAACTAAACCTATATCGGTACGTATTACAATATAATTTCCAAGGGTCTCTTAGGATAGGCTGGAGTTGCTGGCTAAAAACGAGAGCGCTTTCTTGCGCCCATTGATACCTTTTGTGAAGTAAATCACTTGTTGTTGGAGTTGAATGTCTCTTGAACGATCGCCTGTAGGGTCATTTCAAAGGTTGCCTCTTATCTCGTTTTCCTCTCATTATATAAGTCTCAGAATAAACTTCTGTTAAAAACTGTTCACGAAATTTTTGCACAAAGAGGGTATTATACAGTTTGAAGTTAAAAATCAATACTTAAACAAAAACAGTGACAGAAAGAAACGACCTTCGGAGAAAATATTCTCGTTATTATAGAATTCGTGTGAAGAGAAAAATACATAGGAGTTTAACTATCACTAAGTACAAAAACTTAAACTACGTGCCTCTGAGAGGCCTAAAAGACAGTAAAAAAAATTATTTCGGAATTTTAGCTCGATGTTTAAACATCGTGGCAGCCAAGACACTGAAAACTTTAATGTGTATTGCCAAAATTACGACCATATGATAGAAACGGTTCTATTACGTAGAGGCGACTAAAATGAAGAACACTTTTTTGGAGGCCACTATGTTGCCACGATCGTTTTGGCATCTTATACAAACAAATTTAAGCCACGTTGTGATTACGTGGAAAAAACGGGGGGATGTGGTTGCTGCCTCCAAAAGAGAAACTGGAGAAACGGAAAAAGTTTACTAGATATACTCGTCTTTGTTGGCTAAATGTTGGCTTTGTATGTAGCTAGATTTCCTTCCTACATATTATTTCTGCCTTTATATCTCCTTCCCCTGTTATATTTAGGACAATAAAAGTGTATTAGAATAATCAAGGTAAAAAATTAGAACGATGGAAAGTTTACTGTCAAACATCGATGTTATATCGAAATATAAACAAGACCCACTGAAAAATTCAATATTAAAAAACAGTTCAAATAATTCTGTATACTTCCCGAACCAAAAAATTATGTATGTATGCTTCAAAAAATGTGTTTATCAATTTTTTTTACCTAAAACCAATAACTGTGTATAGATCTGCGAAAATTCATGCAGTAATGATGAGTAATAATATTTTTAGATTTCTATTATAAAATGGCGACCTCATACATCTGTAAACATGTCTGCTTTTGAAAATTAAATTTTGAAGTGATATACACCAAAAATGTATACTTAAAGAGACAGACACTAAAAATATTGAACTCTTTAGTTACATTCGCCAAACAGGTGGCCAATGATACTAACCCATCTACTTTCCGGCTACTTAAAGGTGGTAGCAATGCAGCAATAACGTTGTTTCACCACTCTACCTTAATTCGCCATAACCTCAAAATTGTAATACAGGGTGAACCTTAAATAAGTACAAATATTTTAACTGCAGGTGTAGTTCGTCATATAGATAAGTCTAGTGTCATTTTTAAAAATTTCAAATATTTACGGAGATATTATTATTTTTTTAAAGACCCACATTTTGAGGACCACTGACCAAATAGACCACTGAGGTAACCTAATAAAATAAACCATATGATTTACTGAAGGCGAGGTTGTCATATCTTCTGTAAGATAAATAATTTTTTAAAGTAAATTCAATTTTTACCCTTTTTTCTAGTTTAAAAACACTCGTTTTTAGCAATAAGTAAAGTAAAATTGTCATAAATGATTAAAATATGAATTTTCTCAAGTTTTATACTGTCAGTTAAAGAGTTTAAGAAGTTATTTAAATGATTTCAAAAAAATATCCATAAACGTGCATAAAAGCTCACCTACTTACTGAAATACCAACTATTTAAACAATTATCCAAATTTCAGTTAATACCATTGTATACTGTTAGAAAGATTAGCACAAATTATTCCCTTAAATTATTTTATGAACAATAATAAAAAATTATAATTTTCACACATATTTCCACCACATAACCTAAAACAACGTGTCAGTGCTAACCATACCGTACTTCGTACTTTCGTAGTGGGTGAAACAGATTTTAAAAATAAACACAAAACATGAAATAACAAAATAACTAGCTGATGTATGCGTTCAATATCAAGAGAAGGCAAAGTAAACTATTTAAAAGCAGCGTCAATCGCATGCACAAAGAAACTGATGTTGTAGACACAGATAACAGGTAGGTGTCAGAAGCAGTAGGCGAATTGTCCCGCACAAGCCCCATCCTCTAGGCTCTAGGATTCATAGAAGTTATGTTGATGTTGATACCGGTGCACTAGTATGGTTCAGGACAAAGGAATAAGCTGTGGCAGTTGCAATCAAAACATGTAATATTTGTGGAAAGAGATTTAATAATTTCAATACACGTAAACTGAAAGTTGATGAGATACTTTTGCATCTTCTAAAACCGAACTAAGCTAATAGTTTCTTTAATGCACTGCTTGACGCATCTGTTTAAAGAGTTGCGGCACTAACGAACAAAACGTATTTAAATCGTCTTATTATTTTCACGGGCAGTGTTTTTCTCTTAAGTGTCTTGTGTAAAGGTTGACATGCTAAAAGCATATTTGTAAATTAGTGATAAAAAGTGATAATGATAAAAATAACGTATTGTGATAAATCAGTCGGAGTGTAGTAAAAATGGATGATGAACAAATTCTGGATAACTATGATTGTGAGTAGAGAATCTTAATATTTTCATAAATAAAAATATTTCAATCATTCTTTGACATGTCTAAAAATTCTAGTGTAATACTGGCAACGCTGTGAAATGCACATCCACCATGACTCCCGAATCAGCGGTCCTCAACAAGTTTTCTATTGAAAAATCAAGAAATGTCTTTAAAATTTGACTATTTTATTCCTGATTTTTTTTGTAAAAAGACTATTAATTATGCGTTCTATACAGTGAACTGTACTGCTGGTTAAAATATTTGTACTTATTTCAGGTTCACCCTGTATATGTAGTTCATGTCAACATCTCACATCTCGTGCATTTTTTGTACGATGAATTTTAAAATAGTGTCTATAGAAGAAAAAAAATATATTCTGCGTCGTTCCATACCAATGGGAAAATGACGAAACATTATTCTGGCCAGAATGAAACCATTCTCAAAGAGAAACTTCAAGATCCAATCCAACAAGTGCTCCCGCAGACATTTGGTCTTCGCTTAGGTGCATTTTAAAATTCTCAAAATTAGGAAATTTTAAAGATGCTCTTCAACTCAAAAAACAATAATATTTAAGAGATCACTTCTAAGTAATATGTAAGTGATCTGGTTTGGTTGCCGTTACCTTTAATGTTTGGGAAACTTTAAGGTGCTTCTGCTTAATTTTCATAACGTGCCATACACTAAACCGCCCCACCAAAAATTACAAAACCATGAAGTGATTTTCAATGGTAAGAATTACGTTCTTATAATTATGCTAACATAAATTGGAGTTATTTTTGCTATATGATGGTAGATTTAGTGATTACTACGTAATAGCCACTTAATTGAAGTTACGGTACCAGTTTTCGTTACTATAATGCTATTTGGGAAAACCTTTTTTCTATAGGAAAATCGGCGCCTACGGTAATCGTCGTTCGAGATAGTTTCGATTTGCGAACGGCTGTGCGGCAACTTTTCGCGGCGTTGCCAATTATAAAAACGACGGAAATAAACATTGTTATTAATAAGAATACCTGATAGATATCAGATAATTCAAACTGCTGCAGAATTTTATATTTGTTCTTCATTCTGTCACTGTAAACTGCCAGATTTTCACTAAAAACACTTAAAAAATAAAATTACGCGGAAAGTATGCCAACTTAAAATAAAGATATTTATTTGTTTTATTTATCTATTTATTCACTGATAATACAGACACTGCGGGCTAAATTTACAATTATGTCACAACTTAATGCAGATCGATAACAAAAAAAATATGTAACTATATACTAAAATAATTTGGAGTTAAATATGTTAAACATAATATTTAAAAAATACTTAATTTAACGGTATGTTATAGGTGACTTAGATAATAGCATTTTTAAAATATGTAATAAGATCTTTTCTTAATTTGTTTGATTTTTCATCAAAAATATTTATATGAATATCATGACAGACATAATTCACAGTCAAAGACAAAGTTAGTGCGATAACTAATATGTACCAACTATCAATAAAAATCATTTAAAATATTTTTACTTTGACATCCGGTACTTTGAAAATGGAGCTCCAAAATGAAAAATGGCATTATTTTAGTCCAATGAATATGTAGTTAAAGGCTTGATCTACTTTTCGACTATCTTCAGTTCGTCAGCCTTAGATAGAAATCGCTACGTAGCTACTATTTTTTTTCGACATAACTCGTGCTTTGGATTCTGTGACTTTTGATTTTCTTTGCACTAAAATTGCAGCTATAGGAATTAGAGGTAAAATTAATGAATGGATTTTGCCCTATTTTACTGATAGAAGTATGATTGTCAACTTGGGTAACACCACCTCTACTGCATCAAAGCTATTCTGCGGTGTTCCACAGGGTAGTGTACTATCACCACTACTGTTTCTCCTTATCATCAATAACCTGAATGATTTTTTGTTCCCCCGCCCGCTGGTAAATAAGAGACTTTTACTTTACTTCGATGACACTAGTGTAATTATTTCCTCTGTCACACTATAATTACTCGAAATCACAGCATATAAAGTTCTTAACAACTTCAATCAATGGTGCCACTCCAACAAATTACTATCAACGTTTCCAAAACCCACTATATGACTTTTCATAAAAGAAGAATTGTTCCAGATCTCCAATTACTCCTAAATGATAAGACTTTAGTCAAAGTCCATAACTATAAATTTCTAGGATTAGATATTGATGTGCAACTGACTGGAGAGAATTAACGAGATTTCAAAAAACGAAACTTATTATTCTATGTCATCATAAATCTACAGAATATACTGAGTTGGCAGCAATTACTGAATATGTATTATGCCATGGGTGGCTCTCATTTATGTTACATGATCATCTCCTGGGACAGTCGGTTAATCTTAACCGCATTTTTCTGCTTCAAAAGCGAAGAATATATAATGTTGTTCAAATGTACTCATGTAAGCCGTTGTTCAAGCAACATAAACTTTACCTTGTATCCTCTTGTTGGAAGCTTGCTTATTTGTGAAGAGAAATCTTCATAAATTTCAGTCAGTCGCCTAGGTTCATGATCATCTTACTAGATCCTTTGATAACATTTTTGTTGAACATTTTAATCTTAGCATGTTTAAGAAAAGTCCATCCCATTTTTGCTCTAATATATACAGAGTGTCCCGATTATACTTAAAAAAAAACTGAGATCTGAGTTGATATCAATCGTGCGTTAAGAAAACGCAAAAACTCTTTCATTAAAAAAGTCAGGGACGCGCGTGCGGTAAAAGTCAAAATTTCTTAAATTTTCAATCGGTTATTTTAAAAACTTCAAAAAATAATACAAAAATAAGGTATACTAGTTGAAATCCCATAAGATGTATAGTTTACGAGAAAAATGGAGTTAAAAATTGTTTGTTCAGTAAAGCGGTACAAGTATAGGTACTTCAGGTTTTACAATTGAAAGATTGCAGTACCATGGATACAGTAAAATTTAACAATACAAATTTAAATTGTCATTGTATTTGCATTATTATTATTATTGTTGCATTATGTCTTACAACCAGTATAGCGTGAATGAATTGGCTGACATGCATTTAGTGTATGGAGAATGTAGAGCTTTAGCGTCAGCAAGACGATATAGTGAAAAGTTTACTGGTCGACAAGTTCCTTATCCCAGTATTTTTGCTGCAATTGACCAATGGTTTACAGAAAAAGGTACTTTTTTACGTCATACTACTGCAAATATGGAAAGAACTGTTTTAAACGCGGTTGAAGAAAATCCACACACCAGCATAAGAAGGATTGCTGCTGAATTAAACGTTCATCTGTAGTCTGCAACACACTAAAAGAACAGCTGTTACGACCCTACCATCTAACCAGAATACATGAACTTTTGCCGCAAGATAACAGTGCTAGACTACATTTCTGGATCAGGAACAAACAATGAAAATAATGACTTTTGCTACTCACTCTTATTTATCGAGGAGGCGTGTTTTACAAAAAATGGAGCAATAAATCTGCATAATAATCATGAATCGAGTGACGTTAATCCAAAATCTACCATTGTTTGCCATTCTCACATCAATTTTCTATTAATGTGTGGGCTGGAATTGTCGGTGATCATTTGTTTGGATCAGTTGAGCTATCTCCACGTTTAAATGGTGTTCAGTATCTACATTTTTTAGAAAATGCTTTGGCGGGACTATTAGAAGATTTGCCTTTGAATATTAGAAGAGATATGTGGTTTATGCACCATCGTGCACCCTACGTTTAACCGGTGCGGCAACTCCTTAATAACCAATTTGCTGGACGATGGATTGGTCGTGGGCAGGATGCATCTGTAAATTGGCCTGCCAGATCACCAGACTTAAACATTTTAGATTTCTATTTTTGGGGATTCATGAAAGGCACAGTTTAGGTTACACCAGTCCAAACTCGGCAAGAACCAGGGGCACGACTTCTGGAAGCGTCAAATTTGATTAGACAAGGTGTTGGAGTTTTGTTTAGAGCACCCTGTAAACCTCTCAACATGTACAGTTTTAAAACCAAACTCAAAAAATATCTTGTTGATAAATGCTTTTACAAGATTGAGGAGTACTTTAACACTTAATTAATAAATATACATTTGTTAAGTAATTCTATGAGAACTAATATAAAATACCTTTCTCTATAATCTTGGATGGTTTACTCTCGACAGTTTTAAATTTCATTTCAAAATCGATTCAAAATCGATTAGTTTTGTCATATTCTTTTTTTTTTACTTAATAATATTAACAATTAATTAATATTACTTTTGTATTGTGTGTTTTTTACTTTCTCTATGACAATGCCTATATTTCTGAGAAATCTATGGCAATAAATATATTACCTTGTTTAGAAAAAATTCTTGAACTTATTATCCATATACAAATTTTAGCATATATTAAAAGCAACAACCTTTTAAATGATAACCAATCAGGGTTTCGAGAAGGATTTTCTTGTGAAACTGCATTACAGAGAGTGATAAATGATTTTAAATATAGTATAGATAAAGGACAAGTTGTAGTAGCGGTTTTCCTAGATTTGCGGCGTGCTTTTGAAATCGTTAACAGAAATATATTACTGAGTAAATTGTATAACTACTACGGTATTGTAGCAGATGCACATAAGTGGTTATCTTCCTATCTACATGAAAGATTTCAACAAACAAAACTCGGTAATGAAAAATCTCAAAAAATTTTAATTGAAAGTGGAGTACCTCAGGGTAGCGTATTAGGACCACTGCTATTTATATTATATATCAATGATATATTTTATTTAAACACCAACGACTGTAAAATCCATCTTTTGCTGATGACATCATTATATACTCTGCAGGATCTAATGTGAATGAAGTCGTCTTAAAATTAAATATTTGCCTTAAAATAATTAGTGATTGGTACGAAAGTAATAAATTGATTATAAATGCTAATAAATCTAAATATATTATTATAGGTTCAAGAACAGCTCGTATACCAACTGAGGTTAATAATAATAATTATAGTATTATATTTAGAAATGAAATGTTAGAATGTGTCTCCGAAGTGAAATATTTGGGGATTATAATTGACAGTAACTTAAATTTTTCGTCACATGTCGGATATATATGTAAAAAAATTTCTAAGAAATTGGCATTTGCTTATAGAATTTGTAGAGATTTAAGTCCGTACTCAAAGAGGCTGATCTATAACTGTATAATTAAACCTCATTTTGATTACTGCGCAACAATATTGTTTATGGCTAATGATGGTGATATAAATAAATTACAATTACTGTAAAATAAATGTATGCGTTTCTTATTAGGCTGCTCCAGATATACAAATATAATAAGCATGCAGAATGTTTTAGGCTGGTTGTCCGTTAGAACTTATATAAAATTTAAAACATTGATCTTTTTACATAAATTGTTAAATAATTCATTACCTAAATATTTGTCCACTGATTTGCAGTTGCGTGGCGATGTACATAATTATTATACAAGACAAATTAATAACTTGGACATAATTCGGACGAACTTAATGTCAACTAAGAAAAATATTTTTGATAGGGGAGTGGTTGAATATAACAAATTGCCATTCGATATAAGGAATTCTAATTCACATATATTTAAAAGGAAACTGTTTTCGTACCTTGCCAGAAGTTAAACTACTACTAATTACCTTTACTTTTACTACTACTTTTAAATATGCATAAATTTTGTTTTTTTTTTCTACTGTTAAAATTTAGCCTTATTAAGCATTACAGAAATTATATTGAAATATGTAGTAGGTTTACATTAATGTGTATTACCTATTTTAGTATATAGTTTAGCGTGTAGTTTTATCGTTATTTTTTATGTTGTAAGTATATGCTAGCATTTTTGCTAATAAAGCTCTTTCTCTCTCAAAATATTATTATTAAACTGCGTTAAAGTGATGAAAATTTTTTACAACTACCATTTTTATTTCACAATGGGAACAAAATCCTTTCTGCCTTTGAGACTGTAAAATCTCCTGAAAATATTTGAAACTTCTGTCAATAAAGTATTTTGGCTTAATGGCTCCTATGACGCCCATAACGTAATGACCCGAAGTTCTCCAAAATTTCTTTTAAATACCATTACAGAGTATTTTAAATCCTTCCACGTACCCATATAGAATATGTATTAGATATAAGTTATAAAAAGCTCTTATTTGATGCCAAGGAGATTTTATGAGCTGAATTTAGTACCCCTTCGTGACCTGTAAATCTGATAGAATAAAATGTAGCAATTACAACAATAAGAATGTAACTCTTGCGACATGTAACTAGATATCCTGCCAAAAAATGTTCCTACACCTAAAACGCAAGGTGCATCTTAGATGAATACATACAAGGTGTTAATAAGAAATCTTTACAACACTTTACCGTGTTCTTCGAACAAGATCACGGAGGTTTGGATGAACTGTGTGGAATCAAATATTTATTTTATTATAAATAGTGCTAAAATTTAGTACGTTGATATAACTTTATGAGACAAAATGTCACATATTAAATATATGCACTGGACTATTTTTGTAAGTAAATATTTCCAAATTTCTACGTCAGTGAACAAAAAGGATTGAAAACATAAAATTTCGCTTAGGTAACTTATTTACTATAAGAAAGTGATATTGATAACATTCAATTACTTACTTTTTAAACCATTTACGAACAGGATAAAAAGAAGTGGCTCCAAATTGGAGCTTTGGGGCACTCCTGCAATAAAGGTGTTCGACTTGAAACTGTTACTGAAACCATAAATTTCCAATTTGTGAAGCAATAACCTATGATTCACCTTGTCAAAAGTGAAAAGTATGTGTAAACGACGTCAGCTTGCCCTTTGTTATCAACATGGTTCGCCGTATGCTGACAAAACTTAGCGAAGTTAGATAATGTTCAACGATTAGGGAAATAATCATGCTGATTTGGTGATATGTACAGATACATTTCAAAAACCTTTATGATGTTACATAATATGGCAATAGAGCGATAACAACTCACATCTGCAGGGTTACCACGTTTTAAAATTGGACACACTCTTGCTCTGCTTGCCAGTTTCCACCTATCAGGAAACTCACCTGCTGACAATGCAATATTGAAGAAAGTAAGCAACGGAGTGCACAGAATCCTTGAACAATCTTTTACTAGAAAATTTGGAATCTGATCGTCACCACAGGACATTTGGTTTTTTAATTTATAAATTGCTAGAAGAACATCAGATTCCGTAAATTGCTGTACGTTAATTTGGATTATCAACATACGCATCGGAAAAAATGCTAGCAAAAAATGTAGAGATGGCGTCAACAATTTGAATGGAATCATCAAATTCTTGATCATCGAAAAAACATTATTTGGTATACGCGTGTGCCCTTTCTTATTGTGAACAAACGACTAAAACCTTTTAGGACCACTTTTAATATTGGACTGGATATTAACAAGAAAATTATCGCAAGCAAAAAACATACATATATCTTGGGCAATTAAAGACAAATTAGTTATTGATGATCGTTTATCTAGGAATCCGTTTGATATGGAGAGAGTAAGTTTTATACTGACTGATATATGCAGGTATATACAGGGTGATCGCGATGTAATGGGCCAAAATTCATGACTAGATTCCTGACGTGAAAATATAACAAGAATCTCTATTTTATAATACGACAGTCTTTGAACAAACGCGTTAATAAATGTATTGAAGTTGGAGTTGTTCATCACAACTTATAATTTGAAATAAACTCTTGTTCTTTCTGACATTCGTACCTTATTTTGATTACTCGAATTACCAAAGCTAAATATCTTGAGAACGGTGCAAGATAGCGACTATCAAAAAGTATAGCGTTTTTGTGTAAAAGAAGTTGTAAAATCAGAATTTGCTACCTGAGAATTAGATTTTTGAAAGATAAAAAAGTTCTGTCGTTTTCAACGCATTCGACCTAGCGCAGGCGGCGCTCTCTATGAGCTACAAGCAAACCATGGATATATTTCAATCTCTCGCCCCAGAAAACCCCTAACACCAAAATTTCATCTCGATATAAGCATTTATTATGAAATAAATAAGAAAAACCTAAAATAATATTTTGCGTTAAACACCCTGTATCTCGGTAAGTATCAACTTTTGGACTAAAGTGAGTTTGTCTAAATCGCAATATTTTCACGTCAGGATCTAGTCATGAATTTTGGCTCATTACATCGCGACCACCCTGTATGTAGAGAGATCTCCAAGACCTTCGCAAAATTGGAAAGAATTGAAATTGGTCTGTAATTGGATATATTAGCAACATCTCCATTCTACAAAACTACAAATAAAAGCCAAAATTTATTAGCAAACAATATCTGACATTTTCACGAGCAGAGCGAAGGGAATCAGTAGTTTAGGGAGCTTGGTTGAAGGCACTGTACAGCTAGGGTAGCTCACTATATGGCCTAACCATTACAAGACAAACGTAACTACCGGCTACTTTGCTTATGTAATTTCCAGCGTCTAACGGAACCGCGACTTGTCTTATTTTCCAAACAATTTGTCGTGAATCTAAAATACACTCCGAGTTCTGCCCCGTGGGAGCACCGTGCGGGATGACTAACTTTGTAGATGCTAATATCTACACTCCCGTTTTGATATCGGCATACGTAGACCCAAAATTACGAGCCAATTAAATACAGGGAAAGGAAACGACAAGTGGAAGGTGATAGCTCGTATTAGAATGCAAAATAAAGCGCCCGAATCCAATGTAACACACATAAATTGCCTACGTTTCTGTATTATTTATTTATTGAGAGTTATATCTTCTGATGATCTTACTTTTAATAGTACGCAAATGGGATGAGGTAAGCTCCATTTTCAGTAGAATGTATTATCTTTTGAATTTGACAGAAACGGCTAATGACGTCATCAATTTTATTTTTCCAAGAAACATACCCATTCTTTTTTCCTGTTAAAAACTCTTTTTTCTAATAAATTTGTTACTTCCCGTTTAAAAGTTATAAACGATATAGTCCTAAAGAGTCGCAAAAGAAATACCACATAAAACTCACATTAACGATGAAAGGATCAAGTAGTTGTTGGAAAATAATCAACGTTCGTTGTTTGAAGTGGATAAACGTCACAAAATACTTGTCATTACTCAATACGAATATCAAACGTATAACTTTTATGCTTACAAAATGTTTTCCCATTCAGAAAAAGTTGATATGTTGCTAATTTCAGATCATAGAACCTTTACAAGATTGGACGAGATCTTGCGACGACATAAAGGTGCATTTTCTGTTCAAATAATTCTCCGAAGGGTAAGAAACAATGTTAATACAGCTAGACTGTTACAGTATTTCGAACAAAATCCATGAAATTCTATACATCAGGCTAGCCGGGAATTGAATTTGGATATATCAACCACTCGACGAGTTTTAAAGACCAATGGGTATTTGCCTGAGCGTCACATTGAAAACAGACTTGATTTTGTAGCTCAAATAACTCAAATTGTAGCAAATGTAGAAACTTTTTCGGCATGTTCTTTGGACGGACGAAAGTCGATTTGTCAGTAATGGTTTGCCAAACAGGCGTAACGAACATTACTGGTCCATTGAAAATCCCCACATCGTAAATCCAGTCCAAAACCAAGGCCATTTTGGAGTAAATATATGGTGCGGTATAATATGTAAACATTTAATTGGGTGAGTTATCTAAATTTCCAATAATAAGAACTTCCTGCACTTCTGGAGAATGTGCCTTTGCAGCTAAGGAGAAACCTATGGTTTCAGCACGACGGAGCTTCGCCCCACAAGCCAGGATTCTGCAGCAATATTTAGATAACACTTTCCCATAAAAATGGATTGGGACCTATTCAGTGGCCCAGAAAGTCACCAGATCTAACACCCCTCGATTTTTTTTTTGGCGGTTTAAAAAAAAGGTTTACAAAACACCTTCGAGTACAAAGATTTTAAAATTATATCTTTAACAGGCTTCTTTGGGTATCCTCAATAATCATCGGATTTAGATGCGGCTTGCATTAGTTTTCTTAAAAAAAAATCTGTTTTCTAGGATGCCATAAATCATATTTTTTGTGTGTTTAAAACGTAACGAGAGCAAAATAAATGGGCATAATAGAAGAGGGGAATTGTTTGATTAATTTTAAATTTAGCTATGATGAAATACACATATTTCAAGAGGAGATAGAGAAAAATAAGAATTCGCGGCAGCAGCACTAAACGGTAAAATTTGTTGTCAGTATTAAAATTCTGTGTGTTTACATTATTTTGTGATTTCCTTCAGTTCTTAGTGTTTTTCTTTTTTCAATTTTATACGTTTTATAATTATTAGATAAACGAATTTGTGCTGGGTACAGATATTTTCCTATAATACAGAGTGTTAGAGAATGATATTAAGAAATTGCCTTTTCGAGATGACATTTGATATACAACAGTATATAGTAAAGGGCTACTTTTACATGTATAAATTTCTTTTGTAATATACTAGCATCAGTGGCGTTCGTGCCGTTAAATAGTAGCAATAAAAATTGTACGCCACTGATTTTTGGACAAATCGATATCGCTCTCTTAAAGTAAAGATAATTCCGCTTAAAAAGTGTCTCTTTGACTCTTTTTAAAAATTAATTTATTAATCATTACAGTACGGATATAATTTTCAGAAGCTTACATAAAAAATAGTTGGTGTCTGTAAATATTAGCCTTAAATTTCATGTCAAAATTCAGCAAGAAAAAATAGAACTTAGAGTGAAGAACACTTTTTGCAACATTCGTTTTTGACATACAGGATACAATGAAATGTGTAGCAAATTGTTTATTTCTATTTTATTTGTTTAGAAAAAAAAAGATATTAAACTTAGAATTAAAATTAAATGCTGAAAATAGCCACCCTGTGCATCAGTACATGCTCTAAATCGCATTTATATTCTAACTCTTTGGAATATACCAGGTTTTAGCCTATTGTTTCACAGCCATTGATCATACGTACCACTAATTCAGTTTCATTCGCTAGGTGAGTAGAATACACCAGTTGCTTAGATGCCCCCAAAGGTAGAACTCGTAAGGATTTAAGTCGGGTGATCGAGGTGCCCAAAAAGGTAGGCCCGCCCCAATCCAATCCAATTTCCTTGATACGTAATATTTAAATACTTTCTTTTACTAGTCTTTTACATTGGGACTTTCTCTTTTTTTTTATTAAGTCTCACATGGAATTTATTATAACAAACTGATTACAAGAAGATAGGCCTGCTTTCATGAAATATTTATTATTATTATTACAAAATACGTTAGGTTAGAGGACTAAAGTCCTGTTATATCCAAAATTAACAAAAAATGTACAGCTTAATATAATGAATTTGACATAATAAAGGATTAGAACTTAAACTAACATAGATGTAGAGCAGTCTACAAATCAAATCAAGATATAGGCAAATTCTATCTATTAAAAAAGTGAGCATCAAGTCTACTTTTGAATGAATTAAGTGATGGTGCGCCAATTACTGATGCCGGTAAATTGTTCTAAATTGTAAAAATTCTGTTGGATAAGAAAATTTGCCTTGCTTTGGATTTAAAATTTTCCTTTTTTATCTTTAGTTCATGACCACGGAGGCGATCATCAGTAGTCAAAGAGTAGATTGACGACCTATTACCTAAATTAAATTTAAGAATTTTGAATGTCATAATTAAATCGCCTGCAGTATAGTTTACACGACTCATCAAACGATAAATTAGAGAACGACTTTCGTGGTAAATAAAGTTTAGAGTTAGCACGTTTACACACATAATTTACATGATCTGACTGTTTTTAGGTACTCGTCCGTGTAAGGAATAAATATAAATGGGGTTTTTACGGCCGACATGGAAAACAACACACTTGTCTACATATAACGGAAGTAGCCATTCATCATATCAGTCGGCAATTGACGTTAAATCTCGTTGGAGGGACACATGGTCACTAACAGGATTGGAGTATAGTTTAGTATCATCTGCGTAGAAAGATACCTTATTTGTGAAGTGATATTGAATATCGCTGGCATAAATAATAAACAATAGGGGCCTTAAAACTGAACCCTGAGGTATGTCGCTGAGGGCCGGTCTATCGCTGGAGAAAGATTCACCTACTCTGACTCTAAAAAATCTATCTGTTAAAAAACTATTGATCCATAGGTTTATGTACGAGTTTTCTCTTAGAAACCCCTATCAAAAGCTTTTGAAAAGTCAAAGTATATTACATCTATAGTATCACTATTATCTAGAGCTAGACCAGTCGTTTACGCAGTGAATTAGGTTTGTTAAGATGGAACGTTTTTAATAAATCCGTTTTGCTATGCAGGAATAACGTAACAGTAAGAAACTGATTGGGCGGTAATTATTGGGGTCCAACTTTTCTCTCTTCTTGAAAATTTGAGTTACTGAAGCTTCAATAAAACCATTGTTGAAAAATTTTATTTAATTACATTTTACGGAGAAATAGTTAATTTACACAGTATATGTATAAGTAGGTACTTCATTTCCACGATATATGTATAAGTATATTTTTTATATGCATTGATGAATGAATTATTACATTCTAATTTTACAAAGACTTTGTAAATTTACATATTATGTACGAATATATGTAATGTTCATGGCAAAAATCCATATAATTTGTACAAGAATTATCCTTTTATTACATTGAAATTTTACAGACCTCTATAGATCGTAAAAATATATAAATTAAGAATATTTTATTTACATTGATAAATTTTTTAACTGACACCAACATTATTGTGAGTGTTTTAATTCCGTGCTTTACATAAAATATTTTTTATTCATATCGACTTAATCCAATATCACCCAATCAGGTTACTTTCATACCTGCCATACCAATTTTTGCCACAGGCAAATCGAATTATCAATTGTGACCTCGTATGCAAATTAACAATAAAAAGCATCTGACCATTAAGGAAATTCTAAAAAAATATTGTTTTTCACGAGGATTTAATCGGTTTTGAATAAATCAGTCTTTTATATCAGGAACCAATTAATTATACTATATTTAAAACATTATTCTTTTAGCTTGTGAATATTTACATCAACTTAATAAAAAAAATACCTGTCTAAGCAGGCAATTTTGGTATAGATTTTGTATGACTTTGAGTTATTCATTGCTGTATATTATCAACGACATCTTCTGTCAGTACAGTTGGTCTGCCTGTAGATTTTCCTTTGAAAATGCATTGTTTATTTTCAAATCGTTTGACGATAGTACACTTTCGGTATGAGAATGTGCCATAGTCAATGTTTGCGATTGGGAACTCGGTCATAAATTGCTGAATGCAAGATTGTAAGGAGTATGTCCACAACCCGTCTTCATTTCTAGTCCCAGTTCGAAAATGAGCTATTAAAATAAAGGCATCTTGCTCAACAGTAAAAGGCATACTGTTCTGAACTAAGAATATTATTAACCTCAAAATTTTGTTTTTGTTACAACTTACCAGTAATATGACGAAGTACCAAAAGTTTAGCTATGAACACAACTGTCCTCAAATCGAACACACCTGATGTCAAAATTAATAATTAGATAATGACAATCTTTTTTCAGTGTATATCTGCGTGAATCCATCCGAGAGATCATTCCCTTTAACAGTTGCCTTTGATACTAGTCAAGATACATTAAGGAAATAAATTATTAATCATTACTGCAATATATCCAACACCCACATCACGTAATGGATTAAACATCTCACTTTACTTTACAATCATCACCTACGCGAGAGAAGTTTGGACCTTCTGGTATAATATAAAGAATCAGGTCAACGGAGGGATCAACTCTTCTTGCGGGAAACAAAATTGCGGATTCCAGGTTTCTATTTCCGGTCTAATTGAGGCTGTATATCGAAATTAATGCATTTAGAGCTCTGATAGTTGCCATTTTCCTTATATATTGTGCAAGATAGCGTTACTGTTAAGTTACTACAGTAGATTTGTTTATTTTCCTTTACGAGCGCCATATACTGAACGAAGAGAAATGAGTTCAATCGAGAGTTAATAATAATAATGTATTTCCTCAATCAATCCACTGAATAGGAATAGTCAATATAAAAATAAAATAAAATAGAATTAAAATTTGCACAAGACACAGACAACAATTGTAAAATTAACTAATAAAATAATCATCTACAGCAAAAAAACATTTGTCAACTAGGTATCTTTTCAACCTTTTTAAAGTTATAAACAGTTCAACAGACCTTTACACTATCAGATGGTATATTAAAGATTCTTAAACCAAAACCATTCGAAGCCTTGTATTAACATAATGTATCTAATTTCTGCATTAAACTGACTCTTATTAGAAAAGATATAGATGCACATATCATATAAGAACACTGAAGACAATGTTAAGGCTCAACTTGAGCATAGTACAGTTAGTTAGTCTCATTATTAAATCAGCATACTAACCACCCCAAGTTAGACGCTCATCGATGGTAAGACCTGCAAATTTTACGACACTTGCATTATTAACATGTTTTGTTTACATTGATCTTGAAGTTACTACATTTTTTTGTCTGTCATGGCATGTAATAGCTGAGTTTTATCAGTGGTAAGAAACAATAAATTTTGACTGAACCAATTGCTCATATTAGACATTCTACTACTATAAACCTCGGACAGAACTTTATCCGAAATGTCTCAAAACACCAACGATGTATCTGCATAAAAGATGCCGATCCAGACAACCTATATAGATCGTTAATTACAACAGAAACAGAATAGGGCCCAACACTGGTCCCTGGGGTACTTCAATATTAATCTTCTTTGTCTCGGAAGTCACACTATCAATATCAACATATTGGTCATGATTTCAGTACCTTACCGTAACTGATATTTGACATTCTCTGTAGAGTTATACAGTGAGTCTGGACAGCATGTGATATAATGTTCTTAATATGCGGAACAAAAGATTCCTGTCAAAGGTAATTCCTAGATCTTTCAGTAAGTTAACACAGCTAATGACGTACTCGTTGATGAAGTAGTCGTAAGCTAAAAAGTTAATCTTACGAGAGAAGGACATAACCTTGCATTTATATGTTAAGGGACAACTGTTTTACACCATGCGTTTACACCATGATGACACTCGATCAATATTGAAGCAATCAACAATTTGTCAAGGAATTAGTTGCAGTATACAGCTTAAGGTTATCAGCGATGATTAATTTCTCACATGATACAACATTAAGAATGTCGTTAAGAAAGAAAAGATATAGCAGAGGTCCCAGATTGGATCCTTGGGGAATCCCTGAGAAGGTATGGAATGAACGAGATGTTGAAGTTTGAGTATCAAACTTGGAACTATCTGTGTGTTAGACATAATTCAAAAAACGTAATTAATGATTCAGAAATGCCGAAGCTATTTAATTTCCCTAATAATATGTAAGTTGATGGAATGTTTTTTGGAAGTCAGTAAATATAACATCAACCGGGCCTCCATCTTCTAAAATTTCAGAAATGTACTGAGAAAATACGACAAGATTCGGTAATATGGAAATAGGTCCGATAACCTAAACAGTTAATTTAATTATAAAAAAACAAATGCAATACGCATATTTTCTGTAGTACTAGTAGACCCTGTATATTATTTCTTTTGTGTACGTGAACAAATGTTCGTCTAGCGTTTAGGTAGACAGTAGTAAATGTGTGAGCTTTAAAGACATTAAAACCAAAGTTACTTCACCTTGTTTCTCTAAACTTCTAAGTTACGTGTTTCAAACTAATAAGGAAGTATTTATCTAGAAATATGATTCCAACAGCGGCACAATCAACTTCCGAAGTTGACCGTGGTTGTAGCGCACTTTACTTAGCCTTACTACTGATATCGTCCACAGTCCGATCGATATGAAATTGTGTGCAATTGTAATTACCTTCGAAGATGTTCCCTAGCTATTAACACAAAATATTGAGAAACAATAAATACACCTGAAACTGTATTGCATTTAACTAATTAATTAAAATACTAATTTAAGGTAACAGTAATAATTGCACGACATTGCATCGTAATTGAAATTACTAATTGAATTAATTATAACTACTGTTTGTAATTACATCTGAAGATGTACACAAAATTTTGAGAAATAATTAATACACTTGCATATCTAATGCATTAATTATAAAATAATTAATTACAGTTACTAATTTAATTATAACTAATAATCCAATTTATTCCTAATTACAATTAGTATAAATTATATGACATTGGGCTTATTTAGAATATTATACAAAACGGATCAAGAAAATATGTTAATAAAATATTTATCAAGCTGATAGTTGTGTGCGATTGTAGTTACGTTCCAAAAATATTCTTAATTAATAAAATAAAATTTGAATAAGCCTAAATGAAACCTGAACTAGAACTTTACTAAACTAATTAATTATCACTAACTGAAGTTACTCAATTAATTAATAGAATGTAATTGTTAATTATTAATGTGATTTATACTTAATTATTATGTGATTAACTAGCTGCAGTAAGTTGTAATTACTAATTTAATAAACTATACAGAGTGAAAAAATGTTTGTAAAATCTTTAGGTTCCCAGTAAAAAAATATTGAAGATATAGTATTTTCAACCTTTACTTCGCTGGGCTACTGTAGTCTCTAGCCAGCTGATTCCGAATATTAGTTTTTCAAGTGTCAAAATTGGCTTACGTGTATAGCAGTAACTCGGATGGATATCGTTTTAATTTAGTACGCTGTGAAAATGCTTTAGCAGAACGATTTCCCGGTAAATATATGCCAAATGTAGCAACTTTTACCGCGGTGTGTAGTGAGTGCAAGCGTAGTGCAACGCAAAATTAACATGAAAAATATGACTTATTTTTGTGGGGATATTTAAAAAATGAAGTGTATCGCACCTAAGTGAACCCTATTGATGATTTACACAAACGTATCATAGCAGCTGCTATGATAGTTTAAAAAGGGACAAAAAGCAGTGTGCTAGTTTGTAGAAACTGGGTAAGACGGGCCTAAAATTTTGTTGTAACTATTTTATTAATTAAAACCTGAAATTAATTCTATTAATAGTTAATAACAATAGCGGCAAAATCAGTTGAATTTGCTGTATAAAATAGGTTGCTATAAAATGTTATTTATTTATTTCCTTGGGAATTTCTTAAGTATATTTTTAAATCATTTTTGAACTGTTAAATGACTAATTTAAAGAATTATAAATAATAATTTATTTTATACATTAACTAATAACTTAATAACAATTATTTGACGTTGGCATTACATTGTTACTACAAAGATTAATTTAATTAATTATAATTACTTATTCAATTTGTTCCTAATTGTAATGATATAGTAAATTGCTACTAAATAAAAATTATGAAAAAACAAACTTTCATAAGATATCCACAGATATGCATTTGTGTAACTGCAATTACCTTAACAGAAAATATTGGGAAACAGTATGTAACAATGCATGTATAGAGTAAATAGTTAATTATGGTAAATCAGAATTATTAATTTAATTAATTATAATTGATGTTTGTGTGCATTTATAATTACCTACATTCCCTACCTATTAACAGAAAATAATGAGAAACAATTAACACATCTAAAATTATAATGTAATAGAGCAATTCATTATAACTAATTAAATTCATTTTCTGCTATAATTAAAAGTAGCAACAATTATATGACATAAAATATGGGTTATTTACAAAATTAAGCAAAACGCATGTAGAAAAAAAAACAGATTCATAAAATCTCGTGGTTTCAATGTGTTTGTGCAAATGTTTTGCTGCGCAGTAAAAACTTTAATTGAGACTAGGTTTAGAGATAATCTTTTTGCCTTTTCTGGTATGGATTTGTCGAGTTATTTTCTCGTTAACACGGAAAGATACTTTATAGGAACGCAGGATTACATTTAACGACACTGGCTCAAATTAAAGTTTGTCTCTCCATTGAGCAGGGAGTAGGCTTTTTGTATCATTGTTTGTTGAGCGAGAGTTTTTCCTTAGACTGCATCCGGTGCGACCGACCAAAGAAATGTCTCACATGCTGTTTATTATTGGGTGGGAAATCGACCGTAGCATGTCAATGATAATTTCCACAGCCAACTTAATAAACGATTAGACACTGATGTTTAAAGTTTTTACTTGAGCTTTAGATGGATTTATTGACTGAAGTTACTTAATATAATGGGAAACTGTAGTGCAAATATACAGTCTATTAAACGTACGTCAAGTTTGACAGTATAAAATTTGACATACGTTTAATACTTTTACTAGTATTTTGAGAACGAAAACAAAGAGTTTTTCGAAACGTCAATAATACGGAAGTGCGCGATAGTGATGTGATTATTTTACTTATCTGCTTTTTTTCAGTGTGATATTTTTGGGTTAGGCAAACTTAGTTTCAAAAATAACCCTTGACTGATCCGTTTCGCGCAAGGGCTTATTTAATTAATCTTTATTCTTTCAGTGTGGCAAAAACCCAAAAAAACTAAAGAAAAAATAAAATTATGCTACAAATAAATAGCTTCAGACAATAACTTGTTTTTGAAGTGCTTAAGTTAGTTTTTAATATATTTTTTACAAAATAAGTAAATATGGTGAATTATTGCTTTGAATAATTGACCGACATACATTTTCTGTATGGAAAAGCAAAGCAAAAACAAAAGGAAATTCGAATGAAGCAAGGCGTATGAAGATGCATTCCCTGACCGCCAGTTATCTTGTGCAAACACTTTTTCAAATGTTCATAGCCTCCTGGCACCTCGCGTCCATTAAAATCGACAACTAGTTTTCTCGTTGTACTATATGCTTGCTTGAAAATAAGCCTTGAAACCTTATTTACAATATAATGTACATTCTATGAGGTTATATTTGAAGTAGTAAGCTGTCAGACATAAATATGAAGTTGTTTACATGCGATAATGCCGTCGTTCAGTCGTGCTACTATTGAAAGCAGGCATTTATCAAAACAGTAGCAATTTGAGTTAAAAAAACTGTTAGTATTTAATGTACAAGGTTTATTTCTGAAGAGTGAGTTATTAGTTTAATGATTGCCGCCAATTTTTTGTATTTTTTAGTGTAAAATATCTCGTGTCCATTTAGATACATACAGTATGCGCCAAAAGTATGGAATAAATTCAATAAAAACGAAACAATTATTTTTTGGGAAAAATCCTCGAACAGGTCGATTTTTAATTTAAAAAATACACATTTAAGCGTAAAACGCGATTTTCAAATGTCATTTGTTTTCGAGTAATGACGTCATCGATTTTTTTTTAAATGGCAACACCATATTTTTTTCCTTGATTTTGATAGATCGTTTATTTCTCTATCAGACAGTACTAAAATTTTGCCCTCTTACATAGGAAAGTTTTCGAGTAAATGACGATTGAATGTTAGAAAACGTAAATTTTATCCATAAAAAAGTAACAATTCTGAGGTATGTAAAATAAAATACAATTGATTAAATTATATACTTAAACTAAATGTTCGAATTGCCATCCACCAACTTCTTGACAATGCGCAAGTCTGTGAAGAAATTCTTCTTGCACATTATGAATGATTTCTGGGGTAACTCTGCGTATTTCGTCCCGAATGCGATTTTGAAGTTCTTCTAAATTACGTGGTTTATTAATGTACACTTTTGACTTCAAGTATCCCCATAAAAAATAGTCAAGAGGTGTAAGATCTGGCGATCTTGCAGTCCATTCTATCGGTCTGCGTCTGCCGATCCACCTCCCAGGAAAACAGTTGTCCAAAAAATCTCGTACAGGGCGCGCATAGTGCGGAGGTGCACCGTGTTGCTGAAACCATATGGTATCGTCAGGAATATCAGGGTCATTATCGTTAGGAAAAATTACTGCAAGGGCTGGAACAAGGTCATTTTCTAGAAACTCTAAATATCTTTGTCCTGTAAGGGTTCTTTCAAAGAAGAAAGACCCTACTATTCTATCGTCAACTATACCAGCCCACACATTTAATTTCTGAGGGTGTTGGGTATGTGCCTCTGCCATCCAATGAGGATTTTCCCGACTCCAATATCTGCAAGTTTGACGGTTTACTGTACCATTCAGACAAAATGTGGCCTCATCTGAAAAAATTATTTGCCGGTGTAAATTTCTATTTCCTTGACATAAATCCATTAGAATTTCGCAAAAGTGTAAGCGGCGATCGGGATCATCTTCATTGAGTTCCTGCACAAGTTGAATTTTGTAGGGATGATATTTTTCCTTCCTCAAGATACGTAGCACTGTGCTCTGACTAGTGTCATTGTTTAATGCAACCAATGGTGAAGAATTATGAGGATTATCCACCATACTTATCAAAATGTTCTGTTTATGATTTTCATTAATGCTTGGACGTCCAGGTTTTGGAATATTTACAACATTGCCAGTTTCTCTAAATTTAGACTCTACCTTACTGACTGTTGATTGGCTGATAGGGCGATCTGGATATTTTTCATTAAATAAATCGCAAACTTCCTGCTGAGTTCTAGTCATATTCCCGCATCCGATAAAAATTAAAATTTCAATTCTTTGAGTAACAGTTAAAAATGTGCCATAATACTTTAAATTGAATAATAATTTCTATGTCGCTTACAATACTTATTAGAAAGTCGGTGTGACAATGACACTTTGCAAAGATTTTCACCTACGTGATCCATAAAAGAACTATGGAATTCGAAAAACTAAACTTGATAATGTTTTTGCTTTATTTTAATTGATTTACGTTTTCTAACATTCAATCGTCATTTACTCGAAAACTTTCCTATGTAAGAGGGCAAAATTTTAGTACTGTCTGATAGAGAATAAAACGATCTTTCAGAATCAAGGAAAAAATATGGTGTTGCCGTTTAAAAAAAAATCGATGACGTCATTACTCGAAAACAAATGCCATTTGAAAATCGCATTTTACGCTAAAATATGTATTTTTTAAATTAAAAATCGACCTGTTCGAGGATTTTTCCCAAAAAATAATTGTTTCGTTTTTATTGAATTTATTCCATACTTTTGGCGCATACTGTATACATACAGTACATACATATACATATATTTAAAACAGTAGGATTTTTTGCCTATTAAATAAGTTAACCTAAAATTATTTGATGACCATTTGAATGGGCAGTAGAATTTAGTGCCTATAAATTCATAATTCAAACTAAAAATGTTTTGCATCATTTTTAGCAATATTTGGTAGATACCGTTCTCCATCCGGGAAAGGATGATGACACCTTGCTATTCTATTCTTGAATATTCTTGAAGCTGTAGCAAATGACTCTGATACTGATTTTCTCAGATGATGACGAGGTAGAGCCTGAAGTTTCCAATTTAGTGACGGTGTTGATTCTGATCCTGATACAATTCAGTTAGAAGATGATTCTGATCCTGAGTATGACATACCTTTAAGGGTAATTCAATCCTGATAAAAATCTAATGTCTTGGAAGAGAAGCGCCAGGTATAAACCTTGAATTGTGTTAGTTTCACTCACAAATTCTTTACATTTTTGAATTTTAGATTTTCCCCTCCAACATTTCTAATTGAAAGCAATAATGACACAAATAATGAACGAAATCAGTGGAAAGTAGTGGACTTTGGATCGATCAGTGGTCGCGCGGTTTAAGGCGTCAGTACTTGAATCGAGGTGACTAGATCGCTGTGGGTTCGATTCCCGCAGCCGGTAGACCGTAGCTATATTCGTGGAGAGATTGGCACCCTCTCTGCGGGTATGGTAGGGTGGAAAAATGTTAGCTTGGGTCAATGTGAGAGATTGATACCCGCTGACGTTTGACTACCCTCCTAATTAATGAGGTTTTCCAGGTTTCCCTCATTCCTGCACTGAATGGTGGTTACCAGAGCCTGCCAACGTAAGTCGTTTCTGGGCGCAAATGCTGCCTGCTTAATAATAATATGCCGCCCCCTCTCCCGCACAAGTCTTCGACTTCTGGACTAATCCTCATGATTAGAATGAGGGGTAGAGATATTATTATTATTATTATTATTATTATTATTATGTATCTCGATGACGATGTCTTTCAAAATATCTGTTCCCGTACGAACGTTAAATACATGATGGATTACAAAAAACCTATGCATTTAACTAGAAGAAGTAAGAACATTGATTGGCATCTCACTCTTAATGTCATGTTTAAAATATCCACAAATTAGAATGTTTTGGGCCAAATCATCGAAAGTCGATGATCAATTGCTTGCAACATGACTCGCAACAGGTACTTTTCTATCCGAAATAACTTAAAAATTATGTATGGAATAAAACAATTTGTAAGAGGCAAACCTACACCTACACAGGAACTAGGAGTTGGACCATCTGCTGTCACGTGCCTGACTAAAACTCTAAACAAGGGAACCAGTGTCTTCATGGACAGGTACTTTACCACAATTCCATTGCTAGAATGGTTGTTAGAAAAACAACTGCTAGGTACTGGAACAATACTGAAATCTCGAATACCAAAAGCAGTTAATTTAACTCATGAAAAAGTTATGTAAAAAATTGGTAGAGCTCTTTCAGAATAAACAGTCCGTAATAATAATAAGATCAATGTTGTGCAATGGTTTGATCAAAAATGTATTTTTATTGCTTCTACAGAGCTGGGAATTGAACCTCGTTCTACTAGAACGAAAAAGTGGACCGTGGAAACTATATTGGTTGATTTATCTGTTGCTAATGCTTGGATTTGCGTTTGAAGGAAACGGGAAAAGTAACAGAGAATTTTGTAGATTGGGCGCAAGAAAAATGTTTTACAAGCGGTTGAACAAAATCCTGCAAGAAGTACAAGGCGTTTGGCTAATGAATAAGGGAATATGAACCATGTTCATGTAAGGCAAATCCTCCAAGAGCAGCAGTTATACCCTTATCATCTGCAGAGAAGAGTTCAAGCTCCCTCTGAAGTTGATTTTACAGTCAAACGGCAGTATTGTCAATGGCTAAGCCAAAAAAATGCAGAAGGTCGGCAATTTCCATCGTATGCAACATAATAAAACGTTTAAATATGAATTAAAAAACTGTAACAAATTATTAGATAACCCAAGTTCAACATTATAGTATAGTTAATTGTGGCGAAAGCCTTGGAAAAAATCCATATATACCACATCCACCTGCCCCCTAGAATCAACGACTTCAGATATATTTTGCGTCATTAAAGCTAAATTCGTTATTGTTGACCTTTTTTTCATAAAACCATGTTGGTACGGTGACAATACATTCTTTACAGGCATATAAATATGATTATATAAACCAATTTCAAAGACCTTGGCAAAGTTGTTCAGAATAGCAATGGGTCTGTAGTTAGTTGAAATGAAATGAATTAATAAAATGCAATAAGTATTTAATATTATCTCTTGTTATATTTGCAAGAGTTCTTGCCGTATCAATATTTCTTGGCTTGTCTAGCAAGACTTATTTTAAAACTTTATCTAGTCTTCGAGCTGTCAAGTCTTGTCTTGGTCTTGTCCATTGTTGTCTTGCAAGACCAAGACAAAGCAAGACAACACTAAACGTCATCACATACTTTAAATTGCATCCTCCATTTTTTAAAACAAAGTTAAATGTATCACAATTTTTCGAGGACAAAAGAACTCGATGTAAGGATTTTCTGTGCGGAACTCCATCATCATTCTATATAAAAAAGCAAAGTGATGTAAAGCACGATTGAAAAAACTGCTATCTACCCAAGTTTGCTTGGCCGATTGCTAATATTATCCAATCATAATTCCCCAAATTAGACCCTTTAAATTCACGGGAATATGCTAGGTGCAAAAAATGATGTAGTGCTTCACCCTTGCCTCTTAATATTCATAATGTCCAATCTCTATGCTCGTTAGTACGTTCGTGTTGGTTAAATCAATGGCTTTAATACGCTCGCCGATTCTCAACGTCAGCACAATATGCGAATAACAAGTTACGTTTCAATTGGAAGACGTTATTACAATATTACTCGAGGTTATGTGATTTCTATAGAATTGCAACTGTAATATAATATGCAATTAACGAAGGTGTATGTACAGGGTGCAGTAATTTTGAGAGACGGCAAATTCAAAAATAAATTGACGTCTCAAATGTTAGTAAAATTCGAAAAGCAATAACACACAAGATGTTTCATTTGTAAATCGAAAGTAGGTAAAAAGAAAAAAATATCAATAATACAGACGGTTTCTTAAGTAGAGATCAAAAATTCAGGGGCATATTCCGTGGTCAAAAATAAGGGTTTTTTGTTATATAAGGGTGGGGTTTTAGGACAACCATTGTCCAGTTACAGTGTGTCAAATATTAAAAAAATCAGATTATAATTTTTAATTTCTAAACCGCTGGATATAATTTAACCAAACTCGGTGTGCATATTTAGTATGAAAATAGGTACGAAACAAAAAAATACAAGTTTTAGAAACCAGTGCCGAAGGTGTGGGCATCATCGATCATTATTTGCCGAAGAAAAATATATCACCCTGTATAATATTATAAATAAAATGGGTCATCATATGCGTTATTGTATTATCTTCACCTTTTGTTTCTTTACACTTTTTTGTATTTCAAGTCGATTAACAACAAAATTGAGTTATTTGATAAAGAACATTTTTACGAAAGTTTGAAATAAAAGCAAAATTAATTTTGAAAAAACCCACGACGGTTAAAATGTAATTGAAAAAGGATAAAATTATTTAAAAACCCCCAGAATCGATTAAATGATTAAATAATTTGTTTGTTGGCAATATAAATACCTACCAATGCAAAGATAATTTTGATATATATTTGTTTTTAGTATACCAATTAGCATATGAAAATATATTCAATTAGTTTATAGAAATAACGATCATTGACAAACGTATAAATTAAATTCCAACAATTGATGTTGTGTATAATGATTATTTTCGCAATATAGATAACAGTTTTAATAACAGTGATCATTTAAAAAGTTAAATGGAACAAACAATGAATTGTTATCATAAATTTATATTTATTTTAAGCGGTTTAGTATTCATACATTAGGGTGGGTATAATTTATATTACAGTTTTACTGAATTTGCATTAATCTAAAATAAATCAACCGAACACAACTGCCAAATAGCACACTAATTCTGTGGAAAATTAATATTATTTATGAATCTATCATAGCTTTATATCCCTTTCTTGAGTCTAGCAATAGTTACGTCCATTTTAGTACCGGTACTTTTGATGTTTGCGTGATGTATAATGTCTTCATAATGCTATTAAGCGTCTCTAACTGTTCAATAAATATTTCTAAATTTGCAATTGTTACATTATTTCAGAATTTATGACCAAATATAATTCCCTTTAGTAGATTATGGGATAACTTTATTGAATACAGAAAGATGTACAGTAAATCATTTAACACGCCCGACATATAATTAGTAAAGCACAATAGGGTTTACGTAACCCATACAATGCACATTTTAATAAAGTGCAGCAAATGTTTTAGTCGTAATTTTACATCATAGGGTATATTTGACCCGTATTAAAAAGTTCAACTGAATTTGTAATGTCTATGTAACCCGTAGTAATGTGCAATTAATGTTTTATTCGTCATTTTACACCTTAGGGTATGTTTGACCCGTATTATAAAGTGTAACTGGACTTTGTAGGGTCTATGTAACCCGTATTATACTTGGCACTTTGCTTAATAAATATTTAGTAATTTTAGCTGCTAAGTTTGCAAGAGTAGTAGCTCTGTCTACGTTTCGTTTGACCCAAATGTCTGTTTACGTACGAGTGAAACAAAGTTTTGTGACAGTAGCCCCGTAACATTACCTTAAGTTTTACCATAAGTCATACTATAGTTACAATAAGATAATGATTCAGTCACTATTAGACATTAGGGTATATTTGACTTGTATCATTAGCTGTAAGTTTTGCTATAACTTGACACTGACTAACGTAAGTTAGTCTCTACATTACGGGCATTTTTGACGCGTATTGCACCGTTTACACATTTTACTTAATTGAATTGAACCGATGAATCTAAATGATCCTAAAATATAATTTAGAGTTTCGTTGACCCGTACCCCGTAGGTCACAATTCCTGCCATACCTTGATACTTGTTGATGTAACCATGTCTACTTATTGCGGATAAAGTAAAATATGTCATAGGGTTCATTTGACCAGTACCGGTACAATTTGGGTGTATAATACCCGTATTGCATGATATTAGTCCACTGTAAACACAGCATATTTAATATATTAAATCTCTGGTCTCACCAGATGCACTGTGACCTAATCAATATTTAAACACTATTGATTGACAGGCATTTTCAGCTTTTAATAGCGAACATGAAGGTCTAACACTCTGTACGTATCAATTACTTGAAGGGAGTACGGATATTAAAAGTGGGACCCTCATCAAAACATAAATGACTTTTAATGGCTACGTACTAAATGCATATCAGATCATTTGTATTCACAATAATGAACCAACTCTTGTTTTACGTACGGTTTGATAAAATCTTTATTTAGATTGTGCAATTGCTTCACCGCCATGCATATACAATGAGAATTGTATATATAACAGCATGAAATGGAGAATTTAGAATAGTTCTACTTGCTTGACGTCGTACTTGAGTAAATGTCCTTCCCCATTCGCAGTATTTTATAGTTTTCGATCAACCAAAACAAATGTATTCGATGAACACACTAGATAGACTGGGGCTATACGTTCAAGAACAAATTCAAATAGGGATTTATTACATTATCTCTACGGGCTCTCGACAGAATAAGAAAAACAATATATCTACGTTTCATCCTTATAACGACATAATATGCATATACCGAACTTCTAAAAAAAATGTTCAGTTTTAATGATGACAAATTTTTCGAAACATTGCTGAAATTGTATTTTTTAACAAACATCCTGTCAGGATCCCAATGTTTATTAAACCATGTACATTCTTAATGCAATACCCTTTATACAAAGTAATGATAAAATTCCCTACAATATCCATAACTTCCTTGGATTTTTTTATATTATTGGGCTGTGATGTCATCACAATTTTTTTATATTGCACCGTTTATTGTTTTTAACAAAAATGAAAGCCTTATATCTTTTGCAGTAGTAAACACAGTCTAACAAAAACTATTGTAAACAAGAAATTTATTCAAAAAACTTTAAAACAGAAACTGTCGCAACACATTTTCAGATCAATCATCAATTATTCAATTATTAATTTGTTCTGTTTATAGTCCAGTCATTTTAGGCATTTTAAACCTCAATCTGCGGAAAAATTCCTAGTGAGCTGAATTTTTGTATACACCTTTATTACGGCGTTGTAATGAAAATGTGAAAAATCGACATTGATATCGTGCCGGCTAAAAAAGTTATAAAGGTCAAAAGGTCACGAAAATCAGTTTTTCGCAAATATCTCGCCACCTATTGCTCGGAGGTCAATAGAGGTCATTATAAAAATTGTTTGTCGTAAAATTATATACAAAAAATGTCTCTTGCATTTTTCTGTAAAATTAACCGTTTTCGGAGTAGAGCGCTGAGAAAGCGACTAAAAAAGCGAATCTAATATATAAAATTCTCGTGTCACAGTGTTAGACGCCATACTCCTCGGAAACGGCTTGACCGATTTTTATGAAATTTCATATGTATATTCGGTAGGTCTGAGAATCGGTCGTAATCTATTTTTCATACCCCTAAGTGATAAGGGTGGTCCACCCCAAACAATTTTTTTTATTTTTTGGACAAAATATTTTATTTTCATTTTTTTATGATGTGGCATTAAAAAATACATACAACCCTTAATTTTCATCCTTCTATCACAAACCCATATTTCTTAACAATCACTTTAGTAATTTAGTCATTGGTCGATAACTAATCGATTATCACTAGATCAGTTATCCCCGCCAAACATCTACCGGTGTCACTTCTCACTCAGTAAACAGCACGGAGTAGGGATGAGAACGAAGCCGGTCTCCTGTCTCTCTCACACAATAAGCCTTCTCTCACTACCTACACAGTTTTCGACCATTATTATTGTGTATGAATTGAGCGTAGTAGTGACGTTTAAATTTATCATTTTACCTTCTAACTGTAATTCTTAAGTAAATTTATTATTAATTTGCTAGGCTATAATTATTTTATCTTATTCTTATTTTATCAATAATTAATAAAATTATTAATTTTAAGTGTAGTTCTCATTATTAGTTAATTAAGTGATCTACATAACCTCAAAAGTACGCAACACGTGTCACAAGCTCCCGCCAGCAACGGCTGTTATTTTACTATATGGCTATTTTTTTGTACCATGAACAATGCCAACAAGACGTAAAGGGGCTAATTTGGGCCGTTAAACAAGTAAAATTGCAGGCACTCGAAATAATTCAAAAAATGAATGTTTCGTGTTTTATTATTCTTATAGGCCGTCATCATTCACAGTGCTCCATTCCTCTTTTAGTCATATACCACATCTCCACACACTTACAATAAGTTAGTTATTTTTTATTTAACTGCCAAAATATTCACTATAAATAATTTATATGGCAAAACAACGTTTGCCGGGTCACCTAGTTAATTTATAAATGTTAATTATCATTACTAATTACGTTTATTCATTATTTTTTAAATTAAAACAAGTAGTTTAATGTGAAATCAGATGACATAATTTTACAAATACCTTAATGTCGCCGTAATTTTCACGACTCGATCTATATTGTAAACAAAGAAATAAGTGTTAAACACTAAAAATAATAGACACCTGTCTGCTATGACTTCCCGTATTTACTGCACTAATGAGGTTGCGATTAATACCCATGAGGTGCATAAGTATAAAATTATATGAGCACTCACTGTCATGCAACTTTGCCAAAAAAAAAAATTTTTTTTAAGGAAATTATGAATACTGTGCGGAACTTTATCGCTATTCAATACAATTTTTACAGAACACGATATAAAAATTGTTTAACAAGTAACGTTAAAATTTATAAAGGCCAAAATGGGTGAATAATTTAAAAAGATGCATAATCCAACGAATGATTTTCCAGCTAAAGTTTATGATTATCCAAAAACCTTGCACTGAGCTCACTGGCGCGACTACAGGGGATTATTTCAAGGTAATAAATTAAATTTAATGCCCAGATGACACTTGATACCCTGCATTAGCTCCATAAATTGTATGATAGGTAATATCGCACTTAATATATTCTCCTCTTAAAATATGCCAATACTTGTTACTACTTAAAACGCATAGTGTACTGTTTTCCGAGCTTATGATTTATATCAAGGCCATTCAATCGGGTTAATACGTGATAATAGATGCCAGAATTAGAAATTAATTGCTTGAATTTTTCATATGAGTGTGAGACAGAGAGTTTTGTCTTGTGAGCGGAAAGTAATTATTGATTATTAGGAATATGTACAGGGTGTGTTGTAATTGCAGGGTACCTCGTGTAACGAAACGAAGAACAAACAATGGTAATAATAATACTAATGTACGATTTGAGAAACGCATAAACGAAGTAGTTCATAAAGACGGATGTTTATTGATATCCCACTTCTGATTGTAATATTTTAAACAATTAACTACTCTCCTATAGCCTTACAAAACACAAAACAATGGCGCTACTAGTCTACTATATTTTATAAACTCAATGTTTATTTATACTACTGGTTTTCACTCACCACTACTACTGTGAACTGTGAACTGGAACGTGCCTACTCAAATGACCTATGAAAAAGAACCACAATAAGTGTCTAGCCCCCTTATCAAATTATAGTTACCCCATCATTCATAATTATACTTAATTATCTCGTATCTAACACTATCACGTGGTACCCAAGCATCTGTCTTTTTACATCCTTCAATATTTCAGCACAAGCCTTACAAATATTGACTGAATCATCATCTCATCAATACAAAGGATCTGCTTTGCCTCTGACCGCTCAACCCCACGGAGAGCGCAGCCTAGGATGGCACAGCCAAGGCCAGTACTTTCACCTATACCCCGTACCCCTCCAGTACACATCCTAGGGGCTAAATAAAAACATGCCCGTCGGTCCGCACGTCCACATCAGCCATCTACACCTACGGCTGTGGCTCCTCGTTCCGACACATTATGCACAACCCACCAAAGGCCTTCACACACCTTTGTGGACCCGACAAAGCAGTCTTGACTACTACATACTACATAAGACAGTCAGTTCAGTACCACCCTATCTAAAGCTCACGTGGCTGTTATAATTGACGCACCCTGTAGATCTTATTTATCAATTAGCTAATATAGCTACTCTTTACTATCAAAACTGGCCTAACATAACTAATCTAATAAGGACTCACACATAATATAACTATTCTAATAAGGACTAGGACACTTAGTGAGAAACTCACACATAATATAATTACTCTAATAAGAACTAGGACACTTAGTGAGAAACTCACACATAATATAATTACTCTAATAAGAACTAGGACACTTAGTGAGAAACTCACACATAATATAATTACTCTAATAAGAACTAGGACACTTAGTGAGAAACTCACACATAATATAATTACTCTAATAAGAACTAGGACACTTAGTGAGAAACTCACCTGTATATATAAAATAATGGTAAATAACTAGCACGCTCACAATTCACCTTTTCACTAGCTTTACTAATTAAGCAATGACTTGAATAGTCTTTAGAATCTCTGTTTCGAGGAAATACTCTTACGGCCAGCCCTTTTAGGCTCTTATCGGAAATATAAACAAACTCGCGCCAGTGTTTATGTTTCACCCAACATAGGCAAATTCTTTCGTAGACTAAATATCTAATAATCTACTGTGCGTTTTAAAACTTACTTTACACTCGGAAACTCCAAGAGATAGAAGGATGCGGTTTTAACAACGTTACATTACTTTTTCGAAAAAATTAAAATGCCGTAATCAGAACTTTCATAGTCTTCATTATTTTACAGATACAGAAGATTCAGAACGTATCTAAAAATTTGGGAATAGATCCGTTATGAAAAATGGAGTCAATATCAGAAATATTTTTTTTAATCCTTAATAGATTCCGAGTGAAAAACTTATTGAAGTTGTAGCATTTTGAACCTTTAAGGTACGTTTACATCTGACATTAATTGCTCGATATTTATGTCGGATAGAAATTATACCTAATGTAAACAGTGCAGAATTTCTGTCAGAGAGATATGCTTCAAGCGTCCGCGATATATATCGACACATCTATACGATTAGATGTAAACACCTATTCGGAATCGCCTGAGAGAAATTACTGTAGCTGACTGGCTCTACTTTTGTGTTAGTGTCGGCAGCAAATTATTAATATTGAGTGATAAAAAATAATGGATAAAAGACGATATTAATGAATAGATTAATTTATATCACAGTAAAGCTTAACTATATGACTATTTTACAAATAAGCCTTTCAAACTAAACTGATTACATCTCCAAAATTTTTTTAAATTACACTGGATCTTCCACACTGAGTTGGCATATTAATTGACAATAAGCAAGTCATTTTTTTCGTCTCAAAATCAACTCTCAAATCCATACTGAACGATTTTTCATTCTCTGTCGGACAGAAGTCGCATTTAATCTAAACAGCGCGAACATTTCTGTCACAGTTATATGCACCAAGCATCTACGATATGTATCGACACACCTATGCGATTAGATGTAAAAACATATTATTTTCATATTCGCACTCGCCTGACAGAAATTGCTCTAGTTGACTAGTCGTCTACTTTTGTGAAAGTGTCGGCAGCAATTAAAAAAAAATGATAAAAACGAGTCGGTACCGATTAATTTATACCACGAACCTGAACTCTGGGATGTTAAAAGAAAATCAAATAAAGATAAAGTGAAGTCCAAAGAAAAATTCTTAATTTAAGAAATTTTTAAGTATAAGAATGTTTGGAAAATAAACATGGAAGGGGTGGTTTATTTCACCCCTTAAACAAACCAGGAACATGGGAAATATTCCAGTAAAATATCTTTTTTTAAGTAAATGTTCCTGTCAAAATTCTTTTGTTTATATTTACCGATCTAGTCACCTCGATTCAAGTACTGATGCCTTAAACAGCGCGACCACTGACCGACCCGTGTCATAATACTTTAAATTGAATAATAATATCTATGTCGCTTACAATACTTATTAGAAAGTCGGTGTGACAATGACACTTTGCAAAGATTTTCACCTACGTGATCCATAAAAGAACTATGGAATTCGAAAAACTAAACTTGATAACGTTTTTGCTTTATTTTAATTGATTTACGTTTTCTAACATTCAATCGTCATTTACTCGAAAACTTTCCTATGTAAGAGGGCAAAATTTTAGTACTGTCTGATAGATAATTAAACGATCTTTCAGAATCAAGGAAAAAAATGTGGTATTGCCATTTAAAAAAAATCGATGACGTCATTACTCGAAAACAAATGACATTTGAAAATCGCATTTTACGCTAAAATATGTATTTTTTAAATTAATAATCGACCTGTTCGAGGATTTTCCCCAAAAAATAATTGTTTCGTTTTTATGAAATTTATTCCATACTTTTGGCGCATACTATATGAGAAATCGTCAATGGTCAAAAGGAAATTTTTACGGCGACTAGTTTCGGTTATACAACATTCAATTGTTTTTTTTTATTTTATCTTGACAGTAACATATAGGATAAAATTATGAACACGTCAATATATAACACTTCTAGTTTATTTTAACAATAACCCATAAAATTAGAGAAATTAAACTCTGTATATTTTACCTGCCAATAAGAAACGGAACACCCTGTATAATGGTTTTTGTCTCAATTCAATTTTACTGTGACGTACTAGTAGTTTTTTTTAATTGGAGCAATAATGACATATGTATTTTATTTTTCTCTCATTTCTTTCTTTTCAAAAATACTGCAAATGTATAAGTAAAATAAACGCTTCACCTTTTCTCTCTCACTGATATATTTTACTATAAAATAAATGTTTTAATTAAACAAAACAGTTTAATGTATTGACACTTTTTTCTCTTTAGGTATTGGCAGCACTGACGAGTTAGAAGAGGAATTTGATTTTGGGGCACTTGACATGAATTCATTCATTTTTTTTCTGATAAAATGATGGATGGAATGTATTAATTCATCTGCCTCATGAAAATTTTTCCCAAGCAATTTATTATAATGTAGTTATTCTGAAATATGGAACATATCTAAACAGGAAATGATGGATAAAATAATGTATCTCATTTACCGCAAAATGGAGTCATTATCGTAAAATCCTTATAGTTTGTGAGAAAAAAATTATTGAAGTTCCAGTAGTTACCTTTACATCGCTGGGCTGCTGTAGTCTCTAGCCAGGCGATTTTAAATATCCGATTGCTTATCGTATTAACTTTTTTGTGATGCAAGTATTTACATTAGTTTTTCAATAATCAAAAATAGCTTACGTATAGCAACTCGCAGTTGATGTGCCAAATGCAGCTACTTTTACAGCGGCGTGCCGTGAGCGCAAGTGTAGTGCAAACGCAGGAGTGACGCGGAAAATTTGCAACCGAATCGTGAAAGAAATGGAGGTCCAGAGCGTCCACGGCGTATTACAGCAGTGTGGCGTATCATACACAAGGCTCAATTACATCCGTACCTTGTACAGCGTGTCCAGGGCATTGGTCGAAGAGGACCGGTACCGGACTTGTTTTTGTGGGGATATTTAAATACTGAACTATATTCCATATATTCTACCAAGTTCACACAAACAAACATATATATACATGTTCACATTTTTCTAAGCTATTTATTTATTCATATTCTCATTATATGGATAATAATAAAAATTATAGCTAAAAAATGTTTGTATAAATTATATCTTTTATTTCCTCTCATGGAAGTGAGTGTAACAATAGTTTTTTTTTTCTGAAAAGTTCAATATTTCTAATATTTGTTAAACTAGTTGGCAAGTTTTAAATTTCCCTTCTTTATGGCGAGTTTCAAAATTATGTTTCATTTTTTCATATTCATCTTTATATTTAAAATTATACGTAAGTAAAGTAAGGCTGTATAGTTGTCTAATATCAAATATTTTGTTTTCTGTATAAAGGGCATCACTTGGATAAGTAATATTTTTGCTATACCTATACACGGTGAGTCAGTCATAATGTACCATTAATTTTAACCACGTATTCAGGAGGCCTAATAAAGGCAGAAAATAGAAAAACAAAATTTTTTACTCGACCTTAAAAAAAATAAACAAATCACTCTATAAAAATCAGTAACACGACGCTCCTGGTACATCATGTTTACATACATAATATCGTCTAACACATCAGCATGTTATTCAAATTTATCCGCATTTCCCGCATCTCTTTTCCCCCAAATTTGCAGGGGGGGGGGGGAATGGAGAGAATATTGAGAATACAAGCAGTAATCAGTAGTTTGTTTATTTCGGTCCCGCGTATTCGTCGTAAATGCATAATTTTACAAATTCCGAATATGCGGAAATAGTAGTGTTATATGGAAAATGTTTACAAAATGCGACTGACCCTAATTTTATTAATAAAGTGCTATGGACGGATGAGTGCAGTTAACAGGTTAGTACCATACTTCTTAAAAAACAATAAATTTTTAGGCTAGATGTACGTAACTACAAACTGAATAATTAATTGTACTTACGAGTAATACTAAAATTCATATTTATTTGTAAAACGTAGTGAAAACGTAATATCAAAATTATTAAACTGTAATAATCTAACATTCGAAAACATTTATTTATGATCTACACTTGTTTTTGTTAACAAATAAATCAATATTTAAGGAAAATTCATTCATGTATCTAAATTAAAAAAAAATAGTTTTACTCCTTGTCGTTAAATAACAGTACAAAAACTAGGTAACTAGGTTATTGACCTAATAATACGGTAGATCAAGGTTCACTCTCGATAACTTAGATTAGCGGCGTGCCATTTCGGTCTTGGACAGTTTTCTGTCGACAACACGATGGTTTTTTATTATTTAGTATTTAAACACGAAACACTTTTCAGCTTCTCTTAATAATTTACCCATTGGGTATAGGTTTTTTATGTAATGTACGTAAATAGTTTATTACTCGGTTTATTAGACACGTTGGAGTTTTGTTGCAGTCATAACAGCTACATTTACTCAGAGAAAAATCCACACGCTACTTGTCGGTTTAGCTTTCAGAGGCGATTTGTTGTCAACGTATGGGCAGGAGTGTACGGGTATCGTTAGATTGGTCCGTATTTTCTACCGGAAAACCTGAGTAGACCGCGTTACATGCAATTTTTAATAGAATTATTTGATTATTATTATTATTTGATTTCATTGGATATTAACATTTTAAATTATTATTGGCTGAAGTTGAACTGAGCAAGAAAAAATGAAACCTAGGTAGGTAGGTACGAGAAAAATATTTCAACTTGACAACATTGCATCAGATCCACATCGAGTTGAACTGTGAGCTGTAAACGACGAAGGCTGTGAGCGGTCAGTGACAGTCTGAAAAGGGGGTTTAAATAATGATTTGAAAATATTTTGTTTCAGCGTAAATATGCATTTAGATTTTTTTAATCGCGTTTTCGCATTATACTCATTATTCCTTATCTCCTCTTAAAATTAATGACATTATGACTGACCCACCCTGTATAATCTTTAAAATCCATTTTTGCAAGATTTCTAATTGTTTAATATAACTGTCACAGGTCCCTCCCCATCCAATTAAACCATATGTTAAATGCGGCTGTACTAAAGCGTGGTTGAGCATACGAAATTGACTTGTGTCTAAATAATTTTTTAAATATTTAAATTTTGCTAATAATCCTCTAACTTTTTACAGATTCCGATTCTAATATGTTTAAATTTCCGTCAATTTCTATAGATCCCAAGTCCATATAAGTTGTTTATTGGAAATTTTCTGTAAGTATATTATAATCAAACCAATTTTTTTCTCTAAATTCTTTCTTAGCGGTGCGTTTTACTTCATCCCAACTTTTATCCCTATACAATATAGCGGTATCATCAGCAAAGCTGATTATTTCACCTTTATTTACGGTTTGACTTAGAAGACTATTTATATATAGCGAAAAAAGCACGGACCCCAAAACAGTACCTTGAGGCACGCTAAATTTGACAATCGGAGGATTACTAATTACTCAATCAATTTTAGCTAACTGCTTCCTATCTTTTAAATAACTCTCAAATAACTTTATGCTTTACCCCTCAAACCGTAGTTAAATAATTTATGTAGTAGATGTTTATGGCATACAGTATCAAAAGCCTTCGCAAGTTCGACAAATATGCATAGACATGGTGTTGTATCATCTATGGCTGAATATATATATTTAGTGAGTGAAGCTAATGCATCTTGCGTACATTTTTTCTCTTGGAACCCAAACTGATTGCTAGATACTATGTGAAATTTTTTTTAGAACATTATTAATCGATGTTTGATACACTTTTCTAGAATTTTTCCTATATTTGTAATTAAAGATATCGGTCTATAATTAACGTGCTGAGTTAGATCTCCCCCTCTATATATAGGTTGTATTAACCCAATTTTCAGAGACTGCGGAAAATAACCAAGCTCAAAACATTTATTTATTATATATTCAGTGTTTCAGCACGGATATTATCAATTCCCGGTGACTTTTTTGGCTCTAACTCAACTATAATCCGCTTGATTTCATTTTCGTCAGTAGGAAATAGACACATTGAATTTGGTAAAATTGGTAGTACCTCTTTATAATTGTCGGGAAAATTTATTTTACTTGCGTATTTCCCAACAAGTTATGGATAATATTTTACAAAAGAATTTGCAATATCTTTTTTGTTACCTAACATGAGACCATCTTCACTTTCTATGTTACTAATATTTGTTGTTGAAAAACGACAGTAAAAATATATTTAGATGAGAATGAGCTCCAAAATCACCAGACTTTACGCCCCTGGATTACTTTTTATGGGGAACATTACAAAATCAAATATGTAAAACACCTCCGATAAGTTTGAATCATTTAAAAGAATACAATTGACATACTTGGGAATCTCTCAAGAGAAATGTTATTTAAAGCTACCTTTTTCAGATATAACAGAGAATCGATTGTTTCAATAGTCAGATGGATACACTAAGTAGCAAAAAAGTTCCGTCATTTAAAAGAAACATGATGTGCTATAAGTGGCGCCATCTACTAGTCAAAATTAGAAACATATTTGAAATATTTGGATTTCTTAAGAAGTTATTTACAAATATCGAAAATAAAATTATAACTTTAACACCCTGTAACTCCGTTAATAATCAGTTTTGGCATTTATTTTCAGTCCAGAATTATACCCTGAATTTTTTGCTCATCATTTCCGGATACCCTATATATTGTCAAATTAAGCCTATTTTTCAAAAATATTAAGTTTTAATAATGGCTTATGCACAATCAAATGCTGAAATTGCTAATATGGTTTACAATTATGGCCTTACAGATGGAAATGGTACTGCGCCTAGTCGAATTTATAAGGAAAGATATCCAAATCCAAAAATCTTCAAAAATATTTTTCAGTCAGGCACATTTCAGAAAAAAACAACTCCTGGAAAACCATAGTGTTAGAACGCCTGAGTTTGAAGAAACTATTCTACACGACACGACGCAATAAACACATTTGGTCTGATGAAAATCCTAATGCCATAATGGAATCTATCCGAAATTTTCTTGTTGGGCCTTGTTACCGAGAACTTTAACTGGTGCCTCCTACAAACATTTTCTTGAAAACGTCTTACTTGAACTACTTGATGTTTCCTATGCACTTGACCAAATAAATCAATTTTGTTGTTAATCGGTTTGGAATACAAAAAAGTGTAAAGAAATAAAAAGTGAAGATAATACATTTGTTTGGCAAATTATGATCGATGATTATTTCTAAATAATTTTTAATATGGTTTGACAACTTTTTAAGAAGTATGCAGAAACTATAGACTGTTTAGAAATGAAAGAGAGTAATAAAAGCTTATTATGTATTGAAAGTCCATCCAAACATGCTTGTCGAAAACTTTTTACATTTTTTGCCATACTTTTATTACAGTATATCCCTCGTTAACCCAAGTTTCGTCTAGATAGTAAATATTCCTCCCTTTGTCACGGAATTTTCTAATTGATCTTAAGGAGGCCAACAAATAATTTCATCTTTATCGATAAGAACTGACTTCCTGTTCTGCTTTTCCCAGCAAAAATTCAACTCTCGTAAGATGGCCCATAATTTGCTGTTACTGATTTTTGGCAAATCGTTGTCCTCTGAAAGTTCACTTAAAATTTTGTTTAGCGTTGGTATTTCTTTTTTAAAATAAAATGAGTGTACTTTTCTGCCAATGACATTTTTAAAGCAATCATCTATAACGACTTTTGACCTCCCTGTAGATAATTTTGGGGGATTTACCGTATCTTGTTCATTTTTTGTTTCCTTTAAGAGACTGTAGATAGTCGATATTCCAATCCCTGTCATTTTGGAACACTTTTCCACGATGTCGTCAACACTGTTGGTAGGATTTTGGTGTTTCAATGCATTAAACACTTTTAATATAATAATGCACTAGCGCGTCTTCGTATATTCAGATCTAAGACTGGATTGATCTGTCACAATACACAGGCTCCTGCCCTATGATGTATCCAGTAAAATATACTAATGTACACCCATTACCTGTTAGCATTAGTGTTACCCGATTACCTGAAACGAAATATTACCACGCCCATGGCCGGTTCTTATCTCGGGGTTTTATTACTCTCTTTCATTTCCAAACAGACTATAATATGTAAATAATCTTGTGACATAGATTGCAGTGATTGTTTTCCACGACAACGTTTATTAAAATCATGGTTAATTCAAATAAAATCGAATACATTTTTTTCTAATGTTTGTCATTGTAACTTTTTACGCAAAAGTGATAGAAATGTTTTTTTATATATAAACAATGTCCATTAATATAACTTAGTTATGATAGAATATGGGTATTTTCGTGGGAAAAAATTTAAGACGTCATTTTATTTAGTTTTGAAAAAAAAATATTTTCATTTCATGCCACCTGAACAGATTTTTACATCCATTTTTCATTTTGTTATCGGCCCGTTACATGAACTTTGTACGTCCTGTACGTTAACTGAATGTATTCCAAGTAGTTTCCATACGCATTCATTTAAAAAAATAATTTCGCAACAGAACCGAAAACTAGATTTTCCCATGTTAACTTCTCCATCGACATAAATCCAAGTTAATACTATAGTTTAAAAGCTATAAATTCCTGGTAGTTGGAAATGTTTTCATAGTTCGCAGGGCATTTAGCCAATACTGGTTAAAGAGATCTGGAAAGATCTCCGATTACATCGTTCCGTATTTCAAAGACATTCCCATTCTTTCCACAGACCTGTAAGAGGATCGATTCGGTCACTGAAGTACGATTTTACCGCACTCAACACACCCCCGTGATCTTGTAATTAGAGATCAAGGGGTTAATTGCCAACGTAAATAGTTATAACATCTGTTACGTATTGCTACATCTTCATTAGAAAGTTAATATATGTACTATATTAATATTTAAATACAACCGTGGTGCATTCAATACATTAGCAGGATTACAAATTAGTTGTTTTTATTTATATAAAGTAACTATATATTTATTAGTAAAGGTAGTAATTATTTACACTTTGAAGCAATCACAGAACTTCATTCTACTTATTAATTTAGGTAACAGAAATGTTTCTTAAGGAGATTTAGTTTAAACAGTTGTTATATTTTCGTTTATACCGCAATTTGGAGATTTACAAATGCATTCCTAATAAGAAAAGTATAGAAATATTTGTTACTGTATTTGAAAGGTATTTTAAGCTAATATAAATCAAATCTCCTACAATTCCTGTCAATGAAGTCATATGTATGCTCTCTGTAAAAAATGTAGGGTAGATATATGGGTAGATATTGTGGGTGTAATCCAACGCTGGTTGGTGCTTTAGTCCACAGAGTAGTTAGTTTCACACAACATTATTAATACTTAAAAATATATATATAGAAATATTTTTTATAAAAAAGTTTGTTTTTCTTCTACACCTCAATAATTGTAGAAAAGCACGGTTAAATTAAAAAATTAATTATCCTCTTGTTTGGAGAATCCTTCACGAGCAATTGCTTTATCCATACCATGTGTAACGAGTACAGGCCTTAAATCCAATAAATGATCATCAAGCACGTTTGGTTTTCTGCCGCTGGTTTCTACGTCCTGATGCTGAAGACCCTCGTTTTCTTGCAAACATTCTTTTTACTGATGAGGCCGGGTTCACACGACGTTCAATCCTCATGCTGTAATAGAATCTGGATGTCAGGCACGTTTTTCATTAAACATTTGGATGGGTATTGTAGGTGACAGGTTTCTAGGTCCTGTTGTTTTACCAAACCGATTAACAGGCGCTGCTTACCTCAACTTTCTGAAGAACACACTGTATGAGTTTTTGGAAGACATTCCTTTGAATCAGATGCAACAAATGTGGTTCCAGCATGATGGTGCTTCAGCTCATTTTTCCATGGCCGTTAGAGAGCATTTACACCAAATTTTTCCACATAGATGGGTAGGAAGAGCCGGACCTGTTTTATGGCCTCCAAGATCGCCTGATCTGAACCCTTTAGATTTCTTTGTTTGGGGATATTTGAAGACATTAGTGTATGGCACTTCTGTAAATAGCCTGGAAGAGCTGCAGCTACGGATTAATCAAAAGTGTCAAGAAATCCAAACGAAGGAGGGTGTTTTCGAAAGAGTTCGAATATCGTTGAGACGGAGATGTCGTGCCTGCTTGGAAATGGACTGAGGGCACTTTGAACATCTTCTGTAACTTTGTTTTTTGTTTGTTAAAAGCGTCATTTGTCGGTTTATGCCTAATAAAATAAAATGTTTGAAAAACGAATAGTGGTCCATATCTCTGCATCCGTTACTTTGCGGACCCATGTTTATTAAGACTTTTCTGCTTATTTTGGTTCATACTATTACCTCCTGAAATGTTTTACATTCTTTTTTTAACACCCTGTATACGTATATCTTCAAATATTTGCAAAAACCAAAGAATATATACTGATATTTCTAGAATAATTATGTAGTATTTTCAGCAACAATATTCAACATATTTTCTAATGCGAATGAAATACCTACATTGCAATACATTTTTAGATGGAGTAGGATGGACAATTCACATTTAAAGGATGGATGGACAATTCCACTAAAAAAATCTTCCAAAAACTTTTCCCTCTTTTCAACTCCATCTGTCGATACACTCTTTATATGACTACAAAAAGAATCTTAATTTCCACTTCAGTGCGATACACTTAATTTTTTAGATATCCCCACAAAAAAGTTGAAATGATTTAAAGTCAGGAGACCGTGGCGGCCAAGGTACCGGTCCTGCTCGTCCAATCCCTTGGTATTAAAGCTTGGACACACTGTACATTATACAGATATAATTGACCTTCGTATAAGATACTTCACACTGCTGCAATGTGCCGTGGACGCCCTGCATGCACTACACTTGCACTCACTGCACACCGAGGTAAAAGTAGCTGCATTTCGCACATGTTTACCTGGAAATCGTTCTGCTAAAGTCGAGTTGCTACACACCTAAGCCATCACAAAAACGTTAATAGCTACTATAAGAAATCTGATTACTACAGTAGCCCAGCGATGTAAAGGTTGAAAATATTGCAATTTTAAAGTTTTTTGCTCAAAAGCTATAAAGATTATACAATACTGACTCCATTTTTCATTAACATTAATTTCCAAATATTTTAGATAAGTTGTGCATCACTCTAACATTATGAACAAAAAATGTGCTTGGGGTCATATTTTAAAAGAGACACCCTGTAGAGAAATTTCAGGTACGCCTCTGAACTCTACGTAAAAACTCTATCAAAAGTAATTTTTACCATTACGATAACTCAGCTATTCTCCGAGATACGAATAATTCCTTAAAAACAGTTTTCTTCGAAAAAGTAGTCGAGTGTTGTGAAAACCGCAATCTTGTATCTCTTGTAGTTTCCGAGATAACGTGCAATTAAATTGGGACACCCTGTAGAGTTAGTAAGTAGTTAGTAGTATTTACACCTACGGCATATTATTAAATACGTCGAATAATTGCCCATGGAGTTATATTGTGGGAGCAATATTTCACGCCTAATTTGTGGAAATAGCATAAACTTATATGTATTCCTAGTGTGCTTTGTGCAAATGGCATTAAACTGGAGTCTCCTCGTTGAGTAATGAAGTGCTATAAGAAAGCGTATGAATATAATATGAGTAAGGTACAAAAAGGGGAAAATTTTATGTTCCAGAAAATATACGTTGAAGAGTGATATTATGCATTTCTACAACCCAAAATACGTTTCATTTCCATCCCTACGCTTATTTGCATTTGTATCTAAGACCAGTTTGTTGTAAATATTCAGAAGCAATTGCAATAAAAGACAATGCAGTAAATCTTCCCAGCTATGCGCAAAAGTGGTTGAGTTTATAGTTCCAGATGCTGTTGAAGTTTCCAATTATTTCATATTCAAACTAACGCTCGTTTTAACAGCTACAATAAGAACCAGCTGTATGAATTCTTGCATACATATAGACCTACCACAGATAAATAATTTATCTGTGGACCTACATTGTTATTCAGAAGTGGTTAGTACGATGACACGCGAGGCAGTACCCCAGTAGAAAATACAGGGTGTTCCTTAATGATATGCGATGATTCTACATCGAAAATTAATGGAAGTGTGCTTTATAAACTATAGTCCAAAAATGTTAATTAATATTTTCGAAACCGCTTTAGATATGAAATTTGGTATGTGATGACTATTTATCAAGGTGTATATTTTGCGATATAAACATAATTTCTCTCTTTAACAGTGGCGTGCGCACGAACACTGACTATAATATTTAAAAAAATGGTACGCCAATAGTTTTCTCCCAGAAAAAAATTATTTCCCTCTTGAGTTTTTGGACTGCAATGCGTCGTTTTTGAGAAAAAATAAATAAATACCGTTGGATTGTCCCGGACAATTCCTGTAATTATTGAAGGATACAATATTTATAGAAAACTACTAACATAATATTACAACCTAATTTAAAACTAATTATTTAATATGCATGCATCCGCTCTCCTTTGCATGAAATTGCGCACACGTTCAAATATTCCCGGAGTATGTCGTATTCTATCACATGCTGCAACAATTCTTTCTCTTAATTCCTCTTCAGTGTTAAAGGGAACACGAACGTCTTTAAGTGGCCCCACAAAAAAAAAACTACACTATTGAGGTCGGGAGACCTTGGTGGCCATTCCTGAGGCCCACCGCGCCCAACCCAATGATTTGGATAAATTGTTTGTAAATAATTGCGTACTGTTGTACTGAAATGTGCTGGTGCACCATCGTGCATGTACCACATTTGATTTCTTATTCCTAAAAGAACATCTTCAAGCAACAAAGGCAACTGTTGTTGAAGGAAATTTAGGTAAGATTGTCCATCAAGTCGTCCCGGCAGGAAAAATCGTCCAATAAAGTAATCACCAATGATACATGCCCATACGTCAACCCAAAATTGTTGCTGGAAATGGGTTTCAGTTATAGCATGAGGATTTTCGTCCGCTCAAATATTGTTATGGAAATTTTTAATGAAATTTCTTGAAAAATTAGCTTCGTCAGTGAACAGAATATGCGATCTATATTGCGGATTTTGGATTGGTAGGCGGGTAAAGATGAATGGCCGCCAAGACCCCCCGACTTAATCCTCCTGAGTTATTTTCTTTGGGGATATTTGAAAGAAAGAGTCTACAAGGACAGACCGGATAATATTGAGTATTTAAAGAACCATATTAGGGCGGAGATGCATAATTTACCAGCTGAAGTCATTCGGAATGCTGTGGACAGCCTTTACTATCGTCTTAGTGAATGCATTTTTGTAAATTATCTAGTTGTTTCCATTTCTAAATGAATAAAAAAAACTTGTTTTTGAAAACATAAAACTTGTTTATTTGGTATGGCTGGATTCCGTTTTCTATAAGCTTTTCAACGAGCCCCCTCATGCCTTATGTTTCCATTTGAAAAAAAAGTAGGGGTAGTGGGTGTTCGGGGGTTGACAAAAATTAATTACTATATAACCGAACGATAGAAAAAAATCAAGATCAGTAAACGTGTTTCGGCGTTTAAAAAAATACACTCATTCAAAAGATATGAATTTTATTCCGTACCTCTGGCCATCCCTGTGTAACTATATTATAATTGTTTCCAACAGGCCTTACAAAATCTGAGCAGCGACTTAAGTGCTTTATAATGTGGTGCCAATTTTGGTTGCATAGTTGCTGTATAAACATTCTTATAGTGCTTTTGTGACATGCTTTTTATAACATTTGTTTCGAAATCGTTTTTTGTAGGTGTTATAAAATACCAAATTGCAAGTTGGGACCTTGTTTAATAAAAAAAATTACGTCATTTTTAAATGTGTGATTTAGTAAATAAATGAATTTTGATTTATTTTCGTATCTGTTTGATTATATAGCAAATTTGACTTTTTCCTTCCTTTGACTTTTGGGTTTTTTTCCAATTAGCTCAGTGTTCCTGTCAATAATAATTACTATTATCATTACATAATGATATAACCTGGGGTAAGACCACTCTATAAGCAGAACAAAATGGAAGAGTCCAGTTACTAATTGTACAAACAATCGAAAGTACTAACGATATAATTTCCTTATAGTCAGGACCATCGTCATTAACAATAGCGTGATGAGACACAATTTGAACTGCTAAAAAAAATTCGCTAAGTCTTTTGATTGTTTGACGTAACATTTACCGTTCCTTTTATCTCTTGGAAATTTGGAATACTGCAGACCTGGAGACAACCGCAAAAATATTAAATTTTCAAATTGGTGAAAGTGGTATTATTACAACGTTCGACAGTCATTGTAACATAGACCCTTACAATTTTATGTCAACGCCGCAAGAATATAAAAACCATGAATAGAATTGAGTAATAGATAAAAATAATAAGTAATAAAAATACTAAGAGTAATAAAAATATTAATATAAAAATGCCAAATAAAAAAAATCATCAATATGTTAAAATTATAATTCCATCTTTAAAGTGTTCCTATATAAGCAGATTTTCTGTGCAATTGAAAATATCAATACCATATTGTATATGATTGTAATGCCTACACATCGAAATAAGTGCTGGAGAAAGATGTTGGTTTGTATTTGAACTGGTATATGAAATGAAACCACTGACAAAAACCTTATACCATCTATAAAATTATTAATAATTTTATGTAAATAAATTATCTGATGAATCATCCAACGTGTTTGAGACTATAAATATTTGTGGTGTGTAACAAATCAGATTAGGATATATCACTGTAGGGGTAGTATACAAACTGTTTAAAAATAAAAAACCTGCAAAATTTACGCTGAATTGTCTCAAAAGACTGACCATGTACGTTATCATAATGTACCCACACCATGCAAGCATAGTCCATCTTATTACGAATATAAGCATTATATAAAGTTTTTATCGTTGCGATATCATGAAAATCTCTGGAATGTTAGAAACATTTTCAAAGCATTTTTGCATACCATATCAAAATGTTACCGAAACGATAATTTAGAATCAAATGTCACTCCAAGGTCTTTAATGAAAGTGACTCCTGGAATCTCAATACCGTTTATACTATCGAAAGAAAATATTGTTTCAACTTTCTAGTGTATGTCATAAGTTTATATTTACTAACGTTTATATTCAGCATATTATTAAGACACCACTCATGTATCAAATTTGGTTATTCCAAGTTAATCTAATTCAAAGATCTAAATATTTGGTCCCACTTTGAAAACCTGTAACCTGTGTACGACATGTACTTGCTCAGTGTCGGTTCTTGTGCGGAACATTCTATACAGAGTGATTCAGTTTTTGGGAATTCAATTCAAAGATCCACATAAAATCTTATGGTCTCGAAAGTTTAAAGTATCCGGTAGATGCTGAAGACTTATCATACATTTCCATCCGAACAGTTCCAGGAAAAATCATCATCATTCCTCATTAATAAAGAACTATTGTATCCAAAATGGCCACTTTTGTCAAAAAATTGAATTCCCAAAAAAGTGTTCAAAATCATTTATGGAACCTTTCTGACCTTTTTCAGAATTATGGGAAAATTCGGAAAATCTCTGCATGTGGCCATTTTTGTGAATGTCCAAACATGTGTCCAAATAATCTAGAAAAATTTTTTGCGGATTCCTCGAATGTGTACAAATAATTTTTGAGAGATGAGATTTTTTTCCAATACTTTCCCAGTTTTCAGTAGAACGATTTCTGATATGTGAAAATGTTTGGATGATTGCGGCCATTTTAAGGGCAACGGAAAATTTCTCACCGAAATCTAAGTGGACAGTCTTGTGGGGCTTTCCAAGACGAGCATTCCCCCATAAAAAAGTCCGGCAAAATCTCAATCTGGTGTTCCGTAGAGTCATTTTTGTGCGAAAAATCAAGTTTTTTCCATGCAAACCCATTTTTGAAGTCAAATTCCGCGAACAGGAAGACCCAAAGCGAAAATTGAGAAAGAGAGATCCATAGGGAATTTTATGAAGAACATTTAAAAAAATAGTCACCTCAAATGGCCCAACCCTAAGAGGTGTACAGTAATTTGGGGGCATTGTGACGCTTCGCGCCATTGTGGCAGTATGTCAAACTATTTTAATAATTAAAACCACAAATTAAATCTATTAATAATTAATAACAATAGCGGCAAAATCAGTTAAATTTGCTGTATAAAATCGGCTTTATAAAATTTTTATTTCTTTCCTTGAGCATTTCTTTCTGTTTTCTGTTCGATCGCAGAATGCCGCCTTATCAGGTGTTAAAGTGGACTAGTTTCCAGTGCCGTGCAGAAGTGTATTTTCAAATTATTTTCGAACTGCCTTTTTCGATTTTTTTTTTACAAAATTGTATTTGTAAGAGTCCCTTGTATACTAAAATTTTTTTTTAGATAAGTTCTGAATCACCCTGTATATTAGTATATTGTGAATGCTTTTATTGTGATTAAATTAAATAAATGAAATTTATACCTCGGAAATCTTACATTCTCAAAGAAACAAAAACTATATTATACAGGGTTAGTAATACCTGATAGAGAGGTAGGTAACAGTCAATCCAGTTAGCTCCACTATTTTGTATTGGTTTTTCATTATTTCCTTATAAACTACCAAAACTACAACATTTTCATTCATTATAGCCACTCACTACCGATAAAACACGCTTCCCGTATGTACAGCTAGATAAAATGCCTATTTATTATAATAAAATCGAACGAAAGGAATAGAAAACATTTAATATACCCAAGGCAATCTTGTTCCATAACCTAGAAAACCAAACCGGCGAATTATATTGTGGGAAAGTATCTGCACCCAACACAAATTTATTTATTTAATAACTATGAAACGTTTAAAAATTAAAAAAGGCACTAAAAACTGAAGAACACAAAACTACAACGTAAACACATGGTAAACACAGGAATTAAATTAGAGTTAGAGAGAGTTAGAAAATTCCGTGACGAAGGGAGGAATATTTATTATCTAGACGAAACTTGAGTCAACGAGGGATATACTGTAACAAAAGTATGGCAAGACAAAAATGTAAAAAGTTTTCGACAAGGATTTTTGGATGGACTTTCAACAGGGTTCAAGGCACCTTCAGGTAAAGGGCGAGGATTAATAGTGACACATATAGGTAGCGCCAGTGGTTCTGTAGATGGCGGTTTACTTTTATTTGAATCTAAAAATACAGGTGACTATCACGAAGACATGAACGCAGATGTTTTCGAAGAGTATTTTACACAGATGTTGGATCTTATTCCTCCGGGATCTGTAATTGCCATGGATAATGCCAGTTACCATTCACGGCAGACCGAGCGGACGCCTACGACTGCTTGGAAGAAAGCCGATATAATTCAATGATTATCCGGAAAAACATTTCTTTTGAAACAAATATGGTGAAAAAGGAACTTTTGACACTTGTAACTTTTGACTCTTAATAAAAATCAGAAAAAATATGTTATCGATGAAATCGCCAAATAACGGTACTACGGTTACCATCTTATCACTGTGAACTTAACCCAATCGAATTAGTCTGGGTGCAGATAAAAAGAGATATAGCGCGAAATAATACGACGTTTAAATTAAGTGACGTGAAAATTTTGTTAAAAAATTCCTTGGAAGGAGTAACTGCAGATAACTGGCAAGATGTATCCATCATGTACAAAAAGAAGAGGAGAAAATGTGGGAACTCGGTAATTTAATTGACGTTACTGTGGAACCTATCGTTATCAATCTAGGAGACGAAGATAATTCATCAGAATATTCAGAGGATGAATTTTAATATATCTACTTTTTTATTTTCTTTATTGTACATTTATACAACACTACATTTACTCACCATAATTTGAATTTTCAAAATACATATATTTTTGTGTGGAATAAAAGTCTATTCATTAAATTTAAATAAATATTTTGATAATAATATTGAATAATTTTATTTGAATTACTAAGCACCCTCTTAACCCGGTTATGATGCTTAAAGTAGTAGTAGTTTTGAAATGCATACATAATAAGCTTTTATTACTCTCTTTCATTTCTAAACAGACTATAGTTGCCTACGTTACCTACTCTGATTCTGTAAACGTGTGGTGGACAAGTAGCATAGGCGGCGCTAAATAAGGATTTAATATAATTTCGAAAAACAAATTTTTTTCGCTTTATAAATAAGTTTGGAATTTTTTTGAAGAGTCATTCCGTTAATTCTTAATTTTCTTTATCCCCTCTTAAAATATTTGTACTTAGTCATAGTTAACCCTGTATATGACACAAAACTGCAACTACTAAAAACTAATTGCATAAACAATTACTTATAATTACACTACCGAAACGGTTCTTGATATCAGGATATTTATAATTGATAATTTGCATAACTGCTCAATCAGACGTTTGCATAGTTGAGTTTATCATTTGCTAAATTATTAATAACAATAACTGACTTTATCTTTTATATAAAGGGAAGACCTGCAAATGCTTGCACTTTAAAAAAGTTACTGTGAGTGTGTGAACATGGGAAATCCTAGCAGGAGACCAAGTTTCAACTCTATAATCGCTCATGAGCATCAGTTTCGCGTCCGTCATCTTCAGCCTGCATACGAGATTGTACCTGTCGAAGATGGGAATGAAATTAATACCAACTACTGTTCCATTATAAATAAATGGGTAGCTGTGGCTGTGGCTGTTATTTTGGCAGGGGCTGCAGCGATTTTTTTCTATTGTGCACCTTGTAAAACGCCATTTCTTTAAAAGGTATTAAATTCACGTATTTTTTTTTTTAATTAGACAATTTTATATGTTGTTTTTACAGATGTGGCGAACAAAACAGAGAGAAGGTTACCTTCAAGAAATTTTATGAATTTAAATTGTCATAATTCTCTACATTTATGTATTACGTCAAAAAATTGGAAATAAATCATTTATAAGATGATTTTATTTGTTTTTCTTTATTTTAATTTATTCTTCTAGACCTTTTTTAAATGAATCTTTGAAATACAAGAAAAATTATTAAAAAATAAGTATATAAAAAAATAAAGATAGTAATAAATTTTACATAAATTTTCTCTATGGGCTTTTTTAAGCTCGATATTATTTATTTGGCGGAAATAAATCATATGTAAATTATTTTATTTGTTTTATCGTATTTTTCTTAAAACATAGTACTTTTAGCTATTGAACTTTTAATTTATAGTTCTAGATTTTTATATTAAATTTTTAAGAAAAATATTTTGCAATATACTTGCCACAAAACGACTTTTATAAACTTGAATGTGTTATTTGTGTGTTTTCATAAATCAATTACAAAACTGATTTCGTTTATATTCATTGTATTTTTCTTAAAACATACTTAACTATTAAATTAAGAACTTGTCGTTTATCGTTCTACACCTTTTTAAAATTAATTTTTGATATGCAAGAAAAATAATAAAACATAAATAAAAGTTGCACAAAATTTTTATCCATACCTATATTCTTTTAAAATTTGAAAGTGTTATTTTGTGTAATGTTAAAAAAAATTGGAAATAAATCATTTATAAGATTGTAAGATATTGTATTTATTGCCATTTTCTTAAAAAATAAGTAACTTCTAAGTTAAAAACCTTTAGTTTACAGCTCTACACTTGTTTAAATTAATTTTTATAATGCAATAAATATATAAAAAAATATATAAAACTGGAAAGTGTTATTTTGTGTAATAATGTTATGTTTTTGTTTGTTTTTATTGCATCTTTCTTAAAACATACCAAGACTTTTAGCATTTGAGTTTACAGTTCTAGACATTTTTTAATGAATTTTTGAAATGCAAATATATTAAAAAACAGTAATTCTTAAAAAATAAAGTGAGGCATAATTTTCACAAAAATTTTCTGTATTGACGTTTTTAAACTTAAAAGTGACATTAATTTTGTTTGTTCTTACTGATTTTTTCTTAAAATCCACTTAGGAAATATTTTCGCTCTAGTTTTAGTTTATAATTCTAGACATTTTTCAAGGTTCCCTCTTTTAAATTCATGTTAAATTCCCTGACTTTTCCAGGTTTTCCCCGATACATTATAAAAAAATAACTCAAAATATTGTAACAAAATAACTATTCTTTGGCATGAATACATAGTATTTGGATTTGGAACATATTGTAAAATAGATATAAAACCAAAGTAAATAAAAAAAAATATATTCGTCAATTTTAAAATTCCCTGAGTGTTGTGAATATATTTAAAAATTCTCTGACTTTTCCAGGTTTTCAAGGTTTTCCAGGTGAGAGGAACCCTGTTTTTAAATTACATTTTACAAATGCAAGAAAAATATTAAAAAATTATTAATTAACAAAATAAAGTCAGAAATAGACTCCACAAAAATGTTCTCTAAAATCGAAACTGTTGTTTTGTATTGCCAAAAAATTGAAATGTTAATTAAGATGATTTTATTTGTTCTCCAAGCTTTGTGTATTTCTTTGATATCCATCGATTGAATATTTGTAAAACCCGGAAAGATATAATTTATTTGAGAAAATTTCTTAGAAACTTGTTTCAATAAGAACGAAATTTATTCATAAAATGTCCGTTGCATGTCAAAATTTTCATTGATTTTCATGGCAACTATGATTGAATAAAAACATACCCTAAATAACCCTTACTAATCTGATCAAGAAGGAAAATTAATTAGAACTTATATGAATGAGTCTAAGGAATAGATTTGAAACCAAAAATATAGTCTCTTATTTGCCACTCGAAATTGTAGCAAAATTTCTAAAAAAATATATACGTTCTTTCTTGATTCGTTAGAGGATTTTTTTTAAATGCATGTCAAATTGACAAATAATAGTGTTAACATTTTGTTTAATTTTTGTTTCATTTAAATCATTTTTAAAATGTGGCTTCTCTTCGTGAAGTAAAAAAAGGAAATTATTAGCTTATTCTTAGGAAAGAATTAATATTATTACTAATTGCAATAATTATTTTAACTGAAATAGATAAACTTCTGGAACTATAATAACAATTATTATCCTTTCCATCTTAAAACATAATAAAAATATTTACATGACTGATAGGTGTAAATGCAATACAAATTAAGATAAAATTTATATTTATTGAAAAATATCTAATCGTGATAGCAATTAAAATAAAAAACAATAAAACATTAATAAAGTGCTATTTTTTCTATAAACACAGATAATGTTATATCAATAAAAGATGACGTTATATCAATACGAAATTTTAATATACAATATGTATATAATTTCCAGAAATATACCCAACGTCAAACGTATAACTTTTGTGCTTACAAAATGTTTTCTCATTCATTCAAGTCGTTGGCAAACAAAAAATGATATGATTTTAGGAATAAAGATAAATCATTAAAAACAGGATAATAACAAGTGGCCCCAAATTGGAACATTGGGCCACTCCTGATATCGCAATAAAGGTGTTGAAATTGAAACCGTTAAAAGAAACGTACAACTTTCATTGATACAGGTAAGAATGAAACAGATGGAGTAAGCTGTTACTAAAACCACGCTCCAACTTGCAAAGCAATGTACACACAACGTCAAAAGTCTTGGACCTCCTGTATATAAAATGATTTGATTTTAACCTAGTGGTTTTTCTTAATGTGGTAAAAAAGTACATGTACTTAAGAAACAAAAAGGACAATAGAAATTGCAGACCATGAACCTTTACTTTATTACCAATGTTTTTATAAAAATAGTTAGTTTGGCAGTGTATTCAGCCAAGTACTCCATTGAATTCTTGTACATTATAATGACAAAACGTGAAATTTCTGCGTTTACCCGAGCAAGAATGTCTGCTTTACATGATGCAAGACATTCTAATCATCAAATATCGAAAATGTTGGGCATTCCTAGATCATCTGTTGTAGTACACATATATGAAGAATTTGATACAGTGGAAAACAGACCACGTAGCGGACGCCCTCGAGTGTCTAATGAAAGGGAGGATCGGTATTTGGTGTAATATGCCCGCAGACACATCTTCAGCTCTCAGGGCCCACTTTCAAGGTACGTTTCGCCGGGTTATATCGATACCTACTATTCGAAAACGACTCCACAATGCAAATTTAAATGCTAGAAGACCGTTACGGGTTCCCCCCTCTGCCTCCAAGGCATCGTGCTGCCCTTCTCCAGTAGGCGCGAGAGCATAGGGGTTGGCTTTTACTGATGACAATCAACAAAGAGTCTAGAGAGAACCAGGTCATCAACAGCGACAAATTTTCATCGAACAAGTTATTACGCCCATTATCTACCCCCACGTAATAAATTAGGTAAAAATTTTGTGTTTATGGACGACAACGCTCGATCACATCGTGCAAGAAGGGTTCAAGAGACACTTGAAGCAGGACACATCAATAGATTAGATTGGCCAGCCAATTCTCCTGACATGAATCCTATTGAAAATATGTGGGATTTCGTTGCTAGAGCCATTCATAATCATATTCCTCCACCTCAGACTGCCGATGAGTTAGTCGTGACGGCAGAAATGGAATGGAAAACAATATATTTTTTTTATAAATGTATTTGGTTTTTCTGAAAAAAGATTTCTTTAACAAGAGTGAGGGGGAGTCCAAGACTTTTGACGCTGTGTGTACTATGACTCACCTTGTCAAAAGCCTTTGAGAAGTCTGTGTAAACGACATCAACTTGTCGTTTGTCATCAACATGGTTCGCCGTATACTGAGTAAACTCAGCTAAGCTGGATAATGTTCAACGGTTAGGGAAAAAAACCATGCTGATTTGGTGATATGTACGACTTAACATTATCAAATATTTGCTTGTACAGACACATTTCAAAGACCTTTGCGATGTTAGACAATACGGCGCTAACAACTCACATCTGCAGGATTACCACCTTTTAGAATTCAACACACTCTTGTCAGTTTCCATCTATCAGGAAGTTCGTCTGTTGATAATGCAATATTGAACAAAGTAAGCAACGGAGTGCACAGAACCCTTGAACAATTATTTACTAGAAAACTAAGAATCTGATCATCACCACATTGCATTTTTATAAATTGCTAGAAGAACATCAGATTCCGTAAATTGCTGTATGTTAATGCAGAATTGACAACAATCTAAAAGATTTGGATTTTGCACATTCTCATCGGACAAAGCGCTAGCAAAAAATTTAGAGAAGCCGTCAATAATTTGAATGGTATCGTCATATTTTTCTTCATCGAAAAAACATTTTTAGCTATACGCCCTTTCTTATTATGAACAAATGACCAAAACCGCCTAGCATCACTTTTCATATTGGCTTGGATGTTAAGAAAATAATTATTGTAAGCAAAAAACAACTGATTTATTATTAAGCGTCTCAAACATCTAAACTCATTTAAATGAACGTTGTTAAGTGTAGTTTTAAATTTACTGTGATGGCCTTTCACTTTAATATTATTTATAATTCATACAGGATATTTATGTTTAAATTTAGTGCAGACTGGTATGTGTTGGTCGAATAAATTAGTAATATCTTGGTAGAATGCATCGCATGCAGAGTTAATATCGGTGAAGTTGTTTAAAAAATCCCAGTCTTTATGTAGAATTGAATTATAATGGTCTACAAAACTCGCTCTTTTTAGGTCGCCATATTTCTCGCTGTAAAATTATCAAATTTATGTTTTTATAGGTACTGAAAAATAAAATTATTGATGTCTTGTTTATACACTTTTACTATTTAAACTCTCTTCAAATAATATAATAACTTACTGATGTTTTATTTATACATTTTTACTATTTAAACTCTCCTCAAATAATATAATAACTTTTAAAATACATTTGTATGACACACATTATTTCGCTACTCCACATTTTAACAATTATTTTCACATACTTATAAACAAAAGTGAACAATCTTATATGCAGAACTATGTAAGTTAATCATATAACAATGTTCACACATAGTTAAATAAAAAAAACACGTATTTTGAAAGATTTCAGTACCTAAAAGTTTGTTGGATAGATCGGTTTCTGACATTATACAGGGTGTCCGGAAATGATGAGAAAAAAATCAGGGGATAATTCTAGACCGAAAATAAATACTACCGCTTTCTATAACATTTTTTCCAAAACTGATTATTAACGGAGTTACAGGGTGTTAAAGTTAAATTGTATTTGCAGGTTTTTTTTGCAATACCTTTTGCCATACTAATATTTTGACGAAATTTCGTATATGGGGGTTTTTCGGGATGAGGATTATAAATTTGCCCACCGTTTTTTCGTGCTTTGTAGAGGGCGCCACATGCGAGCCTTTATTTTGATTTGAATGGGTCCAACTTCTTTGTGCTACACTTTATGCGAAATTTGACTGAATATTTTTGTTCTCCTAAACTTTTGACATAAAAAATTTATACTTTTTAAATAAATAATAAATCTAACCGTTTTCGAGAAAAACGCTAAAATAACATTGCTTGCATGTGATAAATACGAAATCATTTTAATTTATTTTCTACATTAAACATAGCATGCTTTGGAAACAAGCACTTAGTTGCCTTGGAAACAAGTTTGTGGAGAATTGTTGCTCATCATTTTCGGACACCCTGTATATCGATTTCACTTTGGTACCTTTGAATATTCGCAGGTTACTTGTAAGGTACTTGTACCAAATAAGGCCAAGCTCCTAATAAGGCCACTCTCACTTTTTGACAAAACAATGTATTTAATCAAAAAAAAGTTTACTGTAATTTTACAGGTTTCATAACATGTCTACATTAGCATAGTTTATAGTTTCTAAATTGCGAAAGTGGCACCACTAGCAATCATAATTTTACCGATTGTGTGATGTCATTTTTGATGTGAATACAAGTTTATATTTTTGTCTGAAGGTTTTGTTTTAAAGATATATATTGACATTAGTAAAAATTGAGTATCCGGCAAAGGGTCACGGTATATATGAACATGCCTAGTTTTCGTAGTTGGTCTATAATACAATTTTTATAATTTAGGTTAGGTGTGCCTAATAGAGCCACATGTCAGCAGGACAAAGTTCCAGACATGCGACTGTATTATTTGTCTAAAATACGTTCACGAACAATGCACAGGATCGTGTAAAAGCGATAAAGCTAAATTTGTTTGCCCAAAATGCCAAAACTGAAATTTATTTTTCAATTTTTCAGTTTTATGTTTGATTTTAGAATTTCTATTATTGTTTTTAGTGAAGGAAGTTATATCTTTGTTTCAACGTAATATACGTTATTATTAAAAACAGTTTAATAATAATTGTTAATGTTTATTTGCAAAATTTGTCAATTGGCTTTATTAGGAGCAAGTGTTACTAACAAGGCCATTTGTCACTTTTTTTAAATTAGAATTTAAAAAAATCTAACTCGACTTTTTTAAATTTACAAATATACAACCGCTTTAAATAAAATGAATTTAATACAATCTAAGTTTTATATATTTATGTCAAATATTAACAAAAAAATAGGGTCTCAATGCTTAACATAGTCTTATTTGGTACTGGTACCTTATTTGTAGAAAACACTATTTCAAGAATACGGCGCCCTTAAGAATTATAAGCCGTGTTATAGCAATTACTAGAAAATGTAGCAATAAAAAATATATGCAAAAAAATTCCACAGTAAACCGAGTCCGATTCTGTCGCGAGCTGCGAATCTCCGATTTCTATTTATACCGCAAGTACCAAAAAAAGTGATCCTGCTGTGGTCATAATAAAAGAAGACAGACGTAAAAACGTCTCCTATCAAATGTGTTTACGTGTGCTTTTTGTATTTCAGGCAATTTTTTGTCTAAGCCCCGTCTGACGTGTTGTCCTCAATGTATATTGGAGGATAATCAAAATTTACTTTTTATCCACATCGTCGTCCCAGGACAAATTGATTCGTCTATAAAGATTACCCGAAATCATTCCGTTTTTGAGCATGGATACACATAAAAATGATAGTCAGACCAAATCTAAAAGAAAAGATTCCCTCACATATTGTACGGCTTGTCGATCTCAATCTGTAAATTGGCTCAAATGTTACAGAGAGGACAATTCACTGAACTACACTATTCAATAATAGCAGTAATAATAACAACAATATTAATAATAAATTTATCTAAATAATAAATTTAAGTATTATAAAATGTATCCAGAAATGGATTATTCACTTATTCATTAGATCTATCCAAGTCAACTTCAACTTGAAATCCTCAATTCGCAGAACTTAAAAAATATATGCTTGCAATGTATAACATAATAAGTAACAAAGAAACACACATTAAATATCATTTTATTTTCAGGTTTATCTGTAAAATTGTTTTGGAGTTTGCATAGGTCGTGCTTTGATAACGTAGCATTCTGTTAAAAATGTCTGCTCACATTTGTGTTCCGAGTATGAAAATTGTCGCAAATGACATTTTTCCCAGTTTAGTGACTTCGAGATTTTGCTAAATGCAAATAATCGGGGGGATGCTTGAACTTTTTACAACGAAATACTATCTTCAAAAAAATATTGCCTAAATATCTTATTTTCCCAAAAAGAATACCTCATCAAATAAGCAAATATCTCAAAAAATACGAAAACCACGAATTACCCTCAAAAGCCCAAAGAATACCTGTACCCAAAAATTCCTTTAAAAATCCACATATCGATAGATATTGTTATCGATTTTACTTAATGTACCTTTAATTTTCCAAAATTATCTCATATTGCCTTAGAAATCGTTCAATCTACATATCAGTGGTGGCTCATGGTAGCTGCTAGAGGTGAGGCTCAACCCATTTTCAAATAAATAATAAATAGTCTTTATCTATTTTGTCTCTATCAGCGATTATATCAGTTCAGAAATATAGGTTAAGAATAAATAATTAATATCAGATCTTATTGGTTTATTCAGGTAGTTGGTCGTAATTTATTTCACACACGTGTCAAAGTGTCAAGTTCATTATCTATTTGTTTATATTTACAATCAGTTCAGTACGGATCACATAAATATGTAAATTTCTAAGGTTGGTAATAACGATTTCATTTAAGTTGGCACGATAGGTACACCTGTTGAAAATAACGAATACCCTAAGCCTTTTGCTCTGCGAGCTGCCACGCGGATCGAGCGTGATTTTCTAACCTCTATAGCGCGACTCCATAGAAAAAGATAGATATAGAACGAGTTTAGACGTCTGCGCATCCACTTTTTGGGTCATAGCCTGCTGGCAGCATATTCATGTGGTTTATTTACAAATAAAATTGCGTTCTGTGGTTTTGTTTACTTACGTTTTGCTTATCTTCGTTTATAACCCTAGATAGTTTCACAGATTAAATATATATAAATATGGATAGTTTATTATAACTTTTGAATAATATAGTGTGTGTCTAGTTTTCATTTACAGTTTATATATTATTTAATCATTATTAAAGACTTTTCTTATCGAAAGTTATTTTTCCTTCCTACGAAGGGGAAAGTATATATTTTAATATGTAGTACATAATGATAAATTGCATTTTATGGATGTAAAATATTAATAAACTTGTAAATAATAATTATATTTATTTTAGATAGTCCCAAATTGTAAAAACGTTTCCCATCTAACAGATACAGGAACTACAGTAACATTCCGTAGGTAAATCTTTGAAGCATACATATTTTTTTGTGACATTAAGATCGAACAGTAATTGTAAAATTACATTAATCTACTATTATATTATGTATAATATAGTATATATAAATAATTTAAAATATTTGCAGACGCCATGTCTAAGAATAATTTATTTACTTTTAGGTTTCCGAGAGGTGAACGATTTAACGTACTTTAGGAATAATAGATCATCCAAATTTACAGTGGAATCGTAGAAAATATATGTGCTCACAACATTTTCTTTAAACAGATTTTAATAAACGAAAACGATTCACTTTAAAAAATGTTGCAGTTCCTTATCAAAATTTACGAAGGATAGAAGTTTCCCCTGAAATTGATGTTTTTATCCATTAAAAAGAAAAAATAATAATGAAAATGTTCAGAAAAAAGAATGAGGAGAATTAGAACTAGGTAGTTTCATAATCTTTATCACTTCTTTATTTTTATTAATTTTGTCAATAATAAATTGCAGTGCACTTCCTGAAAATTCTAGTAGTACTATAGCATTATCTTCGCCAGAGAAAAGTTATCAAGCTCTGAAAAAATGCCATCCAGTCCTGTACATCTAGTATTTCAAGCTCACCACATAAAACAAGAGAGTTTTATGTAGGTAACATAATTTGTATTTGCATTTACACTGACTTACTATAAAATTATAAAAATACTTATATATTTAATACTTTTTAGGAAACCTGTATTAGCTAAGTTCCCTCCTAGTATACGTCATCTGGTAGTATACGAGTATCCAGCAGTACGAAACAAAAGAGACTGAGAAACTTTTATTCGTTCTGTATACATATTATAGGTATATTTTATTGTTACTTAAAACAAATAAAATATGCCAGACATTTTTTATTTCTATTTTAGTTTCAGCATAGGAAAGTAAAGAAAAAGAGTTCTTGAAGTTAAGAAAAGATGTAACGAGTATGCTAGTCTACTGCACGAAATATCAAGAAAGAAGTGGTGAAAAGAAGGAAATCGGTTCACAGTTCAGAGCTTATAATAGATGGTTAACTCATTATCACTCTAGAGTGAGGTGTTCATTGTTGTAATCTGTTGTATATTTGACTGTCTTCTGTAATTTATATGTATAAATAAATACTTCTTGCAGTCAAACAAGTAATTAAAATTATAATAAAGGATTATTAATTACTTTCTAGTGTCTTATTAGTGACTTTGTAGTAGTGACATATGGTGAAATCACAAGCATATTCATAACATTTTAAAGAAGTAGTTCATTCATAGATGAGGTGCATAGATCTAACGAAACAGATAAGTTAGAGCATTAATCACCTATATGATTTAATTAACTAGACATGAGTGTAAATATACCTATTAAATCGGCATTAAATAAATTCAGCCATGCATATGTAAAAGAAAAAATAGCTTATGACTTCATCAAGAAGAAATATAAATCAGATAAATTTCAATACAAGACATCAGGTATTAATTCGATAAATGTGAATGTGCTAACCCTTTTGATAATTATTTTATTGAGACTGTTAAATATCCAAGTATTAATTAATTCGGCCCTTATTATTATATATTATATTACAAAGGAAATTATTTAAGAGCAACTTAAAAAAGTTACATACAATATAAAGATATACAATGCTAAAAATATTTGTCATGTAGGGATGATTATTTACATACCTATCAGGTATCTATCAACAATGTTTGTTTACAAATTTAAATTTACCGGCTTCAAGATACCTAAAAATGTCGGAACGCACACGATGACTACTTCGCGCATCTTTAAGCACGTTCTATATTTATCTTTTTCTATGCGTGACTCGAGAACTTCAAAACCACGAGGTAAAAATAAACATGTAATCACATTTTATATGGGTCATCCATTTAAAACAATATATTTTCTTGATTATTTAATTTATAAAATAATAATTACTTTCAGAATTCAAGCATATTTTTGGGAATTTTTAATTAAAATAAAGAATTTCATGCGTTATAGGTTACAGGGTGGAAAAAAAACATTCATCTATTAAATTTTATTAATAGGGTCATATTTTAAAGTTTTTTATGTTCATAGTTAATTGCCAATTTAAGTAAATCGAGTTAATACGAATATTTTTGTCGAATATTATCATTTAATAAAAGTAAAACTATATGGAATCTAGTAAATAAACAAACAGGTCGGAAAAATACTAAAAAGAATATCACCCTGAGTTTATAAGGCAATCGTTGCTCGGATCCTACGCAGGTGGTTGGCGCTTTTATCGAATATTTTGCAACAATTTCTGAAACTAAATTAAATATTCATTTTGGCAATTTCAGATCAAGTAGCTGTACCTCTTCAAGTATATTAGCCAATACCTTTTTTTTGTTTCCAGTTAATGGCAATGATATATTTTCAATTATTTGTGGACTCAAAAACAAAGCTGGCACTGGCACAGATCGTTTATCAGTTAATCTGCTTAAGAAAATAGCAGTGCATATCGTGGATCATATTGCTTATTTGATTAACCTGTCCGTTGACAGCGGACAGTTTCCCGAGTCATTAAAGTGTGCAACTGTTGTTCCTATTTACAAAAACAATGATCCTGAGGATATAGCTAATTATAGGCCTATATCGTTGCTGAAGGTTTTATCTAAAGTGTTTGAACGAGCAATTTTAAATAGGGTGACAACTTTTCTCGAAAAATACAAAATAATGACTAATTGCCAACACGGCTTTCGCTCAGGTAAATCCACCCAGTCAGCGGTTTGCAGTCTAACAAAAAGTATTTATAGATTTTTGGACGGGGGAAAGCACGTTGCAGGTCTATTTTTCGATTTAACACGTGCTTTTGATTGCCTTGATATCTCATTTATCAAAAGCAAATTATATAATATTGGTTTCAGGGGGACATTCTTAGAGTTTAATTCAGTTTTTATCTAATAGACTCATGCATGTTACAATTAAGGAAGCTGTGTCTGCAAACCAAAGTGTGACCGTAGGAGTGCCTCAGGGATCGGTTCTGGGTCCGATGATTTTTCTTCTATTCGTAAATGAATTGCCAACTCATATGGATTCATCTGCTCCGACCCCTGAGGAACTCGTTGAAATTTGTGAAAGCAGTATTACATGTTTTGCTGATTGGTGTAAATCAAATAGCCAATTTTAAATATTGAAAAAACCAAAATTATTTATTTCCAAAATACTAAATTATATGTAAACAACACTGTTTTGGAATCAGCTGAAACTATTTAATTTCTGGGTGTTCATATTGACTGTCAACTAAAATGGACAAGTCACATAGATATATTGTATGGGACACTAAACAGGTTATATTATGCTATATCGCGAATAAAAAGTACAATGCCTGTATGTTCTTTACTAAACGTTTATTATAGTTTAGTATACTGTCATCTATCGTACAATGTGATTTTATGGGGCTGCTAGCAGTTATAGAATTTTCCTTGCGCAGAAACGTATAATTAGAAATATTTTTAACACAATTTCTCGGGAAACATGCTGGAATATATTTATTGAGAGCGAAATTTTAACCTTCCCATGTATTTATATCTTTAAGTCACTATTGTATATCAAAGAGAATTTTTATAACTTTACAAAATACTCCAATCTTCATAGCTATTCTATTAGAAATTGTGACATGTTTTGTCTCCCTACACATAAAACGAGAAAATTTGAATTGTCTGTTAATTATCAAGGTTTAAAATTTTATAATAAATTGCCTAACAGTTATAAAATAATGAGTACCACTCAGTTTAAGGTGTCAATTAAAAAATTGTTACTTGCGAAGTCCTATTATAGCATTAAAGATTTTATGGATGACGATTTGTAACTATATTATTTTTGTTTGTTTTTTGTTTGTTTAAATTGTATGCCTTGTCCCATACATGTAAATGTCTAAATGGATTAATAAATATTATTATTATTATTAAGAGATAAATTGTGTAGGGAATAATTTCAGATTTTGGAGTTTTAATGCTGGGCACACATTAGTCAAACTGGTTCAAATTGGACTTTGGGTCTAAGTTGAAAAACAACTCTGAAGAACCAATAAGACGGCAGGTAGTGGAGGTCAAGGTTTCTTCCCAGGGCTACGGAAGCAAATCGTGGTGGCAGAGGCAAAACTAACATTCAAGGATAGAGACAAGGTGGCTTCTGTTTGGTGAGATCGAAACAGTTGAGAAACTCAAATTTTTGTTAAGATTATTTAATTTATTCGACAGACAGATTTTCTTTAGATAAGAATTTATTTGTTTTGCGGCTTTGAGCCATATTGAAAATTTGCAACCATCATTACGTTTTGGTCATTATAATATTATTGTTTGTTTTAGGCTTAGAGCCATATGTAAAACCACTATTAATTATTTAATTTTATTATTTAAAACAGTGTAAAGAACACAATAGCTATTTTTTTCTGAAAATATTACATGCTTGTAAGAATTAATATTTAAAATTTGTGAAGTTGAATATTAATGTTCGTGCGGTAGCTATTTTTTTGGCCAACCACAATTTGATAACTGACACATTATTTTAACGGTTGGTGGCGCTCAAAAATTAACATCTAAATAAAATTTATAAAAAATTTTAATATATTTATTCAGAACCGCGACTATATAACATCTGAGACTGGGCCAATGAAATCTCAAAACGAGGTGACAAGGTTTTACAGTGGACCAGTTTCCAGTGCCGTGCAAAAGTGTATTTTTAAATCATTTTCGAACTACTCCCAACTAGCAAAATAAATTTTATAAAGATTGTATAAATTGCTATAAAATAAATTTTATAGGACCTTCAAATTCATATAACGTGGTTAAATGCCTTTATACGATACTTATAGAATCGAAAAGGGGCCCACTTTTATAAAACACTTTGGTGATGTAACAGTTCTATAAAAAATATATACAACACATTTAAAACAATTTTATACAGCAAGTATAAAAACGTTTTATAGTCTGTATTTTGGTATTATTTAAAGAAACATATATTTTTGTGAAGAATATTAAAACCAAATAATTTTAAGATTGGTGTATAATGCAGATTCATAATTATTTGTGCTTATATTTAAAAATGGGGTAGTATAAACTCAATGGCGATCATTTCTGTAAATGGCAGATAGGTATAATACTTTATTATCAGTTCAATAAGCTCGTGTTTCAATTTTATTGCGCCGCAAATTTTATTGATAAACTATAGATACGTTTGTGACAAAAAAATTATGGGCTTTAATTTAGTCAACGTTTCCTTTAAAGTTATAAAAAATAAATTTAAAAAATATTAAAATCATGCTTTCTTCAATTTATATTATCACTGTATAATTATATGATATGATATTGTTATAAAATAATCAAAAATAGTAAAATCATGTTTTTGATTATTTTTTGATCTAACAAATATTCATTTAAACATGGCCACTTATAAAAAAAAACGATTTTATTCCACACATTATACTAAAATTAAGGTTAGGTTTAGAATTTTATTACGCGGAAATTTTGTTTTCTCAAGTCACAATTTTGTTTTACAACATATTTATAAAACAGGGAATATTTTTATAGATTAAATGCAACTATAAAACTTTTTTATAAATAAGCGCATTTCGAAACTAAAAAATATTTTTTTTTAATTTCCTTATATATCCTTAATAAAACACGTTAATACAACTATTTTATAAGGTTATAATTAAAAGTCGTTTGCCCAAGTATACGACTCATACACAATATGTATATCCTTATATATATTCTTTTAAATGTTGTTATAATACTTTTACAAAAATTTTAAAGAACTTAAATTTATTTGTTCTATAAAATACTTTGTAAAAATTATTATAAAACAATTTTACATAATTACTTTCTTTATGAATAAAATTATCACAATTAGTTGTTCTATAAAATCAAATTGTTCTTTAAACACCGCTATTCGATAGTTATAAAATAATTCGCTTGTTTTAATTTTTTTTTACAAAATTATATTTGTAAATGAATCACCCTGTATAATGGAAACTGGGCATTTCTTATTTCCATTTCAATAAATACTATGTTGAGAAATAATAGAAATATTTTGTTTAATAAGTCGCTTATTATATTAAATGAATAAAATATATATTAATCAAATTACATATTTCTATTGACAATATTTATTTGGCAAAATATATTTAATTGCCATCTGTCATACATGGTTAAAAAAATAGAAAATACTGCAGAAAAGTACCAATTTCTACATACTAATTGTCCTGCTTGAACGATGTTTCTTAATTTCAGCTAGAAAAATATATGAATTTTGTTTTAAAATTTTGAGACACACTGTATGCAATTAATGCTTAACTCAAGTCTGTCCGACCTAAATTCAACCACAGTTAAGCAAAAAAAAGTTTAATTATTTATATAGCAAACAGAGAATCACTCAATAAATAGTACATATTAGCTAGTGTTCAACAAAGCACATATCATCTATTAACAATAAGTCATCGATTATATCTAGATGTATATCCTTAATATAACTACAAAATGAGTCTATACAGTGAATGTAAATGAAAGTTTATATTGGAATTTGTCTATGGGAAAAATTTTAAAATCATCAGAACTAATGTAAAATATCTAAAAACTGACCTTTAAATTAAAAAATGTTAAGGCAAATATTTGCAGGAGAGAAATGTGTCGGTCCCCTAATTATAGGGTTCTAAATATTTTTTTTTCAAAATTTTTTTCAAAAAAGCAGCATAAAGTAAAAATATTTGTGCCAATTTTTATCTTTACAGTTAAGGTCATTAAGAATTTGTTTCCAAAATGTTTGTTACTCTGTATATATTCATATGAACTTATTTTCTTAATTTAAAATGTCCTAACACCTATTAAAGGTTGGTCCCTGTATATCCCAGTGAACGAACGCGTGTCCTATTAACGAAATAATTTTTTTATACTTTTGACTATATTTGCCTCAATATAACTATAGACTGATTTTTAATAATTAATGTAGCTCACCGCAGAGTGAAGATTTTAATGCACAAATTTGCTGGTGCCGATTTTGGAACTAATGTTCTCGAAAAGGCTTTGAGTTATCAAAAATTGATGTGTACTATTAGAAACGCTATAGTTTTTTATGTCTGTTGTGAAAAAATTATGAACATGGGTAAAATCATTAATTTACAAACGCGATATACAGTGCTTTCGAAAAGTAACGAATAAATTCATTATTTTTGAAATTGAGAAGTTGTCGATGACCTCATATCTCGAACATCGATGATGTCAAAAATGTGGGTCGTATGTCAAAAAGTGCCTTTTTTAAAAACAAAATCGACGTGCCAGGGGATTTTTCCGAAAACTTTATTCGTTACTTTTCGAAAGCACTGTATGTTACAAAAAACATAATTGTCAAATAATTTCCGAAGCATGGAAAATTCGTTTTTAAAAAGTTCGTTCCTACTGGAAAAAGTTGTGGAAGTCTATTTCGGATGTCCAAATTGCCCCTCTATAAGATGGCACAGGTTAAATTTAGATACATAATAATTGAGAACCGATTTTACTCTACCAATAGTATTATCAATTAGGTGTTGAATCTTGTCTGTATTGTTTACTACAAATATAAATAATTTTAGACATTTAAGAACTGAATAATATAGACCTTAGAAAATAACAGGAATGTTATCTCATGCCACCTGCGAATATCCAAAGCTACCAAAGTAAGACGAATATACAGGGCGGGCAAATGAAAATGAAACATAGCCATTTTCAGGAACTGCGTCAAGATTGTAGAAAAACGCTCAGATCCGTCGATTTTAGATTAAATGGGGACATTCTTTGCTGGTATTTTTGACCCCACCACTTTCACCCCCAAGCTAGGGTAAGCATCACCCCAAAATATTTAAACGGTAATATTTATTTTGAAAGTTCTTACAATTCTCTTTACAACAGACTTTAAATATTATAATTCCGCCCAATACTTAAAAGAATTTTGATTTTAGAGTTAAAACTTATGTACAAACAATTATTAATGGACGGACGAATTACATATTTCCCTTTTCCACACTCCTCAATTCAAAATATGAATTTTATGAAATGATGAAATGAAATTAAGCAAACGCATTATTTGATTCGAAATGCATATTCATTTCGATTAAAAACATTTTTTAGTTCAAAACGTTATTGTTATACAGATTTGGATAAATTATTTAGGAAAATGAAAAAAAATGTGTTTATTTGAAAATCATTTTTTAAAATTCAGTTTTCATAAGGTGTTCAAATGAAATAACTATTTATTCCATTTAAACAAACAAATACTTGCCAAAAAAATTAAATTTTCTTACCAAATAAATCAATATATTTTTGGCAAAAAAGTGGTCATTATACCAAAATAATTTGTTTCCTGAGAATAAATTATATTTAAATAAACTGAATTGTATGCTAAAAAATTTTTTTCCGGTATCGGAGAGAATCGCCAGGACTAGTTGAATATAAGTATATTTAACGTTTTCAATAAGTTTCAAAAACAGTAACAAGAAATTCTAGGTCTCTTAATGACAATGTTCCCAGTGTCTCCGTCACTGGTTAAGAGATTCGTGTACCAACTCAGCAAATTTTAGTCCATAATTAGTTAAGTCATTAGCCCAAGTTTAATTTATCTACGTCAAGCATCTTAAGAGATATTTGAATAAGTGTACACATACATTTATTTAAATTTCAACACCTTGTACCTTCAAAATAGATGTTTATAAGATGCATGCTATACAGAGTGCTGTATCATTAAATATTTATTTATTTAGTACGTACAATATAAGTTGTACAACAATGGAGAAAAAGGAAAACTGTAGAAGAAATAAAATACTTATTTGGTAAAAATATTTCCAGGCGTTGTTAAATCTGACCTAATCTTCATTTTACTCGGTAAATTGTTACTTTATTCTTAAACATAAACAACTATTTTTTTAGTCTGTTCATTGAAACAGAAAAAGACGGGGAGGCACGATTTAAGTGACCCACACTGAATGTTCAACGTAAGGGAGGTACGTGTTTATGTACTTTTTTGTTCTTAATATAAATTTATTTATTTTGATTACATTTTGTATGATTTGGCGTATATAAATAATGATGTCTAGTTAAACCTTTTCTGTACCTTAAGCAATTATTATTAAACGTTTTTTGTTAAGTACTAAATGAAGATTGAAAAAATTATATTATTTTACATAAAAATATTATAGTAACTGCCTATATGTACGCCTTTGACAGTGTTGAAAAAGAAAATAAAGCCCAAACATGCCTTCTGCCAATCTGATCAGTCTTCATCTCACTTGGTAAATTATTAATTTATTCTTAAACCTAAACAACGATATTTTTTAGTTTCTCAAAATGAAAAAAATGGGGTGGCCAGATTTCAGTGGCACACACTGAATGTTCAAAAGTGAATTGAACTGAATATTAAAAATCATTTAATAGTCTCAAATCCCACTATAAAACGACCTTCACCGAGCTGGTTAATGGATGAGAAGTGTTTTATATCCAATTAAATGTCAATAAATATATTGCAAATGGGTTGTCTAAATTGCATACCAATCGAAAGTATGACGCCCATATAATATGCAAACGTTAGGTTGACTATTTCTTTCCCGTCACAACTCTTGGGTAGGCAGGTATAAACAGGTAAATCGATACTAGTAACTTGCACCGGTGTGGTTAATAAATTAAAGTTAAATTAAAATAAAGATTATTTCATTACCAACACGGTGGTATAGGGTTGTCTGCGAAAAGTCAGTCCTGAATTCCGGTTGTCGAGTTTTAAAAAGTGAAATATTCCCCAGCGAACCATTCCATGCGATAGAAGAGTATACAGCATTGCAGCTGTGTGTAGTTCGTCCATACCGAAAATGAAGACGATCCGTTAATCCGTTTCTCCAAAAAATCGAATAAAGTCCGGGGGCGGCGCACAGTGGCGCAAAACGCCACTGTGCCACTCAAATTACTGTTCGTCATAAAATTCCCTATCGATCCCACTTTCTCAATTTTCGATTTGGGTCTTCACTTTCGCGGAATTTGACAAAAAAAATGGTTTTGCATGGAAAAAACTAGATTTTTCGCTCAAAAATGACCCTACGGAACACGAGATTGAGATTTTGCCGGACTTTTTTATGGGGGAATGCTCGCCTTGGAAAGCCCTACAAGACTGTCCACTTAGATTTCGGGGAGAAATTTTCCGTTGCCCTTGAAATGGCCACAATCATCCAAAAGTTTTCACATATCAGAAATCGTTCTACTGAAAACTGGGAAAGTATTGGAGAAGAATTTCATCTCACAAAAATTATTTGTACACATTCGAGGAATCCGCAAAAATTTTTCCAGAATTTTTGGACTCATTTTTTGACATTCACCAAAATGGCCACATACAGATTTTCCGAATTTTCCCGTAAATGATTGATTTTTCCTGGAACTGTTCGGATGGAAATGTATGATAGTGAAAGTCTTCAGCTTTAAACTTTCGAGACCATAAGATTTTATGTGGATCTTTCTTTTTTTTTGATCATTTTGATCCAAAATCCACAAATGTTCAAAAATACTGGGAAATCATTTGGCATTCCCGAAACGTTTAAATATTTGGCTGTCCAAACAAATTCTCAAAAAGCTCAGTCTTTTGAAGGGTTATTGTTATATATTTTATAAATACCTTGTATATAAATTAATGTAGAATAGTGTATGTTTTTCTAGGACAGATATTGTTTTTGTATATTTTATTTATTTTTTTTTTGGTACAGCGCTCGATATAAAGAAGTAAATTTCGACGTTGTTTTATGTTATCTCTGTGTGTTGGGAAGAAAATAATCAAATCAATCATTTCTCATTAACAATGAACTATTGTATCCAAAATGGCCACTTTTATCAAAAATTTGAATTCCGAAAAACATCCTTTCTGACCTTTTTCAGAATTACGGGAATATTCGGGAAATATGTATGTTGCCATTTTGGTGTATGTCCAAAAATGTGTTCAAAAATTCTGGAAAAATTTTTGCGGATTCCTCGAATGTGTACAAATAATTTTTGTGAGATGAGATTTTTTCCAATACTTTCCCCGTTTTCAGTAGAACGATTTCTGATATGTGAAAATTTTTGGATGATTGTAGCCATTTTAAGGGCAGCGGAATATTTCTTCAACATCAACTAGATTTTCAATCACATAATTATTAAAAAATGGCCACTTTTATCAAAAATTTGAATTCCGAAAAACATCCTTTCTGACCTTTTTCAGAATTACGGGAATATTCGGGAAATATGTATGTTGCCATTTTGGTGTATGTCCAAAAATGTGTTCAAAAATTCTGGAAAAATTTTTGCGGATTCCTCGAATGTGTACAAATAATTTTTGTGAGATGCGATTTTTTCCAATACTTTCCCCGTTTTCAGTAGAACGATTTCTGATATGTGAAAATTTTTGGATGATTGTAGCCATTTTAAGGGCAGCGGAATATTTCTTCCCGAAATCTAAGTGGACAGTCTTGTAGGGCTTTCCAAGACGAGCATTACCCCATAAAAAAGTCTAGCAAAATCTCAATCTCGTGCTCCGTAGGGTCATTTTTGTGCGAAAAATCTAGTTTTTTCCATGCAAACCCATTTTTGGAGTCAAGTTCCGGGAAAATGAAGACCCAAATCGAAAATTGAAAAAGAGGGATCGATAGGAAATTTTATGACGAACATTCTAAAAAAAAAATCACCTCAAACGGCCCAACCCTAAGGGGCGTACAGTAATTTGAGTGGCACAGTGGCGTTTTGCGCCACTGTGCGGCGGTATTATTATTAATCTGCCCCTTAACTTTAATTTATTAACCACACCGGTGCAAGTTAGTAGTATCGATTTACCTGTTTATACCTGCCTACCCAAGAGTTGTGACAGGAAAAAAATAGTCAACCTAACGTTTGCATATTCTATGAGCTTCATACTTTCAATTGATATGGAATTTGTCTATTAACCAAACCAGTAAAATGTTAAAAAAAAAATAATTTTTAATTGTTAATTAATCATATTCTGGACTGAAATTTTTTATACAACCCATTTGCAATGTATTTATTGACATATTTAATTAGATATAAAATACTTTTCATCCATTAACCGGCTCGGTGAAGATCGTTTTATAGTGGGATCCTATACTATAACAACTAAGTTGCCTTTGCCACGGTGTTTAAGCGACAGCAATTAAAAAAAATACTGACCTAATTTGATCACTCTTTATCTTACTTGGTAAATTGTTATTTTCAAGATTATTTTATTCTTAAGCCTAAACAACTATTTTCTTTAGTTTTTTGCATTAGAACCGAATGTTCAAAAGTGAATTGAACTGGATATTGAATATTATTAAACAATTAAGCTATACGAGATATGTTTGTTAGTAAATTTAGCTAAATTTTGTCTAATTTGAGATATTTATTGAGTCTAGCATTGTGTATGGAGTTATTTCTTTATTTGTTTAGTGTTTATGTACTTTTTTATTGTTAATATATAATTACTGAGTAGATTTACCATCTTCAGAAAATACATTATAAACTAATTATTAAAATTAGTCTTAAAAGTTAGAACTAAAAAACAAACAAGTAAATAAACAGAGGACATTTTACAACATTTTAAAAAACTTACAATAATCTGTCAAAATACTTATTAAAAATTCTATATAAATATTATGCGATGCATAAACATCAACTAGATTTTCAATCACATAATTATTAAAAACTGCATGCTAGTCGAGCTGAAGGCAAAAAATATATAAAAAAATTTCAGCTTTAAAACGAACCTAGTAAAGCAGAGGAATGTTCATAAGAAATAATATGAGGTATTTTTTCCCATTTTAGTTTAGTAGACACAAAATATAAATCTATTGGAAAGCGTAAAAATTTGCAATATTTTAAAAAACTATTTATTATTTTATTAAATCAAAATAAATACGTGATGAACCATCAATGTCACTATTATTATTAATTGAATATTCATTTCTTTCTAGAATACATCTTTTCTGATAATTATTTTCATTCGAAAATCGAAGTTATGATATATATATATATATATATATATATATATATATATATATATATAGCATGTTTTGATAAAGCGTACTATTTATATTTTCAGTTCTAATGTTATATTTATGATTATAAATTCTTTTATGTAAATACTGCTTTGTCTGGCCAATATACCATTACAATCATTACAATTTATTTTATAAACAATATTTGTTTTATTTTTATCTGGAATTACTGGTTTTAAATTTGTAAAATAATTTTTTGTTGTAATATACGGCTTATGTGCTATATTATCATATTTATTTAAAGTTTTTCTAATATTTTCAGAAAGACTCGGAATATATGGTAAAGAGATATATTTATTACTTTTTGAATTATTATTATTACCTCTGTCTAATAATTGGGTTATAGAACTTTTTTAGATAATTATTAATTACTAAAACGTTTTTAATTTTTTTTAATACAGTTCCTGTAACTGCTTACATGCACGCTTATGACAGTGTTTGAAAAAAAAGGCAAAACATGCCTTTTGCTATGGTGTTTAAACGACAGTAAATTAAACAAAAAAATTACAGGCCTAATCTGATCAGTTTACATCTCACTTGGTACATGGTTATTTTATTCTTAAATCTAAACAACGATTTTTTTTAATATTTGCATAAAAAGGAAAAAAAACAATCAATATTTCAGTGACCCACAGTGAATGTTCAAAAGTGAATTGAACTGAATATTGAAAATTATTGAATAATTCAGCCATGCGAGGTATGTTTTTTAGTAAATTTAGCTAAATTTTATCTTATTTTAGATATTTATTGAGTCTGACCTTGTGTATGGAGTTATTTCTTTATTTGTTTATTATTTATTCAATGTTTATGTACTTTTTTTGTTGTTAATATATATTTATTTATTTTGGCTTCATTTTTTATGATTTGGCCTCGAATGATTTCTAGTTAAATTTTTGTTGTTACTTATACAATTATCACTAAATGTTTTTTTATTAAACTCTAAGTGACGATTAAAAAATTATAAATATTTCCCATAAAAAATTTATAGTTACAGCCTACATGCATGCCTCTGACAGTGTTCAAAGAGAAAATAAAGCCCAAACATGCCTTCTGTCACGCTGTTTAAGTGAAAACAATTTAAAAAGGAGTAAGTTTACTCCAGAGATTTTCCAAAACAGCGTAAAAAAATAAAATTAACGATTTGTACTATAAAAACTAAGCCACTTACGAAAAAACTACATACCACCTGTATTTCATGAAATCACTTGAAGATGTACCTATTTTCATCAGTTTTTCAGATAACTTAGGAAACACCCTGTATGTTATTTACAGAATTTTAGGTATTAAATCATTTAAATCAAAACATATCTTTGCCATAGCACAATTTTGGATCTATTTCACAAAATTAATAATGTATATCTACAGATAACTTTTACTGTATTGTAAAGGTATGTAAACTAATTTAAATTAGTTTCCCTCAAATTCCTATCAATCAAATCACATGTATGTTCTATGATACCAAATATCTAGGTATGCTAAAGAATAATTTCATAGAGAAGGTCAGACTTAATAAATATCTGAAATACAAATTAATCTAACTCTAAATTGAACAGGTTTTTGCTTTACCTACCGTAATTAAGCATATAAAAAAAAACTAAGATAATAATACTACCAAAAGCTATGGCAAAAAGTAGTACAAAAACCGTAGGAAATCATTATTAACGTAATTATAATACAACAGAACGTAAACTTACCATTTTCGGATTACTCGAGTTGAAGCTAGGCATTTTGATTTCTTCTATTACCGCTATTCAGCTTAAAATTCTATCAAACCACTTAAATTAGTTAATTAAAACCACGAAACACATTTCACACAAATAAATATCACTGGTGTACTAACTCAAATACAATAGACGTTGAAAATTTCAAATATATCGGTGCAAATGCAAAAAAATTTGGTAACGCTTCGCCAGACCACGCGCACACCTCTTTTTGCAGCTCAACAATGTAGACTGAAGAGATCGCGCATGCGCAGGTACCCTGGATACAAGCCTTTTAGTTTTTTTCTAGGAATATGCGATTCGCCGAATTTATTTATGTGGGTCAAAAGAAATACTAGTAGTATTTATATATAAAACAATTGTTTAAAACTTTTGCAGATATTATAAAGATTGTGTTGTTATATATTATATTATTAATTAATGTATTATTAATAATAAAATTAAAATATTTATATGGTAATTAGAACATAACAAAATTAGATGTTATGCATTAATAATTAATGCATTTAAACTCCAATTAGCATTTACAATTTCAACAACTTCAAACAAAAAAAACATTTTAAAAATAATCTATTCAATTTATCTGTTTACCATTACCGAATATTGATTGAATATTGAATTTATACAGTGTGTATCAGTGCTAGGCGTCGTTATATTATATTTGAGTAAAATAAACATGATTTTACAAGAAAATAATTTCTCACTTAATTAAGTGTTAACTTTTATACAGGGTGTTTGAAATATCTCAATAACTTTGAAACCTGTCGGAATATTAAAAAAAAATTGGCACAATTTTGTTTTTTGGCACGGAAAATAAGAATTTTTAACTAATTTTGACGTTTTTATATATTTTTAGGTATTAATAATATTGTGTGAAACTAACTACTCACTGGACAAAAGCCCCAACCTGCGTTGAATTACACCCACAATATCTACCCATATATTCCTTATTATTAGCTTTTGTAACATTTTTTTACTGTTTTAGAAAGGTATTTTAAGCTAATATAAATCAAATCTCCTAGATGTTTAGTATCAGAGAACATACATATGACTTTATTGATAGGAATTGTAGGAGATTTGATTTATATTAGCTTAAAATACCTTTCTAAAACAGTAAAAAAATAATTTTGACGTCACTAGTAAAGGATGCCACTTATGGCACATCACATTTCTTTTAAACGGCAGAACTATTTTGCAGCTTAGTGTATCCATCTGACTATAGAAATAATCGATTCTCCTACATGTTATATCTGAAAAAGGTATACCCTGTTGAAGTTGATAGGAGTAACAGTTTTCGAAATCATCCTATTTGAAATATTCAGTGCACCGATTGAAAACTGTTGTCGTTTCAGGTAAAGTGCATTTTCTACTGAAAATACAGCAAGATGTTACTTGAAAAAGCTATTCAGAACGAAAAATTACGGAGACGGTCAAGAAGATCGGCGAGGTTTGATTTTGAAACCATTTTCCAAAAAAGCACAAAGATTTTATCAAAGCAGGCCGATCCTTTTGAAATTTTGCACGTCTCCATAATTTACCGTTATGAACAACTTTTTCAAGTAACATTTTGCTGTATTTTCAGTAGAAAAGGCGCTTTACCTGAAACGATAACAGTTTTCAATCGCTGCACTGAATATTTCAAATACGAATATTTAGAAATGGTTACTCCTAACCACTCAATAAGGTATACCTTTGTCAGATATAACAAGTAGGAGAATCGATTTTTTCGATAGACAGATGGATACACTAAACAGCAAAAAAAGTTCTGCCATTTAAAAGAAACATGCTGTGCCATAAATGGCGCCCTCTACTAGTGACGTCAAAATAAGTTGAAAATTCTTATTTGCCGTGCCAAAAAACATAATTGTGCCATTTTTTTTAATACTCCGACAGGTTTCAAAGTTATTGAGATATTTCAAAATAAAATTTTAGCATTGAAAGCCCTGTATTTTTGAAACCAGCAACATTCGGGTAAGGCATATTTGGCTCAATCAACTTTTTTTGGTCACCTGTATCTCCAGCTCCGAGATTTCTCAACCTTTCACAGACACCCTGTATATATGTACGTAGTTGCACACTTTATTTTGCACAAAATTTTATCAGGGAAATTTTATTTTAAATGTGACAAAAACTATAGATATAGAGACTATAAAATAATGTATAATTTCACAAATAATATACAAATATTGTCAAATTTTGGTGTTTCCTATGGTTTTTTACTAAAACTACGTTTTCATACAGGGTGTCCAAGTCTTGAGGAATAATTTTAATATTTTTTAAATTAAATTAAAACTACAATACGCTGTTACCACCATTACCTAATTAACACATGTAGTCATACACTTTATTTTGCACAAAATTTTATCAGAAAAATTATATTATAACTGTGACTAAAACTATAGATATAGGAAATATAAAATAATATATAACTTAACAAATAATGGTTTTGATTTATATCAATTTGCCAAATCAACTACTGTCAAATTTTGGTCACTCCTATGACATTTACTTCTAAAACTACTATTTCATATAGAGGGTGTTCAAATTTTGAGGAATAGTTTTAATATATTTTAAATTAAATTAAAACTATAATTGCGCTGTTAGCACCATTATCTAATTAATACATGTAACCACACACTTTATTTTGCACAAAATTTTATCAGAAAATTATATTTTAACTGTGATAAAATAATGTATAATTTAACAAATAACAGTTTTAATTTGTATCAATATACCAGATCAACTACTGTCAAATATTAGTGTCCCCTATGACATTTTTTTCTAAAACTATTGTTTCATATAGAGTGGTCAAAGTTTAAAGAATTATTTTAATATTTTTTTAAATAAAATTAAAACTATATTTACGCTGTTACCACAATTACCTAATTAATATATGTAGTTACACACTTTATTTTGCACAAAATTTTATTGGAAAAAACATATTTTAATTTGACAAAAGCTAAAGATATAGGGACTATAAAATAATGCATAATTTAACAAATAATGGTTTTCATTTGTATCAATTTATCAGATCAATAACTGTCAAATATTGGTGACTCCCATGACAAAAATTTTAGAAAAAAAAGTCATTTAGTAAAAAGGAAATTAAAGGAATCTGCGTTATTTATTAAAGTGACAGTTGTGTTTCGGTTTAGTTTTTAAATTTTGATAACATAATAAATATTATATGATAACTGCCTTATAAGAAATATTAACTCACTTGACCAACAGGGATTTATGAAAAATGCTGCACTAATACTAATTTAGCGTGGAATTCATAGATCACACTTAAGGTTAAGTGTGAACTTAGCTTTGCAATTTAGAAGATAAAAATGCGGAGTGACAACTTACTAATAGTTGCATATCACACTTTAATACGTTTCCATTAAGTTTAGATATGAAAAAATTGAAGAGCATCTTATTTAAGTATACCTTAAATGAAAAGTCACACTTAAGCGAAGTGCTGACTATGAATTCCACCCATAATTTGTTTCGCTAAGTCTGTTTCTGACAAAGTGGACAAGTTAGGGCAAGTGGATGTGATTTACACGAATGTCTGCAATGGATTCTCCCACTATGTAGTCAATTTGTTTGCGTCTTATTTGTCTAACCGTTTTTAATACGTCACTTATGACGGATTTAATTCCATGCGTTATTTAGTATCGTCTGGCGTTCCGCAAGGGTATAACTTAGGGCCGTACCTTTTTTCTATCTTTGTTAACGATCGTAATAGAGTATTGATTGTGAAAAACTATTTTTTGCTGATGACTTGTATCTGTTGCTGTTAACACGATCGATGACTGTGGTAAATTTCAGGTGCAGCTAAACACTGTGAGTTTATGGTGTTCTATGAACAAACTATATCTGAATGATAATAAATATAAAATGGTGTAATTTACTCGTAAACGTAATAAAATATTATTCAATTATGTAATCGATTCTCATGTGCTGGCTCGAGGATCTTGGAGTCCATTTTGACTCAGAATTAAGCTTTGCGTCCTACATCGAGCACATAGTATCTGCTTCTATTAAAGCGCTTGGATTTATAATTCGGCAAGGTCGGGATTTCTATGAGCATTTTTTATGAGTGTCATATTAGATAGATTGAGACAGGACAGATAAAATTTCTAAAATATATTATTTATCGCATTGATGGTACATTTCCTGGACGTGGTTGTGACCATAACTACTTACAATTTCAATTCGATCTTAACTCGTTATATTTTATAAGACGCTACTATTCTCTTAAATTTCTGCTTTCTCTCTTACTCAAGAAGACTGTACAGAAATTCTTAACGAACTTAACTTTCTCGTTTATAGAACGTCAAACCGTTCTTGGTCTATTTTTCATACCCCTAGAACTAAAATTAATGTTTTATTGAAGTCACCTCTTGTCAGGATATTTAATAATTAGATTTCTATTTGTGATACATGTGACATCAACTGTTCTCTTAATGAGATTTTGATGGTACTGAAAGTAGGTTACGTAATTATTATTTCTAATGGTAGCTAGTAGAATAATATTTATGTTAATATTTCTTCACATTGCATAATGCTACGATCAATGTCTTAGGCATCTGTTTGTTTAATCTCGTATCACTTTTCTTCATTATTTTACTTGCTTATAAGTGTTCTATAATTGGTTAATTTACTGTTGGACAAATAAAGTATTATTGGTGCATATTTTGCAATATAAATTTCTATCTATAGCAGTGGCGTGCGCACGAGCCCTGACGTTATTTCTAAAGAAAAAAATGGTACGCCCATGGTTTTCTCCCAGATAAAAATTATTTTTGAATTCCAATTACTTGCAATTTATCCAAATCATTGGATTGGGCGCGGTGGGCTGCAGGAATGGCCACCAAGGTCTCCCAACCTCAATAGTTTTTTGTGGGGGCCACCTTAAGACACTAGTGTACACAAGTCCCATTAATACTGAAGAGGAATTAAGAAAAAGAATAGTTGCAGCATGTGATAGAATACGACATACATTATATTTGTACGAGTGCGCAATTCTATGCAAATGATTTGTTACCATTATTACAGAAATTATTAGTTTTAATTTAGGTAGTTGTAATATTATGTTAATGTGTTATGTTGTTAGTTGCTGTTGTCTATCAAAATTGTATCCTTTAATAATTACATGAATCCTCTCTGACAATCCAACGGTTTCTATTATTTTTTAAAAAACGGCGCATTGCAGTCCAAAAACTCATGAGGATTCTTATTTTTCAAATTGAACGGGGAATTAAAAAATAATGCTTGTCATTCATCATTTTTTTTTCTTTAAAAATATCAAAGTCAGTGCCCGTACGCATGCCACTGTTAAATATAGAAATTATGTTTCTATCGCAAAATATGCACTTTTATTTAATAGTCACCACATTCCAAATTTTATGAAAATATCTAAGGCGGTTTCGAAAATATTACTTAATTATTTTCCTTTTTTCCCTAAATTTTTTGGACCATAGTTTATAAAGCAAACTATCATTAATTTTCGATGTAGAATCACCCCCTTAAATATTCTCATATCATTTAGAAACATCCTGTATACAAGGTGTCCCATAGCAACCGGAGATAGTAGACAGAAAAATATGTCTTTTGAACCAAACTTGCCTAAGTAATATGTTGCTATTTAAAGAATTAGATGATAACTTTAAAACAGTTAAAGATATCGAATTCAAAATAGTATCTTTAGTTTTTTGGGAGCGAGAAATACGAATTTGGCATTAGTTTCAAGATATTTCCTAGAGAGCGCTTGCTACGTGCTTTGTGTTGAGTTAATTCACCAATACTTTTTTTACCTGTACAGTTAATAGAATTTATAAATTAAACTATAAAAGAGCCAACATTTTTACGTAAAACAGGAACTCTTGGTCGATCTCGATATCTCAAGCCGTTTTCCAGATTTTCACGAGTGAATGTGTCATTGCACATTATGTCGATGGCTGAAAAATATTTACAAGTGTGCCTTGAATGTTAACAAAATTTGTTACAGTGACAACTGTCAGTGTTATCTGCCTTTTCATGTGATAGCTTAGCTACTTAAAAAATACAAGAATTTTTGTGTAATTTAAGTTAGTTCACATAAATATTGCACATATTTTTATGTTTACTATCTCCGGTTGTTCTATGGGCCATAAGTTATGGTATGTTCAATATTATTGAAGCTATCTACTTTCTCAGTATGAGATATATTGTTTTTTATGCAAAATAAAATTTATAAAGTCAACTCCCTGACTCATCCATTAGGCGTAAGGTGTTATTTGTTAACACGTTCAGTGCGATACGGGACGTATGTGTCCCGTACCGATCTTCCACGCAGGCCGGCGGTAAAATCACAAGATTGCTCCACGGTGCGAATGCTGTAAAATCGTTATTTTTTAATATTATTATTGTTTTTAACCGACGACTTAATAGAAATGATGGTCGCAGAAACCAATTCATATGCGGTGCAGCAGAAAAACAAAGATGCCGAAAACAACAAAAAAAAAAATCAAGAATAAGCGCATGGCAGCCTATCGATATTATTCAGATGAAAAAATTCTTTGCAATTGATATTGCTATAGGAATTATGGATGCTCCGCAAATAAAACTTTATTGGTCCAAACATCCTATTTTCCACAATGAATTTGTTTCAAAAATCATGCCACGGGATAAATTTTTATTAATTTTAAAATGTTGGCATTTTGCCAACAACCTTGAAGACTCTGGAGAGGACAAACTTTTTAAGATAAGACCACTTCTTGGACCTACAGCGAACTCGTTTCAGAAGTATATAGTACCCGGTAAAAATCTAATAATTGACGAGTCTATGATTCACTGGCGAGGTCGCCTTGGATTCCGTCAATATATAAAGAACAAGAGACACAAATATGGAGTCAAACTCTACAAACTGTGTTCTGTCAGTGGATATATATATTAAATTTCAAAATTTATACAGGCAGGGGCGATTCAAGCAGTGGTGTAGGTCACGCCGAAGCCATAATAAATATACTAATGCATCCATTTTACGGACAAGGAAGAATTTTATTTTGTGATAATTTCTATACTAACGTAAATGTTGCTGAAATTTTGTTGCAACACGTAACTTATATCTGTGGCACTTATAGAAAAAATAGAAGATGTTACTCAAAAAAATACAAAATAAAAAATTAAAAAAAGGAGAAGTCTGTGCTCTACAAAAAGGCAGTGTAAAAGTTATAAAATGGATGGATAAACGTCCCGTATCTATGCTAACAACATGTCCTAACCATGACACAACTCTTATTGAAACAGGAAAACGAGAGAAATGGAACACCTGCCAGAAAGCCACAGTGCATATTGGATTATAATAATGCCAAAAAGGGAGTAGACTTCCGGTAAATTGTGAAGCATAATGAATAAATTAATCAGCTAATCTATATGTTTGAATACATTTTATCTATAAATAACTGCACAATTTATATGCAGAATAATACAATATGAAATATTTTCGTAAATTTTAAAATGTTAAATCTAATTTGTATTTATTTTTTATTTTAGCCACCAAATGGCATCGTACCAAAGTCCACTGAGAAAGGGACTAAAGTGGTATAGGAAAGTAGCCACTGAAATATTGTTTGGTTCCGCGATGACAAATGCATGGATTTTATTTAACCAAAATTCCCCAAACAGCAAAATGTCAATTCTGGACTTTCGCGTACATATCTGCAAGACACTCTCAGAAGACGCAAATGACACGCCTAGACCACGAACACCGAAACGAATACATACATTAGTTGAAAGTGGGCCGGAAAATAAAAAGAGAAAAAAATGTGTTGGTTGCTATAAGTTGCTAAGGCAAACACTGTCTAGTCAAGACGCCGATAAAAAGACGAAAAAGGTATACACATACTGCGAAACTTGTGCAGGTAATCCGGGATATTGTCTTTCTTGTTTCAACAAAGACCATGAAGCCCAATAATTCTAATTACAGTTCCAAAATTCAACAAATTAATATCTTCATTTGTTTTTCTTATGATAGAAATAAATATCTTTAACCAATAACAAATTTTGTAAGTAGAAAGCTGTTTTATTTCCGTTATGAATAAAGTGTTTCATATATGACAAAATAATTTTTTTATAGGTATACATTTTTTAGCTATTTGTACTCCTATCTCGGTCCTACTCATGCACATGATTCAAGAATGCCTTAAAATATCACACATAATGTTTGTTCTTAAATAAATTCATTTTCTATATTAAAATAGTATTAGGAAATAACAAATCACCTACGGGACATATGTGTCCTGTATCGCACCGGGGGAAAACCACTTACGGGACATATATGACCCGTACGGCACCCTATAAAAATTAAGTAAAAATCGTCCCGCACTGAACGTGTTAATATACACAATTTTTTTCTGTCACAATTTCTATCCTGTTCCTGCCCGAACCAATTTGGGGTGTTGTTGTGCATAATTGGAGTAACATTTAACATACATTTCTATCTGTGTAGTATAAGATCAAGAATGACTGTGTTTAATATCATAGATTTTTTGGTGGAAAATATAATTCCAACTAAAAGCCAGAAAGAAAAGGAGTGGCGTATGGTGTTCATCGCAAGGCTTCTTATACCTCGTGTATAAATGAGCCCATTTACCTTGTCGAGTTATCTGAGGGTCTTTAGATATAATCTCCAGCCTAAAAAACATAACGTAATGCCTGCAGATTTAAATTTAAAGATACACAATGCGAACTTTTTAATCATTTGTTTTAATGGAATTGGGGAAGTGGATGAGAAATAAAAGAAAAGTGTTTGGAGCAGCTTCCAAGACGAGCGTGACATTATAATTACGTGTTCATTATCTTTTTGAGAACGGCATAGTTATGAGTTGCAAAGTAAGTTGGATTTCGGAATCGGAATATTCCCAAGTTATTGTACGTATGATAACAAATTCAGTGAGATCGTGACAGCAATCTAGAAACGATTAACGCGGTAAATCCGGAGCTAGAATGGGCCGTCTTCGTCTTAGCGTAGATTAGATGGGGTAGGAAATAATGTAACTTATCTTAGATATTTACATTGCAAGCCTAAATTACAGCCCGAAGCACCTTGTTAATGGAGAGATATACTACTTATATTTAACGGGATTTTGTAATTTCCTTGCACATACATAACTTATTTTAATAGGACATTTTAATTCAGCAATTACTTTGAGATATTGCCCCCTAATACCTTCTTTACTGCCACATGACACATATTGCTACCGGGAGCACACCAAACTCCAAAACCTGGAAAAGTCGTCCAACTTAAGACCATTTAAAGAGTTTTAGTACGAAATTCGACGCATGATTATTAGATCCATCTGTTTTTTAAATTACTATGCAATTGTAATACAAACAATATTATTAAAAATTCCCAAAACAGGTCAATTTTTTATTTTAATTTACTATTTTTTCAAATAATAATTTAATTTACAGAGTGACCTATCTTCGAGTAATAACGTCATCACCGGTACAGTGTGGCCAACAGTATCAATTACAAATTATATACAAATAAATAAATGTAATAAAAATTAAATGAAATTGATGTATTCCCAAGTAGACCACTAGTCTTATAATTAAAAATTATAAGACCAGAAAATTATATAAAAGATATATAGCGGTTACATCACAGCAATTTTATTATTCTGTTTGAGACTTTTTTGTTAACAGTCGCTACTTTGCTGTTTAAAGTACCTGTGAGAATAATGTAATCCCTACAAGAAAAATGTTTTTTAGAAATTATTTAAATTATTTTTAGAACGTTCTTGTATCTGCACTTATACAGTATTTTTGCTTTAGGAGGTCATTTTACTGTATAATGTCTATAGTAGCAATCTACACGACTGAGTATAACGCATTATAAATCAATTTTGTAGTGGCCGCAAAAGAAATATTTGAGAAGATACAGCTAAAACAAAAGTATTTTATAAACGTTATTTAAATTACTTTAACAACGCCATTGCAGCACTTTAGTTTCAGGAAACTGTTTAGCTGTATAATTACAGCATTTGTTTTATAAATGCTGTATTAAAACATTTTTGCGCGGCAATAAAGCAAAACTGAACACCAACAAATAATTTTATACAAAACATAATGCTCTTATGTTTCGTTTCCACATAACATAAAGTTTTTAAATGCTTCTGAAGTGTTCAGTTCACTTAATTCCAATTGCTTTTCAGCGTCCATCTTGAAAAAAAATCAAACAACAACTTTACGTGCAGTTTTTCATGAAAATAAGAGTTTTTATTATACGGAATTTAGATTTCGAATTGGGGATATTTTTTAGCAGCAAATGTGCATGTATTTAAATTGTCAGTTTTTTTGTGATCGAAAATAGTATATTTTTTAGCACTATGCAGACGCATTATGACTTTTCGACCTACTTTATTCGTTTATCGCAGTAAAATTTTATTCGTACCTGAAATTCAACTTTGAATTAGATATTTTTGAGTTTATAAGTATAACATCCTATATTTATTCATTTAACATCCAGCAGGCTGACATCCCATTTACAGGAGTATTACAGTCATGAGTGAAAAAGGCAGTACATTTAATTTAAGTATACAATTTAATCAATTGTATTTTATTTTACATACCTCAGAATTGTTACTTTTTTATGGATAAAATTTACGTTTTCTAACATTCAATCGTCATTTACTCGAAAACTTTCCTATGTAAGAGGGCAAAATTTTAGTACTGTCTGATAGAGAATTAAACGATCTTTCAGAATCAAGGAAAAAATATGGTGTTGCCATTATAAAAAAATCGATGACGTCATTACTCGAAAACAAATGACATTTGAAAATCGCATTTTCCGCTAAAATATGTATTTTTTTAAATTAAAAATCGACCTGTTCGAGGATTTTTCCCAAAAAATAATTGTTTTGTTTTTATTGAATTTATTCCATACTTTTGGCGCATACTGTATAGCACAGAAAGTAAATGTTGTTTAAATTGTCGTAACGTGACGGAAAATATATCGGCAGTTACAAAGGTCTCAAAAATTCTACATGTAAGATATATAGGACTACTAAAGCAATTAAAGAAATTAGGAACAAGAAGATAGAATGTTCTACAACTTCGTGAAGCAGGTCTAGGAGTGTGAAATAAAATGGGGGCAAGTAATTCCGATGAATGAACAAGATTATGTATGATCTTATATAAGAACACTACACTTCTAATGTTACGGCGTCTATACAAAGAGGTAAATTTAAAATCAGTTAAAAGTAGATCGTATTCAAAATTTCTTATGGGATAAATATGATATTTTCTGAAATAAGTGTATTTCAGAAACCTTCTCTGTACAGACTCCAACATGTCAACATATGTGGATGTATGAGTGTTTCAAACAACGCAGCAGTATTCTACCTTACTCCTATACCTAATATAAAGATACTTATAATAGACATATGTCGTATAATTTAAAGAAAGTCGAATATTTGCTTTACAGTTGCGATGGGCTTGTAAATAAAGCAGAATAATTGTATAACGTTTTTATAAGACATTATCATGACATGCTTTATTGGAATTGTATACACGGTAAAAACAGATTTGTTAATTCAAAATACACAAAAGGTCAATGTGTGGACTGGTATTGTGATTGGTGAGAAATAAAATTATTGGTGACAGGAGCATTATTGTATCTGAATTTAGTACCATTAACATTAATTCTATTGATTTTTTTAAACATTTTTGGTATTGTTGTACCAATTTGAAGCAAGTTGTGATACATTTTTGGAATCAACTCAGCAAGGGAAATCCGGAAATGTGAAAAAAATGGGGTGTGTCATTTAATAAAACCGGTGACGACGTCATTACTCGTAGGTCACCCTGTATATTAAATTATTATTTTTAATAATATTGTTTATTTAGCTAATAATGAATTTATGCGTTATTTTATGGAAGTACTGTATACCTACAAAAAGTTAAAATCAACATCTTACCTTGTACTAGTAATTGATAATATCCGACATTATTCATATTAAGTTTATTAGTTTACAAGACACTCTACATAAATATTCACTTGTAGTACTGGAATAAAACTGAATTACCGGCAACTACTGTAAATGTTCAGGTGTTAGCCTGTAACGTGACTGGGTCACTGGGAATTATTTAAAGTATATATATTTTTTTATGAATAGCACATTTAGGGTGGATTCAGAAAAAATCTACTTCTTTGCCATCAAAAAGATCTACTATCCCAACTAATATTTAGGCATAGTAGACTACTATAAAAGAAAAATAAACCTAAATTGAGTCTAATTTACTACTTTCCGCCATAAAAATAGTCTTCAATCTTACAAAATCTTATAATACCAAAATGTCAGTCAAAAATTTGTTATCCAAGAGAAATATAATGACTTCCAAGTAAAATGAAATATATGTCAATTTATATGGTTCGAAATTACAAATTGTTTAACTTATCTGTATTTTCAAATGCTAAATATTCCAATAACGCGTAAGACGAAGTTATAATTTATTTAATTTTGCCTTAAAATATATCTTCAATATCCAGAGATTTTTAAAATTATTACAATAGGTAAATATATACATATTTATTACGAAATTGTAAAACTTATTTTGTCTTCAACTAGTAGTTAAAAATAAGCTAATAACTAATTATTTTGTTCTATTAAATCCTTCAATTTACTAAGTTGTATTTATTACAATATAAACCTATTTTCAACTTTGTTGATAACTTCTAAGGAATATTTAACCATTTTAATTAACCTAATAGAAATAATGTTCTATATTATGGTGCAAATTTACTTGTTAATAAGACTTCGACGTAAATGTGTCTTAGAAAGGTCTTTTAGGGGGCAAGCTTTTTGTTATATACAGGGTGTTAAAAAAAGAATGTAAAATATTTAAGGAGGTAATAGTATGAACCAAAATAAGCAGAAAAGTGGGTCCGCAAAGTAACGGTTGCGGAGATATGGACCACTATTCGTTTTTCAAACATTTTATTTTATTAGGAATAAACCGACAAAGGAAGCTTTTAACAAACAAAAAACAAAATTACAGAAGATGTTTAAAGTGCCCTCCGTCAATTTCTAAGAAGGCACGACATCTTCGTCTCAACGATATTCCACCTCTTTCGAAAACACCCTCCTTGGTTTGGATTTCTTGACACTTTTGATTAATCCGTAGCTGCAGCTCTTCCAGGATATTTACAGGAGTACCATACACTAATGTCTTCAAATATCCCCAAACAAAGAAATCTAGAGAGTTCAGATCAGGCGATCTTGGAGGCCATAAAACAGGTCCGGCCCTTCCTACCCATCTATGTGGAAAAGTTTGTTGTAAATGCTCTCAAACTGCCATGGAAAAATGAGCTGGAGCATCATCATGCTGGAACCACATTTGTTGCTTCTGATTCAAAGGAATAATAATAATAACATCTCTATCCCTCATTCTAATCACAGGGATTAGCCCAGAAGTCGGAGACTTGTGCGGGAGAGGGGGCGGCATATTATTATTAAGCAGGTCGCTTTGCGCCCAGGAACGACTTACGTTGGTAGGCCCTAACCACTATTCAGTGCAGGAATGAGGGAAACCTGGAAAACCTCATTAATTAGGGGGGTAGTCAAATATCAACCGGTATCAGTCTCTCACATTGACCCAAGCCAACATTCTTCCACCCTACCATACCCGCAGGCGCCAAACCTCTCCACGAATATGTCTTCCAAAAACTCATGCAGTGTGTTCTGCAGAAAGTTGAGGTAAGCAGCGCCTGTTAATCAGTTTGGCAAAACAACAGGACCTAGATTCAGATTCCAGATTCTATTAGAGCATGAGGATTTTCGTCGGCCCAAATATGCATATTGTGAAAATTAAACACTCCATGTCTTGTGAACCCGGCCTCATCAGTAAAAAGAATGTTTGCAAGAAAACGAGGGTCTTCAGCATCATGACGTAGAAACCAGCGGCAAAAAACCGAACGTGCTTGATGATCATTTATTAGATTTAAGGCCTGTACTCCTTGCACATGGTATGGATAAAGCAGTTGTTCGTGAAGGATTCTCCAAACAAGAGGACCACTAATTTCTACCTCGGTTGATATTCTCCGCACACTGGTATCTGGATTCTGCTCTACCAGTGCTAGTATTTCTTCTTCTGCTCTAGGAGTGGATACCGACCTTGGTTTTCCGGATAAATGGCACTGTTTGATTAAGGAACCGGTATGACGCAATCTTTGGTGAATTCTTCCAAATATGCGTTGTGAAGGAATCTGGCGATTTGGATAAGCGTCAACATAAAGACGTCGCGCTTCGGTGCCGTTCCCATTAGCACGACCATACATGAAATGCATGTCTGTTAATTCTGCGTTAGAATAACCAGCCATAGCAAAAAAAAACTTGTGCACTGAGAACAACTGTCAAATACGTACTGTTTATTTCACTAAACATCAACCAACTATTATAAGAAAATACACGTTTTTGCAAAATAAAAAAAGGGGCTAAAAAACATAAAACATTCCATATCTCCGCAACCGTTACTTTGCGGACCCATGTTTATTGAGACTTTTCTGCTTATTTTGGTTCATACTACTACCTCCTTAAATATTTTACACTCTTTTTTTAACACCCTGTATATTCAGACAGATCTTCATGCAATAGGTTGTTGAAATTGTTTTGTGTTTTGACGATCTGCAGTGAAAATCAACTTGTGTCGTATGGGTAAATCTAAAAATAAAGCTCTACAGATGGCATACTACATAATATTACAGAATTGTATAAAACGAATTCAAAAACAAGTATTGTGTTCATATTTCGCCTATCAAAATCGGTCAACACTGCAGATTGTGTAAATCAGGCTAGTGGTAATATATCAACATACACATTATAAGTATTCCATATGATAACACTGATATCATCTCAGATGAATTAATAAGTGCATGCGAATTAATATTTGAGATGAGTTCCGTTATACATATTGATCAAACACCTACCCTGATGACACTTATTATACATAGAGCTTTGCAAAACCAGACCAGGCTGCAATTATGAGTTTACTTTTTGATATTTACCGAAAGATTTCAATAAATGAATATCAAAGCAGTTATTTTTTCATCTAGAATGCAAAACCTTTGCGATCAAGAATACCGAGCTTAGCGAAGCAAAATATCCATCCGAGAACGCAAACTGCAATAAACTAAGACAATTGGGTTATGTACAACAATTTAATTTATATTTTTAATTGTTTGAACAGTGATTGAATCCAGACGGTTTAGGTGCGGTGACTATGATATCGATAACAACCTAATAAACAATAAAAATTAGTTTTTTCAAATAGTGTCAAATTACAATAGTGTGTTCTAAGAGTATTTGCATGAACAGTGGAAAGTGAGGAAAATGTTTTACAGGCGGCAGAATTAGGGAATATGAACCATGTTAATGTTAATAATACTCCGGAGAGTTCAAGCCCTCTCTGAAGCTGATTGTCCAGTCAGACTGCAGTATTGCCAATGGCTAAGTCAAAAAAATTGCAGAAGATCGGCAAATTATTTCTTTCATTTTGTTCAAGGATGAAGCTTCATTTACCAGAAACGGTGTTTTAATTGTCACAATGAACATTTTTGGGCGGACGAAAATCCATACATTATTAATGAATCGTTACACCAGCAGCAGTTTTCAGTCAATGTGTGGGCAGGAATTGTTGAAAATTGTTTGGTTGGACCTTTTATTTTGCCGAGAAGATTATATGGACTAACATACTTGTTTTTTTTACAGGAAAATCTATCTATCCTTCTAGGGTCATCTGCTCATTTTAGTTGCAATGTAAGAGACTATAAATTGAATTGGTCAGGACGGGTCTACGCCTTGGCCACTTCGATCACCCGATAAAATCCGTGCGATTTCTATCTTTGGGGACATCTAAAGCAACTACTGTACTCTGCCCACAGAGCGAATGAAACTGCATTAGTGGAACGTATTACCAGTGCCTATAAAACAATACGCCAAATACCTGAGATATTCTGAAGAGTTAGAAGACATGCGAAGGCGATTTAGAGCATGCATTGATGCGCAGAGTAGCCATTTCGAGAATTTAATTTAAATTCTAAGTTTAATACACTTATTTTCTAAATAAAATAAAAAAGCACAATTTGCTATACCTTTAATTGTATTTTGTATGTCAAAAGCGAATGTTACAAAAAGTGTTACTTTCAGTTCTATTTTTTCTGGCAGAATTGTAACACGAAATTTAAAACTAATATACACAGACGCCAACTATGTTTTATGTAAGTTTTTGAAGATCATTTCTGTATTGTAATGATTCATAAATTAATTTTGATCTCACAAACAGTGCATCAGAAGGAAAAAATCCAAGAGACACTGCATAAGCAGAATTAAATTTGTTTTAACAAAGCGATAATAACTTTGACTCTAAAAATCAGTGGCTTATAATTTTGTTTGCTAAAAATGAGTACTTAACGGCACGAACGCCATTGATGCTAGTATAATACAAGAGAAATTTATACACGTAAAGTAGCCCTTCTCTATACGAGATGTGGCAATTAAGTTACAGGAATTTGCCAATGAAAAAAAAGGAAATTAAATTTCGTCAAAATTTTATTATCGACCTTCACAATAGTCGCCCTCTAACTCTACACAACGATTAAAACGTTGTTCCCACGATTGGAACCACCCTTGGTAATTCACCGCAGTTAACCCGTTCAGCACCAGCTTCTTTCACCTCATGGGGAATTAAAAAAAATCGCAGGGAGCAATATCGGGGCTATAGGGTGGGTGCCGCAACGGTGGAATGCCCTTTTTACTAAAAACTCTTGCACAATGAACGAGGAATGGGCTGGCGCGTTGTCGTGGTGCAAGATCTAGCTGTTCTCGGCGACTTCGGGTCGCACACGGAAAACGCGGGCCTGCAGCCATTCCAGAACGCCAACATAGAACTGTCCAGTCACTGTCTGACGGGCACGATAATTGATGCCGTGGATATTGAAAAAAACGATCAACATTACCTTCAGTCGTGACTTGAACATCATCGCTATCGTTGGCCGCTCTTCACCCTTTTCCACCCACTGCTGAGTTTATTTACAGGTCTCGGGGTCATATTCAAATATCCAGATCTCATCTCCAGTGACTAGCCGGACAACAAATCCTCGAGATCAATTTTCGCATGTCTTTCTGTTCACGGGTGAGAACTTTTGGCACCATCTTTGCGCAAATGTTAAGCATATTCAAATTATCGTGTAACATCTTGCAAACGGTTTCTTTGTTGACGTTTAACTCGTCAGACAACGCACGAATGCTTAGGCGCCAAACGTGATCAGTGCACGCAAACGGTCAACATTCGCGCCAGTAGGAGAGGTGACGGGAGCTTCCTTCACGTGGATCGTCTTCAACCGATTCACGTCCCTCCTTGAACCGTTTTGCCCATTCAAACACGCGTGTTTTCGACATGCACTCGTCTCCATACACCACCTGCAATTTTCGAAGGATTTCTGAGAGTTTGTCGCCAAATTTCACTAAAAATTGAATCACAACATGTCGCTTGCAATTTGAGTCACTCATTTTCACGACGCCACTAAAAAAGTTACTTCCAAAAAATACACATAAAACACAAACCAAACGTGCTGTCGACTTCAACCTGGGAAACTAAAAGGAAGGTCCCCCCTCTCTAAAAAAACGTTGACGAACTATTCAGTGTTGCAGTTTCCGAGTTATAACTAAATTCGCGGAACTTAATTGCCACACCTCGTATACTATTATGTATTAAAGCTCATCTCAATATTTCGATAGGTTTTCGAGAAATAAACACTATAGTATTTAAGACAGAAGACGAGGCATTTCCAGACCCATGTTTATATAAACTTTTTTCTTATTATCAAAAATAAAACTTGGTCCTAGATTTTCTTACCATGTAGGTACTTATATATTACATATTCCGAAAAAATGGATATGGCGCACGCTCCTGTCTTACTCTGGGGGCTATAATATTCCGGATTATTTGAACTGAGCCACCAAAGCAGTGATTTATTGCCTTCTTTCAGTGCATCGACCACACTCAATTCTATTATACGGATCTGATTATTATCACTGGTTAAGCAATTTGCTTGTATGTGTAAAGAATTTGCCGGTGGAGATGGAATTGACGGGTGGCATACTTGCTTAACAAAGAGCGAATCCCACTCTCACAAAATTTAACATTGTGTTTTAAAGAAATAAACTTTAAGGTTGCTGTATTTCTCGCCGTAAAATGATCAAATTTGTGGTGTTTTTTGGGTACAGACATTTTGAAAAATAAAACAAGTAGTTTTTCTTTAGTTTTATTGGGTTTTTGCCACACTTCTGAAAAAAATAAAGATTAATTAAATAAGCTCTTGGGCCAAACGGATCAGTCAAGGGTTATTATTGAAATTAAGTTTGCCTAATCAAAAAATCTCACACTGAAAAAAGCAGATAAGTAAAAAATAACAAAAATCACATCACTATCGCGCACTTCCGTATTTTTGACGTTTCAAAAATCTCTCTGTTTTCGTTTTCAAAATAGTAATAAAAATATTAAACGTATGTCAAGTTTGACAGTTTAAAATTTGTTTATCTGCTTCCATAGAGATGTTAAATGATTTTTATTTTATTGTTACTTACTTCTTCTTGATACAACTGTAGCCAACAATGATCGATGTTTACTGAACAGTTTGATACACACTTATCTCCGTTCAACAAAATAATCGCGGTCTCTTTTAATTTTCTTTTTGTTGCGCTATCTTCCTTCTCTAAAATTTTTGCCGAACCCCATTGAATTAAATGACCGTTTTCCCAAACATGTTCGCAAATTTTGGATTTTTCAAATTACCGTCTTTTTATATAATTTTTATGTTCCTCAACTCTAACATTCATAGGCCGAGTTGTTTCTCCAACATAATGTTTATTGCATTCATAAGGTATACTGTAGATGCAATTTTTTCAATTTTGTATATCATTTTTTGGACGTGTTTTAGACAAAAATGATCGTAAAGTATTAGTTGTCTGAAAAACTGTTCGAATATTAAATTTATTACCGATTCTTTTTAACTTTTCTGATAATATAGGAATGTATGGAATTTTTATTGTTATGATTAGCTTCTTTTGTTTGTCTTAAAGTGTTCGTTTTATCTGTAATATTTTTGAATGTTCTATCAACAAAATTTGGAGGGTATTCATTATTTATTAAAACATTTTTAATAAATTTTAGTTCGTTATTAAAAATGTCATTGTTTGATGAAATTAATTTAGCTCTATCATATAAACATTTAACTACACCTTTCTTAATATCCATATGATGGTTAAATCTAAAATTTAAATATCTATTGGTGTGAGTTTGTTTTCTATAAACACTTGTTTCTACAGAATTTTCGTGTTTTTTAATTATAACATCTAAAAATGGTAACATATTATTATTTTCTATTTCCAAAGTGAATTTTATTGTTAGTTCTTTATTGTTAATATCATTTAAAAATTCATTTAATTCTGTAACAGAAAAAGGCCAAATTGCAAAAATGTCATCTACATATCTCCACCAGATAGTTGGTTTTTTATTTATATTTTGAATATAATTGTCTGCAAAAAAATCCATAAAAATATTACTCAAAATTGATGATAATGATGAGCCCATTGCCATTTCGAAATTTTGTTGATAAAATTCATTGTTTACTTGAAAATATGTTGTCTTTATACATAGACCATTATGCATCCTACGTTTAATTTTGTTCTGTTTGCCAAATTGATATCATTTTCCACTTTATTTTTAATGATATTCACTGTTTTGTCTACTGGTACGTTAGTGAATAAACTAACTACGTCAAAACTGACCATTAAATGATTATTATTAAAATTATTTGAAGAAGAAATCTTTTCTAAAAGATGTTTGCTATTTTTAATATAAGAATCGGATTGTCCAAATAAAGGTTTAATAATTTGTAACAAATATTTTGCTAATTTGTTGCAAGGTGAATTTATAGAACTAACTATTGGTCTTAGAGATACATCACGTTTATGAATCTTTGGTAAACCCAACAAAACTAAGGAAAAACTAAAATTATGCCACAAATAAATTACTTCAGACAAAACACGTAGTAATATCAAAAATAAAATTATTGATATTTTGTTTATGCACTTTTACTATTTAAATTCTCCTTAAATAATACAATAAACAACATACAAAAATGTATTTGTACGACACATTATTTTGCTATTCTAACATTCTATTCTTTTAACATTTATTTTTACATACTTATAAACAAAAGTGAACAATCTTATATGCTATGTAAGTTTATATTAGAACAATATTTACATTACAGTTGAATTTAAAAAAATACATATTTTTGAAAGATTTCTGTACCTAAATATTGGTTGGTTAGACCGCTTTCTGTCGTATTTATTCGTTTTATTTCGGTACCTCTGATTATTCGCAGGTGACATGAGATAATATTCCTACTATTTGCTAAGCTCTACAGGGTGTGTTTAAATGAAGTAGCAAAAGTGAGACCACAGATTTATTAGGTGAAAATAAATCGATTCAACCTGACATACCTATATACAGAGTGTCAAAAATTTCATTTTCGATATTTGTAGATAACTTCTTAAAAAAATCCAAATATTTACATAAAATTTGTAAATCAAGGGTTTTGGCGGGCGATAAATTCAAATTTGTTTCTAATTTTGACGTCACTAGTAGAGGGCGCCACTTATGGCACATCATCTTTCTTTTAAATGGTAGAATTTTTTTGCAGCTTAGTGTATCCATCTGACTATTGAAACAATCGATTCTCCTTATATTTGAAAAGGGTAAACCTTGTTGAATTCTTTAGGAGTAACAGTTTTCGAAATAATCCTATTTGAAATATTCAGTGCATCGATTGAAAACTGTTATCGTTTTGGGTGCCTTTTCTACTGAAAATACAGCAAAATGTTACTTAAAAAAGTTGTTCAGAGCGGTAAATTATGTAGACGTGCAAAATTTCAAAAAGATCGGCTTGCTTTGATAAAATCGTGTTTTGTTGAAAAATGGTTTCATCAAACCTCGCCGATCTTCTTGAAATTACATGTCTCCACAATTTACAATTCTGAACAACTTTTTCAAGTAACATTTTGCTGTATATTCAGCAGAAAAGGCACTTTACCTGAAACGAAAACAGTTTTTACTCGGTGCACTGAGCATTTCAAATAGGATTATTTTAAAAATGGTTGCTCCTACCGACTTCAGCGAGGTATATCTTTTTCAAATAAAACAGGTAAGAGAATCGATTGTTTCTATAGTCAAATGGATACACTAAGCTGCAAAAACACACACACCCTGTATCTTTTTCTCTTTGTCATGCGACTTGCGATATAGGTATGTTAGGTTAAATCGATTTATTTTCACCTAAGGAATATGCGGTCTCATTTTTGCTACTTCCTTTAAAAACACCTAGTATATTATTCAGTTCTAAAATGTCTAAATTTATTTGTATAAAACACTATTTCAAGAATAAGGCGCAGAGTTGTGAGACACGAAACGGTAGCAGGGAGGTAGCACCTACCTTACTGATATTTATTTCCATGATTGATATTTGGATGATGATTGATTGTCATAGGCGCCGATTTTCCGACGGAAAAGAGGGTTTCGACCCATTTTTTAAACACTGAACTAGAATTCCGAAACACATTTATTGTCTTTTAAGACTCCCTGAGCACGTGGTTAAAATTTTTGTACTCAGTCATAGTTAGCCTTCTATACAGGCCCTCCCTACGGAGATATATGTCCCTGTAGGACGCTGCCGGAAATCGGGTTTTCTTGAATAATTTTTAAAGTACTTATATATAATTTAATAAAAATTGAGTGATGAACACTAGTAAGAACCTCTAAACATAGTGTAGCTTTTTTATTTTACCAGGGGCGGGCTAAGCTTTACAACTTAATGCCTAAATTTTTAACATCCTGGGCAGCTTCAACCTTAGACTAAAAAGATACTCTTATTTATTTTCGATAAAATGAACCGCTTGCAAGAAAATGTCCGCATGTTGAACCCTCTTATGAAGATTTTCAATAATTTGTTTGTTTGTTTGTTTGTCTATTGGACAGTTTTAGACTATATAAGAAATGGTCAACACATAAACTTAGATTCTAAATTGTAAGTAAATAAATAAACAACACACTAAATCATATAAAATCACATAAAGAAAAAACAAAAAAATCGCCCATTTCGTGCAGATGCCTCCTGGGACACCACTGCGTTTTTTAAATTTTGGATTTCTTCAGATTGAACATCTTGAAGCTTTCCTGTTGTTTGAATGACTTTCGTATCGCACTTTGTTGTGGAGAAAAAAATTTGTAATCACAGCCGTTTTTATTAAAAATAAAACGTGAATTCGTTTATTATATTATTATTTTTCTCATAAACGGTTCATTTTATCGACAATAAACAAGAGTACCTTTTTTTTAGTTTAAGGTTCAAGTTACCTAGGCTTATTATTTTAAAGTCTTTACCATACAGGGTGTTAAAAATTTAGGCATTAGGTTGTAAAACTTAAAAATATATAACAGGCTTCCTGAATATATAAAATCTTGCGATAATATAAAAAAATTCAAGATTTGTTTAAAACAGTATTTGATGGATAAGTCTTTTTACTCTTTATCTGACTATATGTAATATTTGTAATACATATACCTATTTTTATTTTTATATATTGTTCGTAGATGTTATATTTACTTGTAAATTGTATGTACCTACTATAGTGTTGTTTTCTATATTTCTTGTGTAATTTTGACTATACCTATACAATAATTGTAATATTGTCTTCGAGGAAAATAAATATAATTATTAATATAAACTAAGCCCGCCCTTGGTAAAATAAAAAAGCTAAATATGTTTCAAGGACACTATTTTTAGAGGTTCTTACTAGTGTCTATCACTCAATTTTTATTAAATTATATTAAGTAGTTTAAAAGTTATCCCCTTCAGGGACATATATCTCCGTAGAGACGGACTGTAGGAAAAAATTTTATAGGAACTTCTCGTCTTACTTTTTCATGTTATGTCTGCACCCGAGAGATTACCCACATTTTCCCGGACGCCCTGTATGTTTCCAATTCTCATGTAAATGAAATAACCTCTGCACCTGCAAAGTGGCAGGATCAAGTGCTCCTGCGTAAGGTCATGGTGATTTATCTAATTTGAAAATAAGAAACTGAAACCAGGAGTCACCCTTGAATTAAAGGGAGGACCAGCGGATGTACTTAAAAAGGGTCGTAATGTGCTGGCTATTGCACCCATTGTGTTTTCTATTTAATTTATCACCCAACTGTAATTAATTCCTGGTGTATATTAAAAAATGCAAAACTTTGTCCCCCCTTTTAAGCAAGTGATAAATGTGATGATGAAAATTATGGTCCCGTACTTTTCCGTGTTTAAAATATCTCTTTCTGGAATTTGTTTAATGGGAATTGACATAATGTTCACTTGTTAATTAAATTCTTTTATTAGGTATATTACATTCACCGGGGTTTTTAAGCCTCTTTTCATTTTCCGACACAAAAAAAAAAATATAATTTCAAAGTATTTCAGAATTTGTTCAGGGCTTTAAAATTAATTTTAATATACAGGGTGTTTCAAAACAAAGGCGAAAATTTTCAGGGAGTGATTCCTTGTTGAAAATAAAAGGTAGTTTGTTATATAAACGTTGGGTCACAAGCAGGGCCGGACTGGCAGGTCGGGCGATCGCCCGAGGCGCCGCTTGTTCAACAAGCCGAGGCGCCGCCTGTTCAACAAGCCGGCGCGCCGCAATAAACTATCAGTACAGACTACAGTACAAATGAATCGCTGGCCTCGCCCGAATATAACATGCAGTCACGTATGTAGTATGCGAACGTAATTTCTGAAAAACTGAAAAAAACTGAAAGGGGTAGTTTATTTCAACCCTTTCCAATTATTTTAAAAAAGTGAAAAAATATGTCACAAGTGTCTTTTGATGATGGTAATACTTCTACAAAATTTTACCATTCCCACGCTTTTCGTTTCCGAAAAAAACAATAAAACACTATTTTTTCCGCCATCTTTGCAACGCGATATCTCCCTAATGGTTGACTTGTGGCCCAATGTTTATATAACAAACTACCTTTTATTTTCAACAAGAATTACCCTCTGAAATTTTTCGCCTTTGTTTTGAATCAACCTGTATACAGGGTATCCCGAAATTAATGGGATACAGAGCAAGAGTAGATTCCTTACATCAAAATAATGCGATTAAGCCAAACTTACCTTGGTCCATTTGTGGCTAATAAAAAAGGTACAGGGCATTAAATTTCAAATTTTGAATAAGATATTCTTAAAATTCTTAAAGTTTTCAAAGGATTCTTTTGCAAATTTGGATTAGGGGGTTTTCTTATCCCTATCCAAGTTTAACGCCCTGTAACTTTTTTATTAGCCACAAATGGACCAAGGTAAGTTTGGCTTAATCCATTATTTTGATGTAAGGAATCTACTCTTGCTCTCTGTCCCATTAATTTTGGGACACACTGTATAATTATACAAGGTGACCCAAACAGAGCTCTTTTATGAGCTTAGTTTTATGATTAAGAAGTTCAGATGAACTTTGCTAGTAGTGCAAGACCGCGGTTGTTCTCTGCTGAGCAAAGGCGTCAAAAAAATGTATAAGAGACGTTTTAATAGACATATACATCTGTGTTCTTCATGTGTGTGTGTGTGTGTTGTTCGGTATGTACTGATCATGAGTAATGGATTTGATTCGGATTCATATATTCATATTCATAATCAAATGCGATTTGCATTATCTCCATCAATATCAACATACAAGCCCAACTTGATTCTGCATTCAAGAACATAAAGAATATGTGACAAAAAATAGGTATGATTTTAATGTTTTATTTAAGATTATTTATTGTATACAATTTTGCAGAGCTTTTAAACTTGCATTACGAGGGAATGATGAATGAATTGTACGTCAGAACTTGACAAAACCCTTAATGAATACCTTAAAATGCAACAATTTTTATATGTACCTCAAAGAATATACAAAATGCATACATTTTATATTGCAAACAAGAGGTTTGTCATTAGAAAAAAATCTATCACTTCAGTACCGCTGCTGCTACTATGTTGTTCCAGTGGCAACACTGTTGGACTTCTATACAGGGTGGTTGTAAATAAGTGCGAAATATTTTAGGGGTAGGTTGCCGAAGTTACTTTGTGAAAAAATGTTCATATCCGAGATACAGAGTGTTTAAATTTTAATTATTTATATATTTTTATTAATTATTTCAGTCCTAAAAAAATTACACGAAATTTGAAACACGCTTTGGGATAAATGTGCATTTTTGGGGGTGATCAGAATATTTCTACTTGCACCTGTGACGTTCGTACGAGAATGGAACAGCTTGTTTTAATAAAAAAAATGTACGCCATTAACTTTTTTCCGTTTTGATATTTTTTTAGGAATCCGGCATCAATTCTGAATGAAATCGGTCTCTTCAATTTTTCCTCTTAACTTTTATTTAAAGGTCTCTTTTACTAAAGTGTTATTATGGTCAAAGTAAAATTGCAATTAAACATATAAAGTTGATATAAATGTGGGTAAAACAATTCTTCGATTTCGACATACAGGATGTTCTTCCTCACAAATGATACAAGAGTCAACTCTTCGTTTCATTGACTGTCGTATTCGATGAAATAGTCCTACTGTATTTTTTATTGTCTCACAGCTGACTCTAAATCGATTTCTCAAGTCTTCGACATTTTCGAGGATTGGAATAAACTAATGCTTTGAGAAAACGCGAAATGCAAAAATCTAAGGGATTTAAATCCGGAGGGCGAGCTGACCATTGTTGCGTACCTCCCCTACACATCCAACGATTAATGCAAAAATGGGATGAGGCACCATCGTGCATGAACCAATAATTTTGTCTGAGTAGAAGAGGAATTTCTGCAAGAAGAGCATTTAACTCTTCCTGTAGGAAGTGATGATAAGATTCGCCATTTAATCGTAATAGGAGGAAATATGAACCAATTAAATAATCATTAAGTACTCCAAGCCACACGTTAAGTAATTGTTATGAAAATTTTGTATAGAAGACGAGCAAATATTGTGTGATTATGGTATCCTACGTTCTTGATACAACTCGGCATACAGTCGTCGAGCTTACAGAGCTATTCCATTATTATTCAGTTATTGACATTAATTTATAGCAAACAAGTAATGAAAAAATGCTAATTTGACATTTTGACGGGATGGTTGTATTTTATTTAGAAATATTGACAGCAACCTACCAGATAATGTATCAATAGAAATTAAAAATATAGAACTTTGAATAAACACGTGTTTTATTTTTTTCCTCAGAAACCTACGAAAAAAATTGAAGAGACCAATTTCATTCAGAATTTATAGCGGATTTCTAAAAAAATATCAAAACTAGAAAGAGTCAGTGGCGTACCATTTTTTGTTTTTATTAAAAAAGTTTGTGGCATTCTCGCACCAACGTCACTGGTTTTTCAAATTTCGATTTAATATCTTTAAAACTCTGAAATAATGAATAAAAATAAATACAAAAATAAAATTATCTCGGAAACGAAGCATATTTCGACCTATGTTTATATGAACCTTTTTTCACAAAAAGACTTCGGTAACCACCTCTTAAATATTTCGCACTTATTTACAAACACCCTGTATGGCTTCAATATTCGTACGCGTCATCAGAAAATTTGTAGCGTGCCAGGAGCGTCGTGTTATCGATTATTACGGGGTGATTTGTTTATTTTTTCAAAGACAGAGTAATTCTTTTTATATTCTGTCTTTATTAGGTCTTCCGAATAATAATAATAATAAATGTATTTTATTGCAACAAACATTAAAATTGAGTATATATAAACAAAAAAGAAATAATTAATAAGGGGCGAAGTGTCAGGTAAAACTGCTTTTCAACTTAACCCCAAGGAACAGTATGAAAAAAAAAACAGAATATCCGTAGATATTGTAAATCCTTATATATCTAAATTATAAAATTGATAATATGATATACACCATATAATTACATATGAATCAAAAACAAAAACTCATAGCAACAATCCAAGTAAAAACCCATGACAACATCCCAACAAACACAAATAAAAGAAGGTACTTATAAGGAGTTTAGTGAAAGTAGATTATTAGCTACCAGTAAATTTCTGCATAAGAAGTTGCTTTAACTTTTTTTTAAAATTCAAGATAGTGTACGATTTGAAAGAAACAGGCAAAGAATTATATTCTTTACAGTATCAGAATGTAGAAGAACCGGGCCATAAATGCAGTCACAATAAGAGAGCTTCGAGAATATTAAGGAGTTACATAAACTGATTTTCAAATATGAATCCATGATGGCACGATGGGGGTAAAGTTGTTTTAAAATATTATATGATGATCGACACAGAATGTTAACGTGCTTGGAAAATCTCAGCTCCTCATCAAACCAAAGTCCCAGGTTATTACATTCACTACTAAAATTTAAGAAAATATTTCCTAATTTTAAATTAATTGCCGTTTTCGCCATGATACGTTTCTTTTTGGGACCGAAAATTATAACCTTAGATTTGTCAGGATTAAGTTTCAATCTATGAGCAGCAGATATATTTAGCAATGAGTTTGAATCGTAATTAATTGAATCGTTAAATAAAGCCACTTCCGCGACGGGACAACTGAGATACACTTGGGTGTCGTCAGCATAATGATGTACAGAACATTTATTCAGAAATGTATGAGAGTCAGCTATATAAATAGAAAACAGCAAGGGCCCTAAAATGGAACCCTGAGAAACCCCATGAGTCACCGGCAAGGCGTTAGACACATTAGAATTTATCATTACTTGCTGTGTTCTATCAGACAAATAGCTAAAAATATAAGAAGCAGCATTATTATCAAAACCGAAATACATTAACTTTTTATAAAGAATAGAATGATTTAGTGTCAAAGGCCTTACTATAATCTAAAAGAATCAAACAAGTAATTAAATTGTTATCGGTGACGTTATAAATTTCATCTGAAATATGTGCTAAAGAAGTAGTAGTACTGTGCTGTGGCCTAAAGCCAGACTGAAATGGAGGTATAATTTTGTTATCAAAAGCAAACTGGGACATTTGAGTTTTCATAACCATTTCGAGAACTTTGGACATGGTAGGCAAGATACTAATAGGTCGAAGATGATTAAGTTCTGTAGCATTAGGTACTTTCGGCAAAGGAATAACATTAGCATTCTTCCAACACCTGGGAAAGGTATGTGTTAAAATGGATGTATTAATTATATAGTGAGGTGATTTAATAAGTGTCCAGCAACTAATTTAAGCATTATAACTGAGATATGATCAGAGCGAGCTGATTGAGATTTAATAAAATTAATGTACTTACGAATGTCATTAGTGTTCACAGTATGAAAATGAAATTTATCAATATTTTTAAATGGAGTATAATTGTTATATTTGTTAAGGTTGCGGTATTCTAAATAAGAAAGTACCTCGATCGTTGACAGACAATGATATAAAACTGTGTACCGGGAAGTGCTGGATATCTAGCGGAGAAAACTTGAACTGTAAATATTTAAAGAATGTCACAGTTGGAGTGCAGAAAATAACGGGTAGCCGAAACTCAGTTTGAAGGTCATGCGTTCGATCCTGCGGCAAAATATTTACAACCCTGTCATCTAAATGGGATATCGATTTTTCCGTATTCTAAATTTCAGCGTTCAGATGCAGTTTATCCTTTGCAAATCTGTGCTTTGCAATAGCAGTGGTTTTCTATATTCTTTATGTGTGTCTAAATCTAGTGAAAATTATAGAACATTTGTATTAATTGAAAGTTCGTTGGATTTAGAAAAGTGTGTATATTATTATTTGTATTTATATATTTATATGTAACAGGAACAGGGGAGGGGATTCGAATTTTTAATTTATCAAATTTTAGGAATACATAATAGTTATTTATGCAACAAGTACAAAAAGTAAGTGTCTATTGCACGCGACGTGAAATTGTCCAACGAGGCCGTCAGGCCGAGTGGACAACACGTGTTTATGTTGTTGTTTTGTGTTTTTCTTCAGTTTTTAGTGCCATTTTTAATTTTTTTGTATATGCTGTCTAGTTACGTATTATCCAAATTTATAAAAAAATAAATTCTAAATCAGGATAAGCGTCAAATTAACGTGAATGCAAAGAAACATTAGTGAAGGGAACAATTTTTAATTCATTATTTATCCCTTTTATAATAGGTATTTAATAATGAATAGTGAGACAATTCATAGAAGACAAATAGCAATATACTTTTTGAAAAATTTGTGTACCTGCAAAATAAAAGATAATAGTAAAAACAATCGTTTTATATTTCAACCTTACCCTGATATCTATTACATCTTTATTTGTGTGGTGGGTTTAAAATATGTAAGCAAACTTATACGGCAAAAATTAGATGTCAAAATATATTGCTGAGTTCCAATTTACCTAAATGTCAATCTCCAACGAGTTACAGTCATTTACAAGACGAATGCTAATAAATGTTTTAAAGCAAATGTTAAGAAATCCCCTGACGGCATGAGAACAATGTACACTAATATACATGTAAGCGTCATTTGTTTTCTGCATCCCTGTATACTCCATATTACGATAGTCAGCAGTATCAGTGGACAGATAATTTAACTGTTTGAAATTTATAATTTTGAAGTGGTTGTCATTTCACTTTAAAAATTTTCAAATTCTGTCAATTTTGGGATTTTTGACTACATTTTTTTCAACACCCTGTATTTTAAACTTTGAATCAGATCAATTTAATTCTCTGAATTTTGCAGGAGTTTGGTTTGGTGTTTTAAACACCTGTATTTTTTCGTTAATAGTGTTCCAATAGCCCTTAGTTAATATTAAAGATATTTTTTTAGTTCCTATAATTTCGAGGTGTTTTTAAAGGTCAAAATTTTCTCATAACTGCATACAGAACATCTTTCGCACGTTCAATAACCGTTCCGAAGTGGAAAAATCGAAAATTTATATCAATAACAATGCAATCAAATGCATGTGGTATATTTAATTCGTCTTGATTTCTAATATAATACTTAATTCCAAATTTTGCTCGCCCTGTAAACAGAATTTACTTTACCGCCACCTCTTAGTCAGAGGCTGAACTATTTATTGCTAAATTGTGTCAAATTTTTATATTTTGTAACAGACTTCTAGATAATGAAGTTGGCCGAACTTGCTGAGAAAATGACCCTTATGGAAAAATGCTAATAAATTTTTAGGTACTGAAATTTATCAAACTAACTACTTTTTAAAATTGATATATAGTTCTAAATATTCCTATAACATAAACTTACTTAGTGTTACATAAAAAATTGTTTAGGTTTATGTATATGCACTATAAATTAATTGATAAAAATGTGGCATTAGGTTAGCAGCAAAGACCAATATGAAAATACGTTTTTTAAAAGTTAAAACTTTGTTTAAACTATATTTAAATAGTAATAATGAATAGACAGAACTTTAGAGATTCTATTTGTGTGGTTATTTTTGTTCTTCGAGCTTTATTTTTTGAGATTTCAGTACCTAAAAACACTACAAATACGGGTCATATTTTGCCAGAAATACGGCGACCTTAAGCAATTCAATTTGTTCAGGGGAGAGTGAAATTGGTAAGATATTATTAAAATAAGTATTTATTATATTGGGATCATGTAAGTGAACAGGAAGATCATGCTTTCTAGCTGAACCGACAACATCTAGTGATCTTAACGTATTCCAAGTGGATCTACTATTTTTATTTTTAAGAACCCATGATAAATACGACTTCTTTTCCCTACGGATAGCTCCAGTGACATAGTTTCTAAGATCTATATAACAGTTCCAGTCTCTACCTAAACGAGTTTTTTTAAATTTACGATAAGCTTTGTCCCTTAACTTAATCATCTCCTTACGCGGTTAAAACTAATAACATTGTGACTGAATCACCCTGTGTTCTTAATTGTATTTTAAATTATTATTGGCGAATTTCAATGAATACTAGTAACTGATGTAAATACGATTCTGTCTAGGAACACGTGGAAGCTTTTGATTTGTTTATGGCATTTTTTATGCCGTTTCTTCTTGCCTAATATCTATGAGATAAAGTAAGTTCAAATAGCCAATTTGATCAACTTGTATGACATATATCTATCTAAATTTGTCTGTCAGACGTCAAGGGGGTGGAAACATACGCGTACATTTTAATTAAAACGTAGAGAAACCCTTACAGTGGACGAAATGCATATAAAATTAGCTGTGCCAAATTCCATTTAATAATAACTAATTTTGCGGTCAATTATTAGACTAAAAGCACTAAAGTGTTATTGCCCTAGTTCTCGAAGGGTCATCAAAAGGTCAACAAGTAGTAAATTGGTGCTTCATGAAGCGGTTTCAGAGAGACGTTATTAAAGTGACCCCTTCAAGACGGCACAGTTAACCACACGACACGATCTTTACGGCAACTACTAAATGTATAATGGACTTTCATTTTGTAGCCCATATGATTTTTACACACTGACCCTTAAAATATTAAAAGCATTTTCATTACGAATGTACAGGGTGACCCTGAACTGACGGTAGGCCGCCATTACGTAAAAACGTGGGTGTTTATGGTATGATGTAGTGAGTGTTTACCATAAAGTACCATCTTGGTAAATTTAACGCCCAATGGACAGTGACGTCATCGAAATCATTTTTCCCAATTTCATACCTATTTTTGTACATAATATAAACGTCCTCATTTTTATCAATAACTTTCATTAAAACTTTTTTTTGATATCACCTTTCGCGTAAAAGATATAAGACCATATGTATAGAAAACTTAATAAATAAACACCCACGTTTACGGTTTTTCGATTGCTCTTTCTTTTTTTACGTAATGGAGGCCAACTATCAGCTCTGGGCGAGGGGTAAACCACTGCTTGAAATTTGTACAATGAAATACCATTTTTTTTAAATATTACCCGAAAATACCCAAAAAAATACCTCATCAAATAAGCAAATACCTCAAAAATACCCAAACATCACGAATTACCTCCAAATGCCCAAAGAATACCTATGACTATTACCCAATAATATCCTTAAGTACCTAAACATATCGTTAAATACTCAGAAATACCGAATAGTACCCAAAAAACACCCTTAAATACCCAGATCCCTAAGAACCGAAAAATACATTAAATGACCCATGAGTTCACTTAATATACCTTCAATTTTCCGAAACTGTCTCACATTTCTTTAGAAATTATCCCATCTACAGATCTACGTAAATAATATATAACTTTTTAAGGGAAGATTAGTTTCTAATCCTTATTCAGTATAAGTAAACATATCTAAACTCGTGTCCAAGTTGGTAGGATATTGTGGATTATCATCTTGCGACTGATCGTGGAATTGATACTTAGATCAATCCCCCGACTAGATCTGAATACATCTGAAAATTACATTTTGGATTGCATAAATTGTATCATAAACCCATTGGCGTACCCAAGAAGGATTCCAATACCTACCCTATGCATGCCCACTTCAAGCTAACTAAAAACAAACTTCATCCTCACCCAAGCAACACATGATAGTCTAAAAAACGTTTATTAAACGAAATAATGGTTTAAATTTCGTTATCGTTTATTTAATAAACGTTTATGGGTAACATTTAATTTTTAAATTTTTTTTAAACGTATGCTTTAAACGTATTTCTTTCAAACTTGTATAAGAAACACATAATATTTGAGTAATATGTAATTAAAACTGTATTTTGGTTATAGATTTACATTGATCTTAACTTAATTAACTGAACACGGCATTTTTATTTTTTCATATCATATTATAGTTTTTTATATATGATTTTTAAACGTATATGCTAAATGTATATATATTGTTGTTTTCATATATGTTTTTTAAACGTATATACTACCTGTATATATAGGCAACGTTTTTTATAGGTATGTCATAAACATTTGTAAATACATAAAATATCTGAGAATTTATTTATTAGTAGCTATTCATTTCCAACCAATGCCAATTCTATCTTGACAAATATGTTACGTAAGTTGGTTTATTTATTTGTTATATTGTATTTGCACTCAAATATCTAGTTATACTTTATAACAATCATATTTTCTATGACAATAACGTTACATAATAATTAGTAGGTACAAATGTTTCATTACTTTAGGTACACGAATTCGTACACCTAGCGTAAATAAATCAAATACATGCTTATTATTTCTAATTTGAAGATTTGTCTGTTCCAGTTATATCTTAAACAAAAAAAAAAAGAAAAAACGTAACGGAATTTAAGTTTTTAAATTTGTAATAAATAAATCACATGATTCCTCAGAAATTACTTAATGCTTTGTATTTATCTTTCGAAACGTGTAAGGGGAATGGATATATAAAACCTTAATAGAAAATAAAATATCTATATTTTTTGAAAAAAAAATTTTTTAAGTACGTAGGTTTACATGATTTATAAATATGGTACAATTCTAGTAATTTTATTTCTACGGGTTGGTACAATCGGCCTGACCAAAGTTAGCAATACTGAACTTTGCCGGCTGACATCGCACATCGCTGTTTGTACTTCTGCGCCCCCTCGCAGTGCAACAAAAGCAAAATAATAGATTGTGCTTACCGTGTAATAAGAATCTACAAGAAATATAGGTAGGTAAGATAAAAAAACGTTGATGTCTGTATTTTATAAACAAGTTAACCTTATTGAATTAATATAAGTTAGGAGTTGTGTGTTGTAGGTAAGTTCTGAATAGAAACAACTTTAAATTTTTCATTACTCATTATATTCATACTTACAAAATGGGGAAAAAATTGTATTTGTGATATCACATATCTACTTATGCATTTTTTCAGTTTTGTTCACATAGGTTTTGTTTTATTTACTGATCTACTGTTACAAAATGGCCACCACTCCAGTCTATTTTCATGTACTTTGATAACAAATGTGGATATATGTATGTATTTAACTGCTAAATTAATATGAAACAATAATAAAACCTATTTAGGTTATTTAAACAAAACAGAAAGAAAGACTGAATAGACGTGTGGAAAATGTAGGCCTAGAAAATGTTTTGCTTAATTTTACATTTTTTGTAATTAAAATTTTGCACAAATGCTCAGTTTTGCATTCTGATAAATCTCAATAGTATTTTGTAGTATCTCATACATTTTACTAGTAAATAAAATGAAATTTCTCTTAATTTCTAAGGCACACTGAATTTTCCAGATTTAAAATCATGGCAAGGTTTGTTTCATAAAAAGGAGGAGCTAGAAGGCCATATTTCAATTACATGTAAAATCACCTATATGTAATAACATATTATAATAATTAATAAATCTGTGCAACACACAGTCTGGTGGTATTTTATAGATATATTTCCCTCACCAAAAATATCCTAAATGCTTATTACCTGTACCTATTCATGTATGTATGTGTAAGTATGTAATTTTTTCTACTTATTTAACTTCAAAGGTTTACCTTTATATTCTCATATACACAAAAAATATTTTTATCATGATTCGTAACAAGGTAAGTTGATTTTTATTTTTTAATGGGCATATAATGTCTCAAAAACTAACTGCATTCTTTTTTTTCCAGGATGTTTGCTAGTGCCATTAAATCAAGTGTGTTATGTGTTTTTTATAGCGTAATTTTGCTTGATCCAACGAAGTTCCATATCTTTTCTATTTTGAAAGGTATACAAAACTGAAAATAATTTTTAAAATTTTTTGAAATTTCAAAATATTTATAAACTCGTGGGGAAAGACTACTATATACATAGTATTTTCTCACGAGTTTTCTTAAGTCTATTCTCATGTGTTGTCGAAACATATGGTTAAGTATATTAAATTTTCCAAAAATCTAAAAATTTGTTCTTTGCACTTTCGTATATCTCAAATTGAAAAAGATATGTAGCCTTATTGAATTAAGCAAAAAATTCAACACTACGTTATATATACTAATACTAAAAACGTTTATATTCGTTCTTATATAAACGCATATGTTTAACATATTATATAACAAATATATACGTTTTCCATAATCGTATATTTACAATATATAATATATGAAATATATAAGTTTTTTGGATGTATATATGTAAGATACTGTATACCATATACATACCATTTTTATACGTACATATTTTATATATGATACACTAAATATATACGTTTTTCGTAATCATATATATCTAATATATAATATACGAAATATACACGTTTTCTGCGCGGCCATTCGAACGTTAAATATATGTTGCGGTAAGCGTTATATATACTACTCGTATAAACGAAATCGAAACGTTTAATAAACCATTTGGTGTTGCTTGGGCACCTATGAAATCATAATATTCGGTCTAAACAGGGTGTCCCTAAAATTATTTTCCGGATCCCAAATACTCATCGGGTACAACAAAATTCTTTTATGGACAAGTATAAATGGATAGTATAGACTATAGATGGACAATTCAATTTTAGCCCTAGCTTTTTTTTCGTCATCTATCACTAAGAATTAGATAATTGTTGTTTACATAAAAAGGCTTCTTTTTTATTAAATAGAATATGAATATGATATAATTTTTATTATGGACTTTCATTCACTTTTTATCACATATTTCTCATGAATAGAATATGTCGGTGAAGTTTGACCAAACGTATCGTTACACGTCGTATCGTGCCTATAATATGTAATATATTAATTTAAAGATAAAGTTTAACAAATTATACCATATTAAAATTTGTTAACAGAAGAGAGGAATGTGCTAGAATGTGAGTGGATATTTTTTGCGTAAATGCTTTCATATGATACTTGCTTATATAGGGTACTGTACTGTACAATATAATGCAATAATAATTGCACTGTTTAATTGCGAATTGGCGATTTATTTCGAACTGAATTCGTAATAAAATCTACTTTCAATTTTAAACATTAGTTCTTAGTTGTTCCACTCACCCACTCCCTATACAGAACATCCAGTAGTCAAAAAACTGATTTGAGGAAGTGGCATTACTTTTGCAATAGATTGTATCTAATTCGAATCACCCTATATTTTCTAAACTAAAAGCTAAAGACAGTAGGGCCACATAGTGGTTTAACAGTGTCTCAGAAAAAATTTACAGACTATTTAATATCTAGAAAATATTTCTGTATATATTTTTAATAATTTTTATATTTTTTTTAACACATGCGCGATTGCATTTTATTAAAAAATTGACAAGAAAATGCTAATGTTCTCCGAAAATAACCATTAATTACCTTCGTAATACCCAGTAAATAGCCATTATTGCCTTGATAGTACCCAAAAATACACAGAGTACCTAAATATACTGGAAAAATACCTATAAATACGCACAAATACCCAAAAAATTCAAAAAGTACCTTTAATTACCTACAGCTTGTACAGTAAAATACCCCAGTGGTTCCCCCCTCGGTTCTGGGTCACCCTGTACAGGGTACTATGATATTCCACAGAAGTACAGGAATATACAGGATGTTTCAGGAGATGTACATACTTCAGTATGATATTCTACGTTGAATTTTAAGCAAAAATTTCCTATGAACTTAGGTCTGGAATCGCTTCGTTTAGGATATACAGGATGGCAAATTTATAAAAATTAATTACATCTTCTGTAATAACTCTAGACTACTTTGAAATAAATTTTGATTGCGTAGGTTTCTTGGGACGGGGAATTCAAATTTTATACATAATTGGTTGTATCTCCAAGAGGGCGCCATAAGCGGCTATTAAGATCCTTTTAAATCGCTTCAACTTTTTTGTGCCACGGTGTATGTCATTTCGGAACAGAAAAACATTTTCCCCTATCTTTTCTACTTAACATCTGTATACCTTATTGAAATCTGTAGGAGCAGCCGTTTCCGTTAAAATCTCATCTAAAGATGATGATGCATGCAAATTATGTATTAGAGTGAAACGAAAGTTCATTGTCATGTTTTGACATTTCATTTAGATATTTTATTTTTGCAATTCTCATAAAAAAGGCTGTTTTGTTTAAAAACTAATAGTTCTTAGTCTTTAAAGTGTTTTGTTTTTTAGATGAAAGTAAAGGTAGTATGTATTAGAGTGCTACCGTAGCACCCTAATACATAATTTGTATGCATCACCATATTTAGATGAGTTTTAACAGAAATGGGTGTTCCTGGGGATATCTATAAGGTGTACATTTTTTAAGTAGAAAAGGTAGGGGAAAATGTTTTTCTATTCCGAAATGACATACACCGTGGCACAAAAAAGTTGAAGCGATTTAAAAGGATCTTAATAGCCGCTTGTGGCGCCCTCTTGGAGATACGGTCAATTGTGTATAAAATTTGATTTTCCCGTCCAAGAAACTTACGCATACAAACTCAATTTTTTCAAATTTGACATCCTGTATATCCTAAACGAAGCGTTTCCAGACCTAAGTTCATACGAAATTTTTTGCTTAAAATTGAATGTAGAATAACATACTGAGGTATGTACATCTCCTCCTGAAACACCCTGTAGAAGGAGGAGAAGGTGATCAAGAAATACATACTTTGACATTTTTTTGTTAGACAACTTGGTTGTTGTTTTCTGAACTGAACTGTGTATTTTTAATAAAATCATAAAAATTAAATTGTCTTTTACTTTTTTCCCCAAGCAGCAAAACAGTTTTATAATTTTTAGGTTATACGATAACGGAGAAGTTGCATGAATTTTATATTGGTTCGAAATACAGTGCTTTCGAAAAGTAACGAATAAATTCATTATTTTTGAAATTGAGAAGTTTTCGAAAAAATCCCCTGGCACGTCAATTTTGTTTATAAAAAAAGGCACTTTTTGACATACGACCCACATTTGTGACGTCATCGTTGTTCGAGATATGACGTATGACATATGACGATGGTGTTACATAACAAAAATTTCAAGAAAATAATGTTTGAGGATTTTAAAATTTTATTTTCACAATACTGTGCACGCCCCCATTATGCAACACCTGTCCGTGCTTATTTAGATGAGCTGTTCCCGAATCTTGGACAGGGAGAAGGGGGCCGATTGAGTGGCCAGCCAGATCGCCTGATTTGACACCCCTAGATTATTTCTTGTGGAGATACTTAAAAGCAAAGTATACGTTACTAGACCGGTTAATTTAGAAGATTTAAAAGCAATTCGTCACGAGATACATCGTATACCTCCTGAAATTATTGATAATGTCCAACATTCAATTTAGTCGATTTTTTACATAATCATTATCATTTTCAATATTGTGAAAATTAAATTTTAAAATCTTCAAACATTATTTTCTTGAAATTTTTGTTATGTACCACCATAATTTTTCATGTATGTATGTAGAATGACACGCTCTTTCAAATGGCATGTTCAAAATTGGGGGTTGCTATTTAAAAAAATTGTCGACGACGTCATATCACGAACAACGATGACGTCACAAATGTGGGTCGTATGTCAAAAAGTGCCTTTTTTAAAACAAAATCGAATTAATATGTTAAAAAAAAATCCCAGCAATGAAATCAATTTATAATGAAGAGAAGAAAAAACATTTTAAACTGGTAAAAAGCACAAAAAAGGAGTTTTATCAAAACAGAATTAATAATTCTCCTCAATCCTCAAAGGTCTGCGTGGAAAATTATTTCTGAGATTACTAGTAATGAAAAACAAAGAACAAATATAGCTATTCAACAAGACGATTTAATAATTAAAAATCAAACAGAGATTGCTAATATATTTGATATTTTAAAAATATACCATACAAAATAATTCAGGATATTCCTCCAGCGCATGCTGGGACCTTCACATTTTTTGATAATATACCAACTCAGCCATCTACATTTTTTTGATGCCATACAATGAAGATGAAATTTGCAACATTATACTTAGCAAACTTAACAATAAGTATTCAGCAGGATATGACGATATACCATATTTTCTTATTAAAAAAGTAGCCCTTGATGTATTATTGATGCATATGGTTTACTTAGTAAATCTTTCACCAATATTGCAAATTACAGGCCAGTCACAACCATATGCTTTTGCAAACATTGTTGAATATTGTTTTTTAAATTACTTACTTACATTTTTATATAAACTTGATATACCTGTGAACCAACATGGATTTTTACAAGGTCGATTTGCACTCATAGTCATTAATTCTTTTTATGAAAAAATAGTCCACCATGTCGAGGCAGGCGAGTGCCCTGTGGGAGTCTTCTGTGACTTGAGCAGGGCGCTTGACTGCGTCAACCATGAATTACTATTACTAAAACTCAATAAATATGGTATAAGAGGACTACCATATAACTGGATTGCAAGATATTTAAAACAACGACAGCAATATGTACCACTACTGGATAATGGTATCAATAATTATGTCAATTCTGAAATAATTGAAATTAACATAGGCGTACCACAGGGATCAATACTGGGTCCTATTCTTTTTTTATTATATATTAACGACTTCGACCATATAAATGATTCAGTGCAGTTTACATTTTATGTAGATGATACATCTATTATAGTTTCAGATAAAAATATTGACCAAAGAAAAATTAAACGCTGTGAGTTATTGCATGACTTGGGTAACTGGTTTTCCCAAAATCATTTACATTTGAATCCTGACAAAACTCAAGCAATGACTTTTCATAGTAAATATAAGAATTGTGAATATCCTGAATTAAGTCTAAACAATGTAACTATACCCTGCAATACTTCAAATGTTAGATTTCTGGGTATAAATATTGATAATGTGCTGAATTGTAGGAGCCACTGTGAGTTTTTGATATCAAAGCTTTATTCTGTTGTTCATCAATTTAAGAATCTTAGAAATATACTTGATATCAGTCAGTTAAGAAATCTATATTTTGCTCAGGTTAATTCCAGGATAAGGTATGGCATTGGTTTAGTTCCACCTTCTCTAATAAATGGTTTCTGGCTCAGAAACGGGTGGTACGAAGTATGTTAGGCTTGTCAACGCGAGTGAGCTGCAAAAATATCTTTAAATATTATGAGATTAACTCTTACATCTGTGTTAATCTTAGATTTAAGTGTATACGTTTTTAAAAACAGGCATAATTTTTTGTGCAACAAAGATGTCCATAATATAAATACCAAACATAAAAATTTATTTTTGCTCCCTTTGTATAAAAAGAATGTTTCTGTTAAATCGCCTACTATTTAGGTTTACGACTATTTAATACTCTTCCTATAGGAATAAAAAATTGTGAAAGTTTATTCTCATTTAAAAAACAATTGAAACAATTTTTAATAGAAAAGGCTTTTTAGAATATGGACGAATATTTTAATATGTGAGTGTCTGATTTATTTTAATATTGTATTTTATCTGACCTAACACTTGTGTGTGTTTTGTTTTTTAAATGTGTTTACATTGATTCTCCTTCATTTTGACTATTCCTATACCATGTGTGAAGTATATGGTCAAAAAGAAAAATAAACATTATTATTATTGTTATTATTATTATTATTATTACTATTGATCATTTACGCAAACGCTGCTGCCAATAACTTACGAATTCAAAACGGACAAGAAGCAGAAACTGGGTAAGACGGGTCCAAAATTTTGTTGTAATTCGCTGTATAAAAATAGGTGTGTTAACATGTAATTTATTTCTTTCCTTGGGAATTTCTTTCAGTTTTCTGCCCGGTCGTCGATTATACGAATTATCAGCTTGTACAGTGGACCAGTTTACAGTGTCATGCGGAAGGGTATTTTAAAATCACTTTTGAATTTTTTTTTTTTTGATTTTACTTTTACAAGTTGTATTTGTAAAAGTTCTGAAACACCCTTTGAAATATTTTTCAAAAAATAATTAGAATAATCGTCATCTTTGGAAGAAACCTTACATAAACTGAAAGAAATACTTCAGCAGGACTTCTTCCAGAACATTTTAAAAGCTAGAAATAGCATCGGGCTTCTGTATGTTAAATTACACTTTATTCCTAAATTGGTTAGTTACGCTATAAATTTTATCAACTAATTGCCTTAACACCAATTGTACGCTTCAAAGAAGGGGATATTTTACTTGGTTCTCATTCAGCAAATTATGGCTCGCAGCCAGATCTTTAACTTAGTACTTTAAATGCGATATTTTACTAGTATTTTATTACGCATTTCGTTGGATTAGGAAACCGTTTAAATACAAATTAGCAGATACAGGGTGAGAGAATTTTATTATACTTGATCAGCAATACATCTAAAAACGATATTTTGTTGTGTTTTCTATTTCTATTGTGAAAGTTAACCTGTCATGAAGAGAAATGAATGTATTCAATAGGAAGTTTATATGCATTCAATTCTTTTCATGACAGGTTAACTCTCACAATAGAAATAGAAAAACACAACAAAATATCGTTTTGCTGGTAATCAAGAATAATAATCAAATTAAAACAAACTGGTACCAAAAATCTACTTTCTCCGACCGACTTCTAAATTATTATTCAGAGCATCCTATATCTATGAAAATCAATATTATAAACAATTTGAGACACAGAGCTCTAAGTTTATCTCATGAAGATTACCATCACCATAATATAAATTACATAAAAGAAATATTATTAAAAAATAATTATCCTCCTAGCTTAATTAATAAAATTTTGAGAAATAATCTTATAAAAAAGACGAACGATGAGAGTGATGGAGTTGCAACTAAAAGGTTTTTAAAAATCCCTTATGTTAACGGTCTCTCACAGACGTTAACAAAAGTTTTAAAAAATAAAAAAATAAAAGTAATATCAAAAAATTAAAATACCGTTAAATAATATTTGTACACAAATGTGAAAACAAAAACTCCAATTGAAATGCAGTCAAACGTTATCTACAGAATACCTTGCAAGGAATGTAACAACGTATACAGGGTGAATCAGTCATAATGTCATTCATTTTAACCACCGTATCCGGGAGGCCTAATAAAGGCAGAAAATCGAAAAAAAAAATGTTTATTCGACCTTTAAAAAAATAAACAAACCACCCTATAAAAATCGGTAACACGATGCTTCTGATGCGTTTTTATTGCGCACACATACGACAATCGAATGCCGGATTAAACATCGTTGCCACATCATGTTTACGTACATAATATCGTCTAACACTTCTAATTTTATTAATAAAGTGCTATGGGCGGATGAGTGCAGTTTTACTCGAACTGGCATTTTGGGTTAGTACCATACTACTTTAAAAACAATAAATTTCTAGGCTAGATGTACGTAACTACAAACTGAGTAATTAATTGTACTTACGAGTAATAAAAATTCATATTTATTTGTAAAACGTAGTGAAAACGTAATATCAAAATTATTAAACTGTAATAACCTAACATTCGAAAACTTTTATTTATTATCTACATTTATTTTTATTAACAAATAAATCAAAGTTTAAGGAAAATTCATTCATGTATCTAAATTTAAAAAAATAGTTTTACTCCTTATCGTTATATAACAGTACAAAAACTAGGTAACTAGGTTATTGACCTAATAATACGGTAGGTCAAGGTTCACTCTCGATAACTTAGATTACCGGCGTGCCATTTCGGTCTTGGGCAGTTTTCTGTTGACAACACGATGGTTTTTTATTATTTAGTATTTAAACACGAAACACTTTTCAGCTTCTCTTAATAAGTTACCCATTGGGTATAGGTTTTTTATGTAATGTACGTAAATAGTTTATACTTGGTTTATTATTAGACACGTTGGAGTCTTGTTGCAGCCATAACAGCTATATTTGCTCAGAGAAAAATCGACATGCTACTTGTCGGTTTAGCTTTCAGAGACGATTTGTTGTTTGATTGGGTCATATTTTGTACCGGAAAACCTGAGTAGACCGCGTTACTTGCAATTTTTAATAGAATTATTTCATTATCATTATTTAATTTCGATGGATATGAACATTTTAACTTATTATTGGCTGAAGTTGAACTGAGCAAGAAAAAATGATATTCTAAAATAGCCAGTACAACCGTTTATTTGTGATGTCTAAAACCTAGGTAGGTAGGTACTAGAAAAATATTTCAACTTGGCAACACTGCATCTGGTCGATATTGGGTTGAACTGTGATCTGTAAACGACCAAGGCTATGAGCGGTCAGTGACAGTCTGAAAAGAGGGTTTAAATAATGATTTAAAAACATTATTTTTCGGCGCAAATATGCATTTAGATTTTTTTAATCGCGTATTCGCATTATACTCATTATTCCCTATCTCCTTTTAAAATTAATGACATTATGACTGACTCACCCTGTATATAGGTGAAACCGGGAGATATTTAGGAACTCGTGTAGATGAACATAAACGGGACTGTATAAATACAGTATGCGCCAAAAGTATGGAATAAATTCAATAAAAATGAAACAATTATTTTTTGAGAAAAATCCTCGAACAGGTCGATTTTTAATTAAAAAAATACATATTTTAGCGTAAAATGCGATTTTCAAATGTCATTTGTTTTCGAATAATGACATCATCGTTTATTTTAAATGGCAACACCATATTTTTTTCCTTGATTCTGAAAGATCGTTTAATTCTCTATCAGACAGTACTAAAACTTTGCCCTCTTACATAGGACAGTTTTCGAGTAAATGACGATTGAATGTTAGAAGACGTAAATCAATTAAAATAAAGCAAAAACGTTATCAAGTTTAGTTTTTCGAATTCCATAGTTCTTTTATGGATCACGTAGGTGAAAATCTTTGCAAAGTGTCACTGTCACACCGACTTTCTAATAAATATTGTAAGCGGCATAGAAATTATTATTCAATTTAAAGTATTATGGCACATTTAACTGTTACTCAAAGAACTGAAATTTTAATTCTTATCGGATGCGGGAATATGACTAGAACTCAGCAGGAAGTTTGCGATTTATTTAATGAAAAATATCCAGATCACCCTATCAGCCAATCAACAGTCAGTAAGGTAGAGTCTAAATTTAGAGAAACTGGCAATGTTGTAAATATTCCAAAACCTGGACGTCCAAGCATTAATGAAAATCAGAAACAGAACATTTTGATAAGTATGGTGGATAATCCTCATAATTCTTCACGATTGGTTGCATTAAACAATGACACTAGTCAGAGCACAGTGCTACGTATCTTAAGGAAGGAAAAATGTCATCCCTACAAAATTCAACTTGTGCAGGAACTCAATGAAGATGATCCCGATCGCCGCTTACACTTTTGCGAAATTCTAATGGATTTATGTCAAGGAAATAGAAATTTACACCGGCAAATACTTTTTTCAGATGAGGCCACATTTTGTCTGAATGGTACAGTAAACCGTCAAACTTGCAGATATTGGAGTCGGGAAAATCCTCATTGGATGGCAGAGGCACATACCCAACACCCTCAGAAATTAAATGTGTGGGCTGGAATAGTTGACGACAGAATAGTAGGGCCTTTCTTCTTTGAAGGAACCCTTACAGGACACAGATATTTAGAGTTTCTAGAAAATGACCTTGTTCCAGCCCTTGCAGTAATTTTTCCTAACGATAATGACCCTGACATTCCTGACGATACCATATGGTTTCAGCAAGACGGTGCACCTCCGCACTATGCGCGCCCTGTACGAGATTTTTTGGACAACTGTTTTCCCGGAGGTGGATCGGCAGACGCGGACCGATAGAATGGCTTGCAAGATCGCCAGACTATTTTTTATGGGGATACTTGAAATCAAAAGTGTACATTAATAAACCACCCCGTAATTTAGAAGAACTTTAAAATCGCATTCGGGACGAAATACGCAGAGTTACCCCAGAAATCATTCATAATGTGCAAGAAGAATTTCTTCACAGACTTGCGCATTGTCAAGAAGTTGGTGGATGGCAATTCGAACATTTAATTTAAGTATAAAATTTAATCAATTGTATTTTATTTTACATACCTCAGAATTGTAACTTTTTTATGGATAAAATTTACGTTTTCTAACATTCAATCGTCATTTACTCGAAAACTTTCCTATGTAAGAGGTTAAAATTTTAGTACTGTCTGATGGAGAATTAAACGATCTTTCAGAATCAAGGTAAAAAATATGGTGTTGCCATTTAAAAAAAATCGATGACGTCATTACTCGAAAACAAATGACATTTGAAAATCACATTTTACGCTAAAATATGTATTTTTAAGTTAAAAACCGACCTGTTCGAGGATTTTTCCCAAAAAATAATTGTTTCGTTTTTATTGAATTTATTCCATACTTTCGGCGCATACTGTATATTAAATCCATTAAAAACAAAAAAAAGCAAATCAACTGCGCTTGCTGAACATTGTTACAACACATTACATAACTTTAGTTTTGAATCAAAACAAATTATAGGCAAGCAAAATAATTTTAAAAGATCAGATCAGATAAAAGATCAGACATCGAAACACTTAGCAAATGTTATTTTAATTTAATAGAGATAATAATGTATTAACAACAGACAGGCTGAAAATAGAAGAGCAAATTGATTTAAAAAATCAAATGGTGTTATAATTTAACAAAATAGTGTTTGTTTGTTGGCTGTATTGTTTAGAATGGTATAATTGTTATTGTAAGATGTTGTATAGTGTATATTGATTATATTTGTATTTTGGTTATTGTTTACTAGTTCACGAACAGGTGAGTTTTTCATCGTCTTGAACTTTTGTTGTTTATTTTACTATGTTTTATGTATTTTATCTAGAAGTGTATAGACAGGTGATACACACCACGTCGATCTTTTGATTTTTAATTTGTAAAATAAATTTTTTTATTATTATTATTATTAATAATAATAAGAAACTAAGTTAAAAACTTGTGTTGGTTTTTCTTCACCCCTGATAGATAAATAAAATATTATTAAAGTAACTATACCATTTCAAATGTTGATATTGCTCTGTTTGGTTGTGTATCCATGTACCGTGTTATGTATGATTTTATCTATGACTGTCCAAGACTGTTGCATGTATCGGAAAACCTACTGAAAATTTCAGTTTTTCATGTGAGTAACCCCCCTGCGTTTGTTTTTGTTTTTTCACACAATTGTAATATAGGTAGATCGTAAGAAGTTTTATAGTTAATTTTTTTAAATTAATGCTTATGCTCATAAATATATGAATATTTGGAATTTTAAATGTTTTAGATGATAATATCGATGTCCTTTTTTTATTAAATTTTATCAAAATTATTGTAGTGTCCTGAAAATGTCGCAATAAAAGCGACGAAACGTTGACAACAAAAAAATTTTGGTCTTAATTCATAATGAAATTCACATAATTTCGAGAAGAAAATATAAGATGCCATTGTTACAGTACACTATTTGAATTTCATTCTCTCTCTCTCTTCCTATCCCTTTTCGCTATTAAAATGTATTTAATCAAACATATAAAAGACATAATTAAGGTATATTTTAAAAATAATGTCTTTTATATTTTGATATTTTAACATAAAATTGGTCTGTATTTTTTTAGATCCAATTATCTTATTAGAATAAAATTCTTCCTGGCCAATTATTAACTTCCCTATTATTTTAGTTTTTCCCCCAAATAAGAGAAAAGGCCAACGAATACAGGTAAACTTTCCCTATACGGAATAGGTTTTGACCAATTCAGAGGTCAAGTTAATATAATTTTAACTTGAAATAGTTCTTGGGTGAGAGGTATCAATTTTGTTTGTGTGTTGTATTAATACACAATATAGTAATAGTGAGGCAATGTATGGTCCAAATTTTTCGTCCTTACGTTTTCTTAATATCGGTTTCCAAAAGGGGTGTATTTCATTTGTTTCGATAGTAGAAAATAACTCCCCAGGATTATTAGCCAAGCCTTACTCCGACCCTGCTTGTATAATGTAATTTGCAGCATATTTTTGTGCAGTTGACATTTTCGCTAGATACGCTTAACATGGACAATTTGTGTGAAGTACTATTTCTTTCTATTCTATTATAAAGGAAACACCCGCAGTTACAGAATATTTCGTTGGCGAACGCCTAGACACTTTTGAAACCTGCTAGAACAAATTATAAGCAGCGTGATGTATGTAGTGTAATCTGAGCCATGAAAGTAAGTAATATTCCAGATTACACGCACGCCCTTACCTTGTACGTTCCTAAATTCTCCACCACGCAGGGCAGGCTGGCATCTCTCCCTAAAGCTACGGTTACGTTGGGGATGGGTTCCGCAAATCGTGGATCGTCCGTCATGGCTGGAAATAAAAACAGAAATCACACACCTTTCGAAAATTTTGCATTACCTAAACTAAATAAAATTTATAACTAGAGTTAGGGGATACACGACTTATAACAGAACAGGACTCAGGTTACTAATATAAATACAGAGTGGTTCAAAAAACTGCTGACGGAGCTCTAGAGCAAAAAGTATATCAAAAGTTAATGCAAACATTCCTAATAAACATGGGGTCGCAGATGACTCCTTAACAACATACAGGGCGTTAAAGTTTCTTTAAATTTATACGTTATCATCGATAATTCTAAAACGACTTAACATTTCAATCTCAAATTTGCCACGTGCTGTTAGTTCTTAGAAACTAATTATTTGACGTACTACTCAATATTTGGCGTACAGTGGCGTAGAGGCGGGGGCAACGTAAACCTTTTTTACGCCACTGTTAATTTTGTCAAATGGATACAATTTCCGTATAGTATATAATTTTGATAAAAGTGAATCTTATGTAGGGGGTTCTTCTTTTAACAACAGCCCAATAAAAGTAAGATATTCTTCATGTAACATGTTACCGAAATTTCGATAATTACCAAAAAAATAAAATTCTTAGTTATTCCAGTACGGATCTGGACACAGAAGATATTAAAAATTGCTGCCATTGGTATGGCTGGTAAAAAACGAAAAATTCTCTAAATACAGTCTTAACGGTATTTAATATATTAGATTGGCACATGTGGCGCCCGAAATAGACAACATATTTTGATTATTGTTTACGTCAAGTAACGCAATAAAAAGGTAGGTAGGCATATTTCAATATCCCTCAATTAATTTTCTAAGGAAATTATAAAAAATATGCAGAACTTTTATCACCACCCTGTATACATTCATTTATATACGTGATGATGTCTCCCATTTTATCTATTATCCGTTCTACATTAATTTCGAATTGTCAGAAGTTTGTTTGGTATATGATTCTGTAAATTCCTTGAAAGCAATGTTAATATATAGGACCATATCAGTTTATAGAAACACGACGAAGAAAAAGTCCACAGTTCAAACTTAAAACCCGGATTTCTTTTTATTTCAAGTAATGCAATAAAAAAATAGGTTGGCATATTAAAATATTCCTCAATTAATTTTTAAGGAAATTATGAAAATTGGGCAGAACTTTTATCACCACCCTGTCTACATAAATTCGTTTCTATACGTGACGATGTCTCTCATTTTATCTATTATTCGTTCCACATTTATTTTTAATTGTCAGAAGTTTGTTTTTTAGAGGATTCTGTAAATTCCTTGAAAGCAATGTTAATATACAGGGCCATATCAGTTTATAGAAACACGACGAAGAAAAAGTCCACAGTTCAAACTTAAAACCCGGATTTCTTTTTATTTCAAGTAATGCAATAAAAAAATAGGTTGGCATATTAAAATATTCCTCAATTAATTTTTAAGGAAATTATGAAAATTGGGCAGAACTTTTATCACCACCCTGTCTACATAAATTCGTTTCTATACGTGACGATGTCTCTCATTTTATCTATTATTCGTTCTACATTTATTTTCAATTGTCAGAAGATTGTTTGATAAAGGATTCTGTAAATTTCTTGAAAGCAATGTTAATATACAGGACCATATCAGTTTATAGAACCACGACGAAGAAAAAGTCCACAGTTCAAACTGAAAACCCGGATTTCTTTTTATTTCAAGTAATGCAATAAAAAAAATAGGTTGTCATATTAAAATATTCCTCAATTAATTTTTAAAGAAATTACGAAAATTGCGCAGAACTTTTATCACCACCCTGTATACATAAATTCGTTTCTATACGTAAAGATCTCTCTCATTTTATCTATTATTCGTTCTACATTTATTTTCAATTGTCAGAAGTTTGTTTGGTAGAGGAATCTGTAAATTCCTTGAAAGCAATGTTAATATACAGGACCATATCAGTTTATAGAACCACGACGAAGAAAAAGTCCACAGTTCAAACTGAAAACCCGGATTTCTTTTTATTTCAAGTAATGCAATAAAAAAATAGGTTGTCATATAAAAATATTCCTCAATTAATTTTTAAGGAAATTACGAAAATTGCGCAGAACTTTTATCACCACCCTGTCTACATAAATTCGTTTCTATACGTGATGACGTCTCTCATTTTATCTAGTATTCGTTCTACATTTATTTTCAATTGTCAGAAGTTTGTTTGGTAGAGGATTCTGTAAATTCCTTGAAAGCAATGTTAATATACAGGACCATGTCAGTTTATAGAACCACGACGAAGAAAAAGTCCACAGTTCAAACTTAAAACCCGGATTTCTTTTTATTTCAAGTAATGCAATAAAAAAAAATAGGTTGTCATATTAAAATATTCCTCAATTAATTTTTAAGGAAATTATGAAAATTGTGCAGAACTTTTATCACCACCACCTTTTATTATTCGTTCTACATTTATTTTCAATTGTCAGAAGTTTGTTTGATAAAGGATTCTGTAAATTTCTTGAAAGCAATGTTAATATACAGGACCAAATCAGTTTATAGAACCACGACGAAGAAAAAGTCCATAGTTCAAACTTAAAACTCGGATTTCTTTTTACTTCAAGTAATGCAATAAAAAAAATAGGTTGGCATATTAAAATTTTCCTCAATTAATTTTTAAGGAAATTATGAAAATTGTGCAGAACTTTTCTCATCACATCTATACATAAATTCGTTTCTATACGTGACGATGTCCCACATTTTATCTATTATTCGTTCTACATACATTTTCAATTGTCAGACGTTTGTTTAGTAGAGGATTCTGTAAATTTCTTGAAAGCAATGTTAATATACAGGACCATATCAGTTTATAGAAACACGACGAAGAAAAAGTCCACAGTTCAAACTGAAAACCCGGATTTCTTTTTATTTCAAGTAATGCAATAAAAAAATAGGTTGTCATATTAAAATATTCCTCAATTAATTTTTAAGGAAATTACGAAAATTGCGCAGAACTTTTATCACCACCCTGTCTACATAAATTCGTTTCTATACGTGATGACGTCTCTCATTTTATTTAGTATTCGTTCTACATTTATTTTCAATTGTCAGAAGTTTGTTTTGTAGAGGATTCTGTAAATTTCTTGAAAGCAATGTTAATATACAGGACCATGTCAGTTTATAGAACCACGACGAAGAAAAAGTCCAGAGTTCAAACTTAAAACCCGGATTTCTTTTTATTTCAAGTAATGCAATAAAAAAAATAGGTTGTCATATTAAAATATTCCTCAATTAATTTTTAAGGAAATTATGAAAATTGTGCAGAACTTTTATCACCACCACCTTTTATTATTCGTTCTACATTTATTTTCAATTGTCAGAAGTTTGTTTGATAAAGGATTCTGTAAATTTCTTGAAAGCAATGTTAATATACAGGACCAAATCAGTTTATAGAACCACGACGAAGAAAAAGTCCATAGTTCAAACTTAAAACTCCGATTTCTTTTTACTTCAAGTAATGCAATAAAAAAAAATAGGTTGACATATTAAAATTTTCCTCAATTAATTTTTAAGGAAATTATGAAAATTGTGCAGAACTTTTCTCATCACATCTATACATAAATTCGTTTCTATACGTGACGATGTCCCACATTTTATCTATTATTCGTTCTACATACATTTTCAATTGTCAGACGTTTGTTTAGTAGAGGATTCTGTAAATTTCTTGAAAGCAATGTTAATATACAAGACCATTATCAATTTAAAAAAACAAGTTGAAGAAAAAAGTCTCATTTACTGATTAAACCAGACTTTGTTATTTGTTTCCTAATAATTCGGTAGATGCTTTCACCCTCCGTCTGCCAACCGATACAAATGTCAATATTGGTCAAAAGGGACAAAAGCAATTCGAACACCTAATGCCTTTTCAACCGCCCTTAGTGTTTATCTTTTTATTTCCTGCCTCCAAATTTTTACGATACACAGAATTTGCTCACTTAAAAAACTATATGTTAAAAAAATACACGAAATATTTATTTTCCGTGAGATATTTTCTCGGAAACACGTGCGAGATTCGAAAGTTGAGTAGTTTCCTCGACAATAAAAATGATTTTAGCTGTGAATTATTCTGTTATAAGTTTTGATATACTTTTTATTGCTGTGTGAGGATAATTCAAGGAAATAATCAGGAAAAGTTTGAGAAGGAAATGCGACAGGGTGACAAAATAGCTTCCTAAAGTTTATCTATGATGTCTAATTAAATACAGGGTGTAACAAATAAGCAAGACATCCCATTAACTGTGTATTATTGATGAAAAATATGACTATTTAATCTATCTTATCTATGTACAAAAATGAATTCCAAGGGTGTTGATTTGAACTTCTAAATTATTTTGCAATCTCTTGATATTTATTCTGGAACCGACGTCAAAAAAAATACTGAAACGTATTACTGGGATCAGATAAGCTCCATTTTCAATTGAAAGTATTATCTTACAGATCTGACAGAAACGACTAATTATATTTTTTCCAGAATCATATTTATTCCTTTTTTTTGTTGTATCTAGTGACCTTTCATAAATTATTGATGTTGTTTTTTTAGTCTGGTAATAGGTCAATTTCAGTAGAAAAACAATTTTTTTACAAATTGCCAACGTTTCGGCTTAGCCATCTTCAGGGTTCTAGAAATGTAAATGTACATAACTAATATAAAATTACAATAAATTAAAACAAAACACATTGAAAATTACAAATTAAAATTACAATTTTTAATATTAAGTTAAGATTTTACCAATACGTTGTCAAACAAATGGTTCTTTTGAGAACCATGCCGATTCATCACGGAAAGAAACACGGAGAAATTTTACAACCATATATACAGTATGCGCCAAAAGTATGGAATAAATTCAATAAAAACGAAACAATTATTTTTTGGGAACAGGTAGATTTTTAATTTAAAAAATATATATTTTAGCGTAAAATGCGATTTTCAAATGTCATTTGTTTTCGAGTAATGACGTCATCGATTTTTTTTTAATGGCAACACCATATTTTTTTCCTTGATTCTGAAAGATCGTTTAATTCTCTATCAGAGAGTACTAAAATTTTGCCCTCTTACATAGGAAAGTTTTCGAGTAAATGACGATTCAATGTTAGAAAACGTAAATCAATTAAAATAAAGCAAAAACGTTATCAAGTATAGTTTTTCGAATTCCATAGTTCTTTTATGGATCACGTAGGTGAAAATCTTTGCAAAGTGTCATTGTCACACCGACTTTCTAATAAGTATTGTAAGCGACATAGAAATTATTATTCAATTTAAAGTATTATGGCACATTTAACTGTTACTCAAAGAATTGAAATTTTAATTCTTATTGGGAATATGACTAGAACTCAGCAGGAAGTTTGCGATTTATTTAATAAAAAATATCCAGATCGCCCTATCAGCCAATCAACAGTCAGAAAAGTAGAGTCTAAATTCAGAAAAACTGGCAATGTTGTAAATATTCCAAAAACCTGGACGTCCAAGCATTAATGAAAATCAGAAACAGAACATTTTCATAAGTATGGTGAATAATCCTCATAATTCTTCACGATTGGTTGCATTAAACAATGACACTAGCACAGTGCTACGTATCTTGAGGAAGGAAAAATATCATCCCTACAAAATTCAACTTGTGCAGGAACTCAATGAAGATGATCCCGATCTAATGGATTTATGTCAAGGAAATAGAAATTTACACCGGCAAATACTTTTTTCAGATGAGGCCACATTTTGTCTGAATGGTACAGTAAACCGTCAAACTTGCAGATATTGGAGTCGGGAAAATCCTCATTGGATGACAGAGGCACATACCCAACACCCTCAGAAATTAAATGTGTGGACTGGAATAGTTGACGATAGAATAGTAGGGCGTTTCTTCTTTGAAGGAACCCTTACATGACAAAGATATTTAGAGTTTCTAGAAAATGTTCCTTGTTCCAGCCCTTGCAGTAATTTTTCCTAACGATAATGACCCTGACATTCCTGACGATACCATATGGTTTCAGCAAGACGGTGCACCTCCGCACTATGCGCGCCCTGTACGAGATTTTTTGGACAACTGTTTCCCTGGGAGGTGGATCGGCAGACGCGGACCGATAGAATGGCCTGTAAGATCGCCAGATCTTACACCTCTTGACTATCTTTTATGGGGATACTTGAAATCAAAAGTGTACATTAATAAACCACGTAATTTAAAAGAACTTCTTCACAGACTTGCGCATTGTCAAGAAGTTGGTGGATGGCAATTCGAACATTTAATTTAAGTATAAAATTTAATCAATTGTATTTTATTTTACATACCTCAGAATTGTTACTTTTTTTATGGATAAAATTCACGTTTTCTAACATTCAATCGTCATTTACTCGAAAACTTTCCTATGTAAGAGGGCAAAATTTTAGTACTGTCTGATAGAGAATTAAACGATCTTTCAGAATCAAGGAAAAAAATATGGTGTTGCCATTTAAAAAAAAATCGATGACGTCATTACTCGAAAACAAATGACATTTGAAAATCGCATTTTACGCTAAAATATGTATTTTTTAAATTAAAAATCGACCTGTTCGAGGATTTTTCCCAAAAAATAATTGTTTCGTTTTCATTGAATTTATTCCATACTTTTGGCGCATACTGTATATATATAAAAATTTACAACAGCATATCAGAAAACTAGTAGTAATTGTTTGAGTAATATTTCTTTCAGTGCGTAATTGTAGCTACAGGTTTTTTTAAATAACAGCAGAGTAGCTCTACAAAATTACATACGATATTGTGTTCAAATATACAGTAGAACGGGATTTATGAACTTTTAAAACCAAATATGAGTAGTATTTTTAAAAAGCTATAAATTTCAATATTGTATTTAGACTCTTTATTATACTCATGCGAGTATCATTTGTGTTCCATTGTTGTTTAACCAATACATATATTTTTTTAAATTCAATATTTGTTGCTATACACATTTTACACATTATAAAAAACATTATTTCTTCTGCCATGTGTAGAGTACATAGAAATATAGTCCGGAAAAGAGGGGACACAAATACGTCATAGGCTTAGGGGTGGTAAAGTGTTATTTGTCACATTCCCACTCCCATCACAGAGTTACAAAAATGCTGATAAACTTTTTCAATCTCTGTGTATAAGGTGTTTGTAAATAAGTACGTACTATTTTAGGGGGTGGTAACCGAAGTTATTTTGTAAAAAAAAGTTCATATAGACGTAGGTCGCAATATGCTTCGTTTCCGAGATACAGAGTGTTTAAATATTAATTTTTTATTTACTTTTATTATTTCATAGTTTTAAAAATGTTAACTCGAAACACGCTTTGGAGGGATAAATGTGCATTTCTACTTCCACGACTGACGTTCATGAGAGAATGACACATTTTTTAATAAGAAAAAATGGTGCGCCACTGACTTTTTCACGTCGTAGGCTTAGGGGTGGTAAAGTGTTATTTGTCACATTCCCACTCCCATCACAACAGAGTTACAAAAATGCTGATAAACTTTTTCAATCTCTGTATACAGAGTGTTTGTAAATAAGTACGAATTGTTTTAGGGGGTGGTAACCGAAGTTATTTTGTGAAAAAAACTTCAAATAGACGTAGGTCGAAATATACTTCGTTTCCGAGATACAGAGTGCATAAATATTAATTTTTTATTTACTTTTATTAATTATTTCATAGAGTTTTAAAAATATTGATTCAAAACACGCTTTGGAGGGATAAATGTGCATTTCTACTTGCACCAGTGACGTTCACGAGAGAATTACACAACATTTTTTAATAAGAAAAAATGGTGCGCCACTGAATTTTTCTCGTTTTGATTTTTTTAGAAATCCACCATCAATTATGAATGAAATTGGTCTCTTCATTTTTTTTTAGAATGCACCGTTTTTGAGGGAAAAAATAAAACATAGTTTATTGCAAGCCCTGTATTTTTAATTTCTATATATATATATATATATATATATTATCTAGTAGGATGCTGTCAATATTTCTAAACAAATTACAACCATCTCGTCAAAATGTCAAATTAGCATTTTTTCATTATTTGTGTAAAAATACCTTGCTCCTAGACGTTCCATATTTAAACTGTGACATTCTTAACTTTTTAATAACAGAAATGTTACAGTATCTGTTTCATATTCAACGTGTACAGGCTAATACCTCGAGACATTTTACCGCGTCTTCATATAACAGCTCAAAATTATAATTTTTTAAATGGTGTTTTGTTTACTGACGGGGCAAGTTTTTCAAGAGATTTTGTACGAAATTTTCATGCACGATCGTGCCCCAGCTCATTTTAGCATTAATGTACGTCGTCACTTAGATACAGTATATCCAAATCGTTGGATAGCTAGGAGAGGTACGCAACAATGAACAGCTCGCTCTCCGTAATTAAATCCCTTAGATTTTTGCATTTGGGGTTTTCTCAAGTTATTAGTATACTCCAATCCTGTTGAAAATGTTGAAGGCCTGAGGAATCGAATTACAGCCGGTTGTGAGGCAATAAGAAATACTGTAGGACTATTTCAGCGAATACGACAGTCAATGAGGCGAAGAGTTGACTCTTGTCATTTGTGAAGGAGATCATTTTCAACATCTGTTATAGGATTGCGACTATTAAAAAATATTTTTGTTACTGTTGTTTTGTGTTATTGTTTTGGTTTAATGTTTCTGTATTAGATAATAAAATTTTTTGAAATATTCAAGAGAAAAAAATTAAAAGATTCAAATTTGACACCTCGAAATCGAAAAATTTTTTACTCACATTTCAACTTTTTATTTTCAAGGTTTAATTGCATTTTTATTTTGACCATAACACTTTTAGTAAAAGACACCTTTATACAAAAGATTAACAAAATCTACAATAAAATATGTTTCCTCAAAAATGGTGCATCCTACGAAAAAAAATGGAAGAGACCAATTTCATTCAGAATTGATGGCGGATTTCTAAAAAAGTATCAAAACGGAAAAAAGTCAGTAGCGGACCATTTCTTTTTATTAAAAAATGTTGTGGCATTCTCGCACGAACGTCACTGGTGCACGTAGAAATATTTGGATCACCCCAAAAATGCATATTTATCTCTTCAAAGCGTGTTTCAAATTTCTAATATCTTTAATAAAAATAAATAAGAAAGTAAAATTTAAACAATGTATCTCGGAAACGAAGCATATTTCGACCTACGTCTAAATGAACTTCTTTTCACAAAATAACTTCGACAATTACCCCCTAAGATATTTGGCACTTATTTACAAATACCGTGTATGTGAAATAATACTGCACATTGTTTTTGGAGCCATAATCACAACAAATTGTACACATAGATATACAGTTATACAGGGCGAGTCAGTCATAATGTCATTAATTTTAAGAGGAGATAGAGAATAATGAGTATAATGCGAATATGCGACTTAAAAAATCTAAATGCATATTTCATTTCATTGCATTTCAAATCATTATTTCAACCCCCTTTTCAGACTGTCACTGACCGTTCACAGCTTTGGTCGTTTACAGCTCACAGTTCAACTCGATGTCGATCTGATGCAATGTTGTCAAGTTGAAATATTTTTCTCGTACCTACCTACCTAAGTTTTAGATATCACAAATAAACGGTTGTACTGACTATTTTAGAATATCATTTTTTCTTGCTCAGTTCAACTTCAGTCAATAATAATTTAAAATGTTAATATCCAATGAAATCAAATAATAATAATCAAATAATTCTATTAAAAATTTGCAAGTAACGCGGTCCACTCAAGATTTCCGGTAGAAAATACGGCCCAGTCAAACGATACCCGTACACTCCTGCCCATACGTTGACAACAAATCGCCTCTGAAAGCTAAACAGACAAGTAGCGTGTGGATTTTTCTTTGAGCAAATGTAGCTGTTATGACTGCAACAAAACTCCAACGTGTCTAATAATAAATCGAGTAATAAACTATTTACGTACATTACATAAAAAAACCTATACCCAATGGGTAAATTATTAAGAGAAGCTGAAAAGTGTTTCTTGTTTAAATACTAAATATTAAAAAACCATCGTGTTGTCGACAGAAAACTGTCCAAGACCGAAATGACACGCCGCTAATCTAAGTTATCGAGAGTGAACCTTGGCCTACCGTATTATTAAGTCAATAACCTAGTTACCTAGTTTTTGTACTGTTATTTAACGACAACGAGTAAAACTATTTTTTTAAATCTAGATACATGTATGAATTTTCCTTAAATGATTTATTTGTTAATAAAAACAAATGTAGATAATAAATAAATGTTTTCGAATGTTAGGTTATTACAGTTTAATAATTTTGATATTACGTTTTCACTACGTTTTACAAATAAATATGAATTTTTACATCTAGCCTAGAAATTTATTGTTTTTAAGTAGTATGGTATTAACCTGTTAACTGCACTCATCCGTCCATAGCACTTTATTAATAAAATTAGGGTCAGTCGCATTTCGTAAACATTCTCCATATAACACTACCATTTCGGCATATTCGGAATTTGTAAAATTATGCATTTACGACGAATACGCGAGACCGAAATAAACAAACTACTGCTTACTGCTTGTGTATTCTCACTATTCTCTCCATCCCCCCCTCCAAATGTGTGGCGTGATTTACAAATTTGGGGGGAAAGAAATGCGGGAAATACAGGTAAATTTTAATAACACGCTGATGTGTTAGACGATATTATGTATGTAAACATAATGTGGCAACGATGTTTAATCTGGCATTCGATTATTTTTTTTCGATTTTCTGCCTTTATTAGTCCTTCCGAATACGCGGTTAAAATTAATGACATTATGACTGACTCACCCTGTGTAAGAGAATACCTACTATTCTTTTTTTACAGTGCAGAACACATATTTTAATGCTTAAGCAGTAAAGAGTAGCAACGCTGTAATCCTGTTTCATATCTTACAAAAAAGAGCAATATATAAAGCACAGTGAACGCTGGCAATATACTTTTGTTTCAGTTGTAGTGCGGGCAACTATTCTGAACTTGTCCGAAACTCGTTCGTTAACAAGAACTGGACAACTTTCGGTGTTCACTTTAGTGCTATTTTTGATAGGTCGTAATTCTTCAAATGCTTTGAGTTATATATTATCCGAAGAGCCTTTTAAGTAGGCGAAATTCTCAGTAGTCAAAGTATCACATAATGTATAATATACAGGGTGAGTCATTAATAATGGTACATAGCTTAAGGGCAGATTGTTAACGTTAAAATAAAACCATTAAGCCCAACATGTCTTATTCAATTGTTGCTCCATTTTATTCTACAGGGTGTTAACGTTGAAAAAATGTTTTCGATTTTTTCTTATATTTTAAGAATGTATGGAGAGTGTTGAGATCACGAATAGCGGCGCTAGTTATACTGTGCTGTCGATGTAAAAATATGTCTAACTTTTTGTATTTTACACTTTTGAATTTTTTAATAAGAAATCCAAATCGATAAACTCAACCGTTTTTGAGAAACACACGATTTCAGTTTTTGAGATTCAGTGGGAATTAAATTATTAGAAAATTAGGGTCTTAAGATATCAAAACTGAATTAACAATAAGACGAACACTACAACAATTGAAAATTTTATTATGCATATCTTAACAAATTATTGATCATAAAAGTTTCTCGAAGTGACCACCAGCTTGACCTCAATGCTCTTGTCTGCCAATAAAGCTCTATGTTGCTTGATAATATTCACCGCTTCTTGAATATTTTCCCACAGTTGTTCTTGACTATTAATAATGTTTTTGTAAACTAAAGATTTATTATAGCCCCAAAAGTAAAAATCAGGGCTACGTCAAGGTCAAAGAAATTCCCTGCCTTGTCCAATCCAACGATGCGGAAAATTTATATTAGATAATCTCTTACTCGTCAAGGGTAATGTGCGGGTGCACCATCATCATTGTCATTTCAATGTTTGAAAAATTACTATGGCTACTACTATGAGGCATTTTAAATATAAAAAATAACAGTAAAAAACACTACTGCCTAATCTATTAATTTGAAAATACAGATGAAATCTCTTATTTAATTGTCGACATTACTGCGTAAAATTAAGTACTTTATGCACTAAGATGTAAAATGTACTTTACGGGATCGTGCGTAAAACCAGATTAAGTTATACCCTTTAATGCGTAAAGTTCTTCAGTAAAAGAGAAAAAGTAATTAGTCTCATATAATTACATGCATAGTCCGTAAATAATTCAAGCAATAATATGCAAAAATGTACTTTACGCATTAGCGAGTAAACTATTTGAGCAATAAAGACAATAAGAAATATACTTTAAATTTAAATATACGCACTAGCGCGTACAGCGAGACTATTTTAAATGTAGTGCTTAAAGTTCTTAGGCAATAAAGAAAATAGCAAATATTCTGCATATTAAGGAACCAGTGTGTAAAATATTTTACGCATTAAGACGTAATTTGTACACCTGTGTACATTAACCTTATGTGCGTAATATTCTTCGACGATAAAGGAAAAACAAAAATTTTCTTCTTATTTACTATAGGCATTAAAACGAAAAATGAAATTTATATACTTTACGCAATACGACGTACAAATTTACTGTACGCATTAATGTAGAGCGTAAAGTACTTGGACAATAAAGAACATAAGAGATGTTCTTGTTAGATAACTGTAGACACTACTGAGCAAAATAAAGTACTTTACGCACACGGACGTAAAAATATACTTTAATCATTAGTGAGTACTTTACGCGCTAGTGCGTAAACTGAGGTACTTAACGCACTTGGACGTAAAAAATGTACATTACGTAATAGTACGTAAAACTAGAATACCTTAAGCTCTAGTGCGTAAAGTATGGCACATTTAACTGTTACTCAAAGAATTGAAATTTTAATTCTTATCGGATGCGGGAATATGACTAGAACTCAGCAGGAGCGATTTACTAAATGAAAAATATCCAGATCGCCCTATCAGCCAATCAACAGTCAGTAAGTTAGAGTCTAAATTTAAAGAAACTGGCAATGTTGTAAATATTCCAAAATCTGGATGTCCAAGTATTAATGAAAATCAGAAACAGAACATTTTGATAAGTATGATAATCCTCATAATTCTTCACGATTGGTTGCATTAAACAATGACACTAGTCAGAGCACAGTGCTACGTATCTTGAGGAAGGAGAAATATCATCCCTACAAAATTCAACTTGTGCAGGAACTCAATGAAGATGATCCCGATCGCCGCTTACACTTTTGCGAAATTCTAATGGATTTATGTCAAGGAAATAGAAATTTACACCGGCAAATACTTTTTTCAGATGAGGCCACATTTTGTCTGAATGGTACAGTAAACCGTCAAACTTGCAGATATTGGAGTCGGGAAAATCCTCATTGGATGGCAGAGGCACATACCCAACACCCTCAGAAATTAAATGTGTGGGCTGGAATAGTTGACGATAGAATAGTAGGGCCTTTCTTCTTTGAAGGAACCCTTATAGGACAAAGATATTTAGAGTTTCTATAAAATGACCTTGTTCCAGCCCTTGCAGTAATTTTTCCTAACGATAATGATCCTGACATTCCTGACGATACCATATGGTTTCAGCAAGACGGTGCAGTTCCCCACTATGCGCGCCCTGTACGAGATTTTTTGGACAACTGTTTTCCTGGGAGGTGGATCGGCAGACGCGGACCGATAGAATGGCCTGCAAGATCGCCAGATCTTACACCTCTTGACTATTTTTTATGGGGATACTTGAAGTCAAAAGTGTACATTAATAAACCACGTAATTTAGAAGAACTTCAAAATCGCATTCGGGACGAAATACGCAGAGTTACCCCAGAAATCATTCATAATGTGCAAGAAGAACTTCTTCACAGACTTGCGCATTGTCAACAAGTTGGTGGATGGCAATTCGAACATTTAATTTAAGTATAAAATTTAATCAATTGTATTTTATTTTACATACCTCACAATTGTTAGTTTTTTATGGATAAAATTTACGTTTTCTAACATTCAATCGTCATTTACTCGAAAACTTTCCTATGTAAGAGGGCAAAATTTTAGTACTGTTTGATAGAGAATTAAAACGATCTTTCAGATTCAAGGAAAAAAATATGGTGTTGCCATTTAAAAAAAAATCGATGACGTCATTACTCGAAAACAAATGACATTTGAAATCGCATTTTACGCTAAAATATGTATTTTTTAAATTAAAAATCGACCTGTTCGAGGATTTTTCCCAAAAAAATAACTGTTTCGTTTTTATTGAATTTATTCCATACTTCTGGCGCATACTGTATATTAGAAGTACGGAAAACGCCATAATTTTCCACCAAAAACGCAGTTAACAGGATGACCTTCTTTTTTGTTACACCCTGTATAAATTCAATGTAAACAATTATACATAACAGAATGTGCAAAGGTTTTCAGACACAACTTGTGGAGAGGAATCAACAATAAAATTGTCTAGACTCTATAAGAGATTTAAAAGTGTAATTTAGTTAAAACAATTTTTAGTTCGACGATGGTTGTCCAAATAAGAAATTTTATTTTTTAATTAATATTATAATAACCTGCATATAGTTTCACAGCTTATCGAGTGCTTCCATTTTTAATAATTTATACTAGTCTTCCAGATGTCTGTTGAACCGACTGACAAGGTTTTTATTCGAATATGGCGAAGTTAGTCTAAGTGTATTTTGGTAATTGGGGATATAAAAGGTAAAACTTCATCAGCTCTATGATCACGTTGAAATGTCATTAAGGTGGGGAGGAATACAATATGGGTAGTAAAGGGGATAGGAGACATAGAAAGTATGAGGTAAACCCCTCAAAGCAGATTACAGAATCGATTTCGTTCGAAGAGCGGAGAAAAAGCAGTCCTTTTCCACTTTATGTGCTTGTTATTCTATCCTTTATATTTGAAGTGACCACTTAATGTGTTTTATCGTGGCAATATCAGATTGCTTCTATATAAACATAATATAAATGTTTACGATATACATATATATGCCCTTTTACCCGCCAATATCCTACTTTTATAGATTATTAAATATTTTCAATAATAATAATAAATCGAGACCTTAACGAGAATTCTACAATTTATTACCAAGCGACAGAAAGAAATAAATAAGTTATAATCCATATCAAAAGCATTTGCTTCAGTCAAGTGTGATTTTTGATTGTGTTGGACAAAGATCTTCGAAACTTTAGTGAAATGTATTCGACAGCTTTGAAATTTTTTATATAAAACAAATTAATTTTATTTGATTTTTATGAATTGTTTGTTTATTATTTAAGTTAAGATTTATTACTCGCCATAAAAAGTCTTGTTAATAGCCTCAAATTTCATGCTTTTTGTCTCGTACCATGTTTCGGTGCATTTATTATGTTTTGAAGGTCTTCAACATTTACATTAATAATAATAATAATAATATACCTTTATTCCGTAAAACATAAAAGTGTAGAACGCGTCACATTGGCAGAAAAACATAATATTATATGATACAACATATAGAACATACAGTCATAGAAAACAAACAATGGTAAATTAAGCAATACAAGATTACAATAAGGTCTCCTAAAATGATTACACTAAAACCCATCCGAATATAATTCCTGAAGCGAATAATATGTATTTACTGTTAAAAGTTCTTTTAATGTTTCTTAAATAATTCATTGTTTAAAACTTTTATATATTCCGGAATATGATTATAAATTTTTATTAGTTGACCAACTGCATTTTTTGTAAGAGAGTGAAATGAGTTTTCAAAGGGACTAATAAATTACTTTGCCTCCTACTATATTTATGTTGGAATTCATGTTTGGAGAATAATGGAAGATTCTGTTTCACAAAACATGCACTCTCTAATATAGCAAGACAAGGAAGAGTTGTTTGCTTTTAAAGATTTCTCTACAAGAATCAGTTTTCTTCATGTTATACATAATTCGGATGCATTTTTTCTGTAGGATAAATATTCCTTTAGATTCAGCGGAATTACCCCAAAAAATTATTCCATGTTTAATTCTTGATAAAACATAACCATAATAAGCAGTCAAACATGCAAATTCGTCGGTCGAATCATAGCCAGCTTTTAGAAACCTTGGAAGGAATAGGTATTAGAGGAAGGCCGTATTCGCTACTTAGAAGTTATTTGACCAATAGAGAGCAGTGTGTTAGGATTAACAACACGTTAAGTAATTTTAAGAAAGTGGAATATGGGGTTCCTCAAGGTACCGTTTTAGGGCCATTACTTTTTATAATTTATTTAAATGATCTTTTCAAAGTGCCCACTGATGGTTATGTAGTAAGTTTCGCAGATGATACCGCAATTTTATATCAGAGTGATAGTTGGGAAGACGAAGATATTGTGCGAGAATGACCTTAAAACAATTATAGAATGGTTCAATAACCATTTGCTTACCATAAATTTCGAAAAAACATATTATATTCCTTTTACTTCCTATGCAGTTAATTTACCGCAATATAACTACTTAACTACTTTTTTAAATGGCATTACAGCGAAAATTGATTCTGTGAATAGTAATAAATATTTAGGGGTATATATAGATTTTCATTTAAAGTGGAATGTTCAAGTAGATTATGTAACAAATAAAATTAGGTCATTATTATACAAATTTAAATACTTGTCTCAAATTTTGACAATGGACCAATTAAGGTTGCTGTATTTTGCATTAGTAGAAACGCATATAATTTATGCCATAGCAGTTTGGGGAGGTGTAACAAACCACCATGTACAAAGCTTGGAAATAGTGCAAAAATATATTATTAAAATAATACTTAATAAAGAACGTACTTACCCTACAAACGAGCTATTTCTTCATTGTAAATTATTTGACATGCGGCAATTTTATTGTTACTCCCTTTTAAAAATGCAATTTAAACACAAAGGTGAACTTCTTCCAGTTGATCATTTATATAGCACTAGGTACAAGGAAGGAATGTATAAAGTTATTAGATCTGAAAAAGTAAAAATGCAAAGGTCTTTTTTGTACTTAGGGCCAAAAATTTATAATGTCTTACCTGTAGAAATAAAGAGCGCAGACTCGTTTAATATATTTAGAAATAAAATTAAACAATGGCTATATAGTACACCAAGATTGCAGGTTCATAGCTTAATTAATGTTGGATATACTTAATTATTTGAATTTCCCTTATATTTTGTTGTTATCGCAGCTAACACAAATGTTTAGAAGATTTAGGTAAATATAGTACTGTATGAGTGTTGTGTGAATGTATATGTAGTTTGTAGGGATACATTTATAATTACTTCCCTATTAGAGATAATTAGTATTTTATTTTACTAAAAGTAAATTTAAATATGATAAATTTGATACACAAGGTTCGCCTTTTGTGGTATTTCAATTTGTTTGCCGAATACATTGAATGCTAATGTATATTACAATAATGTTACTATGCAAATAAATTATTATTATTATTATTATTATTATCATTATCATTATCATTATTATTATCATTATTATTATTATTATTAATGAGACAATATTCGGAGAGCATAACAGAAACTACTTAATTTTGAAGCTAAATATTTGACATGTTCTTTCCAACTAAGTTTACTATCTAAAATGACACCTAAAACATTGTCTGAGAAGATATAGTGAGTCTTTCTTCCTGAACGACTACGTCAATAATCTCCCGATTTTGGGTACTTATATTAATAATTTTTGTTTTATCAACATTTAGTTTCAAGTGAATGCCACAATAATATGATTGTATCTGAGATATGGCATTTTCTATGTTCAGTTGAAGATCATTTACACTTTTTCCTCTAACTAATAAAGTAGTGTCATCAGCAAACATGATAGTTTTGTAGTTAATATTTCCTGGTAGGTCATTAATAAACAGTAAAAACATTAGAGGACCTAATACGCTTCCTTGTGGGACTCCCGCCTTCACGCATTCATATTGGGATAATACGAGCTGACCAGTGTATTCATCTTGTATTCTGATGCACTGTCTCCGATTTAATAAGTAGGATTTTAAAAGATTTAGGCTATGACCTCGAAAGCCATACATATCTAGTTTTGTGAGCAACTGATTATGTTCAATGCTATCGAATGCCTTGGATAAATCCAGAAATATTCCCGCAATATGATCCTTAGAATTCAGTGCATCACTAACCTCATCCAAAAATTGATATATGACACTGGTGGTCCACCACCAGAGTGCATTGATAGTAATTATTTTAATCTTAATAACGAATTTTATTCACAAACTTGTGGTCTCCGAATGGGAAATTGTTTATCACCTGAATGCGCAGATATTGTGATGCAGGAGGTACAGGACAAATGTCTTGAAAAACTAGATTTTACCCCTTTGTTTTTTAAAAGGTATGTAGATGACATTATTACGTCTGTGCACAAACATAATGTGTCCACTTTGTCAGAAACATTCAATGGGTTCCATGAAAGAATAATTTTTACAATAGAAATAGAGGAAAAAAATAGGATATCATTTTTGGATGTATTACTGATAAAAGAAGATAATAAAATAAAAACAAATTGGTATCAGAAACCTACATACTCTGAACGACTTTTAAACTACTACTCGGCACATCCGCTATCAATGAAAATTAATATAATAAATAATTTGAAACATCACGAGGATTATCAAAAACAGAACATCAATTACATAAGGGAAATACTTATAAAAAATAATTATCCTCTTAATAAAATAATAAATAATAGTAATGTTAAAACAAATAATGAATGTGTCAGGGACACCTTAAAAAAGTTTTTCAAAATCCCTTATGTAAAAGGTCGCGCAGAGAAATTGATAAAAGTTTTTAGAAATGAAGAAAATATCAAGGTAGTACCCAAAAATGAAAATACTTTAAAAAAATATATGTATACAAATCTTAAAACAAAAATACCAGCCGAACTTCAATCAAATGTTATGTATGAATATATATATGTCCAACAAAGACAAAAGAAAGTAACAATACTGCACTTGCCGAACACTGTTATAGTAGTTTACATCATTTTGATTATGATTCAACTAAGATTACGGCAAACAAAATAATATCAAAAAACGGTTATTAGATGAAATGATATGCATAAAAAAGAAAAACACTCGGTAAATAAAAGATCGGATATTGAAACCCTCAGTAGATCATATTTTAACCTTATTGGGGAGATGTTTGTAAACTTTTCGTTTGGTTTTTGTTCACCCTTAGTCTCGTACGACAATATAACTTACATATAAACAGCATACGTAGATTTAATTTTTAATTTAATTTTTTTTTGCATGATATGCACAGGTTGTTGTTAGTTACATTTCTCGTTTATTCCCCATATTTTGTTATTTTATTATTCATTATATAAAGACATTTTGTTTATATAATTTTAATACTTTTGCTTTTAAATTTGTGGCATCTAATAATTGTTTCTGTGTGTAATCGTGCTTTCTTTTTTCATGTTTATGTATTTATTGTTGTATTCATTTTATTGTAATGTTTTAAACACACTTTTTTAATACTTTAATGTTAAGTTTGTTATTTATAAATTGTGATGTAATTTTGAATTTATTAAATTTTATAGTGTCCTGAGGATGTCACGATAAGCGACGAAACGTCGACAATTGAGAAAATTTGGTGTTTTCTTTGAAATTTGGCCTCTAATTTCCCACTTATAACTTATAATTTCACCTAATTGAACAACAAACTGTATATGGTGGCATGTGTTAAACTCTTTTGAAAGTATTATGTCTCAATCGTTAATTATTCTTGTTTTAATCCAGATGATTGATGCTACCCGGAAATGGAGTCGATATAACGCAATTACAATTAAATGTACATATAAAAAGCGTTACGAAATTTTAGTTAGGGAAGCCCGCAAAGTTGGCGAGCTGTCGAATTCTGCGTCCACAACCCTGCAATAATATTTGAGGATCTAAGCACTTTATTGATTAATACTTCTCAAATATGCTTTTTAGAAACTCATTCTAAAGTTGTTATAAAATTTTAAGCCTTTAATGGAAGCTACAGAGAAAAAACAAATTTTACATAATTTGAAAATAAACCGGTCCACTTTATGAGAGGAATTATATGCAGAAAACAATTTTCTCACACTTTTGGGAAAACAATTCGCAAGGAAATTTAATAACATCTCTGGAATATTCATTCTAGTCAAGGGAGATTTGAAGGAAGTCTGGACCGACTGAAATGATAATATGTAGCACTACATTGGGAATAAATTTAATAATATTCGAATATATAAGGCAGAAATATGTTTGTTTTGGAAATAATTATACGCATCTCTGTTTTGTTTGTTTAGTTTTAGCTTACTGGTGCTTTTCCATTACCTTACCGAATAAAATAAATATGTAGATATTTCCCTAAGTAGAAATTGAGCAAAGGCCAACACAATGTTATTTAGGAGTTTAAATTAGCAAATGATACAATTACGACATGTGGAAAATGTAAGTGAGTTAATTAAATCAAAACGCAAAAAATATTTTGATTAGAAATTAATTCCTGTTTCACTTTGGTCATTTAATAATAATAATAATAATTTATTTGCGACAATTACATTATTTACAATTATTTCATTTATATATGATATCTATACATTAACATGCACCCGGCAAATAAATTGAAATACCACAAAAGGCGAACCTTGAGCGTGGATTGACATCACAATTAACCTAACATTAAATATAATATCTAAACAAAGTTTCTAGTGACTAATAAGAGGTTACATTCTTTAAGACAAAAGTTGAACAGATTGGTTATGTTTCGAGGTAAGTAAACAAAATGTATGCAGATACACAAAATATACAACACTTGCGCTTAGATTAGCTACAAATATAAAGGGGCATCGTATCATTAAGTATATTAGGTATCAATCAAATTGTGTATTTGTGATCTTGATGTATTATACATCCATTTTTTAATTTTAGATTTAAACATACTATATGAGTTAATAATTTTTATTTCAGTAGGTAAAATATTAAAAATGTTAGGTCCTAAATATAGAAAAGATCTTTGCATTTTTGTTTTTTCAGGTTTTTCAGGTTTAATAATTTTATACATGCCTTCTTTATATCTAGTATTATATGTATGATCGACTGGAATCAGTTCTTCTTTATGTTTATACTGTATTATTAAAACAGAATAACAATATAGTTGTCGAATATCTAATAGTTTGCACTCAAGGAATAACTCATTTGTAGGGTAAATACGTGGTTTGCTAAATATTATTTTAATTACATATTTTTGAATTATTTGTAAGTTTTGTAAATGATTGTCCGTTACACTTCCCCAAGCAATTATGCCTTAAATAAAATGAGTGTCAATCAACGCGTAGTACAACAATCTTAGCTGATCTACTGTTAATATTCGAAGGAGGTACTTAAATTTGTGCAACAAGAATCTAACTTTGTTAGTAACATAATCAATTTGTGTATCCCACCTCAAATGAGTATCAATAAATATTCCTAAGTTCATTAATATTGCGCACGGGATCAATCTTAATTGTAACTCCATTTAAATTGAAAGATAAACAATTATAATGTGGCAAATTAATAGCATAAGAAGTAAAGGGAATATAAGAAGTTTTTTCAAAATTTATTGTTAATAAACGACTATTAAACCAATTTACAATGTTTGTAAAATCATTTTCACACATTGATTTTAAATTTTCCCAGGTATCACTACGATAAAAAACTGCGGTGTCATCTGCAAAACTTATTATGTTATCTTCTGTAGGCAGTTTAAAGAGGTCATTCAAATATATAATAAAAAGTAAGGGTCCAAGAACAGTACCTTGAGGCATTCCTCAGGCATTCTATACTTTTGAAATGACTTAATGTGCTATTAATTTTAACACATTGCTCCCTTTTACTTAAATAGCTTTTTAGTAATGAATATGGACTGCCTCTTACACCTATTCTCTCCAAAATTTCTAACAGTTGGATATGGCTAACAGTATCGAACGCTTTGGCCAAATCCACAAAGACACAAATTGCAGGTACTGTTTCATCTAGTGCCTTGTAGATTTGAGCCGTTAATGCAGCAATTGCATCCTGCGTCGATTTTGCCCCTCTACAGCCGTATTGCTTTCCAGATAATATATTATACTTATTTAAGTAATCAACAAGCCTTCTTTTCAATATTTTCTCGTAGATTTTTGCAGGTGAAAGTGGCGGAATCAAAAATACCAGCAAAAAATGTCCCATTTTAATCTAAAATCGACAGGTCTTTTTAATTGTATCGCTAAATGGATTTCATTCAGCTACTTATGTAACTACGTCTGGAGTATCCCAAGGTTCGCACTTGGGGCCACTGCTTTTTATTATTTACCTTAATAATATACATTTATGTTTTCATCATAGTAAGTACGCTGATGACATAAAGATATTCCCTGGAATAAATAGTTTAGCTGATTGATTACTTGTCCAGACCGATCTTGATAGATTTTTTGCATATTTTAATGTGAATAAACTTAACTTTCTTAATATAGAAAAATACTTGTTACTTTTACTGGAAACATTAAATACTCATATGACTATAATTTTAATCAAATTAATCTGAAACAAGTTTCTGTAATCAAAGATTTAGGTATAATGTTTGATAGTAAAATGATATTTAATACACACATTGATTATGTCGTTGGAAAAGACAGTAGGATGTTGGGTTTTATTATAAGAAATGACAGATCTTTTAAATCACCTGAGGCACTGAAAACATTGTATTTCGAATATGTGCAAAGTAAATTAAGTTTTGCTTCTGTAATTTGGCCCCTCAGTATAACATTTACATTTCTAGAATTCAGTTAGTTCAAAACAGGTTTCTTAAATTCTTGGAATATAAACTACATGGAGCATATAACATTAATTCTATAGCAGTCATCAAAAAGGACATGATGTACCTATATAAAGTACTCCATAGTTATGTGAGCTCGCCCTTACTTTTATCTAATATTAATTTTTATGTGCCTCCCTGTAACTCTAGAGTACGTCACTCTTTTTCAATACATTTTTGTAAAACTCAATCTGGATACAATTCTCCAATTAATAGAATGTTTAAATTTTTAACACGAATTTTTCTAATGTGGATATTTCTAATATTACTATATGTATTTTCAGAAAGCATATTATGATTTTTTTTCTTACAAATTTGTTAGCTATTTATTCTAATATAATGTAGTTTTTATTTCTCTCTCCTACATGATAAGTGTACTTGTGATATATTTTTGTAGTGTTGTAATTTTTTCTATTTCCAATATTGCATACCAATTTCTTTGATATTTTATAATTTATTATGTGAAACACTTTTTTAGGCTACTTTGCCTGTTGTGTATTCCCTATTTTGTTAATAACTAAATAAATAAATAAAGATCTCATAATTGTCAATATCAAGGACTCCAAAAATCATTCTGCCAGATCCTTGATGATATATAAAGAAATAAATAATGGATATATTTTTAATCTATATGGAAAATATACAAGCTAGAAACTCCACAACGTCCATTATTTATAGAGTACAAGCATGGAAAATGTACTATCCAACCCGTAGGCATCAATTCAATAAGAAAAATACCCTCCGAAATCGCAGCTTATGTACACCTTCAAAATATGGAACTATATACAGGTCACAGTTTTATGTGGGCATCTGCCACTTTTCTTGCAGATTGTGGGGAAGGCATCACAAATATTAAAAGTTTAGGAGGGTGGAAATCAACCTCTGTTGCTGAGGGGTACTTAAAAGGCTCTACAAAGCGGAAAAATGATATGTCTAACAAAATCCATCATTTGAACACTATAATTTTCAAACTGCAATGTACAGCCATTAACGTCTTGTCCGGATGTATCATCAGTAATCAACAGCCTCGATTTGAAGCCTGTTTCTGAAGAAATTTCTTCCCAATGTGTTTCCCGAATTAGAGCAATCTTCTTCCAAAAAGTAGCTAACTTCAACCCACATTCCACCCGCAATTAACTTACATAACTCGTCTAACTGTACGTTTACAATTAACATCACTAATAATATAATAAGTTCTCATGTGTTTATTACTCCTGTTATGTTACTTTTATTTCCGTTTGTATTAATACAGATTTAAGAATATAACTATTACAACTGTTATTTAGAGCAAAAGAACATTTTACTATGTGTGTTTTTCTAATATAATGCTAAATGCTATACAACTTTTTCAACTAAAAGGTAAGTAAAAGTTTTTTACATTCGTTTAAATTTTTCTTCACGACTTATGTCCTTTCATAATTTAATTGTTTGCTTCCTTACAAATTATATTAATTAATCGACATAAAACCATAATCGAATTTATTTGCTAATTGGCATTTTGAGTTAAAAGAAAAATACTTACGAAAGGTTCACTCGCTATACAAGATGATCGAGGGGGAACCGCCAATATTGCGTGTAGTGTTCAGGGGACAAAAATGAACAAAAAAGCCTAATAAACATATGATCGAATATCAATGGTTACTGAGACAGCAATTAAAATATTTTTACCCGAGTTAATTATTTAAATGCATCAGTAGAGAAGTGTTTATTCTGTATAGGTTATATAAATTATAACATTAATTAAAGATGTAATAAACCGAAATTAATTCATTAAATTTTCAAATTTACCACCGTCCGCCTCGATGAATGCTCGGCTCGTTTGTAGATTACACGGGTAGCTTATTGCAGTACACGGTGATTTTCTCTTATGAGTGCTGCACAATTGACAATCCGATTAAAATCGATCGAATAACGCCTCTTGTGTTTACTTCTGCTGCATATGCTAACGATTTAAACCATCCCCAATGGCAGTAAACAAGGGGATTTAAACCTGGTGACCTTGGTGGCCAATTTTGGAAACCACCTCGGCCAATCCAGCGTTGTGAAAAGCGATTGTTGAGATGACTGATCCCAACACGACTAAAATGGGCAGGAACACCATCATGCTGAAAGAACATGATTTGCCTAATATCCAGTGAAACGTCGTCCAGTAGATCTGTCAAATTATTTTCTCAAAATTGTACATATCTAGCTCCAGTAAGATGACCATCTAGCAAAACTAGGCCAAGTAATTGATTATTAATCATACCACACTACACGTTAATGCTGAACCGATGCTGAAAATTACTTTCCACCGTGGCGTGCGGATTTTTATCTGACCAACGATGTTCATTGTGACAGTTATTTATTCCATCACGAGTGAATTGAGCCCCATCAGTGCGCCTTATACTTACACTCGGGCTACGTTGTACCATATTAAGAATTTCGTGGGAAACATTCCAGTTTCACGTGCATTGTTGAAGACTGTCTGGAATACATTTCTGACACTCTTCTGTTCGGGAATCGACGTCGATATTCAGCAGCTGCACGATTAGCGCTACAGTTGTATACCCATAAATAAAAATAATATCAGCATATTCTCGATGACTAAATGTGGCAAGCATTACGAAATTAAGTATGTACAATACCGACTAAACGAACGCACATGTAAAAATAAATGCGAAAGTTATAAAATAAGCGTTCACAAACGTCAAAATAAATGAGACCATTATTAATCACTAATGTGAGTTTGGTTTAGAATTCATGACCTACTCAAAATAAAATATCAAATAGAGCTTTCGCAAAAATAGCAAGAAAAATATTTTTATCTCAGTAACCGTTGATATTAGAGTATACAAGGTCAACCTTAAATAAGTACAAATATTTTAACTGTAGGTATAGTTCGTGATATAGTCTAATGAGTCATTTTTAAAAATTTCAAATATTTACGGAGATATTAATGTTTTTTAAAAATACCCACTTTTTGAGGACCGCTGAACAGATAGACCACTCACGTAACCTAATATAATAAACCATATGATTTACTGAAGGCGAGGTTGTTATTCATCTGTAAGACAAATACTTTTTAAACGTAAATTCAATTTTTTCATTGTTTCTAATTTAAAAAACACTTGTTTTTAGCAATAAGTAAAGTAAAATTATCATAAACGATTAAAATATGAATTTCCGCAAGTTCGATACTATCAATTGAAGAATTCAGGAAGTTACTTTGCTCAATGATTTCAAGAAAATATCCATAACTGTACATAAAAGCTTATCTACTAACTGAAAAACCAACTATATAAGCAGTTATCCATATTTGACAAGTTAATACCATTGTACACTCCTAGAAAATGATCACAAATTATCGTAGTTTCGTAGTGGGTGAAACAGATTTTAAAAATAAACACAAAACATGAAATAACAAAATAACTTGCTTGATGTATGCGTTCAATATCAAGAGAAGGCAAAGTAAAATATTTAAAAGCAGTCAATCGCATGCAAAAAAGAAACTGGTGTCGTAGGCACAGGTAACAGGTAGGAGTCACGAGCATTAGGCGCACTGTCCCGCACAAGCCCCATCCTCTAGGATTGATAGAGGTTATGTTGATATTGATACCGGTGCACTAGTATGGTTCAGGGCAAAGAAATAAGCTGTGGCAAAGGCAAGTGGAAACAAAACACGTAATAGTTGTGGAAAGGGATTTGACAATTTCAATACACGTAAATTGAAAGTTAATATGAGATACTTTTGTATCTACTGAAACCGAACTAAGCTAATCGTTTGTTTAAGTAATGCACTGCTTGACGCATCTATTATAAGAGTTGCGGCACTATCGTATAAAACGTATTTAAATCGTCTTATTATTTCCACGGGCAGTTTTTAATTGATTTTTTTCGTGAAATACAGTGTGATTAAATAAAATATGGCGCATTATTCAAACAGTGAAAAGGTTGACATGCTAAAAGCATATTTGTTAAATAGTGAAAATCAGTGATAGTTATAACGATAAAGTAATATTTTCATAAACATATTTCAATGATTCTTTGACATGTCTAAAAATTCTAGTTCTCATAAAACGTTTAAAAATATTAGTTCGGATCAGCGGTCCTCAACAAGTTTTCGATTAAAAAATCACAAAGGTTATTTAAAATGTGACTTTTATTCCTGATTTTTTTTGTAAAAAATCTATTATGTGTTCTACACAGTGAACTGTACTGCTGGTTAAAATATTTGTTCTTATTTAAGGTTCATCCTGTATGTTTATTAGGCATTTTTGTTCATTTTTGCCTCCTAAACATCCTTTTCGAATATTGGGGGTTCCCCTCTCCCGATCACCCTGTATAAGCTACAGTCGTAAAATATATCTAAAGTGGATATTTGTTAGAAATTAAATAAAAAAATAATATATTGTTTTAAAATAGCCTAGAACTAATACAAAATGAAATACGTTTAAATCTGTCCATATTTGTAGCAATAAATACAAATAAAATAACGCTTTTCCATTAAATTTATTATATATTTCCGAATCCCAGGGAAGAATTATACAGGTTCTGATTTGCTAAAAGGCCAAACCGGAACAATGGAGTTATTTTCTTTATCGCACCACCTAAAGTAAATCTCAATCTGCCGATTACTCGAGAACTTAAGAAGAAAATCCGCGGTGAAATTAAAACATTTCAACACTTTTCAATTTCCCCGGATTCGGCTAACTGTAAAAAGCCGGTATAATGTAAGATAAACGCTGAATGACTGTGAACCGTGTAAAATTTGTGGATAAGAAATTAGTAGTGATCTAATATTAAAGCGATTTAACTAATTCAGCTCAAGGGTCTTTATGTTTAAGCATCATTGCATCGTAATTGGTAGAGTAACTCAAATATAACCGCAGTGTGCTGTGTAAGCGCAAAAGTAATCAATGCCTTTAATTGGAAGTGTTTATGCAACTAATGCTGCATTCGAAAAAACAATAATTAGGCTAATTACGTCCATGCTACAATCTTAAATGATATACTATGTCGAAATTATACAGGATGACTCAGTAATAATGTCATTAATTTTAAGAAAGTATAGGGAAAAATGAGTATAATACGACCCAACAAATATTTAAAGTTAAAATTATAGAAATTTGACCTCTGAATTGGTCAAAAAAAATTTCAAGACCTATTCCGTATAGGGAAAGTTTACCTACGAGGTGTGGCAATTAAGTTCCGGGAATTTAGTTATAACTCGGAAACTGGCAACACGGCATCGTTCGTGAACGTTTCTCTAGAGAGAAGGATCTTCCTTTTAGTTTCAGTCCAAGGTTGAAGTCGATAGCACGTTTGGTTTGTGTTTTATGAGCATTTTTTGGAAGTAACTTCTTTAGAGGCGTCGTAAATATGAGTTACTCAAATTACAAGCAACGTGTTTTGATTAAATTTTTAGTAAAATCTGGTTAAAAATCCTCGAAAATCCTTCGAAAATTGCAGGCGGTGTATGGAGACAAGTGCATGTCGAATGAGCAAAACGGTTCAAGGAGGGGTGTGAATCGGTAGAAGACGATCCACGTGAAGAAACTTCCGTCACCTCTCGTACTGACGCGAATGTTGACCATTTGCGTGCACTGATCACATTTGACTGGCGCCTAAGCATTCGTGCGTTGTCTGACGAGTTAAACGTCAACAAAGATGTTCGCAAGATGTAACATGAAAATTTGAATACGCGAAAGATTTGCACAAAGATGGTGCCAAAAGTTCTCACCCGTGAACAGATAGACATGCGAAAATCGATCTGCGAGAATTTGTTGTCCCGCATTCGGAGTGACGGTAGAGACTGGATGAGTCGGGTAGTCACTGGAGATGAGACCTGGATATTTGAGTATGACCCCGAGACCCGTAAACAAAGACAGCAGTGGATGGAAGTGTGGAGAGCAGCCTACGAAAGCGAGGATGTCCAAGTCACGACTGAAGGCAATGTTGATCGTTTTTTTCGATATTCACGGCATCATTCATCGTGAATATGTTCCTGCCGGCCAGACAGTGACTGGACTGTTCTATGTTGGCGTCCTGGAACGGCTGCGGGCCCGCGTTTTCCGTGTGCGACCCGAACTCGCCGAGAACGGCTGGATCTTGCACTATGACAAAGCGCCAGCCCATTCCTCGCTCATTGTGCAAGAGAAAAGGCATTCCAACGTTGCCGCACCCACCCTATAGCCACGATATTGCCTCCTGCGATTTTTTTTATTCCCCAAGATGAAGTCGCACCTCAAGGAAACTCATCATGGCGGCGTACAGGAGGTCAAAGAAGCTGTAACCGTAGTGCCGAACGGGTTAACTGCGGAGGATTACCAAGAGTGTTTCAAATCGTGGGAGCAACGTTGGAAGCGTTGTGTAGAGAGATTGTAAAGATCGATAATAAAATTTTGGCAAAATTTAATTTGCTTGTTTTTTCATTGACAAATTCCCGGAACTTAATTGACACACCTCGTATACTTGTTAGCCTTTCTTCTTGTGGGGAAAAAACTAAAGAAATATGGAAGTTAATAATTGGTCGGTAAGAATTTTATGCCAATAAGATAATTAGGCCTAAAAGAAGATAATTAGGCCTAAAAGAAATACAGACCAATTTTATGTTAAAATATCAAAATATAAAATATCTTGACATACATACATATTAATAGCGAACAGGGATAGGAAGAGAGAGACAGACTGTAAGTCAAAGCTACAAGTAGAGTAGGAGTAGGCATATGGGAATCTGTAGACATTTAGATTATAATATAATATATGTATATTTGAGTTTCCATTCAACAAATGGTACAACCCAGGAAATTTTTTCGTATAATATGATGACCAAACTTTCATAAGAACAACGCGCTACATAAATATGCAATTTTCTTATAACTTCTTAATAATATTACTATCTTGGAAAATAACTTAAAATAAAAACTGAATGTATTTCGTGATCAAATGTGTTTAATAATCTTTCATCATAAATGTATTAACTAATATTATCTGTTTTAACAAAATTTTAATGAGTAATCAATTAAAAATAACAAACAAAACATCTAGTATGGACGCTCCATTAAAATATTGACTTTCAAGTCAATGCAAATTTTAACTTTGTGGTTGAAATTTCCTCCAAATGAAGATATTTTATAGTAATTTATTACCAACTAAGTTATTACTAGGTACATACATATAAAATCATACTCTTAAATTTATTTGTGATCAAATTGAAGCCAATAATATTATGTCTAGATATAATCCAATCAAATAAACAGAAACAAAATGGATAATTCGGAACGGAACCCAATTCAAATTTCAATTCACATACATTACTGAATTCATCTGATTTCTCACACGAGAGTGTGGCCTTGGCAAACGATAATAAACTAATCCTAGTGGAAGTTAAGTTTCATCAAAGAATCATTCGAATTCTTGCTGGATACAGATCAGCCCATCAACGGAACCTCTGGAATTTATAGAAAATTTAAGAAACTGTTCTCAAAGTAATAGTAATTGTAGCTTACTATTTTCTGTTTGTGGGAGATATGACCGTTAATATACTTGAAAATGACATAAGTGAGTCTACAACTGAATATCTAATGCCTTATATGAATTTAATTTTCATTCTGCTATCAACGACTATACGAGAATTACAGAGAATAGTAAGTCTTGCTTGGATCATATATTTATTAAAACAAAACACGATCATGAACGTTTGATGCCGTTCGTAATAAAAACAAAAATAACCGACCACTATACTGTACTCCTACAAATTGTAATCCAAACCGACAATAATGAAAGCCAACTGAACAACACTAAGAGATATAAAAGAATTAACTATAAAAGACTCAAAGAAAACATGGCACTTACTGACTTTAGCGGAATTTATAATATGGTTGATACTGAATCTGGGTTTTCCAAGTTTTTAACAACAATTTCAGACGAAATACAAAAATGTACTTTTTCATTTACGACCACAAAAATAGAAAGAAAACGAAAAACCTGGATAACAAACGGCATCATCAAGTCAATTAATGAGAATGAGCAATGCATTGCTTATAGAAACTATTTAAATATCCTTATCAGAAATGTTAAAGCAGACTTTTATAAAAATCAAATTACACAAAAAAGTAATAACAGCAAAGCACTATAGGAAACCGTTCAAGAACTGACCTCTTCAAGTAGAATGACGTCGAATCCCGAACGTATAACACATAATGGTATAATGGTAAACACCCCAAAATAAATGGCTGATATATTCAATAACCATTATGCTACTGTTCCATTCGATAAGTCTAATCACTCGGAATCTATGTTTCTGACTCCAACCACTCCACTAATGTAATAAAAGAACTGAGAAATAACAAATCACCTGGAGAGGATGGAATTACAAGTGAAATTTTAAAATCTATGAGCTTATATATAAATAAACCTCTAGCGTTTCTTTTCGATAGATGCTTTGAAAAAGGATATTTTCCTTTTGCATTAAAAATATCAGCAGTAGTACCAATATTTAAATCATGCGATAAAGCTGATGTAAGTAACTATCGCCCAATATCTTTAATCACTACGATTTCAAAAATAATAGAAAAAGTGCTAAAACAAAGATTATGCATGTATTTGGACAAACACTCAATTCTTTCATCCAGGCAGTATGGCTTTAAAACCAGAGTTTCCACACAGGACGCTATATTTCACTTGACTTCAAAAGCATATTCAGCATAATAAGAGATCTCTCGGTATATTCATAGATCTATCAAAGGCGTTTGATACTGTGAGCCATGACTTTCTGTTGAATACTTTGAATGAAATAGGAGTAAGAGGTCCTGCGTTTAAGCTTTTTAAAAGCTACCTAACAAATCGACAACAGTTTGTCAGAATTAATAATGAGTGTAGTGAACTACAAAAAATTACCTATGGAGTACCGCAAGGCTCAGTTCTGGGTCCGGTTCTCTTTAACATCTATTTAAATAATCTGTTTCCCTTAATACGTATGGAGAAATTATAGCATATGCTGACGATACTTGTTTCTTTTATGATGATGATTGGGAAAGTGTAAAACTGCAAGCTGAAAAAGATTAATTGATAATATTTAAATGGTTTAATTCGAGATTACTCAGAGTAAATTATGACAAAACACGATTTTTGCTATGTGGATGTCCGTTCCACCCCTACCTTTCAGACAATGACGATTAGACAATATTACTATCCAATCCGTTTCAGAATTTAAGTATCTTGGCGTCATGTTGGATAGTCATCTGAAATGGCATCAAGTACGTCATAAAAAAAATCCGATTTTTATTCCATAAGTTTAAGGTTTTAAAAGACATACTTGATATTGATATGATGAAAATAGTGTATACCTCGCTAGTTCAATCTCATTTAATATATGGAATTTTGGCATGGGGCAACGCAAATTATAATGTTTTGTAGAACTTAGAAGTGATCCAAAAAAGAATTCTTAAAATAATGTATAGAAAGAAATTTACCTTTTCATCGAATGATCTCTTTGCTGGGACTTCTCTAATGGATATAAAACAGCTTTTCTTTTATTTATTATGTTCTTATCAACATAAGAATAAAAGTAGGTTAAGAACAAGGGACTATACGTATGAAACGAGAAATAAAAATAAAATATATATAACAGTTAAAGTAAATAAATGCGTCGGACAAAAATGCCACACCTTTCTTGGTCCAAAGTTATATTCCGCTTTACCTAGTAGCCTAAAATCTTTAAATAATGATGTAATTTTAAAAAAAAACTAAAACAGTACATTTTTGCAACACCTAGAAATCAAATCCGTAGTACAGTTAGTAGAGCTTTAAATATTCATTAATTAAACGTCCAGATGGGTCTATTTTCAGTTGATGCAATCTTCACACCTTACTAATACTTGTAACAGCTTGAAAGGGAGTGTACCTCTAAGTTGTTTCCTACATATAAATATATTTTTTGTAAAAGGTTTTATGTACAATTTTGTAGCAAATATATTTATTATTATTATTATTATTATTATTATTATTATTATCTGAGATGGTAACAGTGTTATTATAATATGGAATACTTAAGACGTATTTATTGATATATCATCTCTAGGTTGATTTACATAATCTGCAGTGTTGACCGATTTTAATAGGCGAAATATGAGCACAATAATTCACTGAAGATGGCCAAAACTCTAAACAACATCACTCCATTGCACGAAGAACTGTCTGAATACATGTAACAAGAAGCTTGCTCCCTAAAAGACATTTTTAAAACACATTTACGTCGAAGTAGTATTAAGTAAATTTATACCATAATATAGGACAATATTTCTATTAGGTTAATTGAAATAATTAAATTGCATTTTTATAAACACCCAATGTAATCAATAGGAAATCATGAAAATTTAATAATAGATGCCTAACCGCAGTAATCAGCGCCGACAGGCTGTAATGGGACACTCGGTACAGCTAAAAACTTGGCAGTTCAAATTCCTGTTTAATATGTTACTGGCGGAATATGTCGAACATCGTTCCGTTCTGTTTTCCTATGCAAGCGAGGTCGCCGTCGAACTGCATCTGATCTGAAACATATTTATCCGACTTTTCCCTTTTCTCCCTTCTTCATCCATCAGTTATAATTTCCACATGGTAGAGGTTGGTGAATTTTGTGTTTGTGTCGTCAGTACAGTTTATAATTATTAATAAAACTTGCAAATTGCCTAAATAAAAATGCAATTCATATACTTTTTTATGCAAAATACAGATTTTCATATAATATTATTTTATTACATTGTCTGTGTCAAAATAATTTTAAAGACCCAATTGCTTCTAATGTGAAAAGCAATAAAATAATATTATAAGAAAATCTGTATTTTGCATATAAAAGTACATTCTGATTATTATTTAGGTTAGGTTCTACATTATCTTGAGCAACACGAAAATATTTAGGTACATTTTTTTAACTAAAACTGAAAAAAATGTAATAAATACAAAAGATAAGGGCAACATGTAGTATATTGCATTAAAGACGAAAAAACAGGCAATGTTTTGTGGCCATAGCCTGCTTCAATAAAAAAAAATTTTATCCGCCTAGAGGGCGCAGCGAACCACATACGATATTTCAAAAATCTGATTATATTAGGTGGAAGATATCAATTTTGCAGTAAAAATTTATTACCAATAAGTTTTCTCTATCTCTTAAAATAAAAAAGTTAGACAGCCTTAAAGTTTGGGCACTTTATAGGTTTTTTTTTTGTTATTACTCATAAAGTTGGTCATGGATCTCAAATTTGTTTTTACGAGCATAAAGGCTTCCAAAAATGCAACAAAAAACAATTAAAGATTTTTGACGTATCTCGCATATTAAGCGAGATACATGGGAGTAGCCCTCTTATGTGATACAGCCTGTATATATAGCCAATGCACAAAATGAAAAATACAACAAATATATACATACACCCCGTATATAATATGCAATCAATAGTAGTTGTTCCAGTATATCAGTCCGTTTGAAATATATTTGAATATTTCACTTGAATTTGCAACATTATTTGTGTTTATATTATTATTGCGAGTATTGCCAAATTATAAAACAATCGCGGTAATGATTATCCTATGCAGTTTACATAATTTAATTTTACACTTATTAATATTTGGCATAATACAAATACCACGGTTACCATTTAAATAAATTATACGAAACCATTTCGTATGTATATGAGGCTAATTCTGGAACAGTTATGAATATTATAATAAATATTTTTTGTAAACTAAACCGCAAAATACTGCTATGAGGGGAAATATCAAAATTAATAATGACAGATATTGTCATAAAATGGATTTGATTTGAAAAACCAGAAAGTTATTTAAAGCAGCATAACCTCAAACATGATGACTGGTTCACAATATGGAATCAACAATAGTAGATGCCATTTGAGAAACGAAAGTTGATATTTAAATTACATTGAAAACGACCAAATCCAAGATCAACAACAGTCAATTTATCATAAAAGAACTCAATCCTGTGTTAGTCGAAGACTATAGTGACAGTTGTACCAAGTTTTTTCAATTGGTCCAGATATGTTGTACAAAATATAATCAAAAGTGTTCGGCGTCATTCGAATATACTGAAACAATTTGGGGGATACTTTCTGAAGTCATTACATAAATGATGAAATGAGTACAATATTTACGTTGCTTACGCACGTAATTTTCAATATACCATTTAGCAGAATTTGAAGATACAAATTCTTCTTCAGCATCACTTATTCTATAAACGGGGACTTGGAACAACTGCTTTTAATTTACCAGTAACACAGCTCTACATATAAACACATCGAAGAAAGATACTTTTGAATAGCTGCTATTGCACACGTTTGCATAAAAATGACTTGCAAAATGTTCATCCTTTAAAAGATAGAGCCCTTCAAAGTTTTCAAAAAAATATGAAATAGCGGCTGTAATTTGAAAACTAAAAAAATGTAAAAAAGTTGAATTCTCTACTAATACATGCAACTTTTCAACAGTTTTTTTGAAAATTTCTGCCCTTAGGAAAGGGTTGAAATAAGCATCCCGTAAGTTTTTTTTTTGCTACAACTTATTTGTTTGACATAAATTAAGTATTAAAAAATACGTATCGGATCGCCTGCTTTAGTTGAAAACCTTTACCTATTTTACTTTTTTGCTTTAAAACTAATTAACAAAAAACATAAATTCATTACAAGTCACAAAAGGTCTAGTGACAGAAACTAGCATGACAGTCACCTACTATTAGTAGCAATCGTGTGTGATATAATGCGAATGATAATGAATTTAATTTTTCTGTTAATAAACGGTTAGTTTTAAAGCGAAAAAGAGAAGTCAACGTTTTAAAATAAACCAGGCTATCTTATACGTATTTTTGAATACTCAATTTTTGCCAAACAAATAAATTAGGGGATGCTCATTTCAACACACTCCAAGGGGCAAAAATGTTCGAAAAATTGTTGAGAAGTTGCACATGCATTGGTAGAAAATTTGTGTAAAATTTAATTATTATACCTTTCTTGGTTTTCAAATTCTATATATTTTTTTCGATAGATTTTTTAAAAATATTGAACAAGTACATGGCATGCAGGTGCAGAAAGTTTTTACTTGCTTTACATTGATCGTAGATCGCGGTCTTTCCATGTCAACACCAATGGCTTGACTCACAACGGTCCAGCATGCTCATGAAAGCCCTATAGTTACGGGAGCTTTGAAATTGATGCCTACTCGCTGATACCTGTATTTATCCTCGTCATGCGCTGGTATCTATTACAAACATCTACATTAAACTATCCAATTAGTTTAAAAATAGCGCTGTTTCCATATTTCCAGCTGTAAGGTAACAACAATTACATAATTAACAGGCACAACGCGGGAAAAACACGTGGGCACTCTAATTTTACAGTAGACATAAAATAAATGGAAAAGAAGACGTAAAATGTTAGAGTGGCTTCGCAATCTAGCGTAAATTTAGGACAAGTGTAGATACATTTACACCCAAGTGATATGACAGCGTGTTAAATTACTGTAAGTAACTATAACTGATCCTCTTTCATTTCACAAAGCTATCTAGCTTAGATAGCTCTACTAACTACTCTTCGTTCGCTGAACATGCCAACTACTTTTACTTTTACTTCCCACGCCACGTTATTCAATGTAGCAGGCTTCCTACGGGTTTGTATAAAGCGCCAAAAATGTTAGCTTCGAAAGTAAGGCGAAAAATGCTACATAAAATTTTCGAAAGTAGAGTAAACATTTACTATTTTGCGTAAATGAGTTAATACGAAAATAATAAAATATATTAAAATATATACACTACTGTTTTAAGAAACAAAATTACTTGAATATTTACAAGATAAGCTACTCTAATTTGCACAATGTGCAAGCAATTCGAAAGAGAAATGAAAATTAACATTCAGTTTGTGTAAATGTCTTAGGTATCCGTATTTTTCGTCACAAAATCAAATTTGTGATGTTTTCACGTACAGAAATTTCGAAAAATAAAAAGCGTAGAACAAAAGCGATATCAAAAATAAAATTGTTGTTGTTTTGTTTATCCCCGTTTAATATTTTTCTCAAATAAAATAAAAACTTAAAAGCGTTTGTAAGACACACATTATTTTATTATTCTAACCCCACATTTTGACAATTGTTTTCGCATACTTATAAACAAAAATCAACAATCTTATATGCAGAACTAAGTAGGTTTATGTTACAGCAATATTCACATCTACAGCTTTTAAAAAAAATATAAGTATTTTCAAAGATTTATGTACCTAAAAATTTTATCTCGGTAACATTCCTGTTATTTGCTAAGCTCTATACTATTCAGTTCTTAAATTTTATTTGTATTTGAAGAAAACACTATATTAAAAATTTACCGCTTAATGTATAAATGATTGGATCTGAAGCCTAAATAAAATAATGTATCCACTTTCATATTAATGTTTAAAGTAAAACTAACTTACCTAAAGGTGTTAAATAAAATAAAATTAATAAAATTTGTGACAGTTTTATTTAACAAGGTGGAAAATAAATAAACAAGTAAAGTGAAAATCGATTACTACATAAACTTTCGGCGGTAAAGTAAAAAAAAATAATCATAGTTTTATTATAATAATAAATAATAATAATAATTTATTTACAGAAATGTCAATATTGACAAAAATAGTTTGTATAAATGTGTTAGTAAATATTAAAGATATAATCATTATACTAAACTGTAAATAAAACAGGTAACCGATAAGTGTACGAAGACACTTGTTTCGATACAACATGTGTAAAAACTAATATAGCAAAAAATTAATAAAATAGTAGTAAATGGATACTAACAATATATTAACAGCACTTCACTAACACTCACATACATATACAAAGATTCAAACATACATTCATACATACATTCACAAACATACAGACAAATTTATTTTTATACTTATAATATATATAATAATACTACTATATAAAGAATTATTCCATAATCAACAAAAAATAATTATAGAAAATTGAAATTTTAAGTATACAAACTTTACGAAGAAATACATCTACAAACAGTGGTGGAACAGAACAGTGCTAGGTATACAGCAAAGTTTCTCATTGAAACTAAATAATTAAATTACAGAAAGAGGTAAGTGTTTTATTCTATATAACTATTTACAATTTCTCTAGAGGTGGTCATAACGAACAGTTTACATTGTTTTTTAAAGGAAAGCAAATTTAATGACTGAATTTCTTTTGGAATGTTGTTATATAATTTTGGGGCTAAGTACTGATAGGATCTTTGTCCAACAGCTTTTGTCATAAATGGTGTTACACATACATTTTTATTTCGAGTATTATAATTATGCAATTGAATAATCTTGTCATTTGTCTTATGAAAGTTGACTACACTGTTATAATAAAATAATTTCCTGATGTCGAACATTTTGGAATCCCTATATACTAAGTCGGTAGAATAACTAATTTTTTTATGTAACAAAATTTTCAAAAAAAGCTTTTGGATTATTTCCAGAGATTTTAAGTGAGTCTTTGATGCTGCACCCCATGCTAATATACCATAAGTTAAGTGGCTCTCAATTAGTGCATGATAAACTATTCGCATCTGTTTTTCCTCCAGAATATTGTTCAAATACCTAAATTTATATAAAAGGGATTGTAATTTTTTTACAACATATCTTATATGACAGTCCCATCGCAAAAATCTATCAATATATATGCCAAGGTATTTTACTTTTTCTTCAGGTTGCAAGGTATACTGCGTTCCCTGATCTACTATGTTTATGGACCGGAAAGAAGGAGTATTAGACATATTACAGCTGAAAGGTAGATAACATGTTTTTTCTAGATTTACAGTTAATAATTTTTGATCAAATCAACACTTATTTTTTTTTAAATCTTTCTCTACTATTTCTTTTAAATTACCTCATGTTTCAGCCTTATAAAATATTGCAGTGTCATCTGCGAAACCAATGATATCTCCAGTGCTGTTTATATTATATAAACTATTTATATAAATGGAAAACAATACCGGTCCCAAGACTGTACCTTGTGGAATACCATATTCTATTAAAAGTTTGTTACTATATATATTATCAATTTTTACACATTGCAACCTGTTTGATATGTAGTTTTCAAATAATTTCAAACTGGTATAGTTTTATTTAAAAAAGATAGGTAAAAAATAACTGCTGCATAAACTGCAAGAAGTGAAAAATATGTCCAACATTACATACCGTACTAACTTTTTTGTGATGCAAGTATTTACATAAGTTTTTCAAATATTTAAATGGCTTACGTCCATAGCAACTCGCAATCGACGGATTTCGTTTTAATCTATGATTAACTATTTCTCAATAAACATGTTCCAAATGCAGCTACTTTTACAACGGTGTGCAGTGAGTGCAAGTGTAGCGCAAACGCTGGCGTGACAGGGGAAATTTGAAACCGAATCGTGGAAGAGATGGAGGTCCAAGTCGTCCACGGCGTATTGCAGCAGTGTGGCGTATCATACACGAGGCTCAATTATAATCGTACCATGTACAGTGTGTCCAAGCATTAATACCAAGGGATTGGACAAGGAGAACCTGTACCATGACCGCCACCATCTCCAGACTTTAAATCATTTGAACCTATTTTTGTGGGGATTATATTACACCGAACTGGAAACTATTGTTGATTTACGCAAACCTATCAAAGCTGCTGCCAATAACTTACAAATTCATAACGTACAAGAAGCAGACACATTTGTGTTAGTTTGTAGAAACTGGGTAAGACGGGCTCAAAATCTTGTAACATCAAGTACGTCAAACCATTTTACTAATTAAAACTACAAATTAATTCTATTTATAATTAATAACAATAGCGGCAAAAGTAGTTGAATTCGCTGTATAAAAATAGGTGTTGCAACATGTAATTTATTTCTCTCCTTGGGAATTTCTTTCAGTTTTCTGTCCGATCGCCGATTATACGAATTATCAGCTTTTACAGTGGACCATTTTCCAGTGTCATGGGGAAGGGTATTTTTAAATCATTTTTGAATTATTTTATTTTTTTTTGATTTTTTACAAAATTGTATTTGTAAGTCCCCTGTACATTCAAACAAATTTTTTTATATAAGTTCTGAACTACCCTTTGAAATATTTTCCAAAAAATAATTAGAATAATCGTCATCTTTGGAAGAAACCTTACGTAAACTGAAAGAAATACTTCAGCAGGACTTCTTCCAGAACATTTTAAAAGCTAGAAATAGCATCGGGCTTCTGTATGTTAAATTACACTTTATTCCTAAATTGGTTAGTTACGCTATAAATTTTATCAACTAATTGCCTTAACACCAATTGTACGCTTCAAAGAAGGGGATATTTTACTTGGTTCTCATTCAGCAAATTATGGCTCGCAGCCAGATCTTTAACTTAGTACTTTAAATGCGATATTTTACTAGTATTTTATTACGCATTTCGTTGGATTACAGGGTGAGAGAATTTTATTATACTTGATCAGCAATACATCTAAAAACGATATTTTGTTGTGTTTTCTATTTCTATTGTGAAAGCTAACCTGTCATGAAGAGAAATTATTCAATTATTTTCGTTTTGCTGCTAATCAAGAATAATAATCAAATTAAAACAAACTGGTACCAAAAATCTACTTACTCCGACCGACTTCTAAATTATTATTCAGAGCATCCTATATCTATGAAAATCAATATTATAAACAATTTGAGACACAGAGCTCTAAGTTTATCTCATGAAGATTACCATCACCATAATATAAATTACATAAAAGAAATATTATTAAAAAATAATTATCCTCCTAACTTAATTAATCAAATTTTAAGAAATGATCTTATAAAAAAGACGAACGATGAGAGTGATGGAGTTGCTACTAAAAGGTTTTTAAAAATCCCTTATGTTAACGGTCTCTCACAGAGGCTAACAAAAGTTTTAAAAAATGAAAAAAATAAAAGTAATATCAAAATGTAAAAACAAAAACTCCAATTGAAATGCAGTCAAACGTTATCTACAGATGTAAGATAAGGAATGTAACAACGTATACAGGGTGAGTCAGTCATAATGTCATTCATTTTAACCACGTATTCGGGGGCCTAATAAAGGCAGAAAATCGAAAAAATAAATTTTTTACTCGACCTTTAAAAAAATAAACAAATCACCCTATAAAAATCGGTAACACGACGCTCCTGATGCGCTACGAACTTTCTGATGACGCAACCATACGACAATCGAATTCCGGATTAAACATCGTTGCTACATCATGTTTACATACATAATATCGTCTAACACTTCAGCGTGTTATTCAAATTTACCCCCTTTTAGCACTTCCTGCATTTCCCGCATTTCTTACCTCCCAAATTTGTAGATTACGCCACACATTTGAAGGGGGGATACAAGCAGTAAGCGGTAGTTTGTTTATTTCGGTCTCGCGTATTCGTCGTAAATTCACATTGGATAATTTTACAAATTCCGAATATGCGAAAATGGTAGTGTTATATGGAGAATTTTTACGAAATACGAATGCCGCTGTTACGAAATATCGGAGATGTTTAACCTAACAGACAATTTCCAGGTGCGCGAACTTTGTGTAAGTGCCTTCGCGATACGGGTTCTGTGAAACTGCGTCGGGTGATAGAGACTATATTAAATTTAGTTGAGAGCAGCCTACCATTTCTACAAGAACCATTTCAAGACGATTGGAGATATCCCAAAGCAAGGTCTGCAGAATATTACGAGGAAACTCACTGAACCCGCATCATTTTCAGAAAGTTCAAGCTTTAGAACCTGCTGATTTCCCCAGTAGTTAAATTTACTGTACAAAAAAGGTATTGTAAAATGTAATTTATTTCATTCCTTGTGAATTTCTTTAAATGTTTTGTTCAGTCGCCGATTATACTCCTTATCAGGTTTTACAGTGGACCAGTTTACAGTGCCGTGCGGAAGTGTATTTATAAATCATTTTTGAACAACTCTGTTTTGATTTTATTATTACAATATTGTATTATATTAAGAGTTCCCTGTACATTCAAAAAAAATTTTTTCAGATAAATTACGAATCACCGTGTACATCTCATATAAAATAAAATAAAGATTTATGAAAGTTTATTTTAACAAGGTTAGTTTATATTAATTTTGTGCAAGTTGCAAATAAACTGAACTGAAATTAAACTGAAAATGTGCCGTTTTACAGTCTCAATGTTTCACTGTAAATTACAATCTATCCTGGACACTTTGTATATTCGTACTCAGTTCAGTGAGCATAATAAGAGCTAGCATTTATTAAAAACCCTGGATACATATTCTTGAGATGAAATATTCAAATTGGGACCTTATTTATAACATTGCGCAGTAGAGAACGATACTTTATAATTTATAAGGGTAAAAGTTACTCTGTATATTTTTTACACGCGATATAACTTTCCAAAACGCCATTCTCTCAAAACTTAAAAAGCAATATCCCCCCTAAAACGTCCTTCCTAATGGAAAATTTCCAAAACGTACGCTATTAATAATTTATTACCATTGAACTTCGCATCTACTGCCCAATATTTAATCTATTCAGCTGAGTCCTCCGCTTGTTTAAGTATATTACTAGGGAAAGCCGCAAATTTATAGCCAAGCTCTAACTTCGTGCATTAAGTGCTACATTCCTTAACAGCGCAATTGCAATACACCCTGTAAATATACAGGATGTTTAAAAAAATACAAACTTTGAGACATCCCAACTAACATTTAAGTTATAGTCTGTTTGGAAATGAAAGAGAGTAATAAAACTCCGAGATAAAAATCGGCCATGGGCGTGGTAATATTTCGCTTCAGGTAATTATCGTAATTTTATTTTAAAAAAGAAATACCAACGCTAAACAAAATTTTAAGTGAACTTTTAAAGGAAAACGATTTGCCAAAAATCAGTAGAAGCAAATTATGGGCCGTTTTACGAGAGTTGAATTTTTGCTGGGAAAAGCAGAACAGGAAGTCAGTTCTTATCGATAAAGATGAAATTTGTTCGCAAAGATCCTACTAGGGAGGAATATTATCTAGACGAAACTTGGGTCAACGAGGGATATACTGTAACAAAAGTATGGCAAGATAAAAATGTAAAAAGTTCGACAAGCATTTTTGGATGGACTTTCAACAGGGTTCAAGGCACCTTCAGGTAAAGGGCGAAGATTAATAGTGACATATATAGGTAGTGCCAGTGGTTTTGTAGATGGCGGTTTACTTTTATTTAAATCTAAAAATACAGGCGACTATAACGAAGACATGAACGCAGATGTTTTCGAAGAGTATTTTACACAGATATTGGATCTTATTCCTGCGGGGTCTGTAATTGTTATGGATAATGCCAGTTACCATTCCGAGCGGACGCCTACGACTGCTTGAAGGAAAACCGATATAATTCAATGGTCATCCGGAAAAAACATTTCTTTTGAAACAAATATGGTGAAAAAGGAACTTTTGACACTTGTCAATCTTAATAAAGATCAGAAAAAATATGTTATCGATGAAATGGCAACAAATCGCTAAATAACGGCACTACGGTTACCACCTTATCACTGTGAACTTAACTCAATCGAATTAGTCTGGGCGCAAGTAAAAGGAGATGTAGCGCGAAATAACACGACGTTTAAATTAAGTGACGCGAAAATTTTGTTTAAAAAATTCCTTGAAACGAGTAACTGCAGATAACTGGCAAAGATGTATACATCATGTACAAAAAGAAGAGGAGAAAATGTGGGAACTCGATAATTTAATTGACGTTACTGTGGAACCTATCGTTATCAATCTAGGCGACGAAGATAATTCATCAGAATATTGAGAGGATGAATTTTAATATACCTACTTTTTTATTTTCTTTATTGTACATTTATACAACACTACATTTACTCACCATAATTTGAATTTTCAAAATACATATATTTTTGTGTGGAATAAGTCTAATCATTAAATTTAAATAAATATTTTGATAATAATATTGATTAATTTTATTGGAATTACTAAAAACCCTCTTAACCCGGTTATGATGCTTCAAATGCCAATATTCCAATAATGCGTAAGACGAAGTTATAATTTACTTAATTTAGGCTTGAAATATGTCTTAAATATACAGGGATTTTTTAAATTATTACAATAGGTAAATAATTACATATTTATTACGAAATTATAACACTTATTTTCTTCAACTAGTAATTAAAAATAAGGTAATAATTAGTTATTTTGTCCTATTAAATTCTTCAAATAGCCAAGTCCTATTTTTATTACAATATTTGCAACTTTTAAGGAACATCTGACCATTTCAATTAACTGAATAGAAAAATTGTATCGACGTAAATGTGCCTTGACAAGGTCTTTTAGAGAGCAAGCTTCTTGTTATATGGGTGTTGAAGTTGTTTTGTGTTTTGGCGATATGCAGTGAAAACCTACTTCTATGGTACGGGTAAATAAAAAAAGCTCTACAGGCGGCATATCACAATATTATAGAGCTGTAAAAAATGAATTAAAAAATAATTATTGTGTTCATATTACGCCTATCAAAATCGAAGTCAACCCTGCAGATTATGTAAATCAAGACGTGACTGCTCGATTCTACATCTAACCGATAGAAGGACTACAAGGTGTAGACACTTATATCTCGAGCACACATGTCCTTCGATAATTCTATCCTTCTATCGGTGAGATGTAGAATCAAGCAGTCACGTCACGTTTATCGTCGGCCTAACGAGGTAACAAGCTCGAAATGTGCAAATGATGCAAACCTACACATAGGTTTGCTACCACCTGAACTCTTATCCTGGTTGCTTGCTATAGGTTTTTCTAATGTAAATTCACTAGTGGTCGGGTCATTAGCGCTTTGATTTCAGGGTAGTTGTTTCTCGAAATTCAGCTATATCTAATCATTACTAAATTATTATTATTACCATAATTTCAAAAATAAAATTGTATCATAATACAACTTTTATTAGTGTTGAAGAATACGTTACATAAAACGTTTTTAAAACGTGATGCGAGTTTTATCAACGTTAATAAAACTCTAAATAAAACGTTTTTTTATAGACGTTTATTAACTGTTTTATTTCTGTATAACTTAATAATGTATAATAAACATTTCTTTTTTAATCAGAAATAACGTTTTCTAGAGCGTTGTTTCAACCACTTTTAAATGTTTTTAAAACGTATGTCTTCCCCTTGGATATATCCAGTTTATAACATTTTTTTGAAACACCCTGAATGTATAATGTTGTATTTAATTTGTGACTACTAAATTTATATAAAGTTTAAAAACTTTTCACCACATAAATTGCTCAATTCTTTACGGCAACTAAATTTCAAGCCTGGAAATTTCAGCGCAGCAGTTGTAATATAAAACTAATGCCGTCACAGAGAATCTATCCTAAATAGTATGAGTCACAAATTAACGTCCCATTTCTACAGCTCTGGTTTCATTTTATACCCATCAACATTTGAGCGGTAAGAGCAGATTTTTTATACTATACGCGGAGTGATCCTGAAACAGAATTCTGTTCTCTTGGCTGAGATAAAAAACAAACGTTGGAACAGGTCAATTGCTAATTAGAAATTGCCACTTTTTTGTAATATTTACGATTTTTTGTCGTGTATGATAGAGCTATAACATTACCGGTATTGCAAATGCAGATTTTCACCTGAAAAACCTATAGCAAACGATCGATTGTCAGCAGTGTCACCAAACATATACTGGTTTCAAGCTTGTTAACTCCCTCTCATCAGTAGATGAGGTAACAGACAAATAACACTCACAGCTTATATCTGTCAAACCCGACATACATGCTCCTAATACGCGAAATGTAGCAAAGTTTCATCTAGTGGTCATTAGCTACTAAATTTTGCACATTTTTTGCGCAGAGACACATCAATCTACCCTGTCCAACCTAATGCGTTTTTAGTTGTGTTTAGGTGTGGTTGACAAATATGTACGGTTCATTAATATGGACTTCTTGTGGGATGTTTATATGAAGTTTCAGTGTTTACTTTTTGCCATACAATCAGCTTCACAAAAGTTACTAATAATTTACTGACACCCTGTATACTACTTAACTTCTTTCAATAAATTTTTGTAATCTCAAGGAGAAAACAAAATGATAATTAAGCTTCATCAGGCAATTTCTTGTGCAGTTTTTTTTTTTTGTTCTCTTATATCTATAAGATAACGCATAACAATCACTAATAGAACTTGGGCTTAAAACGACTTGGATACAACCACGAGAACCTTTCATTTGGGATGGCAATAATTGCAATCGACTTTGAGTACAATTCATAAAATCATTCGCTTACATCCTTTGACGCGATATACTACTGTATTTACTAAATAACGTATAAATTGAGTAAAACACGAACTATTAATATTTAATATGTTTGAGTAACAGTTCGCAGTTGACGCATAAATATTTAAATGCAAGCAAACTATATTGTGCAAAAGTTAAGCACATTCACAGTGGGCCGTGGCGTAACAAAAGTTATTTGCCTCACAAATAAACTTACATTAAACCCAAACACAATTATTATATCGAGTTTAGGGTGGTTGCCCAGGACGCTGTGTGAATCGTACGTCGAAAATGTAGGGGAAAGTGGCCGTATTTTACTTCTGTTTAAGCCGTAGCCGTATAAACACTGAATAAATGTATTTTAGTATCGAAAAGGGGAGGTTCATTACTTGCGGAATCAAAATTGGGTATTAAATGGAACATTCGACACTACGTCTGTATCGATTTTAACAATGCGTAATCCTATTTGTTTTTCACCACACAACTATTTTTGACAACGAAGCGCATTACTTGATTGAGAGCTTCAGGTACCTGTTGAGCTATTTATCTTGTACGGTGTGATTTTTTATCATGGGAAATGCGCTTTTTTGCGAACGGCCAAATTCTTTTTCTCAAAAGCATAACATTTTATACGGACATTAAAGAAACTTTTATTTCAAGCTTTTTTTTTCAATAACTTTTTCTTACCTTAATTACAGTTCAAAAGATAACATCGCACTTATAACTGGAATATTTCGTTTACCACAGTCATCAATCGTCAATTTAAATCAGATGAAAAACAGTAGAGGTACAGCTGGGTTATTCTTAACCTGTACGCATAAACTTGTAAAATTATACCTATGGACAAACAATGACGAATAGTGAAAAAATGTAGTAAAATATTTATACACACAAAGTCAAAAGTCTTTGACCCCCCGTCTATAGAATGATTCGATTACACCTCGTGGTTTTTCTTAATGTGATACAAAAGTTCGTGTACTTAGGGAACAAAAAAGACAATAAAAAATTGCAGACCATGAACCTTTATTACCAATGTTTCTAAAAATCTGGTCAGTTTGGCAGTTTATTCAGTCAAGTGTTCTTTTGAATTTTTGTACATTATAATACCAGGACGTGAAATTTCTGCGTTTACCCGAGCAAGACTGACTGCTTTATATGATGCAGGACAGATATTGAACATGTTGGGCATCCCTAGATCATCTGTTGTACGAATAGTACACAGATATAAAGAATTTGAGACAGTGGAAAACACACCACGTAGTGGACGTCCTCGAGTATCTAATGAAAGAGAGGATCGGTATTTGGTGCAATATTTTCAACTTCAGCTCTCAGTGCCCACTTTCAAGGTAGGTTTCACCATGTTATATCGACACGTACTATTCGAAGACTACTCCACAACGCAAATTTACGTACTAGAAGACCATTACGGGTCCCCACTCTATTTCCAAGGTATCGTGCTGCCCGTCTCCAGTGGACCCGAAAGTATAGGGGTTGGCTTTTACGCCAGTGGAAGTGGGTCTTATTTAAAGACGAAACCAGAATTGGGCTGACTACTGACGACAATCGACAAAGAGTCTGGAAAGAACCAAGTCGTCAACAGCGACTTCATTTTCCCCGTGAAGTTGCTCCGTATGAAATGGTACCGTAACGTTTTGAGGTGGAATAATTTTCAACCGCCGCACCCCTTTAATTCGCATACTACAGAATATGACCAGTCAAATCAACATCGAACAAGTTATTATGCCCATTATATTGTCTACCCACTACGTAATGAATTAGGTGACAATTTTGTGTTTATGGACGACAACGCTTGACCACATCGCGCAAGAAGTGTTCAAGAGACACTCGAAGCAAGACATATCAATAGATTAGATTGGCCAGCCAACTCTCTTATTGAAAACATGTGAGTTTTCGTTGCAAGAGCCATTCACAATAATATTCCTCCACCTCAAACTGCAGATAGTCGTGACGGCAAAAGAGGAATGGAACAATATTCCGCAATAGATCGTTAACCGCTTGATTATCTCAATGCACACAATATGATATTGGAACGTGGTGGAGGTCATGCCTGTTACTTCTTTTTCATTTAATAAATTTGTCAAAAATGTCACACATTTGCTGGTTTTTAATTTTCTAAGTACTCAGTTTATTTAACATATTCTTTTCACAAAAAAAAGATTCAGAACTCAATATACTTTTATAAATGTATTTGGTTTTTCTGGCAAAAAAAATTTCTTTAACAAGAATTAGGGTAGAATCCAAGACTTTTGGCGTTGTGTGTAGTTTCGGAAATTTACAATAATTTATCAGGTGAAATTCAGAGTACCTAAGAAAAATATAAAAATAATAAAGATGTAATAAAAAGCAGGAAATAAAAATAATACATAATAATCTAGTTGCTTACATATATGCTAAGTATTTAAAATACTGAGCTTCTAAAGTTAACACGTCACTCAGGCTGCAAACGTTAATATCAATGTGTTCACTAATGCAGTTGAAATTATTGGACATTACATATGCAGGAGGCTTCAAAGCAATACTTGTTCTAACTATGTCAATAAAATAAATAATTAATTCGAGAACCAGAATATGGAACATTGAGATGAAATAATTTACGTAGAAATGATAAACTTGCTAGAGTTCTTCTAGTGCCAAGTGATTAAATTTTCAATTTTTGCAAAAGTAAATTATAATCGTATCCAACAATTGGATAAAAATGGTCAAATCGAAAAAAGACAAAAATTTTAAAAATCGCCGTTGAATTTTTTCCACCTCTTGAATACGTAATTGTGATAATAGTGAGGATATCAAATAAGACTACAGCAATCAAGTTTATAGCGTACTAACGAAAAGTTTAGTTTATTGTCGAAAATTACACCCAGATCTTTGCCATTACTACAACGCTCTAAAAATTCTGAATTAACAGTATAATCAAATATAAACGGCTGTAATTTAAGAGTAAAGGTACATACGTTACATTTACTTATATTTAAAAGAAGGTTATTTATTGTCCACACACCACTCCTCCACAACATTTAGAAGTCCCTGAAGTATAGTACAACCTTCAATATATAACTATGAAACAACTTCAAGTCGTCAGCAAAATAAAATGGCAAGACTTCAGACAAAAAGATAGATCATTTACAAATAAAACAAAAAGAAGTGGTCCTAAATCTGACCCTGTTGGGACACCGGAAATTTCTAAAAATATATTTGAATTAAAACCGTTATAAGATGCATATAATTTAAGTTAATGTAATGACAATTTCGTAAAACAAAGCAAATTACTACTGAAATAGGGTTTGATGTTATTGTAAATGAAGGTATACAACGGCATCTCAAAAACCTTTGCAAAATTTGACAAAATTATATAATACATAATTTATGTATGCACGTGCTAATTGTTGTTTGATTATCCGTCTCAAATATTTAAACTCTTCAAGATGATACAAATTGTGAGTTTTTTTATATGTAGTGTATATGTATTATATAAATCCGGAAAATTAATTATTAAATAATTATATTGGTAGGAAATATCGAGTTTTCCATCACACTCATTGCAATATGCAAAAATTATAAAAATTCGTAAAAATTTTATTTTTCAAAATAATGCAACAAATATATTTTTGATGTAAATGCCATTGAAAACCGTTATTTCTAATCCTATCACGGTGTTTAAGATGGCGATCCAAGGCCAGCTATGATTATTTTTATACTCCCGAAGTTAAATAAAAACGTTTAGCGATTTTATTATTTAAAATTTAATAAGGTGGTGCTACTCAGGTCATCTCAAAACCCGTATGTGTGAAATTTGAATAAAAACTATACAGTGTTTTCTTCTACATTTTTTATAAAACAAATATTTTTATGTTTTAAATGACATCGAAAACCGCTCCTTCTAATTATATCACGGCGTTTAAGATGGCGATCCAAGGCTTGCCACAATTATTTTTATACCCTCGGAATTAAAAAAAAAAATGTTATTTTTTTATTTAAAGCCTGATAAGGTGGTGCTACTCAGGGTCCCTCAATAAAATCTATACAGAGTGTTTTGCTCTACACGTTCTCAAAATTTCATGTGTGTACAAATTCGTAAAACTTTATTCTTCAATATAATCCAACAATTTTTGTTTTTGTTTTAAACCGCTTGTTCTGATCCTACTATGGCGATCCAAGGCATGTTATAATTTCTTATACCTTCGAAATTTAATATAAATTTTTAGCTAATTTTTGATTTACAATCTGATAAGGTGGGGTTAATCACAACCCCCCTCAAAACAAAATACTGAATTTAAAAGGCACTAGACGAATCAAGTGTTGAGCCATAAAATTATGTCAAAAAGTTTTCGATGTCATTTAAAATATAAAAATAATTGTTGTGTTACTTTGGAAAATAAAATTTTTAAATTTTTATAAAAATAAAACTGAGAACGTGTAGAAGAAAACACTCTACATAGTTTTGTTTTTTACGAATTTTTACAAAAATTAAACTTTAATAACGTAGGGGTTCTGATTAACATTACCTTATGAGATTTTAAATAAAAATATCGCTAAACAATAAATATATAATTACATTTTTAATGGAAGCTCCAGATGAAATGTAGGGGTGTCTACTTTTATTTGTGTACAAATCCGTAGAAACTTTATTCTTGAAGATAATCAAACAATTTTTTTGAATTTTAAATGACATCGAAAACCGCTTCCTTTGACCCTACCACTTAATTTAAGACGGCGATCCAAGACCTGATATGATTTATTTCATACCTCCGAACTTCAATAAAAACGTTTAGTGATTTTTTTTATTTAAAATCTGATAAGGTAGTGTTAATCAGGACCCCTCAAAACCCCTATGTGTGAAATTTGAACAAAAACTATACAAAGTGTTTTCTTCTACACGTTTTTAAAGTTTCATTTTTGTAAAAATTCGTAAAAATTTTATTTCTCAAAATAACGCAACAAATATTTTTTTGATTTAAATATCATAGAAAACCATTACTTCTCATCTTTTCACGACGTTTCAGATGGCGTCCAAGACTTGCTATGATTATTTTTATACCTCTAGAATTCAATAAAAACGTTTAGCGATATTTTATTTAAAATTTTATAAGGTGGTGTTACTCAGAACCCGTATGTGTGAAATTTGAACAAAAACTATACAGAGTGTTTTCTTCTACACGTTCTTCCTTCCTTCTACAAGTTTTATTTTTATAAATCTTTGTAATAATTTTATTTTCCAAAATAACGAAACATCGAAAAGTTTTTGACATAATTCCATGGCTCAACAGTACTCACCGTATACACAGTATTTTGTTTTGAGCACCTTATCAGATTGTAAATCAAAAATTTGCTAAACATTTTTATTAAATTTCGGGGGTATAAGGAATTATAACAGACCTTGGAGCGCCATAGTAATTAAAAAAAATATTGGATTATCTTGAAGAATAAAATTTTACGAATTTCTACATACATACAATTTGAACAACGTGAAGAGCAAATCGCTCTGTATAGCTTTTATTCCAATTTCACACATAGGGGTTTTGAGGCACCCTAAGTAACACCACCTTATCAGATTTTAAATAAAAAAATTGCTAAACATTTTTTTTAATTCCGGGGGTATAAAAATAATCATAGCAAACCTTGGATCGCCATCTTAAACGCCGTGATAGGATTAGAAGGAGCGGTTTTCCATGTCATTTAAAACATAAAAATATTTGTTGCGTTATTTTGGAAAATAAAATTTTTACAAATTTTTATAAAAATAAAACGATGGGGACATGTAGAAGAAAACACTCTATATATTTTTTTGTCAAATTTCACATATACGGGTTCTAGAATCTCAGAACCCGTATCTAAATTTTAAATAAAATATCGCTAAACGTTTTTATTGAGTTCGGGGGGTATAAAAAAAATCATAGCAGATCTTGGATTGCCATTTTAAATGCCGTGGTAGGGTCAGAGGATGCTGTTACGATGTCATTTAAAATAAAAAAAAAATTTATTATCTTGAAGAAGTTTTTACGGATTTGTACACAAATAAAAGTAGACACCCTGTATGTCAGTGCGTGTAATAAACTTTATAATAAAAATTTAAACGATATCTGCTAACAAAGAGTCCCTTTCTGATTTACTTCTCGTATATCAGCACGTGTTTTTAATGATAATTATATTGCAAATCAATGGCACAACGAAAAACAACTGAAAACAAACTGGAAAAGGACATAATGAGACTAATTAAGTGAATGTTTCTCTTTATACGCACACACAGGGCAACATTTTTTTCTTTTTTTTTTGGCAATATTAGTTGATTTATAGCTTCACAGTTATATTTAGTAAACAAGTTATCAAATGTTCATTCGGCGTATTCGCATTTTAATAGCTGTACTGTTCATCACAACTCATTTGTAAATACGTAAACAAATTTTTACACACGGTGTCCGAAATATGAATGCCTCTGTTTTGTACTATCATATCAGATGTTACATAATATTCACATAGCCAGGAGGCGCTCGGTGGAGCTGAGCCCCCCCTAGGGCTGGTCTGAACCCCCTCCCTTCCCTAGAATTGATCTGAGTTCCCCTAGAGGTGGTCTAAGTCATCATTTAAGACAAAAATTAAAAAAAAATCCAGGTCAACAAACATTCAGAAAAAGATAATCATTAATAGATAATCGTTACTGTTAAACAAAATGGTTATTTTAGTACACTTTTGAAAAAATAAAAATTTATTAAACAAACTCTTGAGCCATGAGGATTAGTCAAGGGTTACTTTTGAAACTCAGTTTGTCTCACATCGAAAAAGCGCTGTGCGACTTTTTAGTTGGGCAACTGGAAGTTTTTAATAATATCCGAATAAACCTACACACAATGGTTTAAATACAGTATGCGCCAAAATTATGGAATAAATTCAATAAAAACGATTATTTTTTGGGAAAATCCTCGAACAGGTCGATTTTTAATTTAAAAAATATATATTTTAGCGTAAAATGCGATTTTCAAATGTCTCATTTGTTTTCGAGTAATGACGTCATCGATTTTTTTTTAACTGGCAACACCATATTTTTTTCCTTGATTCTGAAAGATCGTTTAATTCTCTATCAGACAGTACTAAAATTTTGCCCTCTTACATAGGAAAGTTTTCGAGTAAATGACGATTGAATGTTAGAAAACGTAAATTTTATCCATAAAAAAGTAACAAGGTATGAAAATAAAATACAATTGATTAAATTTTATACTTAAATTAAATGTTCGAATTGCCATCCACTAACTTCTTGACAATGCGCAAGTCTGTGAAGAAATGCTTCTTGCACATTATGAATGATTTCTGGGGTAACTCTGTGTATTTCATCCCGAATGCGATTTTGAAGTTCTTCTAAATTACGTGGTTTATTAATGTACCCTTTTAACTTCAAGTATCCCCATAAAAAATAGTCAAGAGGTGTAAGATCTGGGGAAAAACTAAACTTGATAACGTTTTTGCTTTATTTTAATTGATTTACGTTTTCTAACATTCAATCGTCATTTACTCGAAAACTTTCCTATGTAAGAGGGAAAACTTTTAGTACTGTCTGATAGAGAATTAAACGATCTTTCAGAATCAAGGAAAAAATATGGTGTTGCCATTTAAAAAAAAAATCGATGACGTCATTACTCGAAAACAAATGACATTTGAAAATCGCATTTTACGCTAAAATATGTATTTTTTAAATTAAAAATCGACCTGTTCGAGGATTTTTCCCAAAAAATAATTATTTCGTTTTTATTGAATTTATTTCATACTTTTGGCGCATACTGTATAATCCACATTTAAATTTGACTTTTCCCTTTTACAAAGTAGAAAAACCATGTTTATGAAGTTGTCTTTTTAACGGATTTTAAAAATTGTTGTACCACAAAATTTAGAAAAAAAATCCTTTATTAAAAAATCGATAGGGTCCACCCTCTTTACATTTGAAAAAAATTAGTTTCTAAGGAAATACACTAAATCGAAATTTTTAGTGCCAATTACTAAAAAAATGTACAAAAATATTCAAGTATTCCTACCATACGTAAAATGATCAAATCTAGAATTTTTCCCATAATTACAAACAAAAAAGAAAACAATTTCTGCCAGTCGCAGCCTTCTAGTTTTATTTTTGAAAATTAAAAAAAAATTACTTACATCCAGAAAATGTGTCAGAAACTTGGTCCTACCATACGTAAAATGATCAAAAAAATGTCAAAAAATACAGGGTGTCTCATTTAAATATATAAATTTACGGTAATTTCCGGTCAAACCGGAAATGACATAAAATCCGAAATGACCTCAAAGAATTCATGGCACCATCTAGTATAAACACACTCAATTTCAAATTTTTATCAGCAGTCATAAAAAAGTTACAGCGTGTTCCCACTTTCCGTTGTCACTCGGTATATATATATATACAGGGTGATTCAGGTTTAATCTTGATAACTTCAGGAATCGATAGAACAGGTTAAAATAATGTTCATTTGTGATATAAACTTATTTCCTAAAACGCATTGTTTCCGAGATAGAGGGCGTTGAAGTAGGAATTTTTTTCTCGTTTTTCCTTCATAACTTTTGAACTACTTATCCGATTTTAGTGAAATTCGGAACACAAACACACTTAAGTTTGAACTACCTACCCCTCTTAGAAGTGTATTTTGTATGCTACCCCCCTCTTCCTTTATTTCAAAATTACAAAAAAAAATAATTAATTTCAATAAAACATCTACACACCACTTTGACCTGATTAATTTCGAAACTTTTTCGTCTCTTGTATTTTTCGACGTTTGGTTTTATTTCTGAGAAGAAATTGGTGGCAGTGTAGCACACCAGCCCCGTAAATTTCATTTAACGTTATAGCAACCCCTGAAAACAAAACTCAGTGATTTGTGTAAACTGACGTTTTGGGCGCCGCGATAGTCGAGGTGGCTGGGAGACGACTGCTCGTGGAACCAGTCTGGATCGGCTATGTCGGTGTGGGTTCGAATCCCACTGTAGTACCATGGATGTTTGTGCTCGTCGAGAGATCCACAATAAGTCTATAGGCTGTGGTGTTAAAATCATTGTCAAAAGTATTATTTAAAAAGTGTTCTTTGTGTTAAGAAAAAATGCCAATAAGCTCAACCATAAATTTAGTAACAACTACTTATTACAAGATTTGCACAAGTTTTTCGAAATTACAAACCTTTCCCCTGTATATCGAAATAGTTAAAGTATTTTCAAATTAGTAGATATAGTAGCACTGGAAATTTAATGTACTTGGTTTAAATTTTATGAAAAGGGCTAAATGCAGTGCTTAACCCATAATGCAAGTCTGAAATTCACGTTTATGCTATTCTCATAGAATTATTTTAAAATTTCTATTATAATTAAAATTAAATCCTCTACCAAGCACACTGTGCTGTTTATGTGATGTTAACCGAGCTTTTAGCAGCGCTCAGTAGAGCTTAGAAATTTAATAGAACTTTATTATTGGCAATTAGGTTACTTGCTAAATAACACCTCACTTTAGACGACATGGTAATATGATGAGCATTGAAACGATTATAAGAGTGTAGTAAAAATTCAGTACAATACTTATTTATGCAACTGGTTTATAGTATAGTATAGTGTTTATTAACAACATTATGCTTTACATAAGCATTTGAAGCAGGTCACAATTTTTATGTAAAAAACTACAAAAAAACACTGAATTTATAAAAGTAATAATTAGAAACACAATATAAGTGTAAATATATGCATACAGCACAAATAAAATGTGATAAACAATTGAACAAGAAAAAAATAATAATAAAACAATAATAAAAAATAAAAGAAAATGTCAATGTAGCAACACAATTCTTACGAATAAATAAATGTCAAGGTATTGTATATAGGTGAATTTGTATGTACATGTCAACACACAGTAACTTAAATAAGTGGCATTTCCAGAAACTCTTCTATAGAATAGAAGCAATATTTGAGAATAATTTTCTTAATAGCATTTTTAAACAACACCGAATTTAACAGTCTAAGCTCGTAAGGTAAGTGATTGAACAAATTAAAATTAAGGGAATTTTTTGAACTCAGAGTTAAATTGTAACGAGGTGTTCTAAGAGAGTTAGCTTTACGAGTATTATATTGGTGAATATCAGCTTGAATAGCGAGACTCGGAGCACTCCTATGGATCTCAATTAGATTGTGATAGATATATAATGAGGGAAGAGGCATTATGCCCAATTCTTTAAATATAGGTTGACAGTGTGTTCTGTAATTAGCACCAAAAATTATTCTAATAGCCTTTTTCTGCAACCGAAATGATTTAATTGCATGTTGTGAATTTCCCCAAATCACAGTAGCGTACGTAAGATGGGAATGAAAAAGTGAGAAGTAAGCCAATCTCAGAGTACTAAGGTCTAAAAAATTTCTTAGCCTTCTAAGTAGGAAGAGAGAACTTGCTAACCTAGAGTTTAAATGGTCAACATGAGACGCCCAGTTTAATCTGTCATCAAGGTATATACCCAAAATTTTTACACTTGCAGCTCTTGTTAAGGAGCTGTTAGAAGAGATACCTAATCTCTGCGTTTTATCTTGATTAAGTTTCAGTTTATTGGTTAAAATCCATTGATTTGCCTGAATTTCGTTCTGTGTGGAGTGGCGCAATAGTCTTTCAACATTTGCATCAGAGTACATAAGAGTAGTGTCGTCTGCAAATAATACATGTCTATAACGTAACCACAAATTAATAGATATAATGTTGTTGTTATTATAAAAAAAATACAAGGTGAATACATCAATCCTTTCTCCACAGCAGCAAGGAAAGCAACATACAGAGACAATCCAAACCCCTAATATTTTTGAGAGGCTTATTTCCGATTAGCTTTAGTTTTATCGCTACCAACAATTCTTACTATAGTTATTCGCTATTTTTTACTAAACTTAAAATCATAAAAAAAACAGAGTGTGTTAAATTATTTACACGGAAATTTTACGCATTCACTACTACAATCATACACGGTGAGTCAAAAAGAATGGGTGGACACTAAGCTGGAGGTACTAAATACCAAACTATCATGTTTGAGTTCATCATGCCTTATACGAATGTCGCTGGTTTAAAAAATACAGGGTGTTCAAAGTTTAAATTTTATTCTGAAATTTCTCAAACTTGAGAAAGTTTTGATAGCAGAAAATAAGCCATTAATATAGATTGAGAACAAAATAGAACCCAATACTGTTCCTTGTGGAACTCCGTATGTTACAAGTAAAGTATCACTTATTACATTATTAACACGCTATGCCCAGTAAAAACCGATACCTTAAAAAAACGTTGAAATAACGTTGCAATGGTTGAAAAAACGTTTTTGGTTTTAAAAATAACGTCTTTTTCATAACGAATTTTCAACTAAACGTTTATAGAACGTTTATATAACTTAAAATTCACCCAAAAGAAAAAACTAACCAAATTAAAACGTCATCACGTACAGTTTAATAAACGTTTTAATTATTTGTTTATTAAACTATAACAGTCAACCCAAAAACGTTGATATATATATCGGCAATGTTATATTTACATTAAAAATATAGTAACGAAAAACTTTTAACCTAACGTTTATTTTACATTAACATATAACCAAAAATACACTGCTAATTATTATTCAACGTGAAACTAACATTAATATTTAACTGGTTTTTAACGCTATGTTTTGACTAGTATAATAGATTAATAACTATCGAAACAACACGTCAGAAAATTTAGTTTAACTAACGTTTTTATTGAACATTATTTAATGCATATATAATAACTACTAATAAACCACGACTAAAAACTCATCAAAATAAAATGTCATAATTTTAGTTTAATAAACGTTTTATTTATTCGTTCATTAAACTATAATAATCAACTCATAAACTTAATATATATCGACAATGCTAAATTTTCATAAAAAATGTAGTAACGAAAAATTATTAATTTAACGTTGATTTTAAATAAATATAAAAATTATATATTCTGAAAGGTACCTATTAGGTAAAGTAGCTTCCTATTGTTATTTAAAGTATTTTCTGGGAACAACAATGTTTACCAGGTTTACCAGTTCAATTAAAAGTCACCATAATAAAGTAAGTACCTATCTAATTTTTTATTTTTAAATACAACAAACATTGTTTTGAATTTATAGTTATTTTCTTTGAAAAATAATTGTGCTAATTTTGTCTTCATTTTAAACAATAATATTTTTAAAATACGTTGGAACAACTGTAGGTATCTCTGATGGCGCGGTCACAACATTACCGACTGAGTTAACTCACCCGCTCCGCTCAGCTCAACGGCTAAACACTCAGTCCAACGACTCAATTTAACTTGTCACGATACGTATTCGCCTACAATCAGTATAATATCAACAAGAACCTTCGCGTTTAGAGAATATTAGCGATACAAAATGTTAGATAATATTTTCCAAGTATGTATGCCGAAAAAGATTAAACGCCGCCGTAGATTTCCACCATGGTTTGCCAAATTAATCATTGATAATATATACCGCAAAGAGAAGGCACATCGCGATTTTAATATACATAGGTCAAATTACTTCCGTTAAAAATTTGAGAACCTTCGAAGATTAGTAAAATCACAAATTAAACGCGTATAATCAGTATGTTGTGCATGTTGAGAATAATATTGAACGGGACCCATCTGAATTCTGGTCATCTGTTGCAATTAAAAAAGGTCATTCCCATATTCCTTGTGCTGTTTCATATCAGGATTTAACTTTTACTAAGCCCCAAGATGTTGTGAATTCTTTTGGTGATTTTTTTTATAGCGTATATCAGAAATCTAATCCTCGCGGGATATCAAACATGGCAAACGTATGTGAACACACAGCATCTTTATTGACAGTACCTAGAGTTACTAAATATCATGTTATTGCTGCTTGTAAAAGGCTTAAAAACAAAATGACAGCAGGGGTAGATGGTATACCTAGTTTTTTCGTGAAGGACTGCATATACAGTATGCGCCAAAAGTATGGAATAAATTCAATAAAAACGAAACAATTATTTTTTGAGAAAAATCCTCGAACAGGTCGATTTTTAATTTAAAAAATACATATTTTAGCGTAAAATGCGATTTTCAAATGTCATTTGTTTTCGAGTAATGACGTCATCGATTTTTTTTTAAATGGCAACACCATATTTTTTTCCTTCCTTGATTCTGAAAGATCGTTTAATTCTCTCTCAGACAGTACTAAAATTTTGCCCTCTTACATAGGAAAGTTTTCGAGTAAATGACGATTGAATGTTAGAAAACGTAAATCAATTAAAATAAAGCAAAAACGTTATCAAGTTTAGTTTTTCGAATTCCATAGTTCTTTTATGGATCACGTAGGTGAAAATCTTTGCAAAGTGTCATTGTCACACCGACTTTCTAAGCGAAATTATTATTCAATTTAAAGTATTATGGCACATTTAACTGTTACTCAAAGAATTGAAATTTTAATTCTTATCAGATGCGGGAATATGACTAGAACTCAGCAGGAAGTTTGCGATTTATTTAATGAAAAATATCCAGATCGCCCTATCAGCCAATCAACAGTCAGTAAGGTAGAGTCTAAATTTAGAGAAACTGGCAATGTTGTAAATATTCCAAAACCTGGACGTCCAAGCATTAATGAAAATCAGAAACAGAACATTTTGATAAGTATGGTGGATAATCCTCATAATTCTTCACGATTGGTTGCATTTAAACAATGACACTAGTCAGAGCACAGTGCTACGTATCTTGAGGAAGGAAAAATATCATCCCTACAAAATTCAACTTGTGCAAGAACTCAATGAAGATGATCCCGATCGCCGCTTACACTTTTGCGAAATTCTAATGGATTTATGTCAAGGAAATAGAAATTTACACCGGCAAATACTTTTTTCAGATGAGGCCACATTTTGTCTGAATGGTACAGTAAACCGTCAAACTTGCAGATATTGGAGTCGGGAATATCCTCATTGGATGGCAGAGGCACATACCCAACACTCTCAGAAATTAAATGTGTGGGCTGGAATAGTTGATAACAGAATAGTAGGGCCTTTCTTCTTTGAAGGTACCCTTACAGGACAAAGATATTTAGAGTTTCTAGAAAATGACCTTGTTCCAGCCCTTGCAGTAATTTTTCCTAACGATAATGACCCTGACATTCCTGACGATACCATATGGTTTCAGCAAGACGGTGCCCCTCCGCACTATGCGCGCCCTGTACGAGGTTTTTTGGACAACTGTTTTCCTGGGAGGTGGATCGGCAGACGCGGACCGATAGAATGACCTGCAAGATCGCCAGATCTTACACCTTTTAACTGTTTTTTATGGGGATACTTGAAGTCAAAAGTGTACATTAATAAACCACGTAATTTAGAAGAACTTCAAAATCGTATTCGGGACGAAATACGCAGAGTTACTCCATAAATCATTCATAATGTGCAAGAAGAATTTCTTCACAGACTTGCGCATTGTCAACAAGTTGGTGGATGGCAATTCGAACATTTAATTTAAGTATAAAATTTAATCAATTGTATTTTATTTTACATACCTCAGAATTGTTACTTTTTTATGGATAAAATTTAAGTTTTCTAACATTCAATCGTCATTTACTCGAAAACTTTCCTATGTAAGAGGGCAAAATTTTAGTACTGTCTGATAGAGAATTAAACGATATTTCAGAATCAAGGAAAAAAATATGGTGTTGCCATTAAAAAAAAATCGATGACGTCATTACTCGAAAACAAATGACATTTGAAAATCGCATTTTACGCTAAAATATGTATTTTTTAAATTAAAAATCGACCTGTTCGAGGATTTTTCCCAAAAAATAATTGTTTTGTTTTTATTGAATTTATTCCATACTTTTGGCGCATACTGTATGTGTTGGCTGAACCGTTAGCGTTTATTTTTAACCTAGTATTAGATAGCTCTATATTTCCTGATATGTGGAAAATAGCAAGAATATGTCCAGTTCTGAAGAAAGGCGACCCGGCTTTAGTTAATAATTACAGACCTGTGTCCATATTATGTAATTTTTAAAAAATGTTTGAAATTATCGTTCACAATGCATTATTTAACGATATTAGGAACAGTCTAGCCCCTGAACAGCATGGTTTTGTTTCTGGAAGATCTTGCATGACAAACCTCGTTTATCTCTCACAATACGTCTGTAAGCATTTGGATCAGCAGGAACAAATTGATGTTGTTTATACTGACTTTAAAAAAGCTTTTGATCAAATCGACCAGTATATATTGTTGCATAAACTTGAACGAGTAAGTATGACGCCTCATTTGCTTTCTCTTTTCTGCTCGTATTTGATTGATCGCCAGCAATTTGTAGAAATTTCAAGGGTCTCAAGTCGCCAATATTTGTCCCTATATCAGGTGTGCCTCAAGAATCAAATCTTGGACCACTATTTTTCTTAATCTTTATAAATGATCTGATCATGCAGATTAAATGTGGTAAATTGATTTATGCTGATGATGTGAAAATTTTTACTAGAATAAGGTCTTTAGATGACTATTTTTCACTACAGAATAATATAAACATCATGGTAGACTGGGAATAGTGTTTGACCATAAATTCTCATTTGTACGGCATATTGAACTGATGACTTCCCCTGCTTTTAAGGTTCTTGGTTTTGTCATTACGTAATACCAAGCATTTTACTAACATTAATGCTATAAAGGTATTATATTACCCTTTTGTTCGCTCAAAACTGGAGTATGATGCATTAATTTGGTCACCCATATATAACTGCCGTATAAGTAAAGTTGAATCTGTACAGCGTCGGTTTCTTAAATTTCATCATTTAAAGAAGATCATCAATACCCACCTAGAGAATACGATCATGAGTTACTGTTGTCTAGATTTGGTGAAATATCGATGAATAACAGACGAATAATAAATACTATCAAATTTTTATATAATTTCCTGCATAACAATGTCAATTATCAGCTGTTACTCCAACAGATTAACTGGTTACTTCGGCGTGCTGAATCCAGACAATCTGTAACGTTCTATGATCATGGCATCAATACCAACATCATGCTTTGTTGCCCTATATATAGAATGTCCATTCTTGTGATATAAACAATGATTCTCTCAATACAATTTTGAATACTGCAGTGTCTAGATTATTATAGTGTTCTAGTTCTGATAAATTCGTCTTAATTTTTGTTACTTTTGTTTATATTTACTATTTATTAGCCTTCTAATTTTATATTATCATATTTTTCTATAAATCTTTTGTTATTTTATAATTTTAAGCTGCATATATAAGGTAGTGTAGTTTTGTATTTCCAATAACTGGGTGTAACTTGTTGGAAATAAATGCTATTATTATTATATCATTAAACTAGCAGAAAGATGTAAGTGCATTACAAATGAAATGTCTTCAAACACAGTTATGAAGATAAAAAATTATGTTCGTAAAGTGCTTGTCTCAAATTTTATTAAATGTACATATTATAAATTTCGCCTCGATTAGTAAAAACACAGCACGCAATAGTCGATATATAACAGTTTTCCTGGCAACTTCCTCAAACGTTTCAAGATAATGAAAAGCTCCCTGCTTTGCTTATTAGGGAATATTTCATTGTCAGTAGTTTTTGCCCCTAGATAGTTGATTATTTACTCGCCCTAGCAATAACGCTGTGCCACTATGAATCAGGCGTTGACGTTTTCTTTGTCTATTTATTTTTCATTTGTGTTCACCTCTGCAATGACAACGGCGGGAGATATTTTTGCAAATAGCTGACACGACTTAATTTTTTAAGAAAATGATCTTACAGACGTACGAAAAAGTTTATTGACTACGACAAGAAGGATTAGGAATATTTTTTTAATTCAGTTTTATTGAAAGCTTGTCACTAGCGACATCTAGCAAATAGCACATTCAGAAACGATCATTTGCCAGATTTGAATGCAACATATTGCTTTTTGGAAGAGATATTTAAAATTCCATCCAAAGAATTGTTTGACGCTTATATATATATATTTAAAATTTCATCCAAAGAATTGTTTGACGCTTATATATATATATATATATATATATATATATATATATATATATATATATATATATATAAAGTGGTCACTTTTACGAGGTTCGAAAACGGAAATTTTTTCATTTTTATGTCTTCCCGTTCCTGAAAATAAATAATATTTTGATTATTATTGACAAAGTATTTTCACGAAATGTCCGGACACCAAAGTGAGTGCTGAGTGAGGAAAATCATTTTCCTCGTTGTTTGAATAAAGAACTGCTAAAGCTGAGACTAAGTCAAAACGTAGAAGATTCAAATATTTAGCAGTAGTTAATTTTTTTACGATACGATGACCTATCATTCAAACTCAGTTTATTTTACATTGGAGCTAGCTCTGCGATTTTTGAATCCAATGGGTATTATATAATGTATAGGTATTCAACTGGCCTTATTTGTGGACCATGGCGGTTAGATGGCGGGCCTATAATATGTGCAAAATCTTAAACGAGCCCTAGGCAAGTGAATAAACAGAATAAAGTCAGTCTGACCCTGTTTACCGACTTTATTTGAGACCAACAGAATATCTTCAGTTACAACGATTTACAGTAAATGAATTATATAGAGTATCTTAAACTCGATAGTATGGGGAAGATACTGTGGAAACCTCATTAACTAGGGGGGTGGTTAAATTTCAACGGGTATCAATCTTTCGCATTGATCCAAACCAACGTTCTTCTATCCTACCATACCTGCAGAAAGAGTGCCAATCCTCTCCATACATATACCTGATCTATGGCCTGCCGGTAGCAGGATTCGAACCAACGGAGGGTTGCAAATGTGATTGAAGTACCGATGCCTTTAACCGCTCGACCACCAACCGATCAATTATAGGTCACGGACTACTAAGAAAAATAATACAGTCGCACCCTTTACAATAAAAACAAATTTCAGTGTGAGCGCTTGATACTGATAATAATTAAACGAAAGGAACTTTCTGTTGGGCTGACATAAAACATAATCGTTTCCAAATTGGTAATTATCAGCGACAGTCACACATGTATTGAAAGAGGAAAGCGAGGATTAAATTTTAATTGGTGCCGATCGGAATAGATTATGTTAGAGTTCGTTACCTATATCCACCAATCAGAAACCAAAACCTCTGTTTGAAAGCGTAAATATCTTCTATCCATAACCACTATATTAAGAAGGTTTAACACACTAGGATTAGAATTTATAATTCCACGCTTCGATTTTATAGCATTTTATTTTGAATTATTATTATTAACATTTATTTCAAGGAGGATCTTGTCATTTTGACTGGGAATCAATATAACCTTCCGCTACCGTAGTTAATTTCCAGCCACCATAGCGGTAATATCACCCCCCACCATTGGCCAGTAATGTTGCCGAAGAACGTCTCATTCCATGTCAGGTAAAACCGAGGGGAAAACCACTGGGGTATTTTACTGTACAAGCTGTAGGTAATTAAAGGTATTTTTTGGGTATTTGTGAGTAATTATGGGTATTTTTTCGGAATTTTTGGGTATTTTGTGTATTTTTGGGTACTATCAAGGTAATAATGGGTATTTAGTGGGTACTACGAAGGTATTTATTGGGTATTTTTGGAGAAAATTAGTATTTTCCCGCCAATTCTTAAACACAATGGTGATGGCGCATGCGTTTTGATGATGGTGTTAGCCCGTGGATACATAGATTTAGGCCACAGTCTATCTTAGGCTAGCATAGCATAAGTCAGTGTAAAGAGTAAACTCGTGAAAGACGTGTTTGTCGGCTGTTGAATGACGAATCGATGTGCATTTCTTAAGCCTGGTTTCACAGTGCCTGAATAAGCCGTAACCCATTTTTCTCCTTTATTTTCCGACAGAATAATTTCATTTTTTAACTGTAGTTCTATTTAACAATTATCTATTACTTCTTCGCATTAGAATTTTGATAATAAATTCAGAAATACAGCAAAAAAATAATTTTCGATTTTTGTTTCCCTTATAAGCGGAAATTCGGCCACGAGCAAGTTATAGATATATTTTTTTAATGATTTTTCACGTTTGTCCCATTCCAATATATACAAAAATGACTGAGAAAAATGGATCCAAATTTTCCAATAATTTCTTAAATTTATTGAAATTTTAAGTTGGTACATGAAACGTTTGGGTGGAACTTGCAATAAATCTCCGCCTTTAACACGTCACAATTCATTCATAAAATTCGAAGATGTTCCTCCTATAATTTAACAGAGTGATAGACAGGGTGTTAATATAAAAATTGATAAGGAGAAAATTAAATTTCCAATTTTATTTTTGAAGATTTAACTTCGGAATGGTTATTAAACGTGCGAAAGACCGTTCTGTATACAAAGTGTTGCAAAATTTGTTACCGTTAAAAAAACTTAATACACTTAAAAAAATTAATAGAGCTAAAAACTTGTTTTTGGTAAAAACTTCTAACGTCTAAGGGTTCTTTAGAATAATAATTAACCAAAAATATGCAGAGTATTTAAAAGACTGGGGTCTTTCCAATTTCTAAAAAAAACCCTAAAAATTAATAGAATAAAAAATTATTTTTATCAGATATTTAACAAGGGTCTATTAGAACACTAATTAATGAAAAAATACAGGGTGTTTAAAAAAAACTAAACAATCTTTACAAACTGAAAATTAATGGATTTAAAAAAAATTGTAGATGAAACTTTTAACAAAGGTCTACTACATCATTAATTAACGAAAAAATACAGGGTATTTAAAAAAAAATGAGCCAATCTCTTAAAACCCTCAAAATAATAAAATTTGAAATAGGGTTTTGATTAAACTTTTAACAAGGATCTATTACAACACTAATTAATGAAAAAATACAGGGTGTTTAAAAAATTAAACAATTTCTAAAACCTCCAAACTTGAATGGATTTAAACAAAGATTTAGATGGAACTTTTAACAAGAGTCTATTAGATCACTAATTAACGAAAAAATACAGGGTATTTAAAAAAAACTCAACCAATCTCCTAAAACCCTCAAAATAATAAAATTTCAAATAAATTTTTGATTAAACTTTTAAAAAGGGGAGGTTTTAAAAAGGATATTGCAGATGTTGAAAGAAAATATATATTTTATGGCTCGCTTGATCTAATCGACACTGTCGTATATAATTTGATGATAAGATATGACATAAATAAAATAAAAAATAATATAAATGCCTCAAAAACTCCTTAAAAAGTAAATAAAAATTGTGTCCAATATGTCCAATATCTTATTATATGTAACTATATACTTACATAATATCCAAAGAACCAACATTATTTAGTTATTTTGCATATTAGAATGTATTTATTGATTTATTTGAGTACGGATTAGACCTTACTTTATATAACAATTATCTGTTTTATGTTTAATACTTATATAAATGTGATGTCAGTCAATAAACTCTTCCTCACAAAAAAATTACTTATTGTTAATGAAATTACTGATTGTTCTATATTATTTACGTATATTGGAATAATTTCTAAGAAAATATTATGAGAGTATTAAAAAATTGAAGGTATAGTAAGCAAAATCGTGGGTGTAATTTATTTTTTGTTTATTAGATATCTGGGTCTTTAAGGGTATTTTTGGGTACTATTCGGTATTTTTGGGTACTTAACGATATTTTTAGGTACTTGAGGATATTATTGGGTAATACTCAGGTAGGTATTCTTTGAGCATTTGTGGTTTTTGGGTATTTTTTAGGTATTTACTTATTTGCTGAGGTATTTTTTTGGGTATTTATGGGTTCAAAATGGGTATTTCGTTGTACAAATTTCAAGCAGTGGTTTACCCCTCGGGTAAAACATTCTGAATCAGGGAGCCCATGAAACGTTTCGAAATTGTGTTGATGCCTACATCTTGTGTAGTACATTTTCCAGCCACATATCGCAAGAAAAATCTCCCACAGTCGCAACTGAACTTTCGACTGTGCCTCGAGGGTCCATTTTTTCTTGTAGATTAAAGGCTTGTTGATTCCCTTATATAATTAATAACTATTACAGTTTATGTCAAGCAAAACTCGTGAGGAATAACATACATTTTCTAGTTATCCAGTAGAAATTTAATTTAATATAAGGATATACAATATAATATAAGAATATATAAAATATATCTGCTTTGCATTGAAATAGAATGGGGTCATATTAAATCATTCTTACACATTTATTTTTTCTGTTTTTCGTATATTTAAATCAAAATCTTTGTAACACTTAGAGACCAGTTCGTAGTATTTGCTTGCTTGCTGGTGGAGAAATAAACGGGTGAGTTGACACATAATTATTTGTTTCGTGTGCAGCTGTAAACAGCACGGCAAGGAGTTAATTGCTTACACGGCCCAACCCTGTCCATGCCAATGCTTCATTTTGCGACAGTGTTAGTCGACTCTTCTCAAATATAGATGGCGGTTACCTTAAGCCCTATTGCAGGAACATTTTTTAATACTTTCTAGGTATGAAGAAATGGAAAGCGAACGAACGAAAGTGACAAACAAAAAAAATGTAAGAAAATCAAATATCATTTCGCATACGTGTACGCTATATGTTCCAATATTTGCGAATTGAATTGTGTAAGACGAGAAGGCGGGTTGGGGTGGCAATCGCATCGAAAGAAGAGACAGGGAAAAGGTGAAACCAGTTGGGAGACTTGTATTTGTAAATAAAAGTCAAGATTGGCTCTTGTAGGAGGAATAATGTGGCAATTGTGATTCGCGGGCTACTGCCGGATGCGCCATAAAAAAACTATAAAAGAACATAAAAAATCAGTGATAAATAGCGGAAAATCATTGACCCATTCGGACACTCGCGGAATAGTAAATATTTTTTTATTCAGTTAAGTGGATAAAGCGAAGAGCTGAATCACAAGTACTGGAATACTCCCGTACAAATTTTACAGGGTGTAATAATGTTGCGATAAATTTTAAGGGGTCACTTTCTTCGTTTAAACGTTCTTTTTGAGGAGATCTTCTATCATACGCACGATTGTATAAATTTATTTATTTATTTAGCTAAGACTAGGGAAAACTTATCGATATATCGATAATAATACAGATAAAAAATTATCAAATTATCGATATTATCGATAATTTTCAATATTATCGATATTATAGTTATAGTAACGTTATAGTAAGGGCAAGATCGATAATATTTTGACTCACGAAGAACACGTTATAAAAAATATTCATTATTTGAAGTTATTACTTCAATATTTTAATTATTTTAACACTTTAAATAGTTGTATAACACTTTTCAAACATGTGTCAAGAAGACGTCAAGTAGACTTCTAAACGATGTTTTTCACACCCAAATCGCGCCATCTATTAGTAATGTTCCCTATAGTTTACAAACCCCGGCAACGAGCCTGTGGCTTTTTGAAAAATGACAGCTTTTACCCTAAGGCTGGATGTGGAGAGGATGCGTCTGTCAGTTTGTTTTAATATCGATATTATCGATAATTCGATAATATCGGTTCATTTTATTTATCGATAATCGACAGTTCCAAACCGTTATCGCCCACCCCTAGCTGAGACCCAAATACAATCTTAATGTGAATCATAAATTAGTTTGGTCCGTTATAAAGCATCAACAGTTATAGCCGTGCCACATACAAAGGATTTAAGCCTTACTGCCGCAAAGATATTCTGATCGTCTATAATTTTGCCAATGGATTTTGCAAAAAATTTAACAAAATATTGACTGGCATATTATTTACCGACGAAGTTAATATTTTGAGAAATGCTATAGGTATCTAGAACCTGGTCAACTTTGGCCACCCAGATCACTCAGTATGAACCCTATTTTTCGGATGTTTATAGACCTTTGACGGAAACAGGAAAAGTAACAGGGAATTTTGTAAATTGTGGGACACAAAGAATTGCACGAATACTGAAAAATTGCTGATCTCCGTTTTATTTGACTTAGCCATTGACAATATACAGGGTCAAATATTTTACCCGTGTATTCCACAAGCCATATCAGGGGGGATCTTCATATTAAATTTTTCAATTTGGGTCCATCCTGTTGAGATATTGGAGTCTCAAAATGGCGGAAAAAAAATAGTTTTTTATTTTTCCTTAAAAACGGTTAGACTTAGAAATTCCAATTTTGGTACACATTATCAGCTAGTCAAAAGCTATTTTGTGGTGTCTATTTCTTGGCTCATGTTTCTGGAGGGCGGAAATAAGCAACCCCTAGATTATTCCTTTCAGAAATTTTTCCTGCAATAGCCGATATCAACAAAATACTACATCCAATTTTACTACTTTTTTCCCTCTTGTAATTTTTTCATACAACCGACACTTTGCGCGGAAAAAAATAAAAATAGTTTTCCTTACTCTAAACATCTTTTCGTCACCGGTTATTAATTATTATTAATTCTGCATTTTTTTGCTCAGCCATACTGCAGTCAGTCTGACTGGAAAATCAGTTTCAGACATTAAAACATTTTCCTCATTTTCCCTACTGTACTGTGTGTAATTCTTTGCACACCTCAATCTACAAAATTCCCTGTTACTTTTCCCATTTCCCTCAAACGCCCATGAAGATGCCAAAAAGTGCTTGCACAAGGTAACTGGCGGTTAAGGAATGCATCTTCATAAAGACGCCTTGTATGTCGGTCAATTCTTCAAAGGAATAATTCACCATATTTACTTATTTTGTAAAAAATGTATTAGAAATTAACACTTCAAAAAGTCATTAAATACTTTGTGTTTTGTGTGTCTTTTCTTGTTTAAGTCTGACATGAAATTTATGACAAACTGACACATGCCTCCTAGTTTATTGGTTTTTAAATAGCCTAATAGAACCTCTACCTAATTGAATTAGGTAACTTGGCTTCAAGAGACCAATACCAATTTGTCCAAAAATCAGTAGCGTACAATTTTTTCGCTAAAAATGAGTATTTAGCGGCACAAAAGCCACTGATGCTAGTATATTACAAGAGAAATTTAAACACGTAAAAGTAGCCCTTTACTATACATTGTTGTGTACCAAATCTCCAAAACGAAGCATTTTCCGACCCGTGTTTATATAAACTATTTTTCTTATTTTTAAACATAAAACCTGCCTCTAGACTTTCTTAACATCCTTCTGCAACATTATGTATATTCATATACTGGGAATGGGGGGGAACCCAATATTCGAAAGGGGTGTTTAAGGGGCAAAAGTGAACAAAAAAGCGTAATAAACATATGGTTGAATATCAACGGTTACTGAGATAGCAATGAAAATAATTGTATTGCAATTCCTGAGAAAGCTCAGTCACATTGTGACATATTATTTTGATGTTTGTGATTTAAACACTTGTTTTATAACTACCTCATTTATTTTTACATGTGCGTTCGTTTAGTCGGCATTGTACACGCATATAGTGCCTGCACTATCAGTTATCGAGAATATGCTGATATTATTTTTATTTATGGGTATTGCAATGGTAACGCTAATCGTACAGTTGATGAATATCGACGTCGCTTCTCGAACAGAAGAGTGCCAGATAGAAATATGTTCCAGACAGTCTTCAACAATGCACATGAAACTGGAATGTTTCCCAGTGTGAGAATTACGTCTGAGAGGCAAACTGGTCCAAACTCACAAAAATGGTTTAAAATCTTTTCATATTCAGAGCGTCTAGAATCTTCAGGACGGTGATAATGACTTGCGGTTGCATTTTTGCAATTGGATACATGCAAACCATACACTTTACAAATACATTTTGTTCACTGATGAGGCTCAATTCACTCGTGATGGAATAAATAACTGTCACAATGAGTATCGTTGGTCAGATCGAAATCCGCCACGGTGCAAAGTAAATTTCAGCATCGGTTCAGCATTAACGCGTAGTGTGTTATGATTAACAATCAATTACTTGACCCAATTGTGATAGATGGCCGTCTTGCTGGAACTAGATATGTAGAATTTTTAGAAATTTTTAATTTGACAGATCTACTAGACGATGTTCCATTGGATATTAGACAAAATATGTACTTTCAGCATGATGGCGCCCCTGCCCATTATAGTCGTGTTGTAATCAATCATTTTAAAAATCTCTTTCCACAACGCTAGATTGGCCACCAAGGTCACCAGATTTGAATCCCCTTGATTACTTCCTTTGTGGATGGTTTAAATCATTAGTATATGCAACAAAAGTGAACACAAGAGAGGCGCTATTCAATCGGATTTTCAATTGTGCAGCACTCATAAGAGAAACCACCGTGCACTTCAACTACCCGTGCAATCCACAAACGAGCTGATGCATGCATCGAGGCGGACGGTGGTATATTTGAAAATTTAATTCAATAATTTCGGTTTATTAGATTTTGAATCAATGTTATACTTTATAATACCTACAGAATAAATACTTTTCTCTACCGATGCATTACAATAATCAACTCGGGTAAAAATTTGTCATTGCTATCTCAGTAACCGTTGATATTCGACCATATGTTTATTAGGCTTTTTTTGTTCATTTTTACCCCCTGAACACCCTTTTTGAATATTGGGGGTTCTCTCCTAATCACCCTGTATAATTTTAAATATTTAAAGTAAAAATTTATTTACACACCTTGTATAACTAGTAACCAAACTTCCAAAAATGTCAAAAAATACAGGGTGTCCCATTTAAAAATAAAAATTTACGGTAATTTCCTAGTATAAACCCACCCAATTTCAAATTTTTATCAACAGCCATAAAAAAGTTACAGCGTGTCCCCACTTTCCGTTGTCACCCGGTATAGGAAACATTGAATTTTATACGGAACTTTATCTCCACCCTGTAGAACAATTATTAAACATCATGGTTACTCGAAAACGTTTAAAATAACGGAGAAAAACCTGCAGGCAGGATATAAAGTGACTCCTCTGTGGAGTATGCGTAATATTAGTATTTTACACACGGTATTAGATTTCTTTTAAACCTTCTGCTGCCGAATAAAAATGCTTGAAATAGAGTATCGTGTTCCCGTACGTAAACCGTACTTATATATCAAGTTTTTCTGCAGTTACTTTAAAAAATCATGAAAATGTACCTTTCCAGCAGATACCTTTTAGTGTATTGGCAATATAAATATGTAATCGATACCTAAGTGTACTTTACGGCGAAAAAGCAGTTGTAGTAGCTTACTTCCTTTGGGCGATAGAGGAAAGATTCCGACACTTTCGCATTTCGAGTATATAGACCAGTCAAGATAGAGCTGTTTAGCAGAAGTTAACTGAAGTACAATGTGCTATACAACGAGTTTGAGAAGTACCAAAACAGTCAATAAAACGTCAACATTTAATATACTGTACATCTACAGGGAGATTCTAAAACTATGAAAGATACAAAGACGCTTAAATTGCGTAATTTAACGCTCAATCAAATCTCGTTTAAAAATTTAAGACCCAAATACGTAATGCCTGCCACATTTAGTCATAAACAATATGCTGATATTATTTTTATTTATGAGTATTGCAATGGTAGTGCTAATCGTGCAGTTGCTGAATATTGACGTCGTTTCCCGAACAGAAGAGTTCCAGAAGTATTCCAGACAGTCTTCAACAATGCACGTGAAACTGGAATGTTTCCCAGTGTGACAATTAAGCCGTTTAGCAGAAATGAACTGAAGTGCAATGTGCTATACAACGAGCTTGAGAAGTACCAAATCAGTCAATAAAACGCCAATATTTAATCTATCTATCGTAATCTCTATACTTGTATAGGGAGATTTAAAAACTATGAAAGATACAAAGACGCTTAAATTGCGTAATTTGGTACTCAATCAAATCTGGTTTAAAAATGTAAGACTAGTGCCTAAATACGTAATTTCTTGTTATAAAGTAAACAATACACAATTTACTTGCTAGTGCCTGCATTAAAATAAATAAATACACGTTTTTTATTGTCAGTAAATAATTTTTTTAAACTAAATGTTAGACGATTTATAACCGGTATAGGTGCCTAAAATATTTCATTTTGCGCACTACTGCTTAAATTTAAATACACAAGGGGTATATATTTTCCACTGTCAATAAATATATGTTACAAATTATATCATAAATAATGTATCTGTCTTAAAGGTAAAATACTTCATTTACGCACTACTGCCTAAAATGAAACAAGTTTTTTCTGGTGCCTAAATTATTTAAATTTACGCACATGTGTAAATACAATGTATGCATACACGGTATAAGGTAAACCATAAACAATTTATTTTAGGTACTGGTGCCTAAAGCATTTAATTTTACGCATAATTGTCCAAAATTATCTATATATTTGTCCACTACCGAAAAATATTTATTATAGAACCTAAAATAGTTCCGACCTAGAGCCTAAAATACATTTTACGTAATATTTAAATTTATTTATGCGATGGTGCCTAAATTAATTCATTTACGCACTAGTGGATAAAATAAGACTAACGCATAATTTTACTGCCTATAAATGTATGTTAATGTATAAGGTAAAAGATAAATAATTTACTTTACGCAGTGGTGCCTAAAACATGTTTAATTTTACGCACCATTGCCTCAAATTCATTTTCGGTAAATATATATTAATATAATAATTAGGTATTGGTTTTTGCAATTTTTCCAATTTTTTCGCGTTAGTGCTTAAATTATTTTATTTTATGTTATAATGTAAATTATATTATTTTTTTTCCCTTGAAATGCCTACAATTTATCATTTTACGCACTACTGCCTGAAAATGCCTGAATGTGACAAACTAAGATCGTTCCACTATTTTTCTCATACTGACAACGTCCTCTAGAAAAGAAAAATTTTAAAATTACAAGCATTAATTCCATAATGTTTTAATACATTTTCTTCATCAAGTGTTTCCTTATATACACAGAATAGGCAGAAATAAAAGTCTGGTTCAAACTGAATCGTACCAATTACCGAAACATAACACCTTCATTAATTTTCCCCTCGGTTTTGACACTGACTGAAACCTGGTTAGGGGATATTTTTGAATGGATGTAATTCTCAAAGGCATTACAGAACGACAATTTGATTATGCACGTACTGACTTGTCTGTTCTGTTTCTACGTACGAGTATGTCGTTATGATGAAAATCTACTTAGAGTCTACTGTGCAGGAAATGCAAGTATATGTTGTTAAGTTCTGTACATTCGAGTAAGATCCGTCTGCGTCTTCCCTTGAAGTAATATTTGTAAATAACAATTCCTTATTATAATGCCACAAATGAATCCCACTGCGGCACTCAGGTTTCGCGCTTTCTCTGGTTAACTTTTCTTTACAATTAACATCAGAATGTAAGTCCAATTGTTTCCTATTAAGAAAGAATAATTATTTTTAAGGATCTATCACTACAACCTTTTATCAGTGAACTGAAATTATGGATAAAGGTTTTTAAATGAATTTCTTTTATATTGACATTCATCAGCCTTGACCATGCAATACTCTTAAAAGAAATTGGATCAACCGGTTTACTTTTTACCGGTACCAACGCCGCCATGATCTTCTGACTTTAAATCATTTGGACTTCTTTTGTGGATATATTTAAAAAATGAAGTGAATCGCACACTATTGATAATTCACGCAAACGTATCATAGCTGCTTCTAATAAGTACGAGTTCAAAATGGACAAAAAGCAGAAACATTTGGGTAAATAAATATTACCCTAACTTTTTCATATCTCTAGATTTTTACACCTTCAGATCATAAAAATTTTAAATAAAAAAAAAATTGTTATTTGTAAGAAAAGTACAGGTGAAATGTAAAACATCAAGCATTAAAAACAAATAAAAAGAGACAAGAAAACAAATAAATATAATCAAACCCTCAGAAGAGCAAGTTAGAGGAGTAAGAGGTAAAGGGAACATAATGTATCTTGTTAATGTTCACGGTTAACTGTCTACTGTCAAACTATTGTATAATACTTGAGAAATCCATTTGTGCATTTTTTTAAAGATTCTCCCAATTATTCGTTTGATATATAACTGCAGTATCATCTGCAAAGCTTACTATATTCCCAGTTGTTTCTATTTAATATATATAGATCATTTAAATATAAATTGAACAGTACTGGACCCAGTACTGTCCCTTGTGGAACTCCATATTTGATCATCAGAAAGTCACTCATTGTATCATCTATTTTTATACATTGTTTCCTGTTACTTAGATAACTTTCCAACAGCTTATATGACATTCCCCTGAAACCAATCTCCTCCAACACCTCCATAAGTTGCGTATGACTAACGGTGTCAAAAGCCTTCTTTAGGTCGACAAAAATGCAAAGAGTTGGTGTGCTTGAGTTAATATTTTGATTAATGATATTTATTAAATGTAAAATGTGGACTTTCCCTCGGTAAAACCAAATTGCTTGGTAGAAAGAATTTTTTTTATATCGGGTGACATAATTTACAATTCTTTCTTTAAGTGACTTTTCAAAAATTTTTGCAAGATTCGACATTAAAGATATAGGTCTATAGTTCGCTACTTCAAATGCGCTTCCTGTTTTAAATATGGGGGTTAGTATTGCCACTTTAAATGCGTCCGGACATATACCATTCTCAAAGGACATGTTCATGATGTATATAAGAGGAGCTGATATTTCGGAGGCAATATATTTCAAATGCTCAGTTCTTATTCCATCCAGTCCAGGAGATTTTTTTGGTTTCAAATTTAAAATGATGTTGTTAATTTCCCTTTTTGTAACCTTTACCAAGTATAAATAATTTTTTAAATTTATTTTGGGGCGGCTGCTTGTTGGATTTCTTTTTTGGATATCTCTTGCCATTTTTTCTCCGATATTAGTAAAAAACTCATTAAACGTATTGGCTATTTCTTTCTTCTCATTAATTATTAGTTTTATTTTTCTATCTCTTTTTGATAGTAATTTTTTTGGCTTCATCAACAAGTTTTCCAAAAATACTTCTATATCTATTATATTTTCTTTTATTTTCTTCTGTAAATGCGAACGGACAAATTGTTTTCAGTTTATTTGACATATTACAGATGATTTTACAATTTTTTGAAATACTAATAGGCTATATTAAAATTCAAAAATTTACAAATAATTCTATTTCTGACATGCACTTTAATAGTATTTTAATACTTCAAAACGTTTAAGTAACACCTTTAATATGTGTCAGATAAGCCGATAGTTTTTTCTCTCAGTCTACTGGGATATTTTTTCCATTTATAGCTTCATCTTAAACTTCTGCTGTAGATCAAAACACTTTTAAATTAATATTATTGGAGATTTATCGAAGTGACCCTATTTATGAAAAATCACCAAAATTTTTAATCTTTTGACCTGACGGCGCAAATCTCGAGATTCAAAAAAGTTGGAGCAATATTTACTAAAAATTCTCCAGTTTGCAACGCCTATTAAGGGCAGATTGTTAACGTCAAAATAAAGCGACTGAAGCCAATATACATTATTCAATCGTTACTCCTTTTCATTCTACAGGGTGTTAAAATTGAAAAAATGTTTCCGATTTTTTGCGATATTTTAAGAACGTATGGACCGATGAGAGGGCGCTAGTTCCACTGTACTGTCGAGGTAAAAATATGTCTAACTTTTTGTATTTTACACTTCGAATTTTTTAAGGAACTATTGAATTCAATTCTAAATAGAAACGGTAATTCGCTACAAATTGAAAAACTCAACCGTTTCCGAGAAACAGACTATTTAAGTTTTTGAGATTCGGCGGGAATTAAATTAGAAAATAATTTTTTCCAAAGTAGTAGGCGCGGAAATAATAAGTAGCCAGCTGTCACTACAATACTATATTGCTTCTGTGGTTTGTAAATCAGACACCAGACACAAAAAAAAGTCAATTAAAAACATATAAAACACAACTTTAAAGCTTACCCACATGATTCCAGCTGAATCCTTTTCCAATAAAATTGCAGCGGTAATCAACCCTCTACTCGAGACTGACGATATGATATGGATTTACAAACGTGTATTTAAACTACGGCTCTTCGCCAGATGCAAGCTGAAAACGCCTGCATAGTGGGTCTCGCTGTAGAGGAAAATTTGCATAAAGTTGTTGTTCTCGCTACTTAATCTTTTGCCACATGACTGGCTGGAGAGGGAAATGCTGCGCTTGGTATTTCCCGGTGTGAAGTAATGTGATGGATAATATTGGTCGTTTAATTTTGTGTAAAGAAATTTACAACGTCGTAAGTTATTGATATTTTTACAACAGCGTCGAACACTACGAGGCAGTCGAGGAAAATTAGAATACTACAATGCATGTAAAGTTTATTTTCCTTAACATTATATTCAAAACTATACAGTGCTATGACAGAAGTATAGCGACAATTCTTCAGGTTAACAGCGTCAGTTTCACTTCACTCTTGTAGATTTTTTTCCCTTACTATTGCTAAAAGTCTTGTGATTTCTTCGAGCTTTATCTTACAAATAGCACTTCGTTGCTTTTTCTGTGAAGAGAAATCTAAGATTTCTTCTCTTCTTTGTCCGGACCTCATACTTCAGTATTTATAATAATAACCAAACAGTACAAGACCAATGATAAGAATTCAAATTTGTTTCTAATTTTGACGTCACTAGTAGAGAGCGCCACTTATGGCACGTCATGTTTCTTTTAAATGGCAGAACTTTTTTGCTGTTTAGTGTATCCATCTGACTATTGAAACAATCGATTCTCCTACTTTCAATTTTGGCTATTTCTCCTCGAAGAGTAACACTGTCATTTAAGAAAAAAATTTCAAGGTTCAAGCCTTACTACCACAAGACTATCTTCAATGGTTATCCGGAAAAAACATTTCTTTTGAAACAAATATGGTGAAAAAGGAACTTTTGACACTTGTCAATCTTAATAAAGATAAGAAAAAATATGTTATCGATGAAATGGCAACAAATCGCCAAATAACGGTACTACGGTTACCACCTTATCAGTGTGAACTTAACCCTATCGAATTAGACTGGGCGCAGGTAAAAGGAGATGTAGCGCGAAATAATACGACGTTTAAATTAAGTGACGTGAAAATTTTGTTAAAAAATTCCTTGGAATGAGTAACTGCAGATAACTGGCAAAGATGTATACATCATGTACAAAAAGAAGAGGAGAAAATGTGGGAACTCGATAATTTAATTGACGTTACTGTGGAATCTATCGTTATCAATCTAGGAGACGACGATAATTCATCAGAATATTCAGAGGATGAATTTTAATATACCTACTTTTTTTATTTTCTTTATTGTACATTTATACAACACTACATTTACTCACCATAACTTGAATTTTCAAAATACATATATTTTTGTGTGGAATAAAAGTCTATTCATTAAATTTAAATAAATATTTTGATAATAATATTGAATAATTTTATTTGAATTACTAAAAACCATCTTAACCCGGTTATGATGCTTAAAGTAGCTTCTAGTTTTGAAATGCTGTTTTTATATTGATTACTTATAAGAGAAATGGACCGAGAAATTGAAGCGGCATAGACAAAGACGGATTGTCGGGGATTAAATTTTAGCTACCTGCTACAATTTAGTACGGTTCGATCACACAAAGTTTTTTTAAAAGTACACCTCATCTATACCGTTAACACATAATATAAAAATATTGAATATAAGCATCAGTACTACATTTATTTACGATTTGCATACATAATAAGTCTAAACAGACCACAGAAATTATCTTGGCGGCCTTTACGTTTTACCAAGAACTTTAACCAGTGCCTCCTACACATTTTCTTGAAAATATTTTACCTGAACTACTTGACGATGTTCCCTATGCGGTAAAACAAAGAATACGTTTTTATGCATGACAGGGCTCTTACGTCAACAAATTATAGGTGGTTGTGATGTGATAAGAGTTACTCCTGCAATTTTTGCACGAATTCGATCTGCAATTTCAAGGAGATCTGAAGCACGTATTTTGGCCGAAGATGCCATTTCCAACATTTGTTATAATTAATCATAGTAAAGGAATTCTACTGTTAATGAATTATTTTGTTATTATTTTAAGTAATGTAATGAGTATTGTAAAAATTCACTTGATCAATTAAATCAATTTTGTTGTTAATCATTATGGAATTCAAAAAGTGTAAAGAAATAAAACGTGAAGATAATACAGTGTCGCATATGATGACCTATTTTATTAGTAAAATTATACTAGGTTATTTTTTTGGCAAATAATGATTGATGATACCCACACCTCCGCCTCTGGTAAGTTTCTAAAGCTAGTCATTTTTTTATATACCTACTGTCATACTAAATATGCACACCAAATTTGGTTAAATTACCTCAAGCGGTTTAGAAATTATAAATTAAAAAATGATTTTTTTTAATTTTTGACACACTGGACAATGGCTGTCCTAACACCTCACATTTAACAAAAAACCTTAATTTTTTGCAACAGAATATACTCCCGGATTTTTACCTCTACTTAAGGAACACCCTGTATAATAAAAACAGCAAATCTAATATAAGGTACTGCTGTACTCGAAGAACTGTAAGGCATTAATTTTTCTTTAAAAAATGGGGGGATGCAATTTAAAAAAAACTGTAATGACGAACAAGCCAAACACAAAATTTGATAAGAAGACATACTTATTTCATAATTTAAATCAGAAATTCTAAGGATATTATGACTATGACTATTGTGCGGAATTTTATCATCACCCTGTATGTAAGGAAGCAGAAAACAGTAATATTCGAGAGAAATATACAGTACTGAGTTTTGAATTTAACAAAGTACAGTAACATGCTCTCTAAGCAACCAGCAGCATTACAGAATGTGTTTCAGTCGGCATCAGATGCTTATCTGTTTGTGATGAATTCAGGAATTCAACAATAAACAAATAGACCCGCTGAATTTATTGCTTTAGGAAGTCAGTCAATCTAATGGAACGTTGCGTACCTGTATGGCCTGTTTCCGCCTAGTAAGCATATGATGTGACGTTTAGATATGTTCTCTGCTTAACGATGTTTTGGGTTGTGGTGTGTTTCAGCACAGCTGAATTTTACCTGATTAATTTTATGACAGGTCACGATTTTTTAGTCTTTTTTGCAATTTAGTCAAACTGAAAACATTAGTCAAGTATCACTGTAAAAAAACAATACATTCAAATTAAAATTAATTCACGAAATAAAAAATGATAACACGAGGCCTAAACAATTTTATAAATATATTTTATTATAAATAATATTAAAGTTAAAGGTTATCATCACAGTAAATTTAAGACCACTAGCAACAACTTCCATTCAAATGAGTTTAGACGTTTGAGACCCTTATTAAAAAATCAGCTGTTTTTTGCTTACAATAATTACCTTTTTAACATCCAACTCAATATTAAAATTGATCTTAAAAGGTTTTGGTCTTTTTTCATAATAAAAAAGAGCACACGCTTATACCTAGGAATATGTTTTTTGATGATCAAGAATTTGACAATCCCATTCAAATTGTTGAAGTCTTCTCTAAATTTTTTGCTAGCGTTTTTTTCCTAAGAGAATGTTCAGAATCCAAATCTTTCATGAGATTATTATCAATCCTGCATTAACTTACAGCAATTTACGGAATCTGATGTGCAGCCTCTAGAGCCTTTATTAATTTGAATTCGTGGACTCGCGTAAACCGCTGTGTGACGTCACTTCCTCCTATAGCACGAATAAGACCATTGTTTTAATCCTATATTCATAACATGTAGTAAAGATTTCCTTCACCATGAAGATTTGGTCCGTTGTTGACCTCCCCTTTCTAAAACCTGCTTAATACACCCCTATCTGTAGTTCTGCTACAGGTTCTATTCTGTTTTATTAACGTTGCCATGATTTTATACCCTATATCTACAATGACATACCCCTATAGTTTCTGCAGTCTGCTGCATCTCACTTTTTTAAAATTGATATAATCATAGCATCTCTTCAATCTTCAAGCATACATTCTCATCTCCAAATCTTTAGGATCACCTCGTATATTCTTTGAGTATTTATAATTGTCTGTCGTTATTCCATTTTTCCCCGGACTTTTGTTATTCTTTAAAGCTTCTATAATTATATATATCTATTTGCTTTTTTATAGGCTCTTCTACTTCCACTCCATCTTCCCTTACCAGTATCATCTCCTTCGGATGCTCTCCTTCCCTTTCGCTCTCTTCATTCAACATATCTGCAAAATATTGCCTCCATCTTTCTCTCACTTCTGTTTCTTCTCCTATTAAATTGTCACTTTTATCCCTCACATATATTACTTCCCCCTTTCTCTGTTTTCCTTTTTTTTATCTCCCTGTAGAATTTGTATGCATTTCTTTTCTTCTCAACTATTTTCTTAACCCGTTCTGCTCTCCTCTTTTGTCTAAACTCTTTCTTAAGTGCTTTAATCCTGAGCTTTTTCTCTTCTCCACCTCTCTTCTCCACCTCTCTGATATACCATCCAGTCTCCACCATCCTTTCTTCCCTGCATACTCTTCTTTTGGTATTACTTTCTTACTTGCTGTTTGTATAATATTTAACATGTTTATCCATTCCTCTTCTATATTTGCTTTCATTAACTGTCCGTGTTCTTTATTATTAGCTTTCATAGATTTGTTACTGTATTGTAAGAAACAATTCCAAACTTATTGGGAGCACATGGGAGTACAATCTTTACGTGGGACACTGCGTATGAAAATGACGCATCGAATAGCTGGTTGGACCAGCGATAGATGTCGAAATGGTAGGCAAACGAAGTTGCGCTGTCAGGAGGAAAACTTTAGAAATAGAGTGAACCGACTGAGTCTATCTTTGGACGCTGACGATATTAATCTCTATTAATAAAAATTAAATAAAATGTAAATTAAATGACTAATTGCAATTGCTTTTACGATACTGTATCTTCAAGACAAAGTTCTTAGGCACACATGTTTATGTAAACATTTTTCTTAGTTTTTGATACACCTTATGAATTCCAACACATCTGTGAATAGAATGCATTTTAGTAACACCCTGTGTTCCTTCGTTAAGAAGCTTCATAGCTTTAGGAAAACGTTTTGAAACGGTGAAATGTAATTATTCTTAGATGCACAGACCAAGTTTGATATGATGCCAGAATTTAGTGGTCATAACCTATAAAATTACCGTTTTATTGATTCCAAGCTTGAACTTACCATCGACAGCAAACTGTTAGATATACCATTACACAAGGCCGTTCACTCAGAAAGCTCCAGCTGCATACGCTAGCAGACTGAGGCAATAGACGTAGTTCACAAATAAAATCAGATGATGCAAGTGCTGATGAAATTTCCTTAGAGATTCTTAAAATTTCAACCATACTGGGTAAAAGCTTTGACTTGTAGTTTTCTGGAACGCATACTATTGATATCATGCATAGATAATCATACCGACATTATCGTTCGAAATTCTAAGTAGGAGATGAAACGTGGAAATATTCCTACAACAGGGTGTCATAAATTCATATGCCAAGCATATCCCTCGGGCAAAAATATTTGAATTTTCATTTTAAGCTCGAGTAGGTAAAAAAAAATTCTGAAATGATAGACAAGTGCAAGCAAAATTTCTTTTAAAATATTATACAGGATGAGTCATGAATAATGGTACACAGCTTAAGGGCAGATTGTTAACGTCAAAATAAAGCGATTGAGCCCAATATGCCTTATTCAATTGTTGCTCCTTTTCATTCTACAGGGCGTTAAAGTTGAAAAACGTATTCAATTTTTTGCTATATTTTAAAAACGTATGGACCGATTGTTTTGAAAATTTGTAGTCTTTTGTTTTTTGAGGTGGAAATTACGAATATGCAAATACTGTTGAGGTAACGATTAGGGTGTAAATTACAAAAAGTTAGACATATTTTTACATAGACAGTACATTATAACTAGCGCCTCCTAGTCGCTTTATTTTGACGTTAACAATCTGCCCTTGAGCTATGTACCATTATTAATGACACCCTGTATATATATATATATATATATATATATATATATATATATATATATATATATATATATATATATATAAGATCAATTTGGGATACTGTATAAATCCAATCTCTGAATCTAAATTTTTCAAGATAGACAAATATTAGGAAACTGTAGGATATCTCGGTCTAACCTTACAAATCCATAAAAAAGGTTACACAGGCTATTCTAAATTAGAACTGATTGTGGACTTTGGAATTTTAAACTTGAATTTATATACTATTTTAATTTGAAAATATTGCAAAATTTAGAGGAAAATTAATTCGTAAATGTTAAGAAAGACAAACAGATTCCTAGCTTTAAATTGCCCTCAAAATATTAAATCATTCATTTTTCAGGGTGAATGCAATTAGATGCATAATGAAAATCTACTTGGCTTTTAAATAAATGTAGATAAATGCCACTCAAATTATAAAATTATAGTTCTTTATTAGGTGAGTTGGTTGAAAAGAGTAAAAAATTATTTTTACAATAATTTTCGATACTGTCTGTATATTCTAGAATTACACACATAATACATATTTCGTGTTTTTTCAGGTTACTAATTATTGTTTAATGTTTGACTGATTGTTTTACGATCAGAAGTAAAAATTGTATATCCTAAAATAGAGTACAAGTACATACTTTTCTTATAATTAGTAGAATGTAAAAAAATTAGTAAAAAGAAGTCTTTAGAAATTTATAAATATACAGGGTGTAAGGGAAAATGTGGGAATCGGATGCAGATAGAACATGACAAAATAAGATGACAAGTTCCTATACAATTTTTTTCTACAGGCCCTAAAGGGCGCCGCTGGAAATCGGTTTTTCGTGAATAACTTTTAAAGTACTTAATATAATTTAATTAAAAATTGAATATGATGGACACTTGTAAAGATCTCTTAAAATAGTGCTCTTGAAATATATTTAGCTTTTTTAGTTTAACAGGAGCAGGGTAAGCTTTACAACGTAACTCCTAAATTTTTAACACCCTGTATGATAAAGACTTTAAATAATAAATCTGGGTAAATTCCACCTTAGACTAAAAAACGTACTCTTGTTTATTGTCGATAAAATGAACCGTTTACGAGGCAAAGTATAATAAACGAATTCATGTTTCATTTTTAATAAAAAGAGCAATGCTTCCTATTTTTTTCTCGGCAACAAAGTGCGATACGAAAGTCATTCAACAGGAAAGCTTCATTTCAAGATGTTTAATTCGAAAAAATATAAAATTAAAAAAAAACGCAGTGGTGTCCCAGGAGGCACCTTAACGAAATTATTGAAAAACTTTATAAGAGAGTGCAATAGGTCAAATTTTTGGACTTGATTTACAACAATTTTCAATGGACTAGTAGTGTTCGTTGCGCCTGTTTGGCAAACCATTACTGACAAACCGAATTTGGCCGTCCAAAGAACGTACCGAAAAAGGTTCTGATTAACAGTTTTAATTACATTTAATACAATTTGAGCTATAAAATTAAGCCTGTTTTCAATGTGACGCTCAGGCAAATACTCCAAATTGTGAATTTTCTAGATATTAAAAACGTATACATATACTTAAAAAATAAACAAAGATACAATGGTTAAAATATTAACATTTTTAAAAACATATCGACACGACATATGGCTGGAAATTCCCGTCATATACCTTAAAATTCTTTTTTGAACAATAAATACATCTGGCGATAAGGTGGAATTTCCCCAGAGGACAATCCCGTATCTCAGCCTTGAACTAACTTGAGCATGGTATACTGTTATCAATTGTGATAACGTTAACACATTTTTTAAACTTTGTATCAAGTAACAAACGGAATTTAATTTCGATTACAGCTGACAGCTGAGTTTTCCAGTTCAAACATTCATCGATCGTCAATCCCAAAAATGTTATATCCGTCTCCCAGTTCAAAGTCTTTGAGTCTTTTTCGTTAAGATAAAGGTCATTAGATTCTTACTACGCACCCACCTCTTTGAATAAGGCATTGGTCTTGAGCTTTAAGGACTCGTCTGAGTTATCAGATACTAATAATGATGTGTCATCTGCATACATGACGGACGAAGCATAAGACACAACTTTAACAAACTAATTTGTATAAAGTGAAAAGAGAATTGGACCCAATATAGACCTCTGAGGAACACCCATATTAATATCCAAACGTTCAGAAGTAATTTTCGACAAAACATAGACACCCGAGTAAGTAAGACAGATATATAGTTTACGTTTGGTCAAAAAAGATGCTACCCAATTATTGGCAACTCCACGTATGCCGTATTTATGGAGTTTAGCAGTTTGTCATGATTTACACAATCAAAAGCCTTACTAACGTCGCAGAATATACCAATGGGCGACTCGCCCGCTTCAATATATTGAATCACTCTGCAATAAAAATCCAGCAGGGCAGTACTTGTCGATTTATTAGCCTGAAAACCATGCTGGTGATCTGAAAAAATTCTGTTTTACAATAAATTTTAATAGCCGTTCCAGATAACAGTATTCAAAAACTCTGGAAAAGCAGAGGGAACTGTAATAGGTCTATAATTTCCCATTAACTGATTAACTGTGGATCACTTTTCTTATAAATAGAAATGACTTTTCCTACTTTTTAACATTCTGGAAAAGAACCCGTTTGAAAGGATAAATTCCCGAGGTAAGTGATAGGTTCAACAATACAATCTATAACCTCTTTAACCAAAAACATGGGAAAGGCATCTGAACCTATTTTCCAACGACTACTTGATCCTTCCACCACGTGTCCCAAATTTTATTTAATTTTTTTTATCCTCACCTTGTACGATAAAATTCCATTATCGACTTCCGAAATTAATTAACGCATTAACGTTAACAACGTTAACAAGCATTTAAAATTATAATTCTTTAAAATTCATTTTCAATTTATAAAAACTAAAAAAAAATCTTCCTAAATAGAGCATTGAGTTATAGTAATCATTTTGGAAAGAAATGAAATATCAACATTGTACATTATTCCTTAACGGTTACCTACTGTTTTTTTACGAAGCAACGCAAATCTTCCCAGGCATTGCGATTAATACAATTTAATAAAACAAAATAAGAAAATATATTCTCTTTGTTTTATTATTTTAAGATAATGCTTCGTGTATTCAATAATTCCACATTCCAATTAATTATTTGAAAACTATACTATATGTTTAAAACATAATTTACATTATGTAATTTTATATATATTAACAACAACATCACATGTAATTGATCAAAAAGGAAACATGCACTCAATTCACAATATATTCCGCTTTGTCACATTACAAATTATTGGGATGTACTTGTTAATAAACATATTTAATTATTTAGGATTCATTTTAAAATTAGCGATAATCCATGTCAGAATTTGATTTATTATATGAATGTACTTGAAAGATATGTGTTTCCTTTTAATTTTTATCAAAATACCTTTATAAAACCTATTAGTAAAAGTCATTATATTCCTATCTCCGCAAATATAAAACTATAATGGATTTCTATCCAGCAGAGATGGAAATTGAAGTTATTTTGCGAAAACTAAGTTTTTAATTTAACATCTATTCATAATTATAGCAACATTTTTATACCGTAGTAACGAGAAAGACATAAGCTGCTTTGTAATAGCATGAAAGACATGATTTTATTAAATAATTATAATTATATTCAGATAATGCTTCATGTATTCAAGAAAAAAGTATTGGTGCTTATTCAGATGTCCATGGCCTGTTAGGAGACCAGTGACAATCCTGATGTTGCTTGTATTAAGCACAATGAAGTTTCGGTTTGCGTCAGCCTATGGCCCCCTATAAGTAGCCTGGCCTGACGCAAACCGGATCCCACCGACCAATCTTCAGTTGATTTCTTTTTCATCCAGTTATCAATGGACCTTGCGAGATGGCATTGTGGTAACCCCAAAACTGGTTCAGGTCCCACAAATTGACTGCTCGAACCTTGTCTGGCCAACGTCAGCCCTCTCATTACCTTTCACATCACTGTGACCCGGAACCCAGGTCAGCTTAACACGATTGTCCCTTCCCAAGAGAGAAAGAACTCTGACACATTCCAGGACCACACGAGAGACGATCCTGAAGGATAGAAGTGCTCGTAAAGCTGCCTGGCTGTCTGTGCATACTTGAATATGTTGATTTACATATCTCCTCCTGATATTCTCTTGAACCCAGGCAGAGATAGCAAATACTTCAGCCTGAAAGACAGTGACATGTTTCCCCAAGGAGTGAAATAAATTCACTCTTGGTCGTCCTCCATAGATCTCCGCTCCTAAGCCCTGGTCTGTCTTGGACTCTTCTGTGAACCAGACGATCCCTTTTGAGACCTGAGCGTCAGGATGAACGAGCCAGGCTTCTCTAGTTGGAAATTCTACCTTAAAATTTCTTTGAAAAGCATAGGTAGGGGATATCTTGTCGCTGGGTGCAGCAAGAATCTCATCCCCATCCTCCCTATAGATCACGGTGTGACCCCTGTCGTAATTTTGACCTTTCCACATCCCCCACTATTTTAACCGATAAGAGGATCCTCTTGCCTCCATCTCAACCACGAGATGCAGTTTTGGAAGAGACAGGAGAGCCTCTAGGTCTTCTGTGCGAACTGTGCTTAATGCCCCTATCACACTGACACACTCAAGTCGCTAAAATTTGTTTAAGCGCTGAATAATAGTGACCCGTCGAACTGCAGGCCACCATACCACAGCAGCGTAAGTGAAAGAGAGGCTGACTACTGTAGTATAAATAATGTAGCTTTTGGATTAAGCCCCTACATTTTCCCAAAGAATTTCCTGCAAATCCAATAGGATGTAGTGGCTTTTTGCAATTGCCTGTCAATATGGGGTACCCAGGTTAGTTTATCATCCAGATTAAACCCTAAAAACTTGACCTTTCGTGCTTTCTGAATGGCTACGTTGAAAATAGTAGGCTCCTTGAAGCCATCTATCTTCCGCCTCCTGGTGAAGAGAATAAAATCAACTTTAGAGGGATTAGCCCCCTAAGACCCAGATCTGTCCACCAGCTGAGGAGGATAACAACGTCATTAGCGTAAGCTTGAGTATAAATCCACTTTTCGTTGAGCCCATGAAGGTGACCACTGAGCACAAGGCGCCACAGAAGCGGAGAAAGAACTACAGCCTACGGACATGCTCGACCCACAGCCACCCCGATCGTGGTTCCATCTAGAGTAGTATAAATTTGACGGTGGATTAGCATGGCACCGATCCACCTTACTATGGTGGGAGAGATGTCATGCAACTCCGCCACTCTCTGGATGGAGTCATAAGATGTATTGTTAAATACCCCAGCTATATTAAAGAAGGTCCCGATAGCGAGCTCCTAATAGTTTTTTAAATTTTATATACTATAGTATGTAGCGCTGTTTCGGTAGATTTACTCGATTGATAGGCATGCTGTGTGTTATGGAGTGGCCATGTTGCCAGCACCTCCTCTTTAACATGCCTTTCCATAGGTCTTTCTTGCAGCTTTAAAAGGAAAAACGTTAAGCATATAGGTCTAAACGCCTTAGCTTTATCATAGGAGATGCGACCTACCTTCGGAATGAAAACCACTCTCGCCATTCTCCAGGAATTCGGAAAATATCCCTGAGCTAAGGTAGGCCCATACTGTAAGGTTTGAGTCACCATGTACTGCGTAAAACAATGTTTTCTTCTATAGTCCAAGTATGGACGCGTTTAGTGTGAAGAAACATTTAGAAATTATTTGAAGCAGTTTTAATTTGCACAGTTAGCATTTGTTTCTACGGTTGATTATTAAACAAAGTCACCCCTTTGTGATACCGATACCGATTACCATCCGATATTGAATAAAAAGTTGAACAAAAGCGGAGTTACAGGCCTTTAAAGTGGGGCCAAAGATTTTGAAAAAATAATATACCTGAATTATTTTAACTAGGTATATTATTGAAGTTTTCGATTATGAATTCAAGTAAATTGAAACACCCCTAACATTATGCTTTTTTCCATTTTTCCGTGCAGAATTTAATTTAAGATACTTTTTTACTCCTGTTAACTATTTTAAAACTTTAAGGTTTTCAAGAAACAGTTCATTAATTAAAACAAAATTTTAATAGTGTTTAGTAGAAGAAATAAAAGTCAGTAGTATGCTTTGTTTTTGCCTTTGACAGTAAGTAATAAAACTATTTTATTTCTGCTACTGTTTGTTGTTGAAAATGGATGGAAACTTTACATTCAGCGATCACATCGAAATGTTACCGTCAAAAGACGAGTTTGAGAGGCAGGAAAGTTTTTCAATAATATCCGACAACTTCTTAGTGTAATAAGGGTACAATAAGGGACTAAGTCGCGGCGAAGCTTTTGCAGAGTCACCACTGAAGATGACGACAGTGAAGAGCGGCGAAACGTTTGGAAGCATGGGATGCGACCAGTTACAGCGGCGGCTACGGAACGCCTCGGAAGCCGAGAACAACCAGGGCAAGTAAAAGAATCCCGGCTAATGCTAGGGATGTGCATTTTACCTCTGTTTCTGGCAGCTACCAGTTACCGAGGTCACGGCACAACAACCCGGAAAATCGCTATGTATCAGGGTTTTCTTTATTCCACGCCAATTGAATTCCGAAAAGATTTCTGGAACCGTATTACGAATAAATATAACGTTATAAGAAACGATCATCATTTATGATGAAGAGAAGACAAAGCCTACTACTGATTTTTAATTTCTCTTAATAAGCACTATTAAAATCTTGTATTAATGCATCTTTTTAAAACCTTAAAAGTTTCTTAAGATTTAACGAGTAAAAAAGTGTATTAAATTAAATTCTACATATGATATTATTATTTTTTCTAAATTTGATCAATTGAAATAAAAGTTTGATATCATTTTAGGGGTGATTCAAGCTAGACCATGTACCAAATTTGGTAGTCCCAAGTTAAAGTAATTCAGATTTTTTTTTCAAAATATTTGGCCCCACTTGAAGGCCTGCAACTCCGCTGTGTACAACCTTGCATAGATGTATGTTTGGTTAATTTGCAATATTTTGGGATCCTCTACAGGCATCTCTTATGCGGAACACATTGTATGGTTCAAAATTGCAATTGTAATTGTAATTGTAACTTAAACTTTACCTGTAAGAACTTTTATGGGTAAACTAGTGAAAGTTTGACGTAATAAATAAAACTTATTCAAAGAGAGGGAACTGCTGTGTATTTTTAGCGATTCAAAGGTGGAACTGTAAGGAAACCCATTCCTGCCATTCATTGTGTTCTCCGTGACTGCACATCTCAGTACCGGCCGGTTTTCCCTCTAAACTTTACATGAAACCTCTTACAGAGTTGAAATCATTCTAGCGGAATAAATAGGTGAATCCCTTTTTTGTTCCGCGATGCAAAGATAAAGGAGTTTGCATCTAGAAGCAATAAATATGTTAAATCGCATACAGCCAGAATTTTTCACGGCACAAAGGGTTATGCAAATCAATAATAAATCAACTATTTTCAATGAAAACCTGAAGTGCATGCGTTTTTAAACTCATTTTCGATATTGTAATAAGGAATTCGTGCGTAAAATCGACCAGTCAGGGTTACATGCAAATTTTCTTCGCATAAAATAGCGCCCCAATATGACATTCTTTCCTATAGAATCGAATCGAAATCCCTGATGTAGTTTTTGCGATCTAATTTAACGTGTGTATTCAATCCGCTATACGCTACATATTCAACCGGTAAAATACACGCTCATAGCAACAGGTCTTTAATCATACATGATTTTTAATATACAAATATATAGGGTGATTCAGTCATAATGTCATTAATATTTACCACGTATTCGGAAAGCCTAATAAAGACAGAAAATTGAAAAAAAAAATTCCTCGACTTTTCAAAAAATAAACAAATCACTCTATAACAATCGGTACCGCTACAAATTATTTGATGTTACGTACGAGTATTGAAGTTATATAGAAATTCAGGGCATCGTACTGCCCGTCTCCAGTGGACGCGAAAGCATAGGAGTTGGTTTTTACGCCAATGGCGGTGGGTCTTATTTACAGACGAAACCAGAATTGGGCTGGTTACTAATGACAATCGACAAAGAGACTGGAGAAAACCAGGTCGTCAACGGTAATGTTTTGGGGTGGAATAATATTCAACCACTGTACGCCATTAATTCGCATACCACAGAATAAGACCATCGAACACGTTATTACGCCCATAATCTACCCCCTATGTAATGAATTTGGTGAAAATTTTGTGTTTATGGACGGCAACGCTAATTATACATATACCCTTTTCTATACTACGACCACATCGCACAAGAAGGGTCCAAGAGACACTCGAAGCAGGGCATATCAATAGATTAGATTGGCCAGCCAACTCTTCTGACATGAGTCCTATTGAAAACACGTGGGATTTTGTTGGAAGAGCCATTTATAATCATATTCCTCCACATTAGACTGCATATGAGTTAGTCGTGGCGGCAGAAAAGAAATGGAACAATATTCCGCAAGAGATCGATAACCGCTTGACTATCTCAATGCAAAGACGTGTCGATATGCTATTGGAACGTGGTGGAGGTCATACCGACTATTAGTCAAGTAGAGAACTTGCTTTCTTACATCTTTTTGATTTAATAAATTTTGACTGGTTTTTAATTACACCATGTTATGTACTAAAGTGATAGATTTTTTTTCTAATGACGCACCTCTTGTTTGCAACCTAAAATGACGTAAAATTCAGTCATTGGCTGAAACATTAAAAATATACCTATTTTTTGTCACATTTTCGTTAAGTTCTTGAAAGCAGAATCAAGTTGATATTCCCAAATAATGTAAATCGCATTTGATTATGAACATGAATCAGAATCAAATCCATTACTCATGACAAGTAGGTACCGAATAACACAGACGCAAATGTCTATTAAAATTTCATATATAAATTCTTCCACGGCTCTGTTCCGTAGAAGACAACCGCGGTCTTTCACTACTTCACTTTACCCAACTTGAATAAAATTTTTATTTAGGCAAATAGCGAATTTTATTAACAATTATCAAATACACTGACGACACACACACGAAATTCACCAACCTCTACCACGCGAAAATGATAACTGATGCATGAAAGAGTGATTGAAGTCGGTCCGGGTGCATCTGTTCCATATGCAGTCGACGGCGGGCACGCCTGCATAGAAAAAGGAACTGGAAACGGGAATTTGAACTGCCAACTGTTTAGCTGTGCCGATTCCAGCCTATCCGATATCGGCGCTGATTACTGTGATTGGTATTTATTATAAAATTCACATGATTTCCTATTGATTAGACCGGGTGTTTATAGAAAAACATATTTAATTATTGTTTATTTCTGTTATTATTTAGAGGTTCTGTAGCTATGCAGCGGTTGTTGTTGTCGAGAAGAGTCGATTTATTAAAGTAAGTTTTGTAGAAAGACGTATTTTAATGGCTACTGCCATCAGTTAAAATTAATACTTCACATTCAAAATCATTCTATATATTATATAATAAAATTAACACTTAATGTGTAAACTCTACCTTTGTTACACGCAACATTTATTATATTAACACAGTAAATTGTGTTAAACCTGTAACACACTGCTATATATAAAGGAATGTTCAAAAATGTACACAATTCCATGAGGACCTCGATTAACAAAGCACTCCGTTCTTTTGTGTTAAATATGTTATTTTGTTATAACGTACATTTAAATCAAGGGGAATTGTAAAAATTATATTTTGTTTATAAATCTACTAAATATATATTTTTTTGTTTGATAGTTTCTACTGGGTGATCCATAAGTAATGGCCCATGGAGACCCTAGATTTTTTACTTCAAAATATTACGATTCAAGCCAACTTGCATTAATAAAATGTTGATAATAAAAAAATACAGGGTGACAAAGTTGAAATTTAAAAAATGATTTTTTGTAATAATTACACTGTCTTTGAATGTATTAACTAAAAAATTTGGGAATAGATATCACGTTTTTTATTAAAAAATATTAAACCTACATTGTTTTTGAGAAAAAAGGCATATTTGTCACTATACTCAGAAATTGGCCATTTTCGAGGAAATTAATTTTCAAAAATCATAGTTCATTGTACAATGAGTTTACTGTAGTAAACACCAAAATTCCCTTACAAATTGGATATATTGAAGGTAGATCGACAAGCAATAAAATTTGCACTGGTGTACGGGCAGTATTTTTCAACATGCAACGTTTTCAAAATGGAACGCATACTGATTGTTGCAGCTCCAGATAGTCGTTTCTTCAGTCTGTTGCATCACCCTTTTTTAAAATTGGTATAATCATAGCATCTCTCTAATCATCAGGCATACATTCCGTTCTCCAAATCTTTCTGATCATTTCGTATATTCTTTGTCTTAAATCCTCTCCTACGTACTTAATGTTCTCTGCCGTTATTCCATTTTTCCCTAGACTTTTGTTTTTCTTTAAAATTTCTATAATTATGTCTATTTCCTTTTTTGTAGGTTCTTCTATTTCCACTTCATCTTTCCTTACCGGTATCATCTCCTCCTGATCCTCTCCTTCCCTTTCGCTCTCTTCATTCCACATATCTGCAAAATATTGCCTCCATCTTTCTCTTTCTTCTGTTTCCTCTCCAATTAAATTGTCACTTTCATCCCTCACATATTTTACTTCCTCCTTCCCTATATTCCCATATGACCGCCTCCTATATCGCTATTGTATATATTTGCTTCTCTTTCTAAAATTTTGACAATGATCCTTCCTGTTTAACCCTCTTGCATCCCATTTTCATTCCTCCTCCCTGTTTCCTGCCGTTTTGCTTTCTGTCCTCTTCTGTCTTTCCCATCTCCTTCATTCTAGCTTGGTTCTGTATGTTTTGCTTTCTTTTCCTGCCTCTATTTACATTCGTTACATTACGTTTCCTTTACTCAAAACTGTGTCCATTGCCAACGATCTTTCTTTTATGTTATGTGATATATCTAGTTTTTTGCTTCCTTATTTTCTAGCCTGCTTGTCTCGTTATTCCACTTTCAAACCTCGTTATTTATTATGAGTTTTTGATAGCCTACTTTTGTCAACTTTTCTTCAATCATTTCATCTCTGGCTTTCATTCCTAGTCTCTTTTGAATTTTCCTCCCTTTTTTACTCATATTATCGTTAATAAACACTTTGGCTGCTCCTACATCCTATAATTTACTTTTATTTTTCATTATCCTTATCTTGTCCTCTAGGTTTTTTAATTCTACTAAACATAAATTAATTCCTGTTTTCGATACAGCTTCTATATCTATCTCTATATGCAGTGACTTTTCTATGAACTCTTCTATCTGCACTTTCAGCTCATTCTGATTTAACGTTTCTCTAATCTGTAGGCCTTGAACCACTATATTTTTCCTTATTTTCTCTTTCTACTCTCTCTTTTACCTCTATCATCTTATCCCTAAGCATTTTATTTTCTTGCTTTATGTCTTCAATTTAAGTTGTCTTATCTCCTCTCCATACTCTTTCTCTTCTCTTTTCACCCCTTTTACTTCCTGTGTTAAGCTTTCTAACATTATCAGCACCTGATAACGTGGATAATCCGCAATGTGGACAAATTTTTCGTCTCTCTTTCTCTAAATTCCTGAACAGATTTTTTAAATTATTAATTATCAGGTTGTAATCTACTTCGAAATCCTCCCAAATATTCTCATTGCCCAGCACGTCCATTCAAATTTAATTGACAACAAATCTTTCATACCTGAATTTGAAAAATAGATTTTTCGATTCTGTAAAGTTACTGATTTTAACCACAACAAAAATACCTTACACTTAGGAACACTACCCTATAGTTTAAGTATAAATCAGCAATTTTTGAAGATGGCACTATTTCACCCACTGGTGCATGGTGAAATAAAGAGGTAAAATATGCATGTATAAATTATTGATACAAGAGAAATTTATGCAGCTCGAATATAACGTTCAGTACATCTTCTGGCACATTTACATGATGATGCATTTTCAGAAAATATAGGTAAACATGTCTGGATATTGGAAGCTTAGACCGTCAAAGATCTTATAGAGGTTCATGTCATCGATACCGGCTTTTGCCGTCCCGAGTATGATATATCGTGGCTCTGTCTAATATGCTCAGAACCGTGTAACGCCCTTTTTCTGTTTTACACATGTCTTTGCTCTGCCATAATTTATATATTGACGTGTCACGATCAAGTTAAATACGTTTTTCGACTTCACAACATCTAATATATACAGCGAAATTTTAATATAAAATGCGCGTCAAGGTTAGACAGATGACGTGATGGATATCTGCTGAATAACTAATGTAAAATAAATATTATGATACGCCAAATAATGTAGTCTACACTATACCATAAAAGCTTTTCTTTCGCTCACTTCCTTCTCAAACTTCTCGGGCATCTCACAAACTTTAAATCTTTCGACGACGGGAATAACCTACCGTAATCCTAAAATCATTTAACACATAGCACCGCATGTACAAGATGTTTGGAGAATATGGTACAAAATTTAAGGCGGTAAAAGTAGAACCAAATAAATTCTTATAATCAACGTTACAAGATAAGGCCCTCCAAATGGGTCTTATCATTTAGATATTTTTTAAAATAACTTTCTTTCTGTTTATGATAATGGAATGAAAATTGTAGGTAATAATCATACCATAAGGGTCTTTAAGTATCATATACTTCATTAGTCGGTCAGTGGTCGCGCGGTTTAAGGCGTCAGTACTTGAATCGAGGTGACTAGATCGGTGTTGGTTCGAGCCCAGCTGCCGGTAGACCGCATATAAGCTATATTCGTGGAGAGGTTTGGCGCCCTCTCTGCGGGTATGGTAGGGTGGAAGAATGTTGGCTTGGGTCAATGTGAGAGATTGATACAGGTTGATATTTGACTACTCCCCTAATTAATGAGGTTTTCCAGGTTTCTCTCATTCCTGCACTGAATAAGTCGTTCCTGGGTGCAAATTCGGCCTGCTTAATAATAATATGCCGCCCCCTCTCCCGCACAAGTCTCCGACTTCTGGGCTAATCTCTGTGATTAGAATGAGGGGTAGAGATATTATTATATTATTAAAATCGGTTATATACAAGGGTAGTTTTCTGATAACCCTTAACAAAAATATTTCGAATTCGATAATTCCTTTGAATTATACACTGTAAAAAATAATGACAGTAAAAATAGATGGCAATTTATTTACCACTTATTATTGCTGTAATTTTCTTATCGATTGTGACTTTACAAATAAAATGTAAATTTATGTTGCGGTATAATTTTAGGTTTTGCAATTGTAATATTGCTTTGTGATTTTAAAATACAAAAGTATTTTTACAATGCAACTTGCACAATTACTTGTAAAATTGCAGAGTAAGTTTACAGGCAGCTGTATAGTTACATTGTAATAATACATTTTATATTATGACTACAATGTAATTTTTTTATTTATTGTACAGGATGGTCCAATTTGGGCACTTAGGTATAGAAGGTTTCTTCTATTTTCCGAAAAGACAGAAAAAAGTAACTAGATATTTGGAGCTTAATATTTGAGAAAAATTGAATAGCGAAAATCACATTTCGATATTTTGATTTGTTGACATGATGTTTTTAAATTTTGGTCGTTTTCCAACTTTTCTACTTATTATATTAATATGTATACATTGTAAAGACATTTTTTCTCTATGTGTAGTATCTAGCGGCTTGAGGAATATTTTTTTATAAATTCTAGTTTTCCGTTACTATAACAAACATATATTTTTTAATAAAACATCAAACGTATCTAATATGGAGCATCATATAAAAGGCTTAAAATTAAAAAAAAATTCTATATCAGTTCTAATCAATATATCGAAATGAAATTTTCGTTATTCAATTTTTCTCAAAAAATATTCCCGTGACATTTGGACTATCTATTCGGAGAATAAAAGAAGTATCCTATAATATAATATAATAAAAAACAACAACATTATATCCACTGGCACAATAGTCATTAAACACAAATCGAATTTTACTCTACTGCACTAGCACGTCTTCGTATATTATTATTCAGCTCTAAGACTGGATTGATCTGTCACAATACACTGCCTCCTGCCCTATGATGTATGCAGTAAAATAAACTAATGTACACCCATTACCTGTTAGCATTAGTGTTACCCGATAATTACCTGAAACGAAATATTACCACGCCCATGGCCGGCTCTTATATCGGGGTTTTATTACTCTCTTTCATTTCCAAACAGATTATACCAACCAACGTTTCCAAATAATAATAGAAAATAAATTTGGAAATCCACTAATTTTACGTTCGTTGTGTGTGTATAGTATTCATTTATGTTTTTTACAATTGTGTTTTCGTTACGAAAATTTTTAAATGTTATTTATCTCTTTTCTTGAAAATTTCTTTCAATTTTTTTGTCGGGTCTAAGATTGCACGCTTTGCCTTTCCAGTGGACCAGTTTCCAGTGCCGTCCGGAAGTGTATTTTTTTTAACTGCTCTTTTTGATTATTTCTTTACAAAACTGTATTTATAAAAGTCATCTGCACATTCTAATTTTTTATTTTTAGATAAGTTCTGAATCACCCTGTATACAAATGTCTCTATTGCTTCTAAAATTAGAAGAACTGATCTTTTAACGGTGTATAATACATAGAAACTTATTTGATTTTTAAACACGAAATTATTTTTCTAAAATAATTTCACACTCTACTAACTAACTTCCGAATAGGTGGATAGGTCACAATGAATCAATAAGATCGCCTGTTAGATCTCCATACTTAAAACCATGTGGTTTTTATCTGTGTAGTTATATGAAAAGATTGGTGTTCATAACTCCAAAATTATACAACTGAGACATTTACTACTACTACTACTATTTTTGTATAAAACACAGTACAGACCATTTTAAAATTAAGAACTTTCATAACATCCTGTATGATTTTATTAAATGTTCAGCTATTATTAATTTGCCTTTCTACGTTTAGAACCCCTTCGTTGACTAAGAATATTATAGACTTATTTCCTTTAAAAAAGTTGCAGTCAATGAATATGCTATTTTCTCTAATTGACATAATTAAATTTCTTCTCATTTAATTAATTTCTGACAATGGATGAAGTCAGGTTGGAGCAAGTTCAATGTAATTAGTGTCACTTCAGTTATGATCCAAGATTCTCACTTTGTTGTTTGCCCCGTTATAATGGCGTATAATTTATACACCACTACTAAAAATAAACTTTGATGGCCTACAGTGAATATAACTTCATTTGATTGATCACAGAAAATATAAACTGTGTCGTAAGTAATTTGAAACTTGAGAAAATTATATTTTGTTATACCTATATTTGATTACTCCGAAAGAGGAAAAAACTACTTATGCAATTTTGAATATTTCCAAAATAACAATTATTACAGAAAATATAAAATTCATTGATCTTTCTAAAACGTTAAGGAAATAATAAAATTTCACTGTACTTCTGAATATTCCGAAACAGAAAAATTGCTTTGCAGCGAAAAAATTTTATTGGTTACATAAAATTCTTTATATTTATAAGTAATTCGAAATTAAATAGTAAAATTTTGTTTACTTACGAATATTCGAAAGAGAAAAATTGTATTTGAAAATATTTCAAAAATAGAAAAATTTAATTGGTTACAGAAAATACAGAATTCGTTATATATTTTTAGATAATTTTAAATTTAAGGAAGTAGTAAAATGCATTTCTGAATATTACGAAAGCAAAGAAAAAAGAAATAATATCAGCGCCTGAAAGAAAATTACCATAAAATACATTGAAACTGGTAAAATTTTGCTGTACTTATAAATATAAGAAAAATTGCATTGTATTTTTGGATATTTCAAAAGCGCAACAAATTTTATTGGTTACATAAAATTCCTTAGATTTTTGAGTATTTCGGAATTTAAGGAAATGTAAAACTTTCCTATACTTATGAATTTTCCGAAGGAGAAAAAATGCATTGTATTTCTGAATATTTTGTAAGTAAATAAATTTAATTGGTGAAAATATAAAATTTGTTGTATTTTCAAGTATGTAATTCGAAATTTAAATAAATAATGAAATTTTGCTGCAGTTCTAAATATTCTAACAAAATATGCCTTATCTTTCGGAATATTTCAAAAGTAACAAAATGTAATTGGCTACAGAAAATATAAAATTCTTTATATTTTTCAAGTACTTAAGGTAATAATGAAATTTTACTGCACATTTGATTACCAATAGAAAAAATTGCATTTTATTTCAGAAGCGAAAAAGTGTTTTAAGTAATTTCAAATATAAGGAAACAGTAAAATTTTGCTGTAATTATCAATATTCCGAAGCAGAAAAATTGCACTGTTTTTCTGAATATTTCGAAAATAAACAAAATTAATTGGTTCCCTAAATATAAAATTCGTTGTATTTTTTAAGTAATTTGAAATTTAAGGATATAAAAATTACATTTTTGAATATTCCGAAAGAAAGAATTGAATTCTATTTCTGAATATCTCAGAAGCGAAAAAGTGTTTTAAGTAATTTCAAATATAAGGAAACAGTAAAATTTTGTTGTAATTATCAATATTCCCAAGCAGAAAAATTGCACTGTTTTTCTGAATATTTCGAAAATAAACAAAATTAATTGGTTCCCTAAATATAAAATTCGTTGTATTTTTTTAAGTAATGTGAAATACAAAGATATAAAAAAACACTGCTTTTTTAATATTTCAAAAGAAAAAAATTGCATTTTATTTCCGAATATTTCAAAAGAGAAAAAGTGTTACCAGTTAAATTCATTATATTTTCAAGTAATTTGAAATTTGTGGAAATAGTAAAATTTTGCTGTACTTATGAATATTCTGTAGAAGAAAAACTGTATTATTTTGCTGAATATTTCGAAAGCAAACCAAATGAATTGTTTCCCTAAATATAAAATTTGTTATATTTTTAAGTAGTACGAAGTTTAAGGAAACAGTGAAATTTTGCTGCACTTATGAATATTTCGATGCAGAAAAATTGCATTGTTTTTCTGAATATTTCGAAAGCAAGCGAAATTAATCCTTTCCATGAATATAAAAATCGTTGAACTTTTAAGCAATTCAAAATTCAAGGAAATAATAAAATTTCACTGTACTTTGGAATATTCTATAAAAGAAAAATTGCATTGTATTTCTGATATTTAGAAATCAAAAAAATAATATAGAAAATATTAAATTTACTGAACTTTTAACTAATTCGAAGGAAGAGAAAAAAGTGAGTTGTATTTCTGAATATTTCGAAAGCAAAAAAATGCAACTGGTTATAAAATATTTTTGCTCATAACTTAAATTTAGAAAATGATAGCTCCTTCCGGTTTGTGACATTTTTGAAATAATTTTACCAGCAATACGACAGAAAAATTAAAAACATAGTGTTCCATTTAACTTTTCATAGAAAATTGAGTAAACTTCTAAATATATAAAATAACTCCATCTGGCGGTAGGACAACCTTAACGCGACACACGGTACACTTTTGAATATTCCCAAAGTGGAGTTTTAGCTGCATTTCCGAAACCGCAAAAATTTTTACAGCACCTTTGAGCATTTAAATTAATATTGCCAGCCTTACAAAAAAGGCTTAAAAAATCAAATAACTTCTCTCCAAAAACAATGGAAAGTATTTAATATATGGAAATACATTTTGATTGTATGTAGATTTACTCTCTGGCAAAGTTTTCATAAATTTATTTCTAATTAACAAACCGTATTCAGTGTGGTGCCGTGGATAATTTCGGATAAGGTTTATTACATAATTTTGTGGCCTAAAAAGTCCGAGGATTAGCCTGAATTTATCTGGAAAAGAGCAAAGACCCGTTGATTGCTCCTGGTTTATTGTATTGAGGATTAAATGTAGAACCCACCTGTTCAACGTCAAAATGTAAAAAGGTACGGAAATGACTGGAATTAAAAAATATGGATGTCATTTTTTCTTAGATACATCAAAGTACAGTGTGTTCGGTACGCAGTAAGCTCATGATAATTGTTTGTATTGTATTGCAAAAGTAAAACAATTATAATCAATTTTCCTACAATTCCTATTATTTATGGACACATAAATTAAAAAAGAAGTAACAGATAAGAAAAAGAAGGCAAACCAAAACAACGTACAACTATAACTGTACACTGTAAAAGAAGTTGCTGTGTAAGCGAGATTTTCCAGCGTGTAATTTAGGATGTGTAAAAATTCCGTGTTAATAGTTTTACACAAAATGTGTTAAAATTCCTAGTATTATAATAAAATATACTGAATTTGTGTCATATTTACCAGTTGTGTGTTAAAAGTACACCATTTTGTGTAAACTTAACACGCACACAACTTAATTGTGTTCTATATCCCTACTCCTGACTGGTTCAACACAACTGAGCAGCTACAGTATATCAGCTGATCCAACACACGTCATTACGCCATATTGGTCATGTAGCGGTGTTGTGTACAGTTACCTCTCGTTCACTGTGTTCGAATGAAGAATATTTAAATTTAAATTGTGGTTTAATCAAGGAAAATTGTAAGTACTTACCTAACTATAACAAATATTACTGATAATTGTAATAAAGCTAAAACTAATTAGAATATAACTATTAAAAATATTAGGAGTTTACTCTCACGTTTTAGATTACTCTGTAATATAACTTTTTTGTAACTTTAGAAAAAGAAAATTATATGTTCAGATCACTACCAGTTAATTTTCGTAAACTCCTATTACGTAGTGCCTAAATACATTCTTGTTTATTGTTTCATTGTTTATGATTTACTAGAACATTATTAGTCCCTTATTAGAATATGTACTATTATACTGTTATTTTTAATACATACATATTTTGTTAGCAGACTTGGTTGTTGTTCACTTGAACAGAATTTTATTTTTTTTAATAAAATCATAAAAAGTAAAATATCTTTTATTTTATAATTACACCATAATACATAAAATTCTTTATATTGATACGGAAGCTCACCTACCTTGTTAATTATGTTCCTGTTTGCTTTTGAAATTATAATTTTAAATACATATATTCTGCCGTTTAATAGAACATTCCAGGTTATATTCAACGCATTCTCGACGATAGACAGAACCTCTAGAAAATGTCAAAATAAAAGTATTTCAAAAATTATATTTATTAAAAATTATTTCTCTGGGCCTAATAGGCCTGTAAACAGCTTTATATATATATATATAGATTTTTTCGAAAGTAAACAGGAACATAATTAAAAAATTAAAAAGATAGGTGAGTCTTCCATATCAACACCTATTATACAACAAAATTAACACGTTAATGTGTAAAGCTTACACCTTCAATGCTACAAATAACACAGTAAAGTTACACATGACATTTGTTATATTAACACAGTGGATTGTGTTAAACCTTTAACACGCTGCTACATACAGAAAAATGTGTAAAAGAATACACAATTCCGTGTGGACCTCGATTAACACAGTATTGTGTTCATTTGTGTTGAAATGTGTAATTATTTTTTTACAGAGTACTATGCACCACGATGAAAAAATACGAACAACTAATAAAATTTGAAATTGAAACCAATAATTGGACCTAGATTACATAACCTGGACGAAATACACAAGACCATATTTTTATAATAAAAAAGAAATAAATTAGAAGAAAATGTATATGTAGGTAGCATTTATCTATTTCGAAAAAGTGTACACCATACCAAGAGAAAACTGTGGAAAAGTTTACAAAATATAGCAGTAAATAATAAAATTATTAGAAATCCATAACTAAATTGGTTTCCTTAAACAAGGGGATTGAGTCTAGTTTTATTTACTATCTATATAAAGTTATAAAAAAATGTGCATTTAGATGTTGTATGACCAAGGTGTCTATAGGAATCTACAAATCGTAAAAATAGTAGATGGGGCTTTCTCAGATGACGATGTCATAATAGCACATAGTGCAAAAGCAACTAAAATATGTGGAATAAAGTACTAATGAACAAGAAAATGAAATTAAGCAAGAGAAAAACAAAAGTTATGGTCTTAGGAGATGAACAACTGAACAAAGAAATTGAAGGAATGAAGACTGAACAAACATGTCATTTCTACTATCTAGAGGTAGGTAATTATAGACAACACCGGAAAACAAGAATTAGAAGTAGATACAAGAATAGAGAAAACAATAAAATTATATTACGCATGATAATAAATTTTTCAACAACAAAATAAATAACAAAGCAAATTAATATCAATGTCTTTAAAACAATCTGTAGACTCGTTTTTACTTACGGCAGTGGATCTTAGGTGCTAACATAAAATATGAAAAGTAAAATCCATGCAAACGAAATTAAATTCCTAAGACGCATCAAAGGTTTTACGAGAATGGACAGAAAAAAAAAACAATGAAATTAGAGACGAATTTAAATTAGAATCAATTTTGGATTATATTGCGAAAAGACAAAAGGAATGGAAAGTGATGACAAATCAAAAACGTTTTGTAAACAAGGACAGAAATGCGGAGGAAAAGAGGAAGACCGCCAGGAACATAGAATCGAACAATTCGAAACATCAGTATTAGAAAAGGTATGGTACTAAATATCTAGGTATGCTAAAGGAACAATGCCAAGGTTGGATTCCATAAATATCTAACTTGTATTAATTCTATTCAAATATTAGTCCGCAGAGTAGTTAGTTTCACACAATATTTATTAATAACTAATGATTAATGTATAAAAAAAAACGATAACATAAAGGGTAAAAAGTTTGAGTGAAGTAAGTAAATGATAAAGTTAGGCTACCTGAAGAATGTCTTACAAATACAGAATTAGATCAAATCTCAACTATTGTGGATGAATGTGCGTTGGTATCTGTTCAAAAGTAAATTTGAGTTTTGAAAATCATTGCATGATTTCACTAGAAGCCAGAAATGCATTATTTCTTTAGTAAATTTAGCTAGATTTACTCTTATATTAGATATTTTAGTGAATTCTACATTCTATCTGTAATTGTTCCTTAGCAAACTTACCTTCCTAGACAAGTGCAATATGGATAGATAGAGGATAAAATTCTACAACCGTTTTGGTGAAATATATAGAGTGTTCCATTTAGAAATAACAAGTTTTGGCGGTTAAGCAAATTCGACAATAAATTTTCACCACCCTGTGTAAAATTAAACAGTTTTTAAAATATTTGTAAAAAATGATAGACCTCCCGCTATCTTTCTTTTAAATATCAACACTTCAGCTTGCAGGGTGTAAAAATAGGCAATTTAGAATTAGGCTATCGAAAAGTAACTTTTTTTATATATAATTGAAATATCTAGAAGACCATTCCCAATGTACGTTTATATAACGTTTTTAAAATGTTGCACTGGTGGATTAAACGATTTACGTTAAAATTTTCAACGTTTAAAATATATCGTTTAAAATACGTTAGTAATATTCACATCTTATCCAGAAGTTGAAGTGAACAGTAAAATACGTTTTTATAACGTTTATTCAGCTAACATATACAATCGTACAATATAAGATTATATTTTAATAATATTTAACTATACGTTAACTGTAAAGTTTGTAAGACTGTCGAAATAAACATTTTAAATATATATATATATATATATATATATATATATATATATATATATATATATATATATATACAGGGTGATTCATTAATAATGGGACAGAGCTTAAGGGCATGTTGCTGACCTCAAAATGGAGCGATTAAACGTGTTATCCAAATGTTAATAACACGTTTTCTACACAACTACACCTGTTTTCAGCTGAAGGTAGAAATGAACATCGAAATAAAATGTTTTCTGATTTCGTTTACTTCACGTTCATGTATTTAAATGTACAGGTATACAGATTTATATTTTAATAATCTTTAACTGTGCTTTAAGGGCAACGTTTTTAATTAAAATCAATTTACACAATGTTAGGTAATACAGAAGAGTAGTACATTCGAAATTCCGATATATCTAATCATCACTGAATTATTGCCATAATTTGAAAAAAAAATTGTACCATATATTTTTTTTTTAGTGCTGAAGAAAACGTGACGTGAAAGGTTTTATAAATGTTAACATAACTCTAAATAAAATGTTTTCCTTAAACGTGTATTAACTGTTTAATTTGTTATTTAAACGTATCTCAATACTGTTTAATAAGCGTTTTATTTTGATTTAAAAATAACGTTTTCGTGCGCCATTTTATCGTTGTTTCAATCTATGGTTTTCAATCACTTTTCAACGTTTTTTTAAACGTATGTGTGCTTATTGGGTTCGTGTTAGATACAAGGAAGCTTGATAAAAGTCCCCCTAAAGTTACGCATAGAATCCAAATATGCAAAAATATACAGGGTGTCCCATTTAAAACAAGCAAGTAGACGGCAACTTTCGGTATAACGAGAGCATAAAATGGGAATCGAAGTAGTCCCTGGAATATTCTAATGTGATTGTAATTCAAAATTAGTCGAGGTATTAGTAGTTAGTATTATACAGGGTGTCCCAAAACTTATGGGCCATACAGCAACCGGAGATAGTAGACATAAAAATATGTCTTATGAGCCAAACTTGCCTAAGTAATATGTTACTATTTAGAGAATTACAGGGTACTGAAAATTAAAATAAGTTTTCGATAACTGATAACTTTAAAACAGTTGAAGATATCGAATGCAAAATTAGTATACTTAGGTTTTTGGGAGCGAGAAATAGGAATTTGGCATTAGTTTCAAGATATTTCCTAGAGGGCGCTTGCTACGTGCTTTGTGTTGAGTTAATTTACAAATACTTTTTTTACCTGTACCGTTAATAGAATTTATAAATTAAACTATAAAAGAGCCAACATTTTTACGTAACACAGGGACTTTTGGTCGATCTCGATATCTCAAGCAGTTTTCCAGATTTTCACGATTGAATGTGCCATTGCACATTATGTCGATGGCTGAGAAATATTTAATTTACAAGTGTGCCTTGAATGTTAACAAAATTTGTTACAGTGTCACTGTCCGTGTTATCTACCTTTTCAAGTGATAACTTAAAAAAGATTTTTTTTGCAATATTCAAGTACAAGAATATTTTTATTTAAAAATGCCCAGACTTAATAAATTTTCTAACCGTGATATGCTCTGCGTTTATACGCAAGAAAATTACAACAGTCGTGCAGCACTTAGAAGGTATGAAGACCTCTACCCAGCCAGAACCATTCCAGACCGAAAAATATTTCAAAAAATATTCAATAAGTTAGGTGAAACGGGTTCGTTTTATACTAAAAATTCTGGTGGATGACCGAAAAGTATAACGGCCGAACAAGAAGAAGAGATATTGGTGCATATCGCAGAAAATCCTGAATTAAGCACTAGGCGTTTAGAAGCTTCTACGGGAATTGGTAAATCAACCGTCTCAAGGGCCATTCATGCAGAAAATTTGTTTTCCTACCACTTTATGCCCGTTCAAAATTTTTTACAAGGAGACTTGCAATCTAGATCAGAATTTTGTCAAAATCTACTAAATAAAACAAACAAAAACCCCATGTTCCTGAAAAGCATATTATTTACTGACGAGGCAACCTTTACAAGACGTGGAATTTTTAACTGGAAAAATAAACATTACTATGCTTTGGGAAATCCACACATTTCCAACACGAGTTTTCAATAAATATTTGGTGCGGAATTATCGACAATTTCTTGATAGGCCCATTTCCGCTTCCGCAGAGACTTAATCGAGAACAATATTAGCAGTTTTTAGAAATCGATTTTCTTGATTTTTGGATGGTCCTCTGAACGTAAGACAAAATATGTGGTTTATGCAAGACGATGCCCCACCACATTTTTCATTTCCTGTTCGAAATCATTTGAATCAGCATTTTCCACATCGATGGATTGGTTGCGGTAGTGAATTTCCTTGGCCACCTCGTAGCCCAGATATTAACCTGTTAGATTTCTATTAATGGGGTCACATGAAGACTTTAGTATACATTGACGATATCAATACACAAGAAGAACTTGAACAAAAAATTCAAGACGCCGCCACTATTATAAGAGGATATCAAAATATTTTCTTGGATGTAAGACGTAATTTCATAAAAAGATTAAAAAAATGTATTGAGGCAAACGGTGGCCACTTTAAACAATTACTAGTAAATTAAAATATATTTGTATTATTTTATTATTGTGAATAAATCATGTTGTGTTTTTTAAGTAAAAATGTTGGCTCTTTTATAGTTTAAAGTATAAAAAATTCTACTAATTTATGGGTAAAAAAAGTATTGGTGAATTAACTCAACACAAAAATTCTTGTACTTGAATATCGCAAAACAAAATTTTAAGTCGCTAAGCTATCACATGAAAAGGTAGATAAGACTGATAGTTGTCACTGTAACAAATTTTGTTAACATTCCAGGCACACTTGTAAATTAAATATTTTTCATCCATCGACATAATGTGCAACGACATATTCAATCGTGATAATCTGGAAAACGACTTGAGATATCTAGATCGACCAAGAGTCCCTTTTTTACGTAAAAATGTTGGCTCTTAAAGGTATTGGTGAATTAACTCAACACAAAGCACGTAGCAAGCACCCTCTAGGAAATATCTTGAAACTAATGCCAAATTCGTATTTCTCGCTCCCAAAAACCTAATTATACCAATTTTGAATTCGATATCTTCAACTGTTTTAAAATTATCATTTTTCGAAAATTTTGTTTAATTCTCAACACCCTTGTAATTCTTTAAATAGTAACATATTACTTTGGAAAGTTTGGCTCAAAAGACATATTTTTATATCTACTATCTCCGGTTGCTCTATGGCCCATAAGATATGGGACACCCTGTATAACCTAATAATAAATGTATAATAAAAATCTCATGATCATTTACAATTTGCCTATGATAGGAAAATTGATCTGAATTGATTATTCTATCTTCAGTTCTATAAAAATGCCTCTAGCAATAGCCCAAAACATGTTATTTACTGAATAATTAGACTTCAAAAAGTTTACCATAGGATCGCGTGTCTGAGATACATTTTTTTAGATATCCAATTGAAGTAATTTGGGAACATTTCCGTGATAACAAAGCTCCAGTCATCGAGAGCTAAATTAAGACCTTTTAAATAATATCTAAAGCTTATTAGTGAAATAAACATTCTGTTTCACAAAGTTACAATAAAGATTGCTCTTTAAATAGTACTATTATTAGCAAAAAAAATCAATATTCTTTATTTTTTCAAATATTAAAATTTCATGCGTCAATTTCAACCATATTGCATGCTGGAATATTAAAAACTACAACATATTATCGAATTTACTGTAAAAAGTGGATCGAGTAAACGACAAAAAGTAACAAGTACCCAATCAATAGTTCTCATTAGTAAAATATTGTTATAGTCAGATACCATCTAACTTATGATATATTTAGAAAGATAAACGAAGTACTTCCTCATTTGTTAGGTTTTTAATTTTTCCGTAGAAATTATCATTGTCGGTTATGACATGTCAATATAAAATATATGTATAGTGAATATGAATGGTTTTGACATATTTCTTTTTAATTATGCTTCATCAATTACTTACTGTAAAGTTGATCACAGTATTTCGAAATGACAGGAATGCTACGAAGTGTACCTGAAACAAAAAAAAACATTAGGAACTCCAATTGCATGATTATTAATAAAAGAATGTAATTTTAAGAGAGGGTCATTTTTTAAGGATGATAATACGTATTATTTTTTTATTCAAATAAATAGTCGACTATTGGTTTTTTAAACTACTGTTTGCTCCTCCACTCGATAGTATCCGAACTCAATTTACGAGTAAAGAGCAAACGAAATAGCAGAGGGTACTGCGACAGTAAAACGGGGGTTTTTGAGGGCGAGAAATTCAAATTTGTTTCTAGTTTTGACGTCACTAGTAAATGGCGCCACTTTTCGCCAACCATTTTTGCAGCTTAGTGCATCCATCTGACTATCGAAATAATCGATTCTCCTCCCTGCTTTATTCGAAAAAGGTATAAATTGCTGAAGTCGGTAGGAGTAACCATTTTTGAAATAATCCTATTTGAAATGCTCAGTGTACTGTTTTGGTTTCAGGTAAAATGCCTTTTCTGCTGAAAATACAGCAAAATGAAACTTGATAAAGTTATTCAGAATGGTAAATTATTAGTGGAGTAACAAACTTGAGAAGTCGCTCCGTTCTCAAAAAAAATTTTTTGGAGTATAACCAAATCAGACCAGCATAGTCTTATTCTATAGGGTATTGGCTATGTGGAATGTCCAATTACGACATTTTTTTATTGTGCAGATTTATTTTATTAACAAAAATAGACCTAAATGATGCATTTGCCTTTATCGTATTTTTTTACATATATCACTCAATATATCGTTAACCAATTGATGTAGCGACTTGATTTTTTTTTATTTTAAAGCAGAAAAGTAAGCGATTATTCCCATGTAATGCACGTTTGCAAAAATACATTAGTGTAGAAACTATTTACTTTTGTGGTTCCGCCACTGACTATTACCTACAAGAAATCGTAGAAAAACCATGGAGTCTAGCTTAAAACCAAGCTGTAGGATATTTTCGAGGAACTTCATTATTAAATGTTGAAGTAAATTGTTTGTGTGTTATTTCACATTTATCTAATACATAACAGTAAGAGCTTTCAAAATAAATATTACTCAACCCCCAATGCCATTTAAATATTTTGGGGTGATGCTTACCCACTATTAAAACCATTCATTTGCAGTTTATTAACCTCCTACAAGGATAAACAAAATGTGCGGTATATATGGAGGAATTGAAAGTACTTCAACCGGTAAACACGGGTCAAATTACGAGTTGCCAAAGAAATTAGAAACTGTAATTACTTTGGTCTCGACCAAAATGACATAAAATCCATGTGCAGGATACTGTAATCTACAAAGGTATATAAAATGTTGGCGCAAACGGAATAATTACATTATTTAATTAAACAAAGCTAGAAAGTATAATGAAAACTGACAATTCAGAGTCGTTCATGGATAATATATAATTTGCGGTGCTATACAGAGTGTTATGCTTAAAACTACCAAAGCTAATGCAAGGTGAATCTTTTAGGGGTAGAAAAAAGCTTACTAATACCTCAAATTTCATTTGAATTCTATGAAAGTATGATATTTCTAGGAAAAGGTAGGGTATACAGAGCGTTCCAAAACTTTCCAGTTTGATATCTCAAAAACTAAAAGATGAAGTTATGTGAAAGGTATTAGATGACTCGTATAGACACGGTGAATATTTAGAAGTTTCCCTTTTAACACGACATATACATTCTTAATACAGTCTAATAGAAAAAACATTACAGTAGACTTCTTCATTTATTAGCTGTAGAAAACTATTTATTATCAAGGTGACAATAACAAATATTATTTAACATCTGCACTCTGAGTGCAGTTGAATTAGGAGTACCTCAGGGATCTGTGTTAGGACCTGTTTTGTTTATTTTATATATCAATGTTATTGAGACTATACTGGATAATGCTTGTTATTCCTTATATATTTTTAGATTTATGTTAGATAAACACATGATTTGGAGGTCACATTGTGAAAATCTAGGTCTCAGTTACTCCCAGATCATTTGATCACATTAGTCTGAAAATCTTTAATGCTCTTTATAACAACATAAAATTTAGTGGCAGCAAACAGGCAAATGTTTTTAAATTTGTTTTAAAAAGCTTTTGATAAGTAGGTGTTTATATTTTCTTCAAGAATTCTTTGTTTAACCTGTAGCATTTTACATTGGTATTTATAACTGATTTTATCTCGCATTTATTTTGTTTTATAATCATGTTTTTTGACTTGTTGATGTATACTTTATCGTACCAATGACTATTGCTATTTTGAGTCCTTCAAAAACAAAAGAATATAGTAATAGTAATAATGATGCATTTTTACATATTATTGAGGATATTTTTTGACATTTTCTCATACTTGAAAGCTTCACTTTTGATCCTAGATACATAAATAACTATTACTGCACTATTTCGAATGCGGTAAACTTTTACTAAACTTCTGAATATTTTAACCCTGTTTCCTAGCGTCATGTACAGCTTAAACTGTGTGTGTTATCATATTAAATACTCAATTTTTTATTGTTAATACCTAATACATTTGCCAAGATGTGTGTCTTTACATTAACTTCAGAAATAATGATACATTTTATAAACCTATTCATTCGTATATTCGTATTTGTTTGCACATTTTACCTCAGTCGGCAATGTGAATTAAAAAAAAGTTCCAGATTAATCCTTTTTTGTGAATGGATAAAAAAATTTCTATTTTTTTAAAACAAAACTTCTAAACAACAAGGATTATCACATACATGATATCAAACCGCATTAACTAAAAATTCACGTTGAAAACAAAGAGTTAAAAACACGTAAACATATTTTAATTAAATTTAAAAATTTGCGGTTGTCGCAATGAGAAGTTTTTAGCAATTATCTACGTTATTTTTCCATTATTCAGGGTGATCCTTAAACTATAAATGTAACTGCGTATAGGTAAAGAAGCTACATTAATATCATGAAATAAACATAACATACTTAATCATAATGTACTTATTATTAAACAAAGTACATTTAGATTCCCATTTCTTACAATAAAATCTTAGATATCAATTTTATTATCGTGGTCTTTCATCCAGTGAAACAAATGCTTCTTATGGGATACCTCAAGGTTCTGTGTTGGGACCATAGCTTTATAACATTTTCATAAATGACGTTATGTCAAGACTATGCTGTGAGAGAGTGCTATAATGCCTATAATAATATATAATAGTAATAATAATAATTTATCTACCTTTCCTTCTAATCACAAGGATTAGCCCAGAAGTCGGAGACTTATGCGAGAAAAGGGGTGGCATATTATTATGCAGACCGCATTTGTGTCCGGGAACGACACGACACGTTGGTAGACCGTAACCACCATTCAGTGAGACGCAGAAAACCTCATTAATTAGGTGGATGGTCAAATATCGACCGGTATCAATCTCTCAGATTGACCCAAACCAATATTCTTGCATCCTACCATACCCAAGGTAGGATGCAACATCCTCTCTGCAAATATAGCTGGTCCATGGTCTATCTGCTGAAGGATATTATCATATTATGCTTAGGTTTAACCATAATATATTTATTATTAAGCAAAGTACATTCATTTCGTTATTTTTATGGAACACCTCAAGGTTACGTGTTGGGACTACTGCTTTTTACTATTTGCATAAATTATGTTACGTTCAGATTATATTCTGGATGTGCTTCAACTTTAAAATCATGTAACGGCTTTCATGTTCTGACATGAAATAAATCAACTTCAACTACTACAAAGCATAATTTTGTAACATCTAACAATCACATTAAAAAACGTAGATGTTATATTCAATTGTAAACTATCTTTTGAGGAATATTACCGATATATAATAAAAAAACGTATACAAAAGATATCATAAAGAGAAAATGTTTGCATAAAATAGGTGATTATTTTTAATCTAGAAAAAGTCCAAGTGAAAAATAATGGATCTGCAAAATAAATTTATTTTATTCGCTCGCTAACTAAATAAAAAGTAATTTGGTTATAGCTTCATTTTATAAATCCTAACCTAAATGACACAAAATAAAAGAAAATTAATATGCTAATAATGTTGTACTTCATTTCCCTCATTGTACTGATATACTTATCGTTATTAAAGTAGACTATAGTCATGAATATATCACCTTTGGTAGATTGCCAGAATCAGTTGTACTAAATCAAACTTCAACTGAACATATTATATACAGAAGGGTACGTTTTTTTAAGTTTGCGTAGGTCACACGTTCTTTGATAATGTAGCATTTTGCTCACATTTATGTTGTAAGTGTTGTGAAGCTTGTTGCAAACGATTTTTTTTACAGCTGATTATGCCTACAGTACATAGATTTGGGCAGATTTCTCAGCTTAGTGAAGAGGGGACGGATTGTTAGGTTGCGCGAAGGAGGTTTGTCGGTCAGAGAAACTTCTAGAAGGACTAACAGATACTTACGTACTGGACTTAGGAAGGCGTTAAAGGAAGGTATTAAAGAACATCAAATGACTTCGTTAACAGGAACTGTTCAAAAATTGACTTAAATTAGCTAAAATACCAATAGTGTAAACAATGAAACTATGCTTATACAGGGTGATTGGGAGGAGGAGACCGCCAATATTCGAAAGGGGTGTTCAGGAGGCAAAACTGAACAAAAAAATGGTCGAATATCAACGGTTATTAAGATAGCAATGGTAAAAACCCGAGTTCATTATTGTAATGCATCAGTAGAGAAAAGTCTTTATTCTGTAGGTATTTATAATATTGATTAAAGATCTAATAAACTGAAATTAATGAATTAAATTTTCAAATATACCATCGTCCGTCTCGATGCATGCATCAGCTCGTTTGTGGATTACACGGGTAGTTCGTTGAAGTGCACGGTGATTTTCTCTTATGAATACTGCACAATTGAGAATCCGATCCAAGAGCACCTTGGTGTCAGTAGATCTGTCAAATTATTTTCTAAAAATTTTACATATTTAGCTCCAGTAAGACGACCATTTAAGACAATTGGGTCAAGTAATTGCAAAAATGCAACCGCAATTCATTATCACCGTCCTGAAGATTCTGGAGGCGCTGAATATGGAAAGGTTTTAAACCATTTTTGTGAATGACTTCTCATGCCGTAGTTTGATTAATTTGGGGACGGCTTGCAATGCGCCTGGTACTTACGCCCGGGCTGTGTTCTACCATATTTAGAATGTCTTCTTCCACTGATAGACCAAGACCAGCTTGCCTCTCACATGTAATTCTTACACTGGGAAACATTCCAGTTTCATATGCATTGTTGAAAACTGCCTGGAATACATTTATGTATGGCACTCTTCTGTTCGGGAAGCGACGTCGTTATTCAGCAATTGCACGATTAGCGCTACCTTTGGAAAACCCAAAATTAAAAATAATATCAGCAAATTCTGTATGACTAAATGTGGCAGGCATTACGAAATTATAAGTGTACAATACCGACTAAACGAACACACATGTAAACATAATTGCGACAATCATAAAATAAGCGTTTAAATCACAAACGTCAAAATAAATGTGACAATTAGTAATCAGTAATGTGAGTTTGATTTACAAAATGTTAAATAATAACAGTTTTCGCAAAAATAGCGGACTCAGTAACTGTTGATATTCGACCATATGTTTATTAGGCTTTCTTGTTAACTTTTGCCCCTAAACACCCCTTTCGAATATTGAAGGTTTCCCCCCAATCACCCTGTATATTCTTCTTAAACTCAACATTTGTGTTCCCTGTAAACTATAATGCGGTTTAGTTATTTGGTACCCAAAGAAATAAAATTCCCATATCCTTTAACAATTACTTACAGCTTCCCTGTATCCAACGAAGCAATTATTTAATTTTTCAATATACTTTTTGCTTTACTTATTCTAAGCTGTTGAATTTTTCTCGTATACTAATGTTTGAAGTTCTCTAATAGCTCCACATTTAACTTTTAAGCTAGGCAATAACATTAAGGCTAAATGCTGCAACCACTGCTATACCAAATTCTGGAAATTTGTTAATACCTTAATATATGTGCGTCTGGAGCAACTGCGATAATAAATGCAGGATTAAATTACACCAATCTACATGTATTTGACAGATATTTGTAGGAAAATTACTTTAGTGTTAGAGAGGTCGGAATAATACGTTTTTACCAATCGTTTGATTTCATACAATTTGGTCTGTCGAAGTTTCCTTTGTTAAACTGTATGAACTTGGTAGATAAATTTTAAAATACAATTTTTTTTTGGCTGTTATAGATTAGTGTATGTTGTTGTTTGTAATAAAATTATGTAGAAATTCATCCTCTGAATGTAATGACACTGAAATAAAACTGTTGATTCTTGTTGAAAATAGTTTGTAGCTGACAGTAAAAGAACTTTTTTAATTATAATTTTATAGACTTAAAATATACTACATATGAGAAAATATGTTTATACTTCACATTTCTCATGATGATAAAATGCTTAGCCTTATTTAAAAATAAATGATATTCAAAAAATAATTTAATTCAAATGAACACAAATCAGTATTCAAAATCATTGAGATTTTGATTTGTTTTATTAATTTCTAAATATTTAAGGCTCATACTACAATTTTTTATTTTTTTTCTTCAGTATAATTTTATAGAAATTAACATATAAATAACCGATATTGAATAAAAATTATCGAGTTCTGTGTAGGTAGAACAGATGCAAAAAGCATTTGCTTATTAATCGAAAAAAAGTTTTATTATTAAATATTTTAGCTGGTGTTATGATTTTTTTTAGCGATCTCTTCGATTTTAAATATTTTAAACAGCTATGTAGGAATAATATCAATACAGTAGTAAATACCTTGTATAATTAACTATTAAAAAAACCAACTTCAAAACAATATGGAGCATAGTTATTAACAGATATCTAATTATTTTTCGTGACTTTACCTTCCCGTGGCGTGCTATATTTTTGTTATAGAGATTTTTCAATATTTCATATTAACAGTTTTTTTGGAAATCTAACAACGTCGCATCAATCAGAGCCCTCTAAAACACATACGTTCAATATCTCATAAAATTCTCGGCATATCCCAAGCGGTCATTGATAATTTTCTACAATGTTTTCTTATTACTGTTGAATCTAGTAAGAGTCACTTTATGAAGAAGATGAAGAAGAAAATTATTCTTTATATTTAAAGGAGATGATCTTCCTCCACCAACGTCTATGTACTATATATGTAACTATGGACATTGTGATTTGACATTGTTTTTTTTTTAATTTTTATATTTAACTAGGTGACCCGGCAAACGTTGTTTTGCCATATGAATTATTTCTAGTACATATTTTGGCAGTTAAATAAAAAATAACTAACTTGTTGTAAGTGTGTGGAGATGTGGTATATGACTAAAAGAGGAATGGAGCACTGTGAATGATGACGGCCTATAAGAATAACAAAACACGAAACATTCATTTTTTGAATTATTTCGCGTGCCTGCAATTTTACTTGTTTGACGGCCCAAATTAGGCCCTTTACGTCTTGTTCACTGTGCAAAAAATAGCTATATAGTAAAATAACAGCCGTTGTTGGCGGGAGCTCGTGACACGTGTTGCGTACTTTTGAGGTTATGTAGATCACTTAACTAACTAATAACTACACTTAAAATTCATAATTTTATTAATTATTGATAAAATAGGAAATAAATAATTATGGCCCAGCAAATTAATAATAAATTTACTTGAGAATTACACTTAGAAGATAAAATGATAATTGCAAACGTCACTACTACGCTCGATTCATACGAATCTCATAATTACGTATATAGTACACAGAAGTTGATGGAGGAAAATCATCTCCTTTAAATAGTAACCAATATTTTTTTCTTTGTCTTCTTGGATTTAGAACACGTGTATATGGCAAGTCTACCACATCTTTAATTTTTCCTTGAAGACAATCCATTCTAGACACATGAGATTATTGTTAAGATATAGCACATTTTTAGTTTATGTAGATAATAAATATTGTTTAAATTGTATTGTTTGTTTGTGTCAAAAAAACACAGATTACAATAACCTATATTTAACCTGGGACTACAATTATAAAACCATTAAAAGTAGAGTAAAGTAGTTTTAAAACTTTTAAATGGAAATGCACAAGTTGCAGTAACAGTTGGAAATTATTTCTGAAATATGTATCACTACAAAAATATGAAAAAGATATACAAATAAAAATTAACTATCTAAAAAAAAAATAAAATAGTCATTTTAAATATGAAAATGTCGCGCACCGGTAAACTTCTAAATATCGTTAAGAGGCTGTGCATTGAACTGTTACGTTCCGCTTGAGAGCGTCCACTGATGCATAACGTCACACCTTTTGCACACAAGTTGTGTATAAAAGGTGCACCAAATGCCATCTCCTCATATTATCCTGTGAAACAGAAACAAGATGTTCCAGTTACTACCAGTTGTTGAGACCATTCTTCTACCATTTCTACCCGTGGAAATGTGGTCGACCATATTAAGGTAGCTATAATTTTATTTTTATATTTGAATTTATTTTAATATTTATTTTTGTTTCAGGTTATTGGATCCAAAATCTCTGTTGGCTGGAGCTCGAACTTACAAGCTATGGATGTCAGTCTGTCGAGGGGATCCTATCTTGCAGCAAAGGATGCGTCTGGCTCTCGAAGAAGAGGCGCACCTTGCAAGAAACTTCATTATGGATCCAGGGATGTCAGTTAGAGTTTTACGGACGACTTCAGCTTCCAGTTATTCGACCAATATCCAAAAAGTTGTAATCACTATTCCTAAACCAGCAGCTGTGGTGTTTCCAAAGTTTGACGACCTCGATTCCAAACGGAAGAAAACAAAGAAGATATCAAAGTCTAAAAGAAGCAGTAGATTTTGTCCATATCGTCTGTAAATATTTGACAACAACTTTATGCAAAACGACTCTTACTAGATCCAATAGTAATAAGATAATATTGTAGAAAAATATGACTTAAAAAGACATTGATCCTTTGTAAATCATTTGAAATTATCTAACGCTGTATTTCTTTTGTTTTGATAAAAATAAATGATTCTTCAGTAATAAAACAAACGATATATAATTTGTAATTTAATCTGACAATAACAGTACGAATTACTACATTAAAATACATAGCCTACTGTATTTCACAGTACGCCGTAATGGATGGATGTACCTTATCTTAGGAAAAACAATATTTATATTGATTATGTGAGTCTCTAGAATGGATTGTCTTCAAGGAGAAATTAAAAATGTGAGAAACTTATACCAAATACACATGTGTTTTAAATCCATGATGATGATGAAGAAGAAAATTATGGTTTACTATGTAAAGAAGATGATTTACCTCTAACAAATTCTATGTACTATAAGATTTGGCTTTGTTTCTTTAAATAGTAAATAATTTTTTTCTTCTTCATCATGGGCTTAAAACAAATGTGTATTTGGCAAGTCTTTCACATGTTTAATTTCTCCTTGAAGACAATCCATTCTAGACACATGAGATTATTGTTAAAATATAGCTCATTTTTAGTATATGTAGAAAATAAAACGCAGAGGCGACTTAAAAAAAAATATTGTCAAAAACACAGATCGCAGTAACGTATATTTAACCAGGGACTACAATTTTTAAATTGTTGAACATACAATCGAGTAGTTTTAAAAGTATTAAATGGAAATGCATAAAGTTACAGTAACATCTGGGAATTATTTCTGGTATATGTATCATTACAAAATGAACATGAAAAATATACAAAAGTCAGCTATTTAAAAAAGAATAAAAGAGTCAACCTAAATATGGAAATGCCACGCACCAGTGAACTTCAAAATATCGTTAAGACGCTGTGCATTGAGCTGTTACGTTTCGTTTGAGAGCGACCATTAGTGCATAACGTCACGCCCTTTGCACAGAACTTATGTATAAAAGGTGCACCAAATGCCATCTCCTCATATTATCCTGTGAAACAGAAACAAGATGTTCCAGTTACTACCAGTTGTTGAGACCATTCTTCTACCATTTCTACCCGTGGAAATGTGGTCGACCATATTAAGGTAGCTATAATTTTATTTTTATATTTGAATTTATTTTAATATTTATTTTTGTTTCAGGTTATTGGATCCAAAATCTCTGTTGGCTGGAGCTAGGACTTACAAGCTATGGATGTCAGTCTGTCGAGGGGATCCTATCTTGAAGCAAAGGATGCGTCTGGCTCTCGAAGAAGAGGCGCACCTTGCAAGAAACTTCATTATGGATCCAGGGATGTCAGTTAGAGTTTTACGGACGACTTCAGCTTCCAGTTATTCGACCAATATCCAGAAAGTTGTAATCACTATTCCTAAACCAGCAGCTGTGGTGTTTCCAAAGTTTGACGACCTCGATTCCAAACGGAAGAAAACAAAGAAGATATCAAAGTCTAAAAGAAGCAGTAGATTTTGTCCATATCGTCTGTAAATATTTGACAACAACTTTATGCAAAATGACTCTTACTAGATCCAATAGTAATAAGATAATATTGTAGAAAAATATGACTTAAAAAGACATTGATCCTTTGTAAATCATTTGAAATTATCTAACGCTGTATTTCTTTTGTTTTGATAAAAATAAATGATTCTTCAGTAATAAAACAAACGATATATAATTTGTAATTTAATCTGACAATAACAGTACGAATTACTACATTAAAATACATAGCCTACTGTATTTCACAGTACGCCGTAATGGATGGATGTACCTTATCTTAGGAAAAACAATATTTTTACTGATAGATTTAGAAAACAAAAAATGACAACATTTAAAAGAAATCTCGATATTTGTGAACTACCTTAACTTTTGTGAAGCAATTTATTTCCGAAGAGTTTGATCAAACATCCAATACAAATGAACAAAACAAGTCAAAAAATTATTCTACAAATAAAATATTTGAGTCGCCATCGCTTGCTAGAACAATCATCGACCTCGCTGTACGTCTTCCACATGCCGCGCATCCCCTTTTGGATAATTAATAAATGCAAGGTATGTAAAAAATCAGCATTTATAACTGTATTATCTTAACAGATTGTTTTCAAATTGTTTCTTTATAGTTATTTACTACCTGTGCCAGCTTTTTTCTTTTTTAATGAACGCAATACTTACGAAAATAGCACTTCCTTCTGTTTAAAAAATAAAAAAGAAGAGCTTTTGAGATAAATTACACCCTCAGTACTAAAGATAGTTCGACTTATCAATGAACAAAAAAAAATACGACGGGTTAAAGCGGTAAGAGGTATAAATTTTGTTAGCTGAATAGCGCGATTTTTTAAACATTTTCATTAATAACGTAACAATCCGAAGTAACAATTTCCGACTCATTTTGGGAAAAGTGTCGACGCTGTGTCGACACTGTAATTTGGACACAACACATTTTTAAGGCAGATTGTCGACTATTAGACCATTATAAGCTCTATTCATTGTGTACCAAAATAAATCCTAATAGACACAAATCATATTTCTTCCCGATACATTATGGATAATCATGAACAAAGACTTGAAGGCATTCATCTCCTAGAAAACAATGGGATTTTAATTTATCTTGAGCATTTTTCTATTTCTCGCGTAGGTACACTTGCGAACTAAAGTTTACCAATAATAGTTGAAATGGTACTTCTCAAAATTAAACAGGCCTTTAAAATACCAAGTAATTATAATTAGTCGATGTTTTTTTCTTTTTTCGATAAAAAATATATTTTTGTAATTCTCAAAAAACAAAAAACCAATGATATTTTACTATTTAGGACATCATATTTAGTACAGTTGTGGCTTAAATAGTTCTAAAAAGCTTTAATTTAAAATAATATTTTATAGGCCGCCATTTTTGCCAAATGCATTCACGTTGAAGTACTTGTTGAAATATGGCGTACTTATAGGTGATGTCCAAATAGGACCATGTTTCCGTAATGTGTGTTTGCCCCCAAATTGTCCATCCCAACAAATTTGGAAATAGAAGAAACTATTTAGAGTAATGTTTCTACATATAGACCAAAAATTCACTGAAATATCGCCAACTACAATATTTTTCTTTTTGTTGTTTAATAGAAATGGTACTTGCTCTTAATAATATAATAATAATATCTCTACCCCTCATTCTAATCACAGGGTTTAGCCCAGAAATCGGAGACTTGTGCGGGAGAAGGGGCGGCATATTATTATTAAGCAGGCCGCATTTGCGCCCAGGAACGACTTACGTTGGTAAGCCCTAACCACTATTCAGTGCAGGAATGAGGGAAACCTGGAAAACCTCATTAATTAGGGGGGTAGTCAAATATCAACCGGTATCAATCTCTCACATTGACCCAAGCCAACATTCTTCCACCCTACCATACCCGCAGAGAGGGCGCCAAACCTCTCCACGAATATAGCTTATATACGGTCTACCGGCAGCTGGGCTCGAACCAACACCGATCTAGTCACCTCGATTCAAGTACTGACGCCTTAAACCGCGCGCCCACTGACCGACCTTGCTTTCATAAATTCACTCAATTTCCTCTGAGTAATGTCTATTTCTTTTTTCACACGTCGATAGTAAGTGCTAGTGTGCACCTTTTTTATTTTAATCATATTGTAACTGTAAAACTAACACTATCACAGATCAATGTTTTTCATAATAATATGCGCCATGTCAAGTACACAAACACTAACACTAACCGGATGAACTAAACACATTATAGAAACAAAATGGAAATTATGTGTGCAAAATGTTTTTACATAGATACATGTGTGCCTGTACGACACATGGTAGAAACAATAAAGAAACTTTACGTTTAAAATGTACCCAAATGGAAATTATTGTGTCTACTCAACTCATTTCAGTAACAAAATAGAAACATCTTGTTACGAAACAAATCAGGACAAACTTGAGTCTATTTAGTGTCGACCCGTCTGTGTCTAAACTGACACAAAATAGATACATTTTAAATACATGTGTTTAAAATGTTGCTATTTAGACACGCATATCCTTTTGACACAATAAGTACGAAATTTGTCGACTTAAAAATTTTGGACACAATTTGAACGGCGCACAGTGGCTCAAAACGCAACTGTGCCACCCAAATTACTGTACACCCGTGTAGGGTTGGGCCGTTTGAGATGATGTTTTTTTTAATGTTTGTCATAAAATTCCCTATCGATCCTTCTTTCTCAATTTTCGCTTTGGGTCTTCATTTTCGCGGAATTTGACTCCAAAAATGGGTTTGCATGGAAAAACTAGATTTTTCGCACAAAAATGACCCTACGGAACACGAGATTGAGATTTTGCCGGACTTTTTTATCGGGGACTACTCGTTTTGGAAAGCCCTACAAGACTGTCCACTTAGATTTCCGAGAAATTTTCCGTTGCTCTTAAAATGGCCACAATCATCCAAAAATTTTCACATATCATAAATCGTTCTACTGAAAACTGGGAAAGTATTGGAAAAAATACCATCTCACAAAAATTATTTGTACACATTCAAGGAATCCGCAAAAATTTTTTCAGAATTTTTGGACATTCACCAAAATGGCCACATACAGAGATTTTCCGAATTTTCCCGTAATTAAGAAAAAGGTCAGAAAGGTTCCATAAATGATTTTGGGAATTCAATTTTTTGACAAAAGTGGCCATTTTGGATACAATAGTTCTTTGTTAATGAGAACTGATTGATTTGAACTGTTCGGATGGAAATGTATGATAGTCAAAATTTCTCCTCGAAATCTAAGTGGACAGTCTTGTAGAGCTTTCCAAGACGAACATTTCCCCATAAAAAAAGGTCCGGCAAAATCTCAATCTCGTGTTCCGTAGGGTAATTTTTGTGCGAAAAATCTAGTTTTTTCCATGCAAACTCATTTTTGGAGTCAAATTCCGCAAAAATGAAGACCCAAACCGAAAATTGAGAAAGAGGGATCGATAGGCAATTTTATGACGAACATTTAAAAAAAAATCAACTCAAACGGCCCAACCCTAAGGGCTGTACAATAATTTGGGTGGCACAGTGGCGCTTTGAGCCACTGTGCGGCGGCAGAAGTGCTCCAAAAAGAGTCGACACGATTCAGGCACAAGAAAATTGTGCCCGAATTTTGCCATAAATTGCTACTTGGGATGGAATAACTGACACAGTTATTTAATTTTTTCCCTCCACGTTTTCTTATTATCGATTTTCAAACTCAGGGGTCTGTTTCATTGACTCAAAATATTTCCTACATTTTTTTCACAATTTGTCATTATCTGTCCTCAGCTATAATTTCACAAATTTATGCGTATAGGTTAAGAATCGCCCTGTATATGATACAATTCTATTAATATAAAAACACGTGAAACGTTTAATTAACATAAGCACAGTGTTAACAATTTAACTTGGAACGACTCAGTAACGACCTTAATAGGATATATTTACCTAGTCAAAATTCCGCACTTAGATATTTTGCATTTACCCCATTTAACCCTCTATCGAGAGCGTGTGGTTGAATTTGATTGATGGTGTAATCAAGAAGAGGACTGGCTAATTTACTGTACAGCAGCTTCTGAACAGAAACACATAATTCTGTATACAACATCGATGGTGGTCAATCTTTTATCCCAACGCGTTCTCAAAATAAATTGATAACATATTGCTTTCGATATAGCAAGATACAGATAAATGTTTCTCTTTGTTTCACTCAAAGGGAAGGAACATCAGGAATAATTTATTATATTATTTCTGGAAAATTCTATCTTCGAATGGGGATTCGATGTCGGTAATAACGCTATGCCCGATATACGGTAATAATAAAAAAACTTCGAACCGTACTAGTGCCATTGATTCGGGTAAGGGAAAATATAGTTAATGTAATATTTAAGGGTTCGGTACGAAATTTCGTGGTTATAACAGCATATACGTTGAATTTATATTTAAATTCGCAGAAACTATTATACAAGGCGAATCTTAACATAACCATAAACTAAGCAAATTCTTCAAGATTTTTTTTTCCAAATTTTAAAAACAACAGAAATATGCGTGTATGAAATTATTAATAAAAAAAACAAACTTTTTAATTATTATCAAAGCTCACGGAATATTTATTCCGAATACTTTGTTATTGTTATTTGCTGTTGTTTTTAGTACATTTTTTTATAGTAAAATATAAAATTAAAAAGTATACTTATTGTTCAAAAATAAGCTTTTCTAAAATAATTTTAAGTTTTTTTTTAAAATTAATAGTATTTAAAAATATTTCAAATGTTAACAAATTAAAAGATTTTTATAAAACTTAATCTAAAATTAAAATTAAAACAATAGAAAAAAAATCTAAGAAAGTATTTTTCCGAAATTTTAAAAACATATATATTACAATGTAACCTCTTCCATGACCTGAAGATGAGGTGCAAAATTTGACCTCGAAACCGGTCGTCACTAATACTAATAAAGGATTGATAGTTGACAGGACTTTTCTTTCTATTTGAATTTTATATATTCATTAATTTACTTTTCTGTGACTTTATACACAGTGTTTAATAAAATTGGACTAAATTATTCTTTACTTTTTAAATGTTTTGCTTAGAAATCGTTAATTTTACGAAAAACTACAAGAGACCTTTCTTATTTAAAAGAAATCAGTTACCTGAAATTAATTTTCAAATGGCAAAAAAGCTACACTGATAAAAGTTGTCTGTAATTTCACATAACTTTGCGTTAGCAATTTGTGACCGGCGTAAAGCAAAATTGCAGTATACTGTAATATTACAGAAACAAACATGAATAAAATTTCCTATTATGCTATTTGATTTAACAACTATTATCCTAAATTCATTCATTCATTCCATCGTAAATTTGCGTGACTATAATTTCTATTGAATTATACATTGCAATTTTTAGGTTGGCATTGTAAAATATAAATATGTAATTTTATTAAGTAATAACTAAAATTATTTCACATACTGGGTGACAACGGAATGTGAGAACACGCTGTAACTTTTTTATGACTGCTGATAAAAATTTGAAATTGGGTGAGTTTATACCAGATGGTGTCATGAATTCTTTGAGGTCATTTCGGATTTCATGACATTTCCGGTTAGACAGAAATGACCGTAAATTTATATTTTTAAATTGGACACCCTTTTTTAATTTTTAAAAATAAAACTAGAAGGCCGCGACTGGCAGATATTGTTTTCTTTTTTTGTTTGTAATTATGGGACAAATTCAAAATTTGAATATTTTTGTACATTTTTTTAGTTATTACCACTAAAAATTTCGATTTATTGTATTTCCTTAAAAACTAATTTTTTTTCAAATGTAAAGAGGGTGGGTCCTATTGATTTTTTAATAAAGGATTATTTTCTGAATTTTGTGATACAACAATTTCTAAATTCAGTGCTACTAAATATAATATGCAGGATACCTATTATTAACAAATTATTAGAAATAGAGTAGCTTGTATTAATATAATTCAATAATAAATACACTATGCATGTCACAATTTTATTTCTAAATGGTTAAGAAGGCCTTGTCAGTACACAACTTCTGTGTAAGAAGATTTTTTAGTGAAATTTGTCCATCCATCCTCTAAATGTAAATTATCCATCCTTCTATGTAAAAGTGTATTGTTCAGCCATCATCTAAAAATGTATTACAATGTAGGTATTTCATTCGCATTAGAAAATATGTTGAATATTTTCGCTAAAAATACTACCTAATTGTTCTTGAAACATCAGTATATATTCCTTGGTTTTTGCAAATATTTGTATATATACGTATAACTGTGAAAATAAATATTTTTAGTTTGAATTTTAGTTACAGTAAATTTATAATTAAAATAACTGCTACTAATGTTAATATCTGTTGTAAGTGATTGCTATTTTTAGGGGAAAAATCAAAAAATTGTTTAATAAGTCTTCTTGATAGCCGAAGATACCTACTTGGTTTAATTTTTTGATATTTTAAATGCAGGGTGATTCAGGTTTAATCTTGATACCTTTAGGAATCGATAGAACAGGTTAAAATAAAGTTCATTTGTGATATAAACTTATTTCCTAAAACTCATCGTTTCCGAGATAGAGGGCGTTGAAGTAGAAATTTTTTTCTCGTTTTCCCCTCATAACTTTTGAACCACTTATTCGATTTAAGTGAAATTCGGAACACAAACACTCCTTATGATCTTACATAAGCTTCTTAAGTTTGAACTACCTACCCCTCTTAGAAGTGTATTTTGTATGGTACCCCTCTCTTACTTTATTTCAAAACTACAAAAAAAAAAAATTTATTTCAATAAAACATCTAAACACCACTTTGACCTGATTAATTTCGAAACTTTTTCGTCTCCTGTTTTTTTTTTTCGACGTTTGGTCTTGTTTCTGAGATATTCAAAGAAATTGGTGACAGTGTAGCGCGCCAGCCGCGTAATTTTCGTTTAACGTTATAGCAACCCATGAAAACAAAACTCAGTGATTTGTGTAAATTGACGTTTTGAGCGCCGCGATAGTCGAGGTGCTGGGAGACGACTGCTCGTGGAACCAGTCTGAATCGGCTACGTCGGTGTGTGTTCGAATCCCACTGTATTACCTTGGATGTATGTTTGTGCTCAGCGAGAGATGAACAAGTCTATAGGCTGCGGTGCTTCCGGGGACACTGTCGGACGGCTCTCAAAAAAAACTGACGTTTGTGAAAATCATTGTCAAAAGTATTATTTAAAAAGTGGTCTTAGTGTTAATAAAAAATGCCAATAACCTCAAATATAAATTTAGTAACAACTACTTATTACAAGATTTATAACAAACTTATCAACTACTAAAAAAATTGCAATAATTGTTCAAAGTGCATTCCTCCAGCCTTAATACATTTTTGGCATCGACGAACTAGTGTATTAACCGCAGCTGCTATTTGAACAAGATTGTTTTTTATGTCATTACAAGTATGTCTTATCCTTTGGATCAATTCCTCACGGGTATGTACTGGCGTATCATACACAATTGCTTTTAGATGGCCCCAAACGAAATAATCCAGAGGATTGAGATCTGGCGAGCGCGGAAGCCAAGCCACTGGTCCTTCGCAAGGAATCCACATATTTGGGTGGTTGTTGGGTTGCCGTCCAATCCATCGACGAGGATAATTCTCGTCCGTACTTGCCTTCCGTAATGTGCAGGGGCACCATCCAACTGCATCCAGTTCCCTTGGCGTAAATTTAAGGGGAAATCGTCAAGCACGTCGGGGAGGGAGTTTTGCAGAAACTCATGAAATAAATCCCCATTTAAACGAGGAGGCAATATATCCAGCCCACAGAGGTTATTACTTAAAACACCTATCCACACATTTACACTAAACTGTTGCTGAAATGAAGATTGTCTTGACACATCGAGGATTGACTTGACTCCAAACGTGAATGCTGTAATAATTCACAATTCCAGCTTTTGTGAAATTAGATTCGTCGGTCCATAAAACCTTATGCAGAAATTGTGGATTAATTTCTGTTGAATCTAAAACCCATCTACAAAAATTTAAACGTTTTTCAGCATCTCCTGGCAACAAACCTTGAATTGGTTGGAGTACTTTTGATTGAGATCAATGGAGTTGCCGAGCTGCTCGGCGTGTTCTTAAAGTTCTATCGATATCAAAAAGATTAAAAATTCGCTGATTATTTCTTGGCGGTACATTACGATTATGATCATTGTAGCGACGCAAACCATATTCTGAAAATCGACGATGTACATCTAGAAAAACTTGTGCATTTGGAATTCTTCTGTTAGGCAAGCGTGTTCGGTACGCTCGAACTGACGCGTTGGAATTTCCGTCACAGAAACCATAAACATAATGTATATCGGCATATTCAGCATTTGTAAACGTTCTTGGCATTTTTTCTTAGCACTAAAAATGCTCTTTAAATAATACTTTTGACAATGATTTTCACAAACGTCAGTTTACACAAATCACTGAGTTTTGTTTTCATGGGTTGCTATAACGTTAAATGAAATTTACGCGGCTGGTGCGCTACACTGTCACCAATTTCTTTGAATATCTCAGAAACAACACGAAACGTCGAAAAAAAAACAGGAGACGAAAAAGTTTCGAAATTAATCAGGTGGTGTGTAGATGTTTTATTGAAATAAATTATTTTTTTTAAGTTTTGAAATAAAGTAAGAGAGGGGTACCATACAAAATACACTTCTAAGAGGGGTAGGTAGTTCAAACTTAAGAAGCTTATGTAAGATCATAAGGAGTGTTTGTGTTCCGAATTTCACTTAAATCGGATAAGTGGTTCAAAAATTATGAGGGAAAAACGAGAAAAAAATTCCTACTTCAACGCCCTCTTGCTCGGAAACGATGTGTTTTACGAAATAAGTTTATATCACAAATGAACATTATTTTAATCTGTTCTATCGATTCCTGAAGTTATCAAGATTAAACCTGAATCACGCTGTATATAATATATTTCGATATTTCAGGAAAAATTCTTGGCACCCTATTTAAAGGGTTCATAGAGGATATTCAAATAAGTTTTTTTTATATGAAAAGCTCACCTTATTTTCCCATGATTTTTGGCGCTTATTTATTTAAACCCTGTATATTAAGATTAGGTAAAGGTCATGTACATATTACGTACATTATTTTTAATTAATAGCATCAGGGTGTCAACTTTTTAGCTTCTATGGGGCTATTTTATGCTTATTTCCAACGTACATTTCCACCCCCTGTAAATACAAATAGCCTAGTGAGATAGCCTTTCATTAATAAAATTATGAACATTTTGTAGCCGGCAAAAAAGCTCCTTCTTTTTACGTTTTGTATTTAATGCTGGATAATGTTGAGGCGACTGGATATGATGGATTATAGGATAAAAACACAGAACAAGTGGGAATGGAGAAAAATGGAAATAATGTTTCACGTTTTGTAGCACTAACTTAGAATATTCCACGAATAAATTTGAATGAATAAATTGAATAATCTATTAGCGAGCATATATAATTTATGAAACGGTCATTCTTCTAGTGTTTTAGCATAATCCGGTTCAAGTACAAATTTACTGAAGTGTTTAAAAGTTTTACATCACCCATTATTGTTAATAAATTTTTAAAGCTACCTCTTTCATATAAAAGTTTCACAGAAACGTCACGAAACCATTATTCATTTTCCAACTGAAAGCTTAAATCGATAGATCAGAAAAGAGCGTTAAAGTTTTATTTAAACAAATTGCTCGACAAATTACGTGACATTTTACACATTTAAAATTATTATTTTATAAATAAATACAACTATATACTTAAGTTGACAAGTTAGAGCATGAAATGTTGTGTCCGAACTTGAATTTTGAGTTGCACCTAAAATATCATATATGGCTTTGTTTCATGTAAAACCTCAGATTTTGAGTATAAATTCAAAATTTTGCGTCGAAATAAAAAAAATAAGTAGTCTACATACAGTGTGTTCCTTAATGATATGAGAATATTTAAGGGGGTGATCGAAAATTAATGATAGTTTGCTTTATAAGTTATGGTCCAAAAATGTTCCGTTACAAAAATACGGCGTGTTAAAGTTTTAGGGGTAAACAAATAGAAAATAATTAACATTGTCGAAACCGCATTACATATTTTCATTGAATTTGGTATGTGGTGACTATTAATATATAATATAAACATAGGTTAGGTCATGCAGAGGGGCAGACATAGACTCGGATCACTAGTGAGAATAGATTTGAAGATAAAAAACCTATTAAAAGGACAGGATTACAAAGGAAAAAAAGACAACTAGATATGGCGACATTACAAAATGAGAGAACCCAAAAGAAGTATGAAGAAGAGATAAGGAAAGGTTAGCAAGAAAACATACAGATATTAGAAGCAAATATAAATGAAGAATGGATAAATATCGAAAATGTCATACAAACAGCAAGTGAGAAAGTAATACCAAAAAAAGAGTTTGCAAGGAGGAAAAGATGGTGGGATGAGGAGTGTATAAGAGAGGCGGAGAAGAGAAATAAGCTAAGAATTAAAGCACTTCAGTTAGTACAAGAGGAAGATAAAGAAAAATACAGGGAACAAAGACGAACGGCAAAGAAAGTGTTTAGACAAAAGAAGAAAACAGAACAGGTTAAGAAAATAGATGAAATAAAGCAACATTATAAGAGGAAGGAAATACGTAACTTCTACAGAGAGATAAAAAAGGGAAAAACATAAAGAAGGAAGTAATAGATGTGAGGGATGAAAGTAGAAATCTAATTGCAGAGGAAACAGAAGTGAGAGAAAGATGGAGGCAATACTTTGCAGATATATTGAATGAAGAGAGTGTAAGGGAAGTAGAGGAGCACCAGGAGATGATACCGGGAAGGGAAGAGGAAGTGGATGTAGAAGAACCTACAAAAAAAGAAATAGATACAATTATAGAAGCTTTAAAGAATAACAAAAGTCCAGGAAAAAACGGAATAACAGCAGAGAACATTAAGTATGCAGGAGAGGATTTAAGACAAAGAATATACGAAATGATACGAATGATCTGGAGAAGAGAATGTATGCCTGAAGATTGGAGAGATGCTTTCATTATACCAATCTTAAAAAAGGGAGATGCAACAGACTGCAGAAACTATAGGGGTATATCATTGTTAGATATAGGGTATAAACTTATGGCAACGTTAATAAAATAGATAATAGAACCTATAGCAGAACTACAAATAGGGGAGTATCAAGCAGGTTTTAGAAAAGGAAGGTCAACAACAGACCAAATCTTTTTATATATTTTTAGGTATTAATAATATTGTGTGAAACTAACTACTCAATGGCCAAAAGCCCCAACCTGCGTTGAATTACACCACTGAGTTCAAGAATATGTGTATTTGGGGACGCTAATAACAGCTAACTGTGATGAGGAACAAGAAGTAAATAGGAGAATAATAAAAGCAAACAGAAGTTCGGCAGCAGTCAACCACTTATTGAAATCAAAAAATTTGTCCAGATGAGTAAAATTTAGAATGTATGAAACAATTTTGAGACCGACAGCGCTGAATGGTAGTGAAACCTGTGTTCTCAATAAGAAGTCAAGAGCAAACCTTTTAAGGTGGGAAAGGAAAATCTTAAGGAGAATTCTAGGGGGTAAGAAGACGGAGGAAGGCTGTGTAAGTAGAAACAATGAGGAAATATATGCAATGTACCAGGCACCAACAATAGACAAATTTGTAAAAGCCAGTGCAGTGGCTAGGGCATCTAGTATGGAAAATGAAAGGGCAGTTAAGAAAATAGTAGGGAGTAAACCTAACTACAAGAAAAAAAGAGGTAGACCGAGGAAGTGATGGAGAGAGGCAGTGGCTATAGATCTAAGGGAGAAAAATGTAACGGATTGGAAAAGAAAGGCGAAGGACAGAATGGAATGGAGGAGAATAACACAGCTCTGGGCCTAAAAGATCTGCAAACAGCTTTATATATATAATTTCTATATTTAACAGTGGCGTGCGCACAAGAACTGACTTTAATATTTTTAAAGAAAAAAATGGTACAAAAATTATTTTTAAAATCCGAGTTCAATTTGAAAAATAAGAGCCCTCTTAAGTTTTTGGACTGCAATGCGCCGCTTTTGAGAAAAAAAACTGATGGACTGTCCAAGAGAATTCATGTAATTATTAAAGGATACAAATTTGATAGAAAACAACAACAACTGAGAACATAATACATTAACATAACTAATAACATAACATAACATAACACAACTACCTGAATTAAAACTAATAATTTATGTAATAATGGTAACAAATCATCATTATTACAGAAATTATTGAAAATGACCCCGCCCCCATTACTTAATATGCATTCTTCCGCTCTCCTTTGCATGGTATGCGCACTCGTTCAAATATTCGCGGAGTGTGTCGAATTCTATCACATGCTAAAACTTTTATTTCTCCTAATTCCTCTTCAGTGTTAATAGGACTTGTGTACACGAGCGTCTTAAGGGGGCCTCATAAAAAAATCTAAACTATTGAGGTCGGGGGACCTGGCCCACCGCGCCCAATCCAATGATTTGGATAAATTGTAAATAATTGCGTACTATTATATTGAAATGTGCTGGTGCACCATCGTGCATGTACCACATTTCATTTCTTATTCCTAAAGGAACATCCTCAAGCAACAAAGGCAGCTGTTGTTGAAGGAAATTAAGGTAAGATTGTCTGTCAAGTCGTCCCGGCAGGAATAATAGTCCAACAAAGTAATCACTAATACCTGCCCATACGTTTACCGAAAATTATTGTTGGAAACAGGTTTTAGTTATAGCATAGGGATTTTCATCCGCCCAATCATGATTGCTATGGAAATTTTGAATGAAATTTCTTGAAAAATTAGCTTCGTCAGTGAATAGAATATGCGATCTACATTGAGGATTTTGGGCAACATTATGAAGATTCCACTGACAAAAGGTCACACACTTTGGAAAATCTGTGGGCAGTAACGCCTGCACCCCTAAAATATGATAAGTATATAACAAAAAATCCACTAAAATTCTCCAAACAATTTGGTGGCGTTTCCAGCATTTTCGCATTTGAATAGTTCACCATTATTAGCGAGTTTGTAAAAATAAGATACAATAAACAGATTTTAACGATAAAAATTTTGTTTGAAATGTCAAATCTCAAAGCAAGTGACATATTCCAGGTCAACTAGATTTATTGCTAAATTGTATCCTTTAATAATTATATGAATTATCTCGGACAATTTAACGATTTTTTTTTCACCAAAATGGCGCATTGAAGACCAAAAACTCAAGATGATTCTTATTTTTCAAATTAAAAGGGGAGTTCAAAAATAATTTTTATCTGGGAGAAAACCATTGGCGTACCATTTTCTTCTTTAAAAATATTAAAATCAGTGCTCGTACACACGCCACTGTTAAAGACAGAAATTACGTTTATTGCAAAATATGACCATTATTAATAGTCACCACATACCAAATTTCATGAAAATATCTAAAGCGGTTTCGAAAATATTAATTATTTACCTTTTTCTTTCCCTAAAACTTTAACACCCCGTATTCTTCTAACGGAGGATTTTTGGAGCATGGCTTATAAAGAAAACTATCATTAATTTCTTATGTAGAATCACCCCCTTAAATATTCGTATATCATTTACGAACACCCTGTATATATTTTAAAAAGTAATACCAAAAATAATCATCTCTTGTTTTAAAAAGGTTAATAATTTCAAATTGGAATTTGAAACTTCGGGCACAAACACGATTTTTCAAGGTACAACTTGAAATTTTGAATTTAAATCTGAAATTTCAAGTCACGATCTAAAATTTTCAGTTTGGACTTTAGTTTATTTAAAAATTTCATATATTTAACTCGAAATTACATGTTTCTATTATATTCAAACCTTGGATCAAATTGAAACTTAACATTTTGCGTTTATATTTAAAAACTTGTATCTATCCTCAAAATATCATACAACTTGGAATTATAGTAGGTATGTCTGAATGCATGAATAAAATTAAAAATGATTTGTAAAGTTGTAACTTCCAGTTTCTAAATTTTCGATTAAGATCGAAATTTGGATCATGTCCTAGTAAATTTATATTCAGCTCTTATTAATCAATGATATCAAGTTGACGTATGACATTGACCAAATCCAGCATTTTTGCACCCTACCATACCCTCGGAGAGGGTGTCAATCCTCATATACAGTCTACCGACCGCGGGATTCTATCCCACAGCAGTCTGGCCACATCGGTTCAAGTACTGACGCCTCATACCGCTCTACCACCTATCGGCCAAAGAACGAGATGAATTGTGAAACACTCGGTATATGATACAAAATTACTGAGGCAGTTAGACAGCGTCCCTACTTGGTTCCACGTACGATGAGAATGTATAAGGGATAAACAAGCCTGCATTATCCCGGCTCGGTTATGTTGCAGTAAGACTATACATATACAAGGCATGCTATGTTCCTTCCCCGGATCGAAAGCCTGATGGCTCTCCATCTTCATTTATCTGCCACTCTACTCACTTAACACGTAACATAGAACTACAATGCACTTAAATTTACTCATTTTAATACCCTGATGGTTCAGTTAACTGCCTTGGGTCGAGATACTGCTGTTATGCAATCTAAACACCAGCTTGTAATACAAATACAGACGCATGAATATGTCTGATTTGGCTAATTTCATAAGCTCTTTGTTACTAGGCAACCGAAGATTGGAAGGAAAATTTGCTACGCGAGATTATTATTCTGAGATAGCAATACGAGTATGGCATAAAAATTTTCTTTATACAACCATGTTTTTTTTGGTCATCAAAACTGAGTTATTTATTATTCCAACAGAATAAAACCTCAATGACAGGAATAAGCAAAAATGCAACAATAAAAAAAAGAAAAGAAAAGTAAAATACAGATAGAAGGTGATTAAGAACTTATCAAAAAAATATGTAAATTATCATTAGCGTCCACTTCGGTGCGATAACACTTAAGGAAAAGCGTTGTAGGAAATGATCCAGTTGAATCGCGTTTAGATTTTCAAAACCCCAAACATGTGTATTATGAATGTTAAGCAGGGTTTACACAGCTTTTACAATGGTTTACCTGCGCAGTTCTCTGAACTGACATCCACAGTTTGTAAAACTGTGCAGTTTTCCTGTCCACATGCAACTACTTTACTGCAACGTTCTGAACTGCACAGGTAAAACGTTATAAATAACTGTGTGTGTGGACCCCGCTTTATACATCCCATTCTATGTAAAAGCAGCTTAATCTGTAACTAACACGTCAGCTGTAAATCTAGGATTTTGAGTATTTTGTTGCAGCAATAAATTCACAAAATCTAATTCATAAGTGATCCATTGGTATTAATGCATGGACATGCTGTACATGGTACGGATGCAATTGAGCCTCATATATGATACGCCACACTGTTGATTGGGACATTCCTGATACTTGTTGAGTGACTTTCCTGTTACTTATTCGGGAATTCTCTTCAACAATCTCTAAAATGTGTTCTTCAGCTGATGCAATACGCCGTGAATGCCGTGAATCTCTATCTCTTACATGATTCGGTTGCAAATTTCCTGTGTCACGTCCGAGTTGCACCATCGTGGTGAAAGTACCTGCATTTGGTATATGTCTACAGGGACATCGTTCTGCGTACAGACGAAAAGCTGCTAAGTATTTTGTTCACCATAAATTAAAACGATATCCATCAACTCCGGATTGCTATACACGTCAGTCATGTTTTTCCCAAATTCTTTTGGAGTTAGTTGACTTCAAAGTTCAGAGCAATCATCTTTGCAGTTTGATATGACGTGAAGATAACGAACCAGTGCAACATCATGACGCACAGTGATTCTAAGCAGAAGCGTTTTAGAAGATTAGCATGACTTAATCCTATGAGTGGATAAAAGCAATCTTGTGAAAGAACTAGAAACTTTAAAAATTACCTCTGAACTGACTCCAATCTTCGCCGATGTACGTTATGCATAGGATACCATATAATAGAACCATATTCCAACTTAGATCTAATAAGTCAGCAAAATACTCGTAAAATCTTAGATATACATACGTCTTTAAATCCCCTGCAGTTGCGGTATACAAATCTATAAGTTTCAAGTGCACTTTCTGCACTTCTTATTGATATGATCGACGAAAGTAAGATTGTTATCAAAAGTAATTGTGGATTTGACATGGCTAATTATATATTCATTAGCAGAGTAATTATAAGAAATAAAATTTTGTGAGAGAATGCTTTACACTTAATGTCTAAACAAAGCTGCAGATGAAAACAATCAGACAGAGAGCTTATTACAGAGTATAACTTAAAATCATCAGCGAACATCAATCGATCGATCGATCAATCGATCATGAAACAACATCAGGGAGATCATTAATAAAATGCACAAATAAGAATGGTCCTAGATTATAGCACTGTAGCATACCCGAAGGAGAGAAAAAAGAACGGGAAGTAAAATTTAAATATCTGACCTTGAACTGCCTGTTAGATGAGATTCAGAGAGCTTGATTAGCGAATCAGAAAAGCCAAATCGAAGGAACTTTATTAATAAAAACGTTTCAATACATTTATTTACCATTTCTTAATAATTTACACCTGTTTCCGCATAACGATGGATCTCCAACTTTCGGAAGTCAATCAACTTTTTATAATTTATAAATGAACTGTAGCGCAATGCTCACGTACTTTTAAAATTAATTCCAGGAAATATGATCCTCATTAGATAAGGATTTTATGTTACCACAATGCATTACCTTTTAGAATAGGCGGGGTAAGCTTGAAACACGTGTTTCGCAGTCTCCGCTTTACAAGCATGTTATATTAAAATACATTGTTATGACAGCTTTGGGAGTATGCAACATATTTAACGCAGTGTTCATTCTATATGCAAACCCGAGCAAAACTCACTACGCTACGAACTCTTTCAGTGTACTCGATGAGTTCCGCGAAAATATGTAATAAAAAAATCGTCTAGATATTACTCTTGCTATTTCAAATTTAAATGCGGAAATTATTCAACATTTGCTGCGAAATTTTAATTTTGTTTGTCGAGGTGTTGGAGGTGGAAAAATACCGCGTTTGTTGAGGAATATCTGAAGATGTTTAACTGATGTACAATTCTCTATGGTCAATAATATAAACAACCTCATATTATTACCCAATTATATTTCTGAAAAATAAGAATGTGAGTTAGTAATTAGTAACGACAATTGTGATTTCTTTCATCATAGGAATACACTATATCTAATATTAATACATTTTACGATTGTATTTGAATATTGGTTGGTGATTTTGGAAGGTCTCGAGAATGGTAATGCCGTTTATAGGGTTTGGAGGGGGGGCAATATTCGAAAGGGGTGTTCAGGGGACAAGGTAGTGCTAGACCAGGACCAGCTTGCCTCTCAGATGTAATTCTCACACTGGGAAACATTCCAGTTTCACGTGCATTGTTGAAGACTGTCTGGAATACATTTCAATCTGGTACTCTTCTGTTTGGGAAGCGACGTCGATATTCAGCAACTGCACGATTAGCGCTACCGTTGCAATACCCATAATTGAAAATACCAGTATATTCTCGATGACTAAATGTGGCAGTATAATACCGACTAAACGAACACACATGTAAAAATAAATGTGACAATTAGTAATCACTAATGTAATGTGATACTCAAAATAAAATATCAAATATTAACATCTTTCGCAAAAATAGCAATAAAAATATTTTCATTGCTATCTCAGTAACCGTTGATATTCGACCATATGTTTGTTAGGCTTATTTGTTCACTTTTGCCCCTAAACACCCATTGCAAATATGGAGGGTTCCCCCCAAAACGCCCACTATATTTTAATCCTTTGAATAATATATTTAATAACCTGACTTTCAAAAAATATTTGTTCAAGCTTACAAGATATAACAGTGACTTTCTTTCGCTTCAAAATGTGTAATTATTTTTTTAATATCACTGTATTTATCGAATGCAAAAAATATTTAATTATCGTCGATTACTTGTTTTTTATTTTTTGTATTTTTATTTGTTGTTGTGAAAAACCTACGTCGACAATTAATAATCATTTTTTGAATATGATAAGTTAGTTCTTAATTAGCGATTTGCGGTAATTAATTTTAATATTTTAGCTGCAAAAGTTCCATCTTATTTAAGAGAAGTAATAACTTTCTTCAGAAAATTAAAATAAGTACTGTATTTTTTCATATAATGCTGTTCTTATTTTTTCTGTACTGTAAATGCTACACTGTGTATAGAAGGCCACTGACATTGATATATTCAATTCATATACACCGAATTTGGATGAGGCAAGAAGCCAAACATATCGAATAAAAAGCAATGGTAGGGGCTAAATAAAATTCTGCAGAATCTTCAGAAACAGAGATCAGTTCCAATACAAATGTGTATTAATGCTATAGGTTCAATATGTTACAAATTACTTTCTTTCCCTAACTTCCTTCTGATGACTTTAGTTGCTTTCCTAACTTACGACTTCAAAGACGCAATATGGGCGTCATTTGAAGGATTTGTTTATTTTAGATTTAGTCTAGGTACCTTTACAGAAAATTACTAGGTAATAAAATAATAATACAGAATTGATAATTGTTTAAGGTCGACGTATTTATCGTCGTAAAATTATCCATTTTTTCGGTGTTTCACTTTTAATATTTAAATTATCCTCAAATAAAATAATAACTTTTAAAAAGCATTTATGAGATACACATTATTTTGCTATTCTGACCCCACATTTTAACAATTATTTTCATATATTTATAAACACATGTGAACAATATTATATGCAGAACTATGCAAGTTCATGTTATAACAATATTTACATCTACAGTTAAATTTAAAAAATTATGTATTCAGAATGATTTCTGTAGCTAAAAATTTGTTGGTTAGACCGCGTTCTATCGTTATATATTCGTTTTACTTCGGTATCATTGAATTCGTTTTACTTCGGTGCATTGAAATTGAATTGCAGGTAGCATGAGGCAACATTCCTTTTTTTTCTAAACTCTGTATTATTCAGTTCTTCAATGTCTAAAATTACTTGTATTTGTAGAAAACACTATTTCAAGAATACGGTGCTCTTAAGTTAAAATTAAATGATTAAAATGATTAAATTAAAATGATGATGATGATGATAATGATGATATAATCAAGTTATCTTAGTCCAAAATTTTATAGTCTTTAAGACACAAGATGTTCACACAGATACTGCAGGAGTAATTCAATGCCGATCGGGGCATTAGTCCGCAGAGTAGTTGTTTCCTGCAGTATCATTTACAGATTTAATGGCTCGTCGCCCAGGACGAGAGGTCTGCGTTAAGTATCTGCTGAAATGTAGGTCGCTTCCTGTAAGTCGAGCCGCTTAGACCGAGCAGGAGTAAGCAGACCACTTATATCTTACCTGCACTCTGTTTATATCTGAACAGTCAGTTCAATTGTCGGTCATCTCACCTATGGCATAATGATGAGGGCTAACAAGCCCGAAACCGGTCTATGCTGGGAAATATAAAAGTTACAGACCCGAAAAAATATTTAAAAAAAACGTTCTCAGACCTATAACTTCTTAAGCAAGGACAGTTGTAGTATGGTAAGTTAAATCACCTTATTTTCGTCCAAAGAAGTTAGCCTTAAAATATGTCCCACTGTTTAATAAATACCTGAGATTTTAGAGTAATTCATCCATTTTCAACTAAAACTTTAAATGCAGTTTTCTCTAAAATTGCATTTGGTGCATTTTAGCGACCTAATTGATACACCTTTTTAAAAACTAATAGAATACTGTTTCAAAATCACTATTCATTTTCCAAAAATCATCTTCCTTAAAAAAATCTGAAAGAATACAGTAGCACAGGCTCTTAGAACGCCCAGTACATTTAACACAAAAATTAACCAGATGTTCGTGCGTATCATACAAAAAACCCATTAAGTATCAAATTCAACAACATTTATTTATTATAAACATTAATTACAATTTATCAACAATATGTTAAATTAATTCCAGTAGATGATAAGTGGGCTGTATTTTCAGAAAGTAAGTTTATTTTCAGAGTGCTTAAGCTTGTTGAAAGGCTATGAATGCCTGAAACGGTACCCAAAATATTAAAGGCCACTTTCTTCTTATTTTCTTTGGAATCTTCTATATAGCGTTCTGCTATTGTGTTACAGCGCCAACCACCATGTCTTTTAACAGTTAATAAATTGACTCCTGAATCTGCAAACCACGACGCAGATGATCCACGAAAACAATGTCCAGTATATTGTTGAGGATTTGGGAGACCCAGGACCAATGCTATATTACATGGCATTTTCCCAAAAGTATTAATGCCAATTGGCTGCTTGATGCATTTTCCATTTCTGTACCACACAAAAAAATCGAGTATGATCTGCGTTGCTTGGCCTCATCGCTATATATCAGGGGTCACCAAATGGCGGACCTCGGTCCGGATCCGGACCGCCGCACAGTGGCGCAAAACGCCACTGTGCCACTCAAATTACTGTACACTCCTTAGGGTTGGGCCGTTTGAGGTGATTTTTTTTTTAAATGTTCGTCATAAAATTCTCTATCAATCCCTCTTCTCAATTTTCGCTTTGGGTCTTCATTTTCTCGGAATTTGACTCCAAAAATGGAAAAAACTAGATTTTTCGCACAAAAATGATCCTACGGAACACGAAATTGAGATTTTTGCCGGACCTTTTTATGGGGGAATGCTCGTCTTGGAAAGCCCTACAAGACTGTCCACTTAGATTTCGTTGCCCTTAAAATGGTTACAATCATCCAAAAATTTTCACATATCAGAAATCGTTCTACTGAAAACTGGGAAAGTATTGGAAAAAAATCTCATCTAACAAAAATTATTTGTACACATTCGAGGAATCCGCAAAAATTTTTCTAGAATTTTTGGACACATTTTTGGAGATTCATCAAAATGGCCCCATACAGATTTTCCGAGTTTTTCCGTAAATGATTGATTTTTCCTGGAACTGTTCGGATGGAAATGTAGGATAGTGAAAGTCTTCAGCATCTACTGGATGCTTTAAGCTTTCGAGACCATAAGATTTTATGTGGATCTTTCTTTTTTTTGTCATTTTGATCCAAAATCCACAAATGTTCAAAAATACTGGGAAATCATCTGGCATTCCCGAAACGTTTAAATATTTTGGCTGTCCAAACAAATTCTCAAAAAGCTCAGTATTTTGAAGGGTTATTGTTATATATTTTATAAATACCTTGTATATAAATTAATGTAGAATAGTGTATGTTTTTCTAGGACAGATATTGGATAAAATAATAATTTAATACTTTGCTTTTAAATTTGTGACATATAATACATATAATAATTGTTAGTGTGTATGTAAATTTGGTTTCTTGTTTCATGTTTATATAGATATTGTTGTAGCCATTTTATTGTAACGTTTTAAACACACTTTTTTAATATTTGACGTTAAGTTGGTTTTTATAAATTGTGATGTAATTTTGAATTTATTAAATTTTATAGTGTCCTGAGGATGTCACGATAAGTGCCGAAACATCGACAATTTTAGAAAATTTGGTGTTTTCTTTGAAATTTGGCCTCTAATTTCCCACTATCGACAACAAATTGAACATAAATAAGGCTCCTCCGCATTATGCGTTAATTGTCCGTCAGTATTTGAACCAACATTTTCCACGGAATTGGATTGGGAGCAGAGACAACATTGAGTGGCCTCCACGATTACCAGATTTATCGCCCCTTGATTTTTTTGTGGATATACCTAAAAAGTAAAATCTATAAAACACAGCCAGCGTCGCTGCAAGATTTGCAAGAATCGTCGATGAATGCCGTCGAACCACTCCGGAAATGCTTCAGAAGGTGCGCGAACGTTTCGAACAAAATCTTTATTCTTCTATGGAAGCGGGCAGTCATCAGTTCGAACATTTAATCAACTAAGTAGCAAGTAAGCAACTAAACATAATTTAAATTTTAAAATGTAAATTTTTTTCAAAGTATTGGGAGGAATTATAAAATTTAAAGACTGTTGTAAAGATAATTGTAAGAGCTTTCAAAATAAATATTACTCAACCCCTAATGCCATATAAATTTTTTTGGGGTGATGCTTACCCTTGCTTGGGGATGCAAGTGGCGGAATCAAAAATACCAGAAAAGAATGTCCCCCTTTAATTTAAAATCGACGAGTCTGAGCGTTTTTCTACAATCTTGACGCAGTTCCTGAAAATGACACTGTTTCGTTTTCATTTGGCCGCCCTGTACATATAAGATTCACTGTTTTTTAAAGATATTCAAGGAAATCAGAGACATATCTGAAACTTTTGTATCTTCCATTTAATACAATAGGATAGCCTAAGTATTTTACATAGAATAATACTTACAAATAATAATATAAATATAACATATTATTGATTTAGCTACATAAAGTTTCGATGTTAACTACTTTTTCTTCTGTTTACAAACTTCCTTAATGTAAATCTCACGCATTAGATGGCCAAATTCAAACCTTTTTGGCTTCCTCTTATATCTACTTCAGCTTCTGCATAAATCCATAGCTGATCTTTGTTATTTTATTCAAAATTGCCTTCTTACCGACCCAGCAGACCTTCCTAGTGAACTACCTACGCTCGAAACCCCCGCTATTCATTATAATTTTAATAAAATAAATTACAAGCATTAATTTTTCATCGCGGATCTTGGCCGGCATAAAAACAGCATCATAAAGATTAATTCGTAAGTCACATAATATTTTAAAAAGTTCTTTTATTGCATAAGCTCCATAAGCTTCTTCCGCCTGATAATTAGCATTTTTTCGCAGCGCCGTTATTAATTTGAACATAATTGTAAGTAATGAACATAGCAAAGTTTATTATTTATGTGCATCGTACGGTATACTGCTGCTACATGTTATATCGCACTCTAGATTGTGTCACTGCGAATGCTCGTTTTGAATAACGCGTACGCTGGCCCTCCCTGATAGCGATTTTCCATCGTAAATTTGTGGGCATTAACAACTTTATTACCGACTTAATATAAACAGCTACAACAATAATTTGTCCTGTATTTATTTATGGCTGCTCTAGCCTCTTTATATTCGGTGTGCCTGGAAAAGTGCGCAACACTCCGACAAAATGGAAACCATTCATCTCGGGCAGAATTTGCATTAGAAAAAGGGTACATAATGGCATTCTAGGGCAGTGGCGGCTCGTGGACTTAATAATAGATGAAGCAAAAGGATAAATCAACATACAATTGACGAATATAACCATGCAATTTCTTTGTTTGATTTAAGAATTAGAATTGGCAACATTAAACTTCGAGTTCAAGTTGTGGTATGAAATTTTATTTTAAAATATAAAACTTCACATAGACTTGAAAACAAAACTTGAAATTCGAATTCAAATAGATATACTTGAAATAACTTGACGTTTCTGTGAATTAAAATCTTTCAAAGTTCATCTTGCAAGTTTATATAAAATTGCGAAATTTCAACTTCAGGGTACTGAATTTCAGTTAAAAATTTGTTATAAAGGCATGGAATTCCCTTTTAAGTATTAAATTTCGAATGTTTTCTTGAAACTGCTTACTTTGAATTTACTGAAAATAAAATAATAAACTTGAATATCAAATTGAATAAGCTTGAAAATTCTTAAATGGAAATTTCCAAGTATTATTTAAGAATTTCACTTTAAAACACCAAATTTCGAATATGGCCAGGAATATTCAAATTTCAATTTATAAATGTCAAAGTGATCTTCCAACTATAAAATTCAAGTTGTGAATTGAATCCTAAGTTTGAAATATGAAAATTTCAGTTGTAACAAACGTAAATACAAAAAAAAAATTGTTTGACCTTGAAATTTTATGTAGGAAAACTAAAATTTCAATTCCAAATATAAATATTCCAAGATTAAAACTGGTTGGAATTGAATTATAGACTTTCAAATATCAACCTGTAGCTTTAAATCTGAAATAAATAACTTAAACAAGGAAACAAATGGTGATGAAAAATTTAAAAACAGGAAATTTTTGTGTGTAAGAATATATGAAATTTCTAAATTTATATTAAAATACCTCGAAAAAAATTTAGAAATTCAAGTCCAGAAATTTCAAATGCAAAAAAAGGATCGTTAGGTGTCATTTCGAATATAATTCACTCATACTTAAATTCGTAGAAGAAATTTCGGACTGAAAAATAAACTGTTTTTTCCTTAAATTTAAAATTTATTAATTTCAAGTCATACAACTTAATCTCATATAAGAATTCGAAAGAAAAGTAAAAATAGTAATTTTGCTACACTTTCGAATTTTCTCTTAGTTTACCGATGTTGATACGATATTTTTGCTTATCCTTGATTTGTTAAATTCCAACTTGTTTCTTTTCCTTAAATTTCAAGTTTAGCAATTTTAAGTTACACAACTTTATTTTATATAAAAATTCGAAAGAGAAGTAAAAAATCGGATTGTGCTACACTTTCGAATCTAATTCTTAGCTTATTAATTTTCTACGTGTCACATTTTTATTTTTGTTACTCCTGGTATTATTTACTTGGTTCACAATGGTGTATAAGCGAATAAGACACATTATTCGAGACCCTATAAGGAAGCTAATAACAGATACAAGCGATTTCCAGGAAACGGAATAGACGGGCTAAATATATCAGGTGTAACGGCTGGATGATATCGAGTAAGATGCGTAAATAAACGAAGTAGCATAATAGAGCATGCCAGGGAGAAAGGAGAAAGATCTAATTTTCTCTAAGTCACAATATTCCTCGGAGACATGAAAACTACCACAACACGTCGCAGTCAAGTCATGCAGGATACAATTCTGAGCGATACAAACAGCCGTAGCTAATGTGACTTACTAATTGTGCGCTTTGGATACGTCATCTTAGGATGTGTATTGTGTAACTCGTAGGTTGTGTGCTTTACCTATTACTAAGGCCAGTGAACCAGACACCTATATGCCCTCTAATAAACGCGATAGCATTTAAATTTCGCCAACTTCCACCACAAAAGGAATTATTTACTTAATGGTTTCATGTCTAAACGAATGTTTGCTACAAGATTATACTTCAAAAATTATACATGTGACTTGAAATGTGATTTTAAAATATAGAATATTGGGTTGAAATTCACATAGAACTTGAAATTCCAATTCAAATAGATGTACTTGAATTAACTTGAAGTTTCTGTGAATTAAAATCTTCCAAGGTTCCACTTGTAAATTTATATAGAATTTCGAAATTTCAAGTTCAGGGTATTGAATTTCAGTTTAAAAGATGTGATAAAAGCATGGAGTTCCCTTTTAAATATGAAATTTCGAATGTTTTCTTGAAACTTGTTTTATATAAAATTAGAAATTTTAGGTAAACTAAAAAACTTGAAATATCAAATTGAAATGGGAATTTCCAAGTACTATTTAAGTACTTCAATTTCAAGCACCAAGATTCGAATATGAACAAGAATTTTCAAATCTCAACTTATAAATATCAAATTGGTCTTTCCAACATGGAGTTCAAATTGTGGCTTGAATTCTGAATTTAAAAATAAGAAAATTTGAGTTGAAATATATCTTGAGAACGAAACTAGAAGTTTAATTTTCAATTATAAATAATTTTTTTAAATAAGAATTTTCTAGATATAACTTGCAATTTTAAACTGAAATATGAGATTTCAAGTTCAGAAAATAAAAATTCAAAACTGGTAATGAGTAAACTTGGAATTTGTCTTGAAATTATTGCTATATAAAATTAGAAACTTTAAAATAAAAAAAACTATTGGACAATTTTAAGCTAAAATTTGCATATTAAATTGAAAATCTAACTTGAAATTTCATACTAATTTCGAAGAGGAATTGTGCAGTTATAACCTTAACGATATTTCAAGTTCCATGTTGCAATTTCAATTTCAAATATTCCAATTCAAGTATAAAATACAAAGTTGTAAGAGTATTTCAATGAATGCAAACAAGATATTCTCATTTTAACTTGAATACTTTCGAAAAGCTTAAATTTCAAGTATAAACATACATTTTTATACGAGTACTTAGAATCGAAAGAAAAAAAAATAGGTTATAACTTTCCAACTAAAAAAATATATTCAAGAAATGTTGAATTTCAGAATTTACAAATGAAAATATTTAGAACTTACAGTATTTCAGCTAGAAAATTCGAATAAAGAACGAAAACGTCAAATTTTTTATTTAAACTTCTTTTTTTTTGTTCAATTTTCAATTCGAACAACTTAACTTAAGATTTCTAGATCTATAAGAATTCGAAAGTGAAGTGAAAATAGTGGTTTGCTACACTTTCGAATTTTTTCTTAGTTTACTGAATTTTGATAATATATGTCATATTTTTCGTTTTTATTGATATTATTTACTTAGTTTGTTAAGTTCACACTTGTTTTTTTGTGAAAAGAATATGTTCGATAAACTGAGTATTTAGAAAATTAAAAACCAGCAAATGTGTGACATTTTTGACAAAATTTATTAAATAAAAAAGAAGTAACAAAGCAAGTTCTCTACTTGACTTATAATCGGTATGACCTCCACCACGTTTCAATAGCATATTGACAAGTCCGCACATAATAAGCAGGGTTTTAAAGAAATATAAAATAGAAACCGTCTTCAACACAGACAGGAAGATTGGTAATATGCTACCATCAGCTAAAACAAACATTCCTCTAGAAGACCACGGAGTATATGAAGTTCCTTGCGGAGACTGTGAGAAGACGTACATTGGACAAACTAACAGACGAATTCAAACCCGGAAAGAAGAACATCGGAATGCTGTCCAGAAAAATGAAAAAACTTCGTCATTAGCTCAACATGTAAAAGACACCGGCCACGAGATTGATTTCGATAATACCAAGGTACTAGCACGAATGGAGCATAAGGCAAAAAGAATAATTAGAGAAGCCATCGAAATTGAAAAACATCCTCAACATCTCAATACACGTGACGATACCCAAAGATTACCAACAGCTTGGAAACCTGTCCTGGAAACCAAGAAGATCAATAAACCAGTGATACGCAACGCTGAGAGTAGGCCAAGCAGAACACAAGAACCCACAGCACCATTAAACGCAAGACCCGTGACGCGCAGCCATGCGAAGAAAACCACACACCGGAACGAAAGCACAGTATGTAACTCACCAAGTGGACAAACATCTTCCAGTAAGCCGAACGTAGTAACGCGAAGCAGAAGTAAGAAGACCTGAAGATGGTAAATGAGATTTTACCGAAACGTTGTCAAACAAATGGTTCTTTTGAAGACCATGCAGATTCATCGCGGAGGAACCCTGAGAAATTTTACAACCATATATATATAATAATAATATGAGTTTACTGCTTTAAAAAATTCCGAATCTGCATAGAAAATGAATTGCTTACACTATCAACAACATCAGAGGCTTGACATTTAATGTCTCAATTGACGAATAGTCTGTGTGTAATCAGTTAAAATTTGCTTTGAGCGTATGAATAAACTCCGGAAGTGTAGAGAAATTTATAAAACGTTAGAGCTTTAAATAAATAACGCTCGTAGCTTATTTATATTCAACGTCTCGACAGTACTAGACATGCAAAATCTACAAGTAATTTATAAAGATATTTTAAACTGCCGGCAAATAAGAAAATATTGGAGGTGGTGGTAATTATTTTCCAGCGAGGAATATTAGAAGTTCGGACACACTTGGAAGCGGAAGATGTATTACAGCTTGCCTTAATGCCACCTTAATCCTTAACATGAACGATTCGAATAAATAATGTTTAAACCTAGAGGAGAGGTGTAAAGTTATTATGACAGCTTGTGCGTGCAAACGTTATACGATTGTGGGGGCCTGCACATTGGGAGCGGGAAAGTTTTTCGTACTTTTCTCATAAAGCATCTTTTTTGTTAGATCAAATATCAATTATTGCACCCCTATGAATTTTACCGTTACGTTTTACCTTTTGTATTTTACAAGTTTCTTTCTAGCGCTACTGCAGATCGCATACAAGGTGTTGCAATTTTAACACAGAAAGAAAATAAATTAATTGATAAGTTTATTTTAATGAGTTGATTCTAGCAATTTTATTAAGTTTATTATTAACTAACAAAATAAACGAACTTATCAAATTCGATTCTTATCGTTTACGATTTATATTCAACAGTTTCACAGTTTCTGTATTGGATACTTGAAGGGATTACTCAATTGCTCTATTTGAAAATTATACCATTCCTAAAATTAAAAGTAATAAAGTAATATACCTTGTACACTGGATGTAATTAGGTAATAAAAATCACCTCAACTGATTTTTTTCAGAACCATGAGAACTAATAAATGGTACCTACTCGGGTACCTACTATAGTACCAACTTGGTCGCATATAAAAAAAATTGTCATTTGAACTTTGGTTGCTCATAGATTTCATAATTTTGTCTTTTCGACAGGATACTGATTTTACTAGCAATGCATGGGTTCATTAAAATGAACAGGAACAATTACGGCACGTTTAGATTGGAAAAAGTTATATTCAAAGATAGAGGGTGTTTTTTAAGTAGAGGTCAAAAATCGCTTGAGATAGTTTAACCAAATTCGTTGTCCATATTTAGTATGACAGTAGGTATAAAAAAATTACCAGCTTTAGAATCACCAGTGGCAAAGGTGTGGGTATCATCGATCATTATTAGCAAAAATATTACAAATAAAATAGGACATCATATGCGCCATTGTATTACTTCAAGTTTTTGTTTTTTCACCTTTTTGCATTCCAAACCGATTAACAACAAAATTGATTTATTTGATCTAGTGCATTTTTACAATTACTTAAAATACTTAAACATACTTTGGCCGTACATGCAAAACAATAATAATAAGAAGTTTCAATAACAGCTTATGCATATTCAAATGATCAAATGTTCAATATGATTTACATTTATTTTGGAGGCTAGGCGAATTTATACGAGAAGATTTCCAAATCGTCCAACTCCAAATCCAAGAGTATTCAGAAATGTTTTTCAACGTCTTTAGGAGTCAGGCTCATTTCAGAAAGATCTAATTCTCTAAGACCTTTGACTTTAGAATGCTTGAGTTGGAGGAAGCTATTCGACATGAAATTGAAGAAGACCCGAATATTAATACTAGGGAGATTGCTGCAAATCTTAATGTGAATCTTATTTGGCCCGTTCTGAAGCATCGACAGTTATATCCGTATCACATAAAAAAGGTTCAAGGCTTACTGCTCCAAGACTATCCTATTCGCCTACAACTTTACCACTGGATTTTGGAAAATGAACTGAACAAAATGTTACCTTTACCGCTGGCATACACGTTTGGTCTGACGAAAACCCTAATGCCATAATGGAATCTCGATTTCAACATCATATTTTTTGAATGTATGGGTGGGTATTATTGGAAATTTTCTTGTTGGGCCTTAGTTTTTACCAAGAACTTTAACCGGTGCCTCCTACTGACATTTTCATGGAAACGTTTTGCCTGAACTATTTGACGATGTTCCCCATGCGCTAAGACAGAGAATGTCGTGAATTTTTAAATGAAATATTCGATAATAACGTGATTGGATGAGGCACTCAAAAACCAGGTCAACCTTGGTCACCCACATCACCCGATATGAACTCTATTGATTTGTTTTTGTTTGGGGACAACTCAAGACAATAGTCTACAAGGTTCATATTCAATCTGAGAATCACTTATGTCAAGAGGTTGTGATCTGATAAGAGGTACTCCTGGAATTTTTATTATTATTATTATTATTATTAAAAATTCAATTAGGGCAGAGGATAAAGTCCTATTATGCCCATTACAAGAAAATAACAACAAATAATATGCCTGTGACAAGTAAGTACATACAATACAATGCAATGTGTTCCACCCAAGCACCAGCCACCCTCGCAGAAAACTCCGGTCAGAACTGACAAACAGTAGCAAAATGACAAATAAATACTGAACTTTTGTAACAGAACTCCACGTTAGTGACTGACCATTAATGAAGTATGGAAAGTTTGGATTGTTTATACCCAGGTGGAGAACAACACACTTATCAGTGTTCAACGGAAGCAGCCAATCGTTGCACCGCAGCCTCAGGGAGTCCAAATCTTTTTGAAGGCTTAAATAATTGCTAAATGGATTAGCATATAATTTCGTATCGTCAGCGTAGAATGACGAAGAGCTCGACAGATGAAATGGTATATCGCTTACATATATAACAAATAACAGGGGACCAAGAACCGAGCCCTGAGGAACTCCATTGGTCACTGGCTAAATATCGGAAAATTTTGCACGTATTCGAGTTGCAATTTCAAGAAGATCTGAAGCATATATTTTAACTAAAGGTGGCCATTTCCAATAGGTTTTATAATAAATAATTTATATAATTCGTTATTATTTTAGGTAATGTAATGAGTATTGTAAAAATACACTTGATCAAATAAATCAATTTTGTTATTAATCGATTTGAAATACAAAAAAGTGTAAAGAAGCCAAGAATGAAGATACAATACAGGATGATATTTTTTTTTGGCAAATAATGATAAATGATACCCACACCTCTGCCACTGGATTTTTGACCTTTATTTAAGAAACGCCCTGTATATTGATGTCTGAAATGTCACTTATTTGGTGTATTATTGCATTCAGAAAGATAATAATTCAGATATGCGATAATGTACAAGGTACAATTGGAAATGCAAAAGAAAGAAAGTTAACTAGTATACAGCGTGTCCCAAATATCAATAATTTTTCTTTGAAACTTAATCGCAAAACCGGAACCATGTTTATAACACCCGCCATTTTATAATTGTTTCCTACTGTTTGTAGTTTTATTAAGCTAGCTGTCCAAGCAATTCCGTAAAGAAAACTATTTCCTCCATACAGCAAGTCGATCATTTGTTGTGCAGCGTACTCGTCACTCAACTTGACGTTTACATTTTATATTTAACTTATTTATTTATAAAATTCTTCCACACTACGTGCCTTACCTCAAAACGGCCATTCATATTGCAGTACATTCAGTAGCAATTCAGTCAAAATGTATACACAATGTAAAATATAGCTAGTATATTTGAAAGCAACTGCATGCACTATGTTTGATAGAGCTGTAACATTACCGACATTTTTTTAAATAGGACGTTCTATATTTGATAGTATAAATAATGTTTTTAAAGATATATTCAGTATACGTTCAAACGTAGTAATTCTTTCACGTCAACCTCAAGTAAAGAAAACATAACATTTATTTTGAGAATAACAATAATTGTTCACTCGAATAATTCTTATTATGCAAATAAAAGAAAACAATTCTTTAAACTTAACTTTAATATTATGTATTATAGCAGTATTAAAATTTCAATAAAACTTCTATTTAACCATGGCTAATGAAAAATTAAACTTTAATTAAAAAAACTCGTCAAAGTTACCATCCTTAGTAGTGTCTTAATACTCAAACAAGGCAGTATTTGTAATCTAGAATTCACCAAAATCCAGGTGCTTCTTAAGCAAATGTGGTCTGTACGTTAATGACGAGCACCTTAAGAAAATTAATCCTTCTTTTATGAAAACATCAACATTTCTCCTGCGTTCTCATGTCTGGAATACCATATTATCACATAAGAAACAGCGTTAAAGCTAGACACCCTTTGATATAAATATTAACCATGCCACTGGATTTAACATTAAAGGGAGAAGAACACAGTAAACAGATTTGCAGCACCAAGGTAATTGCTACTAAACCACATTCTAAATTGGTTATGGTTTGTACTTCGATGCGGTATAGTTTACGTGTTTTGGGTAATTTTAATAACTGTAGAATATCAAATTATCATGCATCAGTGGGATTCAACCACTTATATGATGATCCATCCATCCACTCATTCAAGAACGGTTGTGACCTGGCAAGTTTGAGTGCGCGAGTTTGTTTGTTATCCGGTCTGCGGGTATGACCTGCCTCGATTTCTTTCTTATTATTTAACTTTTCATTGTATTTTCAACTATTTTGCCATGATTTTTAATTATTTATGGATTGTTTAGCTATTCTTGTATTTACCTACTTATTGGCCTAATAGACATTGATTCTAAAAATAATAAAAATGTATTTATAAATGGATAATATTAGTTATGTTAGTTATACAGGGTGCTAAAAAAGAGTGTAAAATATTTCAGGAGGTAATAGTATTAACCAAAATAAGCAGAAGTCTTAATAAATATGGGTCCGCAAAGTAACGGTTGCGGAGATATGGACCACTATTCGTTTTTCAAATATTTTATTTTATTAGGAATAAACCGACAAAGGAAGCTTTTAACAAACATAAAACAAAGTTACAGAAGATGTTCAAAGTGCCCTCCGTCCATTTCCAAGCAGGCACGACACCTTCGTCTCAACGATATTCGAACTCTTTCGAAAACACCCTCCTTGGTTTGGATTTCTTGACACTTTTGATTAATCCGTAGCTGCAGCTCTTCCAGGCTATTTACAGGAGTACCATACACCAATGTCTTCAAATATCCCCAAACAAAGGAATCTAGAGGGTTCAGATCAGGCGATCTCGGAGGCCATTAAACAGGTCCGGCCCTTCCTACCCATCTATCTAGAAAAGTTTAGTGTAAATGCTATCTAACGGCCATGGAAAAATGAGCTGGAGCACTATCATGCTGGAACCACATTTGTTGCCTCTCATTCAAAGGAATGTCTTCCAAAAACTCATATAGTGTGTTCTGCAGAAAGTTGAGGTAAGCAGCGCCTGTTAATCGGTTTGGTAAAACAACAGGACCTAGAAACCTGTCACTTACAATACCCATCCAAATGTTTAATGAAAAATGTGCCTAATGTCCAGATTCTATAAGAGCATGAAGATTTTCGTCGGTCCAAATATGGGTATTGTGAAAATTAATCACTCGATGTCTCGTGAACCCGGCCTCATCAGTAAAAAGAATGTTTGCAAGAAAACGAGGGTCTTCAGCATCATGACATAGAAACCAGCGGCAAAAAACCAAACGTCCTTGATGATCATTTATTGCATTTAAGACCTGTACTCGTTGCATGTGGTATGGATAAAGCAGTTTCTCGTGAAGGATTCTCCAAACAAGAGGACCACTAATTGCTACCTCGGCTGATATTCTCCGCACACTCGTACCTGGATTCTGTTCTACTAGTGCTAGAATTTCTTCTACTGTTCTAGGAGTGGATACCGACCTTGGTCTTCCGTATAAATGGCACTGTTTGCTCAAGGAACCGGTATCATGCAATCTTTGATGAATTCTTCCAAACATGCGTTGTGAAGGAATCCGGCGATTTGGATAAGCGTCAACATAAAGACGTCGCGCTTCGGTGGCGTTCCCATTAGCACGATCAAACATGAAATGCATGTCTGTTAATTCTGCGTTAGAGTAACCAGCCATAGCGAAAGAAAACTTGTGCACTGAGTACGTACTGTATTTCACTAAACATCAACCAACTATTATAAGAAAATGCACAACGTTTTTGCAAAATAAAAAAAGGGGCTAAAAAACATAAAACATTCCATATCTCCGCAACCGTTACTTTGCGGACCCATGTTTATTGAGACTTTTTTGCTTATTTTGGTTCATACTATTACCTCCTTAAATATTTTACACTCTTTTTTAACGCCCTGTATAGTTATAAATGAATTTGTTTTACAATGCGCAAATTTTCTGGTTTACCATACATCATGAATACTTATTAAATATTATATTTTGAGATTTGACCAAATAACCCTATTGGGTCGCGTAGTGATCTTAGTGCATTCGACCCTAAATAGATCATAATTGACAACAATTGTGTACAACAATAATATTTATGACAACCTTAATTCTATAGTAAATAGTATAGTTCAGTTTTCAAATACCTAGTATCAATTCTTGGCAAAATATAACTTTACCATAAGTACAATGTCCGAGTGTATCACGTCAGTTCAATTTTCAAATAACTAGAATCAATTTTTGGCAAAATATAACTTTATACAATAAGAATAAACTAAATAAAATATTGAAACAATTTGGGATACCAACCAAACTGATTAGGCTATTGAAAATGACCTTAGAAAATACTCAAAAGCAAAGGACGAATAAAAAGGTGAATGTTTCACTTCTGACACAGGACTGAGACAAGGCGACCCACTCTGAACACTTCTTTTTAATTTAGCACTAGAAAAGGTTATAAGAGATAGTCAATTGAACAAAGAAGGACACATATTGTTTTTAAGTCACCAAATAGTAAGTTATGCAGATGGGGTGGCTATAATTGTTAAAGATAGTAGGGAATTGGAAGAAATAACGACAAAACATGTGAAGGAAGCACGAAAAGTGGGATTGCAGATAAATCAAGAGAAAAGTAAGTTTTTGAGAATAGGAGAATAAAAAAAGATACCAATTTCAAATTGGAAACGCGTCACGGAGAGATGGAGTTTGGAGAAGTTCAAAAATATGTGTATTTGGAGTCGCTGATAGCATCTAACAATGAGGAGCAAGAAATTAATAGGAGAATAATAAAAGCAAACAGAAGTTCGGCAGCAGTCAACCACTTATTGAAATCAAAAAATTTGTTCAGAGGAGTAAATTTAGAATGTATAAAACAATTTTGCGACCGACAAAGCTGTATGGCAGTGAAACCTGGATCCTCAATAAGAAATCAAGAGAAAACCTTTTAAGGTGGGAAAGAAAGACCTTAAGAATAATTCTAGGGGAAAATAAGACAGAGGAAGGCTATATAGACGAAGTTGTAAAAGCCAGAAGAATGCAGTGGCTAGGGCATCTAGAACGGAAGATGAAAGGACAGTTAAAAAAAAATGTAAGAAGTAAACCTAACTACAAGAAAAAAGAAGAAGACCGAGGAGAGAAGCAGTAGCAATAAATTTAAGGGAGAAAAATGTAACGGATTAGTCAAGTCAAAAAAAAAACCTTTTAAGGTGGGAAAGGAAGACCTTAAGAAGAATTCTAGGGAAAAAGAAAACAGAGGAAGGCTACGTAAGGAGAAATAATGAGGAATATATGCAATGTACCAGGCACCAAAAATAGACGAAGTTGTAAAAGCCAGAAGAGTGCAGTGGCTAGAGCATCTAGAACGTACGGAAGATGAAAGGACAGATAAAAAATGTAGGGAGTAAACTTAACTACAAGAAAAAAAGAAGACCGAGGAAATAATGGAGAGAAGCAGTAGCAATATATCTAAAAAAGAAAATTGCAACGGATTGGAAAAGAAAGGCGAAGAACAGATTGGAGTGAAAGAGAATAACGCAGCTCTGGGCCTAAAAGGCCTGCAAACAGCTTTATATATACAATATAGCGGCTAGAATCAACGTACTTTTCAAGTTTCCTGTATATGTTATGAATAGAAATTTCAATATGATATCGGACGTGTGACATTAATATTAGTACCCTTTCGCAAATTATTAACTGTGCCAGAGTTAAATTCAATACTTACTAGTATATAAATTTAACTGTCATATATACCCCATTTTATTTCTTTTAGAATATGCATATATCTAGAACTGTATATTTATATGTACCTTATTTTACAATTTGTCCTATAAATGGATGTTATCTATTGAGCAATAAATCGATTATTATTATTATTATCGAGGAGCTCTATAAACTAACTATTACATCAAATAAAATGAAAAAAGTAATCTTTAAAAGTACGTTTACGGGAGCTATATTCAAATAAATATTCGGTATCTTATGCAATTTTTTAATTTAAAATATATAAAACGTTATGGGTCTTTCTTGCAAAGGATAACTTGCCAGTTCAAGAATTTGCGCCAATTTTAATCCGGGAATAATTTTAAATATTTCGTAGGGTGTTCCTAAAGGAGTATAAATTACAAAAAAATTATATGAGAACAACCAGATGTAAGAGGAATATAACTCATTCGCTGTACGCCGTGGTGCCCGATGTAGATTTTAGTTTCAGCTGTAATACGAAAATAAGCTACCCACTGTTTAAATATATTTCGCAAGAAATATATTCAGATTAAAATGTAAAATTGCACACCCTATTAAATTTATTTCTTTATGCGATCTCCGTATTTCTTGGTCGTTTAATTTTAGCGAAATGTCTACCTGACACGAGCGCCGCATAACCTCAATTTATACCGAGATGTGTCACCAAATACAAGCGTATTACTACACGAATAATAGTATTTTTTATACTACTAACGTTGATGTTACTCGAATACACTGTATTCATAAGTAGTATTCAATACAATATTTGTGCAATCACCATCTAAGAGCGCCGTATTCTTGAAATAGTATTTTCTACATATACAAATAACGTTAGACATTTAAGAACTAAATAATATAGAGCTTAGCAAATAACAGGAATGTTATCTCATACCACCTGCGGATATTCAAAGATACCGAAGTAAAACGAATATACAGGGTGGCCAGATGAAAACGAAACAGAACCATTTTCAGGAACTGCGTCAAGATTGTAGAAAAACGCTCGGACCCGTCGATTTTAGATTAAAGGGGGGCATTCTTTGCTGGTATTTTTGACTCCGCCACTTTCACCCCCAAGCAAGGGTAAGCATCACCACCCCAAAATATTTAAATGGCATTGGGGCTTGAGTAATATTTATTTTGAAAGCTCTTACAATTCTCTTTACAATAATATAACATAAAATTTGTAAAAAAAAACTTAAATATACATATAATATAAACACAGATAATATAGAGAAAAAAAGTTATACATATTAACAAAAGAATTACAGGTGAAATAAAATAAAAGAAAAAACAAATTAAGTTATAGAAAAGTAAATATAAGTAACATGATTTGTTAAGTTGTAGGGACCTTTTTCTTAATACATCTTCATAGTATCTTGAAAAATGTCTACAGAATTTTGCATCTGACGACAAGTAAGGTCCATTACGTACAAGGGCGAAAATTTTAATAGATTAGTTTTAGGGGTGGAAAAATAAAAAGGTCCTGAAAAACGGGGGGCAGAATGGGGGGTGTAAAAGTATAATGCAGCTAGTAAGTCTGGACAGTTGATTTTTTCCGGTTACAATTTTATTTAAAGTGACCAATGAATTACATATACGCCGTGTGTTTAGGTCATTAAGATGGAATCGACTTAGTAAAGTGCTTTGTGATACCCCTTGAGGAGGTTAAATATTGTCAGTTCTAAACCATAGGTACTTAACATATCTACGTTGTATGCCCCCTAACTTCTTATCATGGATTTGATAAGAGGGTCACCACACTAGCGACCCATATTCCAGTTTTGGTAAAACGAACGCGTGGAACAGTAGGGAAATCGTATCAGTTTCAGAAAACTGTCTGGAGCTTCATAGAACAAAACAGAGATTTCTATATGCCTCACGTTGTATATTATTGACGTGTTCAACGAAACTGACTATCAAAGATTATCCCGAGATCTTTAAAACTATTGCATTTTCTAATTGGGTTGCTGTCAATCTTGTAATTAAAAGTAATAGGATTTACTTTCCTCGTGAAATATATATAATTGCACTTTGAAAAGTTCAAAGGTAATAAATTTTTAGAACACCAATCGGAAATTTTGTCCACGTTTGACTAAAGCTCGAAACAGTCATTAATATCTGACAAAGACAGATACAATTTGAGGTCATCTGTATAAAGAAGGACCTCGCAATTCAGGTTTCGGACAATGTCATCAATAAAGATTAGAAACAATAACGGACAGAGAACCGATCCTTGAGGGACCCCAGAGGTAGCATTTATTTCTACAGATCGGAAACCACGATACTCCACTGTCAATCTCCTTTGAATTAATATATGGCTTAGTTAAGCCGATATTTGATAATTTTGACAGTAGAATACCATGGTCCAATCAATCGAAAGCTTTGGAGAAATCAGTACATGTGACATCTACCTGACCACCACCATCCAATTTATTTGCGATATATTGCGTCAGACACATCAAATTAGTAACTGTTGAACAACCGGGATAAAAGCCGAGCTGCGCAGTGGATATGTTTGATTTTACATGCGAGAAGAGAGAGAAACTTTGGAAGCAGTACAAACAATTGTAATAGGACGACAGCTCTTGACCTAACTCTTGTCATCCTTTTTAAAAATGGGACAAATTCCGCCAGAGTTCCAAATATAAGGAAATTTACCCACCTTTAGTGACAGATTATATAGAAAACATAACGGTTTAGCCAATATTGTTGCGCAATTATCACCTGAGAGTCAGAGAAGGTAGGAATACTGTACGACGAACAATTTAAAGATGATGGGGGATCATACTTCGGAGTTGTGGACATAATATAACTAGACTGAAACAAAGTTGCAAATGCATTCACAATATCAACGGGACCATTCGAAACTGTATTATTAAAATTTACTAGCGGGGATACTGGAGACTCCTTTCTTTGAATTTAGATAAGACCAAAACTTATTAGGGTTAGATTTTATTTGCTGTTCTATACTTGTAACATAATTGCCATAGCAATGGTTAATGTCCCTCTTAATGGTGAGACGTAAATGACTCCGCGGACTAATGCCCCGACCGGCATTGAATTACTCTTGCAGTATCTGTGTGAACAGCCAAGAACCCTTGTCGGCCACACCACCAGACATAGACCGGTTTCAAGCTTGCCATAGGTGAGATAATCGACAATTGAACTGGCTGTTCCTTCATATGTATGTTCACATATAAACTGAGTGCAGGTGATGAAGTTGAGCCGCTTAGCAGGAAGTAGCAGACCATTTACATACCCCTGTATACTCAGATTTTTTTTATAAGATCTAATGAATTGATGTTAATACCATAATACCTAGATTTATTGTTAAATTCGTCTTCTTTCAAAAAAGTTAAAAAATAAATAATAACTTACACCCTGTATAATAGATTTCGGCATGCCCTTGTACATTCAGTGGCAAAGGCAATATATACGAAACAAGTAAAACTCGCAAACGACGCAATATACTGCTCTTTGCTACACACCTCAGATATAAACGAGATACGTTATTACCAGCATATGGAGAAATGAAATTTATTTTTCCCAAGGTTGCAATCATTCACACCTATTCAAAATATATTATTCAAGTTAAAAAAATCTCTTTTAACCACAGTTTCTGGCCAAGAGATGAATGTTCTATGCTATAAATTTTATACCACCTGACGTATCGTGGAAGACGAATATCAAAAATTTTGTTAATGATTTATTTCGAAAGTAATTAAATGTATGTGTTATTTAATTTTTTAGACCCTCCACGCTGTTAAAGATCCATTTAAATTTTAAAATCCTTGAATATATCTCTGTAAATAATATAAAAAAAATGTATCTCTGTAAATATTAATTTGATAATATATTTAATTTTGGTTTTTCTATTCAAATAATGTAGAAATGTATTTAAGTAACTAAAAAGTGTGTATTCCTTGTTACAAAATTAATAAGATCATGAAATGGAATGTTTTCGTTTTTCAAAAAAGAATTTTTTATATCAACAAAACAAAACATTTGTTTTGTTAGCCAGAATATTTAAGTATAGAAATTATTAGCAGTAAGATTTTACACCTCTGCTCTCTAGTAACAGCTAAACTATTTATGGCTAAAAAAATACCAATAACTGTATATTACGTTTTAAAGTTAACACTATTTTTAACTGCAGCAAATTACATATAAAGGATGAACTTAGGAAAGGCTTGTGTTCATTTTTCTTACTTTGGCTTTTAAATGTGAAAAATTAATTGTTTATGTAAAAATTCCATAAAAAGAGCCACTTTCAAAAAATATTTTAAGTATAAAATCGTTACATTTTGGCAATATAAATACTAACACTACCTAAGTTGAACTTTCTAGTGTCCAATAATGTATAATTCTTTTTGACGGGATTTAAAATTCCTAACTTTAAAATTACATCGACATTCCACTATTTTGAGCCAGATATGGACACCTTAAAGTTTGGTTACTAATCATACAGGGTGTGTACCTTCAGATTTATTTTTTCTGACTTTATGATTCAAATTTATATTACATATTAATTTCAATAGCTTTATTATTATTATTATTATTATATTACAATAATTATTAAAAATTTTAAATATTTACGAAGATATTAATTTCTTTTATAAATATCCACATTTTGAGGTCCGCTGACCAAATAGACCACTGACTTAACCTAAACCATATGTTTACTGAAGGCGAGGTTGCCATATCATCTGTAAGATAAATAAAAAAGTTAACGTAAATTCAATTTTTGCAGTTGATTCTAATTTAAAAACAATTGTTTTTAACGGTAAGTAAGTAAAATTATCATAAACGAATAAAAAATGGATTTCCGCAATTTCGATATTACTAATTAAAGTACTTAGGAAGTTAATTTGTTCAATGATAAATAAACGTGCATAAAAGCTTACCTACTTGCTGAAAAACCAAATTATCCACATTTCACAAGTTAATACCACTGTACACTATTGATATACAAATTATCCCTTAAATTATTTTATGAAGGATAACAAGAAACTATGATTTTAGAGTTAATTTTCTCCACATAACCTCAAACAACGTGTCAGTGCCAATGTAGTAAAAACGGATAATGACCAAATTCTGGATAACTGTGAGTAGGATCTGGTTTATATTTTCAATTTCATGTACTTATACAGTATGCGCCAAACGTATGGAATAAATTCAATAAAAACGAAACAATTATTTTTTGGCAAAAATCTTCGAACAGGTCGATTTTTAATTTAAAAGAAACATATTTTAGCGTAAAATGTGATTTTCAAATGTCATTTGTTTTCGAGTAATGGCAACACCATATTTTTTTCCTAGATTCTGAAAGATCGTTTAATTCTCTATCAGACAGTACTAAAATTTTGCCCTCTTACATAGAAAAGTTTTCGAGTAAATGACGATTGAATGTTAGAAAACGTAAATCAATTAAAATAAAGCAAAAACGTTATCAAGATTAGGTTTTCGAATTCCATAGTTCTTTTATGGATCACGTAGGTGAAAATCTTTGCAAAGTGTCATTGTCACACCGACTTTCTAATAAGTATTGTAAGCGACATAGAAATTATTATTCACTTTAAAGTATTATGGCACATTTAACTGTTACTCAAAGAATTGAAATTTTAATTCTTATCGGATGCGGGAATATGACTAGAACTCAGCAGGAAGTTTGTGATTTATTTAATGAAAAATATCCAGATCGCCCTATCAGCCAATCAACAGTCAGTAAGGTAGAGTCTAAATTTAGAGAAACTAGCAATGTTGTAAATATTCCAAAACCTGGACGTCCAAGCATTAATGAAAATCAGAAACAGAACATTTTGATAAGTATGGTGGATAATCCTCATAATTCTTCACGATTGGTTGCATTAAACAATCACACTAGTCAGAGCACAGTGCTACGTATCTTGAGGAAGGAAAAATATCATCCCTACAAAATTCAACTTGTCCAGGAACTTAATGAAGATGATCCCGATCGCCGCTTACACTTTTGCGAAATTCTAATGGATTTATGTCAAGGAAATAGAAATTTACACCGGCAAATACTATTTCAGATGAAGCCACATTTTGTCTGAATGGTACAGTAAACCATCAAACTTGCAGATATTGGAGTCGGGAAAATTCTCATTGGATGGCAGAGGCACATACCCAACACCCTCAGAAATTAAATGTGTGGGCTGGAATAGTTGACGACAGAATAGTATGGCCTTTCTTCTTTGAAGGAACCCTTACAGGACAAAGATATTTAGAGTTTCTAGAAAATGACCTTGTTCGAGCCCTTGCAGTAATTTTTCCTAACGATAATGACCCTGACATTCCTGACGATACCATATGGTTTCAGCAAGACGGTGCACCTCTGCACTATGCGCGCCCTGTACGAGATTTTTTGGACTGTTTTCCTGGGAGGTGGATCGGCAGACGCGGACCGGTAGAATGGCCTGCAAGATCGCCAGATCTTACACCTCTTGACTATTTTTTATGGGGATACTTGAAGTCAAAAGTGTACATTAATAAACCACGTAATTTAGAAGAACTTCAAAATCGCATTCGGGACGAAATACGCAGAGTTACCCCAGAAATCATTCATAATGTGCAAGAAGAATTTCTTCACAGATTGCGCATTGTCAAGAAGTTGGTGGATGGCAATTCGAACATTTAATTTAAGTATAAAATTTAATCAATTGTATTTTATTTTGCATACCTCAGAATTGTTACTTTTTTTATGGATAAAATTTACGTTTTCTAACATTCAATCGTCATTTACTCGAAAACTTTCCTATGTAAGAGGGCAAAATTTTAGTACTGTCTGATAGAGAATTAAACGATCTTTCAGAATCAAGGAAAAAATATGGTGTTGCCATTTAAAAAAAACTAGATGATGTCATTACTCGAAAACAAATGACATTTGAAAATCGCATTTTACGCTAAAATATGTATTTTTTAAATTAAAAATCGACCTGTTCGAGGATTTTTCCCAAAAAATAATTGTTTCGTTTTTATTGAATTTATTCCATACTTCTGGCGCATACTGTATCTACATGAACATACTTTATTGGTAAGAGGAATGGCAAAGGGGAGGAGGTGGCCATTAATATTTTTATAAATAAACATATTTCAATTATTCTTTGACATGTGTAAAAATTCTAGTTATTAACTTTCTTAAATCCTAATTCAAGACATTAGTGTAACACTGGCAACGCTGTGGAATAAACATCCACCATGACTCTTAAAAATCTGAGTCGGATCAGTGATCCTCAACAAGTTTTATATTGAAAAATCACGAAATGTATTTAAAATTTGACTTTTTTATTTCTGATTTTTTGTAAAAAACCTATTAATTATGTGTTCTACACAGTGAACTGTACTGCTGGTTAAAATATTTGTACATATTTAACGTTCACTCTGTATTGTGTTTTTTTTTTGTTTTATTACAAAATTATTCGGAAAATGCAATAAATGACTGAATTTATGAATTTGAACATCAAATTGGGCATTGCACAATGGCTAATGGAAGCCATTTTGAACATTTGCTGTAATCAAATAAAAATTACCCAGCATTTCCACATCCAATCGTGAATTTGTCTATTTAAAATTGGATCACCCCGTACAATAAGCTCAAAGATGCACCTTCAGTTAGCTCAAAGCAGTTATAATTTAAACCAAATGTTTACCGCCTCTCCTTATCCATGCTTACATGTTATTAGGAAAGCGTTTGCTATCAAATTCAAAATATGTAAATTGGTCTAGCTGCTTTTGGTACATTAATAGTGAAATATGACTTAACACGAACTAAATGTTGAGGATTATGAGTAAGTGGGGGACAGAACATGAATTTGCAAGCGAAATTTACACAAAACACGTGTTTCTTCACTTCTGTGACTTAATAACTAATTAAAAAGTAAGAAGTTTTTTTCGTGGCCTTGATAAATTTAAATCTGTAATGAAATATATATTTTTCTTGAAGAATATTACTGGCATGTAATCATCCAAAATTTAAATAATAATAAGTTAAAATTTACTGAATATCGCTAAACTTTCTATTTCTTATTTTATTATGAAGGTGGATCTCAAATACAAACCGGGATATGTTTTCATTAAACATTGGGCATCGAGTAGGTGTAGCGTATTATTTTCACCTCCATTAGAAAGCTCATGTCATACAATATACGAATAACAAATTTCACAACATTTACTTCAAATATATAAAAAGTTATGAAAGGGAAAAGAAAACTGTTGCTTTTGTTCAGTTTAACCTTTCTATTTATTCTTAATTATATTTATGCACTTTAAACGACAAACATTTAATTCTTTTAAAACGACTACTTGATCCTTATAACTTTTAAATGGAAGGCAATACAGAAAAATGTCTCTAATAAAAGTTTATTAGAAAAATGAGCTTTTTAACAGGACAAAAAATTGGGTATATTTCTGGAAATAGATTTCAAGCAGGCTTACGATCAGATAAAGAGAAAACAACTGTATACAGCACTGAAAGATTTGGGAGTGAATGACAAACTTATTAAAATGATTCAACTAACACTTAAGGAGACCAATAACAGAGTAAGATATAAAGATAAAGTAAGTGACGTATTTAAAATAAAGGAAGGACTAAGGCAAGGAGATCCCCTATCAACAACATTTGGGTCGGTCAGTGGTCGCGCGGTTTAAGGTGTTGGTTCGACCCAGATGCCGGTAGACCGTATATAAGCTATATTCGTGGAGAGGTTTGGTGCCCTCTCTGCGGGTATGGTAGGGTGGAAGAATGTTGGCTTGGGTCAATGTGAGAGATTGATACCGGTTGATATTTGACTACCCCCCTAATTGGTTGAGGTTTTCCAGGTTTCCCTCATTCCTGCACTGAATAGTGGTTAGGGCCTACCAACGTAAGTCGTTCCTGGGCGCAAATGCGGCCTGCTTAATAATAATATGCCGCCCCCTCTCCCGCACAAGTCTCCGACTTCTGGGCTAATCCCTGTGATTAGAATGAGGGGTAGATATATTATTATATTATTATTATTTAGCTGTGTGTTAGAACATGTAATAAGAAAAGCAAATTTAAATAGAGCTAGTTTAGTATATCACAAGCGGCACCAGTGTTTAGCTTTTGCAGATGTGGCAATACTCACCAGAAGTAAGAAGGAGTTACAAGAATGCATTTTAAAATTAGAAGAACAAGCACTAAAAATGGGTTTACAGATAAATGAAAATAAAACGAAATATATAAAATGGACAGATGAAGAGTATAATCAACAGGGAAAGCTAAAAATAACAAACGGGAACGGTAAAACATATGTATTTCAGGAGGTCGAGTATTTCACATACTTAGGAGTACAATTCAGTAGAAAACCTGATATAAGGAGGGAAATTCAAAGGATTATGGCTGGGAATAGGTGTTGGCATGCTCTGAACAGATTTATAAAAAATGCAAAATCAAATCAAAAGTATTCAAAGTAAAAGTGTATAAAACAATCATTAGGTCAATAGCAACATTTGCTAGTGAGGTACGGACCCTTGGAACAGCCGAGCAAACAATGTTGAGGGTGTGGGAAAGAAAAATACTTAGAAAAATATACGGCGGCAAACAATATATATATATATATATATATATATATATATATATATATATATATATATATATATATATATATATATATTTCTGGAAATAATATAATTGATGTTCGTTAGTCGATTTTCTCAAATCCCAAAAATAATACTTTCGATTGAAAGTGGAGCATACCGCATCTCATTTTACACCATGTGTCCCAAATTTTATTTAAATTGCTTGTATCATCGCATTAGGCCCATACTCTCGAGTTTGAGACATCCTGTACACTTACCAACGCCCTGTATAAATATTAATGTTTATATTTTGACCACCTTCGTAATTTATATGTATAAAAGCATCACACAATCCTGTTATTTTATATCCTTCATGGTAACAATTGTCGATTTTGATTTGAGACTACTTGATTTTAGCGAACACTGAAATTCTCGAAGCCTGAAACTCATTGCATGTAACACAAAATGCTGAAAATAACAAGATTTGATCTTATTGGTGGGAGTGCGTATATTAAATGGTTAGCCTTACCGCTCTCTTTACTTCACCTTCGATATCTTATTGGAAAATTATGATTCATTTTTTCCGGTAATACTCAAGAAAATTTATTCGTTTCCCACTGACTCTAAAATATCACAGGATGAAATTTAATACTCTTAAAGTGATTCTTAAACGGATTTTTGTAATAAATTTTTTAGAGTATGTTACACCTTCCTTTGTTGCCGTAAGTTATAGAGAAATGTCCTTATATTGAAATATTTTCCTCTATTTTCATGCTCTGTGGGAAACCGTTAAACTTTTCTGCTGCAGATATAAAATTGTTGCCATGTCCATATAAAACTTTAAACACAATATGATAGTGGAAATTTATTACACCCTTTTTCTTTAAAATATCCTCGTAAGAGAAAGCAATTTTATCCAAAATGCTGTTACACAAAATCTGGCGGTAACTGTAATATCAACAAACTATCTGACTATAGACTTTTAAATTATTCACTTCAACCATATACAATGGATAGAAAAAATGGGACGACTTTTAAGTTTTCAGAACTTGAAACGCAAATGATCGTAGCAGCGACTAACTCATGTTACTAAAATATTACATCAAATCACTTTCAAGTAGCTTTGATAGCTGCTGCCGCATTGAAGGAGCCTTAATTGCCACGGAATTTGTAAGTAATATTATTTAGTCTAAACACTAAACTAAAAATAGAACATATTCATTTTTGGCGAAATCAGGTGTGCCACAAGGGTCTAATCTGGGCCCTTTACTATTCTTTGATTTTCATAAATGATCTTGCATCGTTAATTTCATCGGAATGCCTCCTCTAGCAGATGATTTAAAGACTTTGAAGAACATTAAAACAGTTAATCACTGCTCACTATTGCAAGGTGACATATATTTTATTTACAGCCTTTCAACTTAGATAAATGTAAAATAATTTCCTATAGGCGTATGAAAGATCCCTTGATTTTTAATTACAATATGAATAGTAACATTTTAAGTAGGTGCGAACCGTTGAAAGATCTTGATGTTACCTTTCAGCACAAATTTGATTTCTCGACACACATCAAATCTATTGTAAACGAATCTTACAGGATGTTGGGGTTTGTAAAACGGACAACTCGGCAATTTAAAAATATAGATACTATTAAATATTTATATAACACCTTAGTACGCTCACGTTTGGAATATGCTTCTACAATATGGCATTCGCGAAGGAAAAATGTCATCCAAACTGTTGAAACTCCTCAAAATAAATTTATTAAATATTTATATTACAAAAAATATAATACCAATCCCGGTTTTGTTCATTATCAACCTTTTCGTTAGGAATTTAATGTTAAGATTAAGCTGCAGAAGACTACAACAAATTCTTATGTTTATGTATAAAATAATTAATTCTCAACTTGACTCCCCATATCTACTTTCTCAAATAAATTTTTTTGCCCCCTCTTATCAAATACGCCCAAAATTGGTATTATTTCGAATCTCTGAAAGCCGGTCTTTGATAAATTGTTTCTCTCAGATGTACAGGATGTCCCAAAATAGAAGGCCATACTATTAACCACATATTCTTTGGACAAAAATAATGCGACCTTCCTTATGCCATTTTTTATTTGGGCGTCCCTGTTTCAATATACAGGGTGTTAAAGTTACATTTTAAAAAGCTATTTTTGTTAATAATCCCATTGTTTTGTAAGATACACACTTGAAATTTTGCACGTACTTTTATCTTATTCCGGCATACTTATCATGTAATTTTGGTGAAAAAAATCGAAGGGTGAATGGAAGTAACTGAGGGATGCAGTACCCTTTATCCCCTCCAATTATTTCTACGCCTAGCACAATTTTTTCTTGTCTTGCAATTCTAGAAAGAAAAAGCAAGTACTTTATGCACAACAGTTAAATACAAAATTTGTATGATGAATTGATACGTTTTAAAGTATTTATGTGGAATAATCCGTTAGAAGTAGTTAAAATCCATTGTTATGGTTAAATAAATAAATTATTTAAGGTTCTTTGTCGCTAACATCAAAAGCCGATTCAACAGTAGAGTCGGACAGCGAAAACTTCCTATCTAAGCGAGTTAATTAAGTATAATTACCAGACAATAAAAGATTTACTCGACTGAATACTGCTCTCGGAGAGAGTTAATAAACTTTTTCTGTTTAATATTGCATTGAGGTCAGTGCGAAAAAACCTAATAGCATAAAGTACGTTTTACAGCATTATATCCCGGGGTATTAAATTTGGATGCCGACAGTAAAGTGTCGAAACATGGCTAAAACTGTATAATATGCATTATTTATTTATTAGATTAGGGAAAAGTAGCAACTGTGCAAACAACTTGTAAGTTCCAGACTTATGAATAATTCACGTGATACATTAAGAAAATAATAAGAATACACCCAGAAGCCCATCATTGGAAACGCTTGGATCAGCATCGAGGCTCCGAAACTTAAAGTGATACAGAGTTGAATGAACCGCTAAAGTTGGTTAGTTTTACAAAGTTTTTAGCACTATATATTTTTGTTTTTCCAAATTTGTTCATACATAGATTTTTTTTTGGAGAGATATTCCAACTACCACCAAAGTAACACTAACTGAGACTGGAACCTTCAAAGACGTAATCTGCTTCAAATTTGCTACTTTGTTGTATAATTAACTTCATATAACAAAGTTACAGTCAATGCTACGTATTTTCAACTACTTCTGGTTACTTTACAGTAACTTCTAAGTAGCTATCCTGGATTTGGAGACGTCTCAGTTACCGGTAGCTTTCAAGCAGCTTTGATAGTTCTTACCGTATTCAAGGAACCTTCACGGCTACGATTACTCCTAGTTACTTCTGACTTCTAAGAAGCTCTTTTGGTTTTGGTTACGTCTTAATTACCAGTGGGACGACTTTTAAGTTTACAGAATTTGAAAGTGGCAAATGGTGGTAGCAAAGACTAACTTATGTCACTAAAATATTACTTCAAAGTTGCAATCACTTTCAAGTAGCTATGATAGTTGCCACGACGTTCCGGGACCCTTAATTGTTAGTAAGTAATATGTATTAGTTCAAACAGCGTTATCGCTACTCGTAGAAGTATTAAGGATCATCGAACACACCAACTACAAAGTGCGTATCACTATAACATGATGTAAATTTTCCAATGCAGTTTTCCAAAGAAGAAGCCTTCATACTGTTCGTCATTGTGTAACGTCTATTTGATCATGTCAGGTGTGGAGTGTGTTTTTGTCTTTTGAAATATATATTTTTTTAAATTATTAACTACGTGCTTAGTATGAATATCAAAACACCATCAAAAATCCAAAGCATAAAACATGCAACTGAAGTAACACGCAAAGCGACGAAGAAATAAAGAAATGTGTCCAATGTAACCTTCGGACGTACCGCGTTCAGAACAGCAGGAAAAATGGTGCCTAAGAAGTGGTAGTGTACAGGCAATATGTAGCAGTTATAACTTTACTGCCACTTCAAAGTAACGCAACAGTCTCGCTCGATACTTTGTAGTAAATATTACTTGAAAGTGACATATTGACAATTTCCGTTACGGATGCTTAAGTGTCAATTACTTTCAAATTGTGTTTCTTAGAGCAAGTGTCTTCAAAGTAAGATTTGTGAATTGCCATTTTTATAGGCAAGACATACAGGGTATCCCAAAATAGAAGGTCATACTATTAACCACATATTCTTTGAACAAATATAATGCGACTTTCCTTATGCAATTTTTTATTTGGACGTCCCTGTTTCAATATACAGGGTGTTAAAGTTACATTTTAAAAAACTATTTTTGTTAATAATTCCCTTGTTTGCCATTTTTTATTTGGACGTCCCTGTTTCAATATACAGGGTGTTAAAGTTGCATTTTAAAAAACTATTTTTGTTAATAATTCCATTGTTTTGTAAGATACAGACTTGAAATTTTGCACATACTTTTATCTTATTCCGGCATACTTATCATGTAATTTTGGTGAAAAAAATCGAAAGATGAATGGAGGTAACTGAGGGATGCAGTACCCTTTATCCCCTCCAATTATTTCTCAGTACGCCTATGCAGCTGTTTCTTGAAATATCAAACGTACAATTTTATTCTGATCATTTTCTCCTTCGCAATTTTTTGTTTAAATGCTCCGTTTGAAGAAAAACGGCAACTTGTAGTGCCCATAAATCTATCATTCACTATCATTTTCAAGTGAAACTGAAATTTTGTGGATATACCTGTTATTATAATACTCAGCAAATCGTAATACTTACTGAATGAATAATTGGTAATTAAAACAGAATGGATAATTTTAAATTTTATAAAATGAGGGATACTTATGAATTGAAAAAAAAATAATATGGCATTAAAATCTGTAATACAGTTCTCTTATCAACCAAAAAATAATAGTCTTGTTTAGTAATAGTAATAATGAACGATCAACATAATAACTTATTACCTAAATACATTAAATAAAATAATTCATTAATTACTACTAATTTAACAAACGTTCTACTTACCCACCCTCCTCATTAAGACATGTACGTACCCTTTTAAGTAGTGAAAACCTCATCTTTTGAAAGATATTTTCCTTTTGCGTAAGTTCATCAGCTGCCATTGCTATTCTCTGAGATGGTTAATGTCGTTTATTTCTGCAGCATAAACCATATCTTTCATATAACCCGTGCGTCTTGTCCTCGACCAATCCATCAATTGGGAAATAAATGAGTATTTAAATACTGCCGGATTTTTCTACCGTATTGGGGTGGAGCACCGTCAGGCTGCATTCGCATACCATCACGTACGATAACAGATAAATCATGTAAAACATCTCGGAATTAATTTTGTAGAAAATTTAAAAATGATGCCGAATTTAAATTATTTGGTATGAAAAGGGGACCCAGACATTAACCCTGAATGTAAATTGATGGTCCATACTTGGCTGTTATTCATGTTTGTCAATCAATTTCTTGTAAAGCTTGCCTCATCCGTGAATAGAATTTTTCTTGCGAAGTCCCTATCTGCATCATACCCGTAGAGAGGGTGCCAATCCTCTCGACGAATATAGCTGGTATACGGCTACCGGCAGCGGGACTCGAACCTACACCGGTCTAGCCACATCGACCACTGACTGACCAATTTGATCAGAATTAAGGAAATGAAGATGGAATATGTAGAAAGAAATGAAACATAACAATATTGCCAGATAAATAAAGCAACATTCTAATATGAAAGAGTGGTGGGAAAGTGTTGAAGTTTCTTGAAGTTGTGGTTTCCATGCCGCGACGTCCCCTCCAGAGAACCATAACGTCGCTGGAACGTGGCCGTACAAGTTCCAGAAACGGCGTCGAAAGGTAGTGGGCACCAAAAACTTATTCCTCATTTTGGTAGTAAGCACATAAAGGGAACGTTTATATTATGTGTCCATGGCTAGTGGCAAAATACTTTAAAGTACCTACAATAGTCGTAGCAACGTTCCAACAACTAATTATGTTAGTTGGGATTTGCAAATTTCTATTCTGGTAGCTTCTGCCATATCTTGTCTAATATTGCCAAATTTGATGGGTTGAAAAACAATTTCAATGTGCACCATACAGGGCGAAAAAAATTAGTGTTTCAGTTGAGATCAAAGGGTTATAGCAGTTTGAAGTTGTCAGAATGTAATAGCAAGAATAAAACGCTTATTATTTTTTTTAAATTTACGGATATACTACAATTATTTTAACGTTATCTAAATTCTTTACAATACAAGAAATTAACTGATCTATTTCCAAGAAAAAGTTCATTCATGGAGAGTCCAAACGCGTTGACCATGTTGCCGAATTTTCAAATTATTCAGTGCAATATTTTTTTATCCAGATAACGATTGATATAACGTGGGACATCCTGTATATTATCACGCTGAGTGCTATATATTTTCAATAAATACGTTATACTTTTCAAGGCAATTTAATATTTTTTGTTAGTAATTCAAAGAGCTGAACCAAACGAAGCGTGCTATGAAAATTCTGTTAACACAGTTAACTTTTTCTCAAAAACGTTGTAAGCTATCGCAAAAATCGTTTTCAGGTATATTCAGTAATTATCCTGAGATACCCATGAAGACAATCGAAAATGGAACACGCAGTATACCTATTTCACTAATTCACCAGTGAAAATGATTTTTCCAAATTGCAAATATTAGAGATACCTTTTTCAAAGAATGACACCCTGTGTTAAAACTTAATCAGTCTTAGAGAACTATAAAATCGCAAAATAAAATACATTTGACATTTTATTATGAAGTAAAACAGAAATTTAATTCCGAACGAATGGTTAATAGAACTAAATAAACTTTTATGTCCGTTTCACAATGTTCAATGAACGGTAAATTGTAGAATATATAAAATTCAATAGAAGTTTCGAGAAGTTTTGGTTTCCTTCAAAGCTAAAATTTGGAGCACATATTTTAAAATCACAGTTTTCTTCCCTTGTTTTGTATAAAATATCTACTAGACTAAAAAATAATAAAGACAGCAAGTCTGTAACTAAGTAAACAACCCATTCGTTTCATTAATAATCTATAAATTAAAGTATAAAACACTATAATTAATTTTCGACATGATTACCATGTCAATTTCGTTCAATAGTCTATTCTTTTACAGACAGATTGGGATAAACAAATTATGCTGGAAGACTTAGACACTTAGGATTGCACATACTGAAAAATATGATTTAAATATTGTTCAAGAAGATCCAATAATCAGTACCACAATCAGAGTAAACTGATGCACAAGATAAACTGTTATCAAATAGGATATGTTTATTAACTAACAACGTAATTTTTTGACAATGCCACAACACGAAGAAACTGATTTAAGGGTTAAGGAAAAATTATCTACTAAATTTAATAGAATACACTAAGAGATTCCAAGGTACGACATGAAAAATTGTGTAAGGGTACGCAAATGCAACAAAAGGTAACGAAAAACTGTTTAAACTCAATAGGAGACCATAGAAAGCATTCAGTAACTAATGAAGAAATTAAATTTTTAATAGACTTTGCAAAGCCAAAGAATATGATTATAAAATGTATATTTCCAAAGAAAAGAAATACAGAATGGAACATTGCGATCACCAGATGGTAAAACAGTAATCCAAATTGCAACAGAAGATCTGGAGTAAAATGCATTAAAAACATAAGGCTTTATAGAGGCTTAGATGCAGATATGGACGACTGAATGGCTGGAGAAAAACTGGATCTGGAAGCAGTTACCAGAAATTAAAAACCAGAACAGGAAAAAAAATAGAAAGTAGCATAGTAGCCAGGCCAAAGTTGCAACTGAACTAATATGGAGGACAGGAATTAATAGACCAATTCCAGAAACTGATTTGGGAAAAGGAAGAATTGCCAAATGAATGAATGAAAGCAGTATGTCCTACACATAAAAAAGGAGATAGAGTGGAATGAACTACAAAGCAATAGCATTGCTGAGTGTGGCATATAAAACACTAGGCACTTATATCAAAAACAGATTGGTAACAGAAGTGAACCAATATCAATGTGGCTATAGATACGAAAGAAGTACAATAGACCAAGTTTTCACTTTGCCAGAAATTCTGGCTGAAAGCATTGAATATGGTAAACCAACCTTAGTACCATTTGTAGATTATGACAAAAGAAAAAGAAAGAAAAAAGAAAAGAACTATATAAGGCTTTAGAAGAAAAATTGGAGGTCACCAAGAATATAAGAAACATAATACGCCTAATATTGAACAATACTGAGAATAGAGTAAAATTAAACAATAGGACCACGAAAGAATTTAAAATTATTTAATTGAGTACCAGAAAAAATCATAAGAGATGCAGGAAGAATAGATCAGGCAATATATACTATAAGACATCAGTGTCTGATATTAGCAAATGATCTCGTACTGCTAGGAAGAAACAGAACAGAATTAAAACAGGTAATAAAGGGAAAAAGAGAACAATCAGTCCACAGCTTAGAGATTATTGAAAAGAATCTCCAAATAAGTATACCAGCCAATATACCAGGCAAATCGCTCAGCAAGTACAAGGAATGTCTTAATCAACAGTGTACAAGAAATGTCAAAATTAACAGTGTGGAGTATCATACACTAGACTCAATTATATCCGTACCATGTACAGCGTGTCCAAGCATTAATACCAAGGGAATATCCCTTATGAATCAGATTTTGTGAAGGGTTGCTGTAACAAAATGCTAAAAATTCCAGATTTACAGCTGACGTGTTAGTTACAGAAGAAGCTATTTTTACATGGAAGGAGATGCATAACATTCCTAATACTCATGTTTGGGATTTCGAAAATCTGCACGCGATTCAATGGGACCATTTCCAACAACGCTTTTACTTAAATGTTTGGGCAGGAATTGTCGATGATCTCTTGATTGGACCATTTATTTTACCAAATCGAATGGATAGGGTTCGGTATCTCGAGTTCGTTCGAAATGATCTACAGGGACTTCTGGAAGATGTGCTGACTTGGATCATTTGGACTTCTTTTGTGGGTATGTTGCAGTGGACCAGTTTCCAGTGCCGTGCAGAAGTTTATTTTTAAATCATTTTCGAACTGCCCTTTTTATTTATTTATTTTTTTTAAATTGTAATTGTTAGAGTTAGTAAATTATTTTCGTTTTTGGAAAAGTTCGAAGGTGAAGTAAACAGTAAGAACGCAACTGAATAATTCAAAATAAAAGTATTTCACCGTTTATTATGTAGTCAGCAGCAGAAAAATTGCGAGAATTTTTGTTAAGAGATCCTGTAGAGAACCGCATTTGTAGTAAAAACATTTCAGGCCAGATTTGTTCGAGCGCATGCAGTTCTACATAAACAGCGTATGCAGATGCATTAAAAAATTTAGATAGCAGCAGTTGCATTTGCTGAACTAAATATTAGACGGCGTAATTTGAAAAAGATGTAAAATGTACCCAATTACAAACTTTAAAATACGAGCTACGCGTAGTTTTCATATGGACAGTTCCATATATGTTGTATAATGAAATCATCCGGAAGAAATATCACTTACTTTATACTCTCGTTCCCGTAAAATGTAAATTAAATACAAATATTTAAATAGGTGGCATACAAAATGTTCATTTTCAGTTGTAGGGGCCATGTGTGGTAATGTGCCTTGTCAAATTTAGGCAAACACGCACCTTTAAAGAGCTCATTTCGTCGCAATAGAGGTAGTACACACAGAGTGTTCTCGGATAAGTAAAACGCTTCTTGTAACAGACAAAATAAGTTGAGATATGACCTTCTGCGATTTAAATCTGCTTGTTTATATAGTATTTCAAATACATCAAGTAGTCTTAGATATTATAATTATTTTACTAGAAAAGTGCTTTTCTTTATGTGTATTTTTCATAACCCTTCAATTACTGACTTTTATTACCTTTTGTTTAGAATATTTTATTACTCTTGATAATTTTTCGTAAAACTTTACACTTGTTTGTATTTTAAACCGATTAACAACAAAATTGATTTATTTGATGAAGTTCATTTTTACAGTTATTAAATTAGTTAAACATATCTCAACGTTATTCTATTTAACATAGCGCATTATCAAATTAACCTTATTTTTTAAAAATATTAAGTTCTAATAATGACTTATGCATATTCAATTGCTGAAATGGTGAATATGGTTTAAAGGACAATGTTAAAAATAGCCGATTTTTGGTTTATCCGGGGGAACGCATAAATCATAAAAAAATCAATTTATTATTGTTAATTAACATTAGAAATGGCCCAGAAATACGTCAGATAGCTGGAGAAATGTCGGTACTACCCCTAAACCTATATAAACTACCCTTAAATAGCTTTAAATGGATAATCATTAATTATTGTTATAAAATTCGTGTAAAATGAAAAAAATGCTTGAAAATGATTTGAACAGACAGTATGTCAATATAAAAAGCGATAAATGACTGTAAAAGTGCCCATTCAATGGCGAAATAGCGCCAATTGTTCTCACTTTGCGAGCACCTACTGAAAAAATGGCAATTTATCCTTGCGCCCATTTTTCAGGTCGAAATAGTATAAATGAACCTTAAAAGTGATTTAAGCATTTTTTTCATTCTAAACGAGTTTTACAACAATAAATAATGATTATCTATTTTAAGCTATTTAAAGGCAGTTTATATAGATTTAGGGGTGCAATTAATATTTCCTCACTTACTTAATGTACTCTAGTATCAGTTTGTGCATTTTTTGACAGTAGTCTATAATTTTTTTCTAGCAATAGGCGTTCCCTTGAACATTTAAGCATTATCTATTTTTGATGTCGAAGTAAGCTCACCATTAGCTTTTGAAAGTCGTTTTTTTAATTTTTAAGGGTGGAATGGACATTTTTACAGTTATTTATCACTTTTTATATTGACATACTGTCTGTTCAAATCATTTTCAAGCATTTTTTCATTTTACACGAATTTTATAACAATAATTAATAATTATCTATTTAAAGCTATTTAAGGGTAGTTTATATAGCTTTAGGGGTAGTAGCGACATTTCCCCAGCTATCTGACGTATTTCTGGGCCATTTCTAATGTTAATTAACAATAATCAATTGATTTTTTTATGATTGGAAACACTAATTCATAATGTAATCTCGATTTCAACATCAGTTTTGTTTGAATGTATGGAGGGGAGGTTATTGGAAATTTTGTTGATCTTCACTTCTTACCAAGAACTCCTCCTCCTACAGACATTTTCTTGAAAACGTTTTACCTGAACTACTTGACGATGTTCCTTATGTGCTAAGACAGAGAATGTGGTTTATGCATGACAGAGCTCCCCCACATTTTAATTTGACCGCTCGTGAATTTTTAAATTAAAAATTCGGTAATAGTTTTAGTTACTATATTTGTGGCAAATCAACATCTACGCAATAGCAAAACGTAACACAACAAAATAATAAATATTGCGAACAGACAAAGTATATCGAAAAACAAACAATTTAATACACAATTAAAATTATTACATGTCTAAAGAAATCGATCCCCATGTTCAAGGGCATCCATGTATTCTCCTGCTGAATAAAAACCACGTGAAATTAAATAGTTTTTTAACTTTACTTTGAATTTCATTGAATAATTGTCTTATTTCCTGTGGAAAGACGTTATAAAAGGAAGTATTCAATGAATTTTTAACTGATTTGCTCAGACGGTATTTGGGGGGTCTTATTAAGTTACCACCTCTTGTGTTATAACTGTGAAAATCGGAGTTTATTTTATAGTTATCTTTATTATTATGGATTTCACATAGTTGTAGTTATATGAAAAAAACATGGTAATGTAATGCCTACAATCTCCACCCCACAACAAAAGACCGTAACTCAAATGAGAATGAAACAAAGAAAAATACACTGTCAACAATGTGCTGCTGTTTGTATATTCCTTTGAGTTTCGAATAAGGTATATAGTAGGTGACAGTTTCTTTTTCAGTTTTTCAATATAAAAATGCCAGTTTAGATTACAGTTTATCACTACACCAAGAAGCACCGCATCATCGCTCCCTGATCTGTATCTTATCCTGATTTAGTTTCAGATAGTTGTGTCATCAGCTTAGTACGCGCTTTTCTCTGGCGATAGATATAAATACAAATCATTTATGTATATAATGAAAAACAGAGGCCCCAAGACAGAGTCCTGAGGGACTCCACTTTCCATCGCTAAAGTTCGAAATTTGCTTTTCAGATAATGATGCACTGATTCCTGACCCCCAGACATTCGTTTACAAGGTTCACATTGAATCTGAGGAGCACTTACGTCAACAAATTATAATTGGTTGTGATGTGATAAGAGCTACTCTTGGAATTTTTACAACATTAACAAAATTCTGACAGCAAACAGCAGCTCTTGAATATATGACAACGTCGCTCACGTACCGTGATAGGATTGTTATGTATTTATACATAATAATTACAACTAAACATAGGTACTTACTGTGAATGGTTTTCTTACAGCTCTTTTCACAACACAGAACAATAGTTACAACTGTTTAAAATAATATGTTTCCGAACTTAATTTTGATGTAGACGATAGAGGGCGCTACGAAAGGTACTCTTGGTTGATTAACTTTCGTAGGAAAGTTTTAATAGAAAAATATTGTTCTTCTATCTATTTTTCTCAAATGAGGTTTAATAATGAAATTATTATTAAAAATAATCTTTAGTTTTTTACGTAAGTAACTACAAACTTTTATTTTATAAAAAAATAAATCGAAAACGGTTAAATTAATCGACATAAAACAAGTATACCTTATTTGTGAAAAATAGATATGGAGAACAATATTTTTGTATTAAAACTTTCATACACACACTGATAAAAAGTTATAATCAGTGTTTATTATTCAAGAGTACATTTCGTAGCGCCCTCTAGCGTCTACAGTAAAATTAAGTACGAATTCGTTTTCAACTCTGCTCTGTATCCCAATAATTTCGGGACACCCTGTATAAGCCCTTAAAATTACGGCACTCATATTTCTGACACCCTGTATAACAAAAAACCCTTATTTTTGGCCATAGAATGCGCCACTAGATTTTTTACTTATACTTAAGAAACACCCTGTATAACATATTTCTAAGCGCGGTGCATGGCGTAGTTGATTGAATAGTAGGTGAATATGGTACAGATCAGCGGAATCAATCGATTCCTAAGAAGCCAATATTCATCCCACACCTTTTGATATTGACAATCGACAACTCATTTCACATTTTTCCAGAAGGCACGATTCATTGTTTGGTCTCTGGAGATAAAATGTGTTACTGAGCTGGGGGCTCTCACTCTCGTTTTCCGAATCATGGAACACACATTTTTTCCTGTAATACTCGACTGCATAAACGGCCAGTTTTTCACGATAGTGCCGAGTAAGTTATCCAAAGGACGGGATATAACGATAAATTCGCATCTTTATGCTTTTAGATACTGTTTAAACAAATATCGAAGACCTATTTTAAGGAACTGCTTCAACTTGCTATGTTAATGCTGTTATACAGGGTTAACTATGACTAAGTACAAATATTTTAAGAGAGGATAGAAAAAAATAAGAATTAACAGAATTTCCTTTCAAAAAATTTCCAAACTTATTTATAAAGCGAAAAAAAAATGTTTTCGATATTATATTAAATCCTTATTTAACGCCGCCAATGTGAGAATCAGAGTATGCAACCAGCAAACAACCGTCATGCAACAGTCGGCCACAGTCGGCAGTCGGTCCAGTCGAGTCGGTTCAAGGTCATGTTATAATTTAATTCCTGTGTTTACGTTGTAGTTTTGTGTTCTTCTTCAGTTTTTAGTGCCTTATTTTAATTTTAAACGTTTTGTAGTTAATAAATAAAGGAATATGTGTCGGGTACAGATATTTTCCCACAATATAGTTCGCCGGTTTGTTTTTCTAGGTTATGGGACAAGACTGTCGCGGGTGTTAAACGTTTTCTGTTATCTATTAGAACCTGCCTACTTGTTCCTTTCTTCAATTTTGTTATAATACATAGGCATTGTATATAACTGTACATACGGGAAGTGTGTTTATCGGTAGTGTGTGAAAATGTAGTTTTACCAGTTTGTAACCAAATAATGAAAAACGAATGCAAAATACTGGAGCTGGAATAACTGTTACCTACCTATCAGGTATTATTACTAATAAGAATGTTAATTTTTGTCGTTTCTGCATTTAGAAACACTGCAAACGACTGCAGGGTAGTTGTTGACAGACGTAATGTCAACTATGGATCTAAGCCATAAGCCATTCCAGTCGATACTCATCATAGGCGCCGACTTTCCGTAGGAAAAAAGGGTTTTGCCCCATTTTTTTAAATATCGAGCTAAAATTCTGGAATAACTTTTTTATTGTCTTTTAGGGCTCCCTGAGCACGTGGTTAAAATTTTTGTATTTAGTCATAGTTAACCCTGTATATAATAAAGTAAGAAATATACAAAATGAGCAATACGTATTTTTTTAACACATTCAATGTGCTACATGCAGAAAATACAGGGTGTCCCGATTATACTTAAAAAAAAATTGAGATGTGACTTGGCCTTGAAAAAATAGTGGGGGTAGTTTATATAACATTTTTAATTTTAAAGTCGCAATTCCGAGATACACAAAGTCCTATAACAATTTTTCGAAAACTCAATTAACGGAGATACAGGGTGTTGAAGTTAAAATTTTATTTTCGATATTTGTAAATAACTTAAGAAATCCAAATATTTACATAAAATTTGTAAATTGGGGTTTTTGCAGGCGAGAAATTCAAATCTGTTTCTAATTTTGACGTCATTACTACAGGGCGCCACTTATGACATATCATGTTTCTTTTAAATGGCAGAACTTTTTTGAATTATGAATTAAACCTTATCAGGTGAATCAATGAACGATGGTGATGTAATTATTTGGTACTTGGTACTTATATGTTACGCCCTGTATAGCGGTAGAAGTCGTATTGGGTGGTACTGGACTGCGGATGACTGTGCTGGAGGAGTGAATTGTCCCTAAATTTCTACTGCTGTCATGTACCTAGATGGTAAAACTCTGGCATACAGGACTTGCACAACGATCGCTCTCCCAAAAAAAGAAAACAATTGAGGAGGAACAGCCAATTTGCCTCCCAGGTATACACAATGCGCTCAATCGCTTTATTTTGGTGTTAACTATCTGCCCTTAAACTATGTACCATTATTAATGACTCATCCAGTATACGTGTGTTTACTGTGTAAAAACCAATCTCTCCGTCGAATTTTTCGAGCTCGACCTATAAGATACATAAAATACCAATCAATAAGCTCCACGAACTTTGTCTCGACACGGTAAAGGTGCCTGCTAAATTATTACCCCTTCGAATGATGAATTATAAATAACCAAGCCATAACTCGTATGCTTTTAAGATTAGTTTATTATATAAGGATATAATTAAGTCAGAGAGCATAAGTAAGGCATCTAAAATAAGTTGAGCCGGTAGTGGCACAAAGTTTAAAGTATAGAAACTGGAAGCAAGCGCCGTCAAAGGAGGGTAGAAGCGGAGTATCATACCCCTTTTATTCCCTAACAACTCATACAAAGCTCGGCTTTCTTGAGGATTCGAAATGTGTTTCTCCAATATAACTTAAGCACAAAAATGGTCTCCAAAAGCAAGGACAACCCTATAGGTATACTAAATGTGTTTACTTCGGAATGGTACATAAATTATACAAGGTGTATTGAAATAATCATGCTTTATTAATTCTGTTGTGAAAGAAATATTCTGCTGGTGTATTTCTCGTGACGAAATTATCATATTACTGGTGTCGAAATATCGAAAAGTAAAACACTTAATTTGTTTCCAGGATGTGGATCTGGTTTACACTGATTTTTTTTCGATGACACTTGACATAACCATAAGCCCCTACAATGAGAAAACAATTGACAACAAAATGGTTGAAAATGCACTGAAAAGTTAAATAATAAAAAAGAAATCGAAAAAGATTATATTTGCACACAGAACAAGCACAGTGACGGTCATAACCATTCTTGAATAAACTGATGCATGAGCCTTCACATAAGTACTTAGAGTTGAAGTCCACTGATGCAATAATAATGTTTGGTATTTCATAGCTATTATGTAATTACCCAAAACACACAAACCGCCTCGAAGTACATACCTTAATAAAATTCAATAAAATACTTTACTTTGACTACAAGTGACATAATCGCTTATCAGTGGTATAGATGTTATTTTAAATGTGGGTAATATTTAAGATAAAAGATAAAAAAATATTTACGATAATTATTTTTTTAGCAACATAGTATACTTGACGGGTTTTTCTCAGTGTACTACTAAAATTAAATAAGCAGGGATATTTCACGTTATTGGTTAGTTTATTTGCCTCTAATCGTTCTCCATGCGCCAAGTACAATGGTTTCACATCGAACTCATGATGCTACATGAGGAGTTCCACACGGCTCCAATCTGGATCCACTTTTATTCTCTATCTTCATCAATGATTTAAGTTCTCGCATTTTGTGTCATACGCTATTTTTTGCAGATGACTTCGGGTATCGAGTTCAAAGATGACTGTGACAATTTAGAAATTAATTTAGATTAACACAAATGTAACAAATTGTTACATTTTCCCGTAAATATATTGTCATAATTTGTGATCATCAAATTAATTATGAAATTTTAATACGGTTTAATGAAATCAAAGATATAGGTGTGCATTTCAGAAAATTAAGTTTTTCCTCCCCTGGTGAGATAACTTGCATCAATGAAATTGTTAGGTTTTATCTTTAGTATTGGTCAAGAGTTCCATGACAAGAATGTCCTTATCAAGCTTTATCAGTCATATGTTCGTTCTTGAAATATTGATCACTAATGTGGAACCCTGTGTTAAATTAACATGATCGATAGAGTTCAAAGGAAATTTTTAGCTGTGAATATCTGTTAAATAAATTCAATTTTAACTATTTTTTAGAAGCAAGTTCGATCACATAAAATTTGTATACATATTACATAATACTGTTAATTTGCCTAACATTCTAGAGCAGCTTTTCTTTCTTGTGCCAACAATTAATAATCATGTATGGGTGTTTGTTTTATGATAACACCGCTCACAGCAATGCATTGTTACAATCACCAATCCATGTTTTGCGTAGCAATTATAATTCTATAACTCATGTGTCTGATGTTATTGATTGTAGTATTCATGAATTATTACTCAATTTTAAAAATTGTGACGTACTATAATTTTTACACACATATTTTTGTTGTAATCAATATTTATTTATTCAATGTTTTAGTTACTGTATTGATATTTTTTAAATGATTTATGTTTTACTTCTTCCTGTAATTGGAATCATTCTGCTGGACAAATTAAGATTTATTTATTTATTACCTACAAATAAAAGTAAATAATTTCTTATGTTATAACATTGGGTCGGTCAGTGGTCGCGCGGTTTAAGGCGTCAGTACGAGGTGACTAGATCGGTGTGGGTTCGTGCCCTGCTGCCGGTAGACCGTATATAAGCTATATTCGTGGAGAAAATTGGCACCCTCTCTGCGGGTATGGTAGAGTGGAAGAATGTTGGCTTGGGTCAATGTGACAGATTGATACCGGTTGACATTTGACTACCCCCCTAATTAATGAGGTTTACCAGGTCTCATTTCCTCATTCCTGCACTGAATAGTGGTTAGAGCCAACCAACATAAGTCATTCCTGGGCGCAAATGCGGCCTTCTTAATAATAATATGCCGCCCCCTCTCCCGCACAAGTCTCCGACTTCTGGGCTAATTCTTGTGATTAGAATGAGAGGTAGAGATATTATTATTATTATTATTATTTACATCTCTATTTTCGTTACTAGATGATTTTTTCATGAAAAATCACCAAAAAATCAAAAACCTTTTGTCATCTGGCCAACTTATTGATGTAGTTAGTTCAATCGGTACATGTAATGCGGTATTACTAGTGATAATTATTCGGTGCAAAAAAATTGAAATTGAAAGTACTTCCGTAAAGTATATTTTTCTCATACACTTTTTTTCCAATTCAAATAAACTCTCTCTAGTTTACTTATTCAAGTTATTTTGATTAAAAAAAATGTGGTAGAAAACAGCTCTGGTTAGTCGTTAATTACCTATGGCGTACTGATGAAAGCTAACAAGCTCGAAACCAGTATACAGGGTGACTCAGTCATGTCAATTTTAAGAGAAGATAGGGAAAAATTTGTATAATACGAATACACAATTTAAAAAAAATTAAATGCAAAAATATCTTGCATGTGCTGTCAACAAAAAACAGACCGAGACATACCTATTCAGTGATAAACAATACTGTAATCCGAGTCTTGACCTACCGTATAGACCACAGGGTCGCAGTGGAGGGCTAGTTTTTGGCCCACTCACGTAGAACTAACTACCGTATTTAAGTCAATAACCTTGTATTTAATGTCTATTCAATGACAAGAGTTGTAGAATCGTTAAATAATAACCGAAACAAACAATAATTAAATTTGCAATTTTATAAACACCCGGTGTAATCAATATGAAATCATGAGAATTTTATAATAAATGCCCTTTTAATATGCTTCCGACGGAATAAGTTGAACATCGTTCGGGCCCGTTTTCCTATGCAGACGAGCCCGCCGTCGACTGCATCTGGAACAAATGCGTGCGGTCTGACTTCTCTCCTTTTTCATCCATCCATCACTATTTTCGCTTAGTAGAGGTTAGTGAATTTGTGTCGCCAGTGCAGTTTATATTTATTAATAAAATTTGCTATTTGCTATGGGGTGATTTGTTTATCTTTTGAAAAGTGGAGTAAAATTAATGACATTATGACAGCCTGTATATCAGGGAGCGCCGCTGACAAATAACCTTGGCTGTTTGCATAATTTATTAATAAAGTTTTTAACAATTCGAAGTAAATCTACTTTAGGAAATCGTTGATTCACCCTGTAGAGTATTGTATAGATCAAATAGAAGAATCAAACAAAATATTAGTTAAGGCCGTAATAAAAAATAAAAGCCAGAAGACATATTAAAGGAAATTAACCCCACCAAGTTTGAAAATATCCCTATATCGATGTGAAATTCCGGAAATCTTTTGAGCAACAACTTAAAAGCAAGGGGTTATTAATTGTCTGAAGTGGAAACGTCCCACGTGCGCTTCTCGCACTTTTGAGTTTTTATAATGCCCGGAAAAAATTAAGGGAACGTCTATGTAATGTGCTTAAAGCGACAACCAAACGGTACCAGCATGATGCGGCATGCTCGAGGGTGCTAGAGAACACGAGAGCGTCAAGGGTCATATCCCTACTAAGCTGTGTTTACTCTCGAATACTTTTCACACTATAATGCAACATTTTCCTCTGACTTCCGCCTGAAATATACGCCTACGACCTACAGAGACTGTAAAGCACGTCTTGATGTTTCTTTTATACGACATACCTAATTAATACAGCAGGCTCAGACAAAATATATAAAAAATAATGATTTACTTACGTACAGCTTCCAAAAATAAATACGAAAAAATATTTAGACTAAGTAGGTGTAAAACTGCTCTCTATTACAATGCGAGGTCACATTATTTTGCTATTCTAAACCCATAGAAATAAACAATCTTATATGCAGAGCTATGTAAGTGTATTTTTTTATATTTTTAGGTATTAATAATGTTGTGTGAAACTAACTACTCTGTGGACAAAAGCCCCAACCAGCGTTGAATTACACCCACATTATCTACCCATATATTCCTTATTATTAGCTTTTGTAACATTTTTTACTGTATTAGAAAGGTATTTTAAGCTAATATAAATCAAATCTCCTACAATTCCTATCAATGAAGTCATATGTATGTTCTCTGATACCAAACATCTAGGTATGCTAATGAACAATTCCACAGACAAAGCTCTATTCAATAATTATCTAAAGAAATCTAAATCTATCTAAATTTACTAACCTCGTTTTAATGAAAACGCTCTATAAATATCTTACTTCACTTTTGGCAGTTGGAACACGACAATAATTCAACCACAATAGATGAGATCTGACCTATTTCTGCATTTTTAGGATTGCTTCTTCAGGTGGCCTCCTTTATAATAATTTTTATAGTTAGATATTTAATTCAACTTAAAGGAGACCACCTGAAGAAGCAATCCTAAAAATGCAGAAATAGGTCAGATCTCATCTATTGTGGTTGAATTATTGTCGTGTTCCAACTGCCAAAAGTGAAGTTAGATATTTATAGAGCGTTTTCATTAAAACGAGGGTAGTAAATTTAGATAGATTTAGATTTTTAGATTTCTTTAGATAATTATTGAATAGAGCTTTGTCTGTGGAATTGTTCATTAGCATACCTAGATGTTTGGTATCAGAGAACATACATATGACTTCATTGATAAGAATTGTAGGAGATTTGATTTATTTTAGCTTAAAATACCTTTCTAATACAGTAAAATATGTAAGTGTAGGTTAAGTACAGGGTGAATCTGAAATAAGTACAAATATTTTAACCAGCAGTACAGTTCACTGTGTAAAATACATATTTAATAGATTTTTTACAGAAAAAAGTCAAATTTTAAATAAACTTGTGACGTGATTTTTCAATAGAAAACTTGTTGAGGACTACGATGCTAATATGTTTAAAAGTCATGGTGGATGAGAATTCCACAGCGTTTCCAGTGTTACAAATCTCTACGAATAGGCTTCAACAATGTTAAGAAGAATTCTTAGACACGTCAAAAAATTACTGAAAGAATGATGATGTTAATTTGTGAAAATATTAACTACCATCTCCTCCCCTTCGCCATTATTATACCTCATCAATAAATTGAAACCTCTACTCACAATCATAATTCAATCTAGAATTTGGTTATTAACCATTTTTACTACACTCCAACTGATTTAACACAATACGTTATCTACGTTGTAAAACTCTAAATCTAAAATAATTAATCTTATTCCCAATTAATTAGTCGTAACTGATTGTCGGAATTTTCTATTCCTGTAACACAAACTCTTGATACTTCAAAATTATTTTCTACTTTTTAGTTCGGTTTGTTATTAAAGCGTGTTTTTTAGTTTTTTAAACTATAATTTATTTTTAAGATATATTTCAATCGATGATTGACTATTGGTGAGTCGAAGCGCTTATTTCCCTTTGTACGATTTTAAAATAAATAATACAATCAATATCACAGATATTGCTTTTGGAGGTCGGAATAATATATAATTTTTTCAAACCATTAACTATTCACCATGAAAATGTGTACGGGTATAAATTCAGAGTTCCAAATGGAATTTCAACTTTTAAAAAAAAAAAACACAATGACAGAAGGCAGATAACTGTTATCGATTCAAAATGCTAATTATTTAATGGATGAATGGACTACCGACATACGCTGCTCCATTTATTACTTTTCAACTGCCACATCGTTATTGTGCGTGGTAACAGTTATGTCCCCTAGACTGCGTTACATTTAAAGCATATTCGTTGGCATATGACGTCATTATCAGGGGCGCATTTAGGATGCTAAATTAAAGTTTGTAGAAACTAATGTGCAGACACATACTTACAAAAACTTCTTGCCTTGTACTGGCAACTTATAATATCCAACACTTATTCACAAGTTTATTAATTTACAAAACACTCTACGTAACTATTCCCTTGTAGTACTAGAATAAAATTTAATAACACACATAGGCTGTGGCGTTTGTCGCTAATAATCCATTTCAGTTTCGAAAACGTGTGTTCAACGTCTACAGAAGTCACTGAAGCATATTTAAAGTATACAGGGTGATTGGGGGGGGGGAGGAGAACCCCCAATAATAGAAAGAGGTGCTCAGGGGGTAAAAGTGAACAAAAACAGCCTAATAAACATATGGCTGAATATCAACGGTTACTGAGATAGCAATGAAAATTTTTTTACCCGAGTTAATTATTGTAATGCATCAGCATAGAAAAGTGTTTATTCTATAATTAATATAAATTATAACATTGATTAAAGATCTAATAAACAGAAATTAATGAATTAAATTTTCAAATATACCACCGTCCGCCTCGATGCATGTATCAGGCAGTAATCAAGGGGATTCAAATCTGGTGACCTTGGTGGCCAATTCTGGAAACCACGTCGGCCAATTCAGCGTTGTGGAAAGTGATTGTTAAGATGATCGATCACAACGCGACTAAAATGAGCAGAGGCACCATCATGGCGAAAGTACATGTTTTGCCGAATATCCAATGGAACATCGTCCAGTAGATCTGTCAAATTATTTTCTAAAAATTCTACATATCTAGCTTCTGTAAGACGGCCCTCTAGCACAACTGGGCCAAGTAATTAATTATTAATCATATCACACCACACGTTAATGCTGAACTGATGCTGAAAGTTACTTTCCATCGTGGCGGGCGGATTTTCATCTGACCAACGATGTTCATTGTGACAGTTATTTACTCCATCACGACTGACTTGAGCCTCATCAGTGAACAAAATGTATTTGTAAAGTGTATGGCTTTCGTTTATTCAATTGCAAAAATGCAACAGCAAATCATTATCACTGTCCTAAAGATTCTGAACGCGCTGATTATAGAAATGTTTTAAACCATTGTTGTGAATGACTTCACATGCCGTAGTCTGATTAAATTAGAGACGGGTTGCGATGCGCCTTGTACTTACACCCGGCCTACGTTCTACCATATTTAGAATTTCTTCTTCCATTGCACCAGGAACAACTTGCCTCTCAGATGCAATTCTCACACTGGGAAACATTCCAGTATCACATGCATTGTTGAAAACTGCCTGGAATACATTTCTATATGGCACTCTTCTGTTCGGGAAGCAACGTCGATATTCAGTAATTGCACGATTAGCGCTACCGTTGCAATAGCCATAAATAAAAGTAATATTGTCAACAAAAAAGAATCTTAGAGAGATGATTACAGCTGGAAACATATTTTAATAAATTATTTTAAATTAAAAGCCTGGCGTACATAAGAATATTAAATTATTTTATTGAACCAATTTTTAAACATATTTACAATCGATATTTAAACAATATTTACAATCGATAGTGTGTCAATGTGACACAAGTGTCACATTGACAAGACAATTAAAAGTGTTCAGTTGCCACATTTACGGTGTGTTGAGAAAAATCTTCTTTGCCATCTAAGTAGTAAGCAAGCAACTAAACATAATTTAAATTTTAAAATGTAAATTTTTTTCGAAGTATTACGCGGAATTATAAAATTTAAAGTCTGTTGTAAAGAGAATTGTAAGAGCTTTCAAAATAAATATTACTCAACCCCCAATCCCATTTAAATATTTTGAGGGGATACTTATCCTTGCTTGGAGGTGAAAGTGGCGGAGTCAAAAATACCAGCAAAGAATGTCCCCCTTTAATCTAACATCGACGGGCCTGAACGTTTTTCTAGGGCTCTGTTTCGTTTTCATCTGGTCACCCTGTACATGTGTATATTTACAATTCTTGAAGCTTTGTATTCCTTTAGCAAAAAATATGTGAAATAATTCCCTAATTTTCATGGGAAATAATTATAATGCGAATGGCCAAGAATACAGATTTACATTTTTTCATGAGAATTTACGTCACTCGAGGGAATGCAGATAAATAAATGGAATGTATCTGTATAAATAAAGTATATTTAAATATTAAGGTCATCGCCAAGTCCGGATCTGAAATCTGCGAATGAATTGCGGGTTCTAGTTATATCCTAAATTCAATTTCGGCTAAACGGCATTATCCGAATGAATGTAAAACCGTGCTGAATACATTTCTACAATAGGTAAACGACTATCTCTCTTTCAGAATCAAGGGTTTGGTAATAGATACTTCTTCAGACGTAATCTGTTTTTATTCCTCGAACTTAATTGCTTGCGAATAAATTTATTGTGTTACGGCAGTAAATAAACTAAAGAACGTAATAAAAGTTAAATTGATTCATTCTTTATTCATTGGAAACTACCGGATCTTACAGGGTGCTGTTTCAAACGAATCGTAAGAAAATCCGATTCTAACTGACATCAACATAAAACTATTCTTCAAACTCAGGGTGACCATAATACAGGGTGAATCATAAAAGGTACTTTACCTTTTAATACGACATACCAACATCTCAAAAATTAAGTAAATTCAGATATGGGATCAAAATTGTGACAAGATTCACAAAATAGAGATTTCCAAGGAATTTCGGGCAATTTCAGGGTTTCCAAGGATTTCGCATTTAATAAAAATTACCTGAAAAAATACTATATTATACAAGGTGTCTGTAAAAGTTTGAAAAAAAACCTCATATTCCGAAAGCCAAAATATGATGGCCTAAATCAAGTTACCTTAGTCCAAAATTTTATAATTTCAGTTATACAGGGTGTTACACTTTTTTAGTTGTTTGTCAATAACTTTATTATAAATTGTAAATATATAAAACTTGGTAGTAGTGAGTTTTCTGACACAAAAAATTGAAATATGTCCTCGAATTTGCTGTCAACATACAGTACTTAACATGCATTTAAATGGTTATAAATTTTGTGTGCACTGGTGTATTCATTGTTTAATCAATAATACTTATTCTTTGACGGTTTTCTTCTTAAAGAAACGTCTCGAAGAACTGTTTTTTAGATAGGATTTTAAAGTTCTATTTCATAAACATACATCTTTTCACTTCTTTCATACTTTATTCAATTAAGTACTATCAAATTTTAGACTAAGGTAAATTGGGTTAGATTATCATATCCTGACTCTAGGAACATGTGGTAGCATTTTGTCTAGATCTTTCAGACAGTCTGTACTGGATGCACAGGCACCAAAAAGCTGTAACAATTTAAATGCATGTGAAGTACTGTAGGTGGTGCCTTGACAGCAAATCCACGGACAAATTTCAATTTCTCCTGCCAGAAAATTTATCTGTACCAAGTTTGATGTATTTACTACAATTTACAGGGAAATTAATTAATGGGACACACAGTAAGAGTAGATTCCTTACATCAAAATTATGGGATTACGCGAAACTTACCTTGGTCCATTTGTGGCTAATAAAAAAGTTACAGGGCGTTAAAGATCAAATTTTGAATTCGAAATTCTTAAAATTCTTAGAAGGTTTTCAAAGGATTCTTTTGAAAATTTGGATTAGGGGGTTTTCTGGGACGAGAATTTTGCTGTAGACGCTACGAAATGTACTCTTGGTTGATAAAAACTGGTTATAACTTTTTTATCAGTGTGTGTACGAAAGTTTTAATAGAAAAATATTGTTCTCCTATCTATTGTTCACAAATAAGGTATACTTGTTTTATGTCGATAAATTTAACCGTTTTCGATTTATTTCTTGTTTTGATAAGAAAAACTCTGTATAACCTTGTTAAAACGCCATTAAACGTTGAGGTTTTGCACCAAAACCAGTTACAACCATGCATAAAAAAAGCCGTCTTTGCATATACAGGGAGAACCTTAAATAAGTACAAATATTTTCACCAGCAGTACAGTTCACTGTGTAGAACACATAATGTTTTTCTACGAAAAAGATCAGGAATAAAAAAGTCAAATTTTAAACAAATTTCGTGATTTTTCAATAGAAAACTTGATGGCGACGACTGATGGTGGATGTGTACTCCGCAGCGTTGCCAGAGTTACACCTGTGTTTATACAGTATGCACCAAAAGTATGGAATAAATTCAATAAAAACGAAACAATTATTTTTTGGGAAAAATCCTCGAACAGGTCGATTTTTAATTTAAAAAATATATATTATAGCGTAAAATTCGATTTTACATTTGTTTTCAAGTAATTACATCATCGATTTTTTTTTAAATGGCAACACCATATTTTTTTCCTTGATTCTGAAAGATCGTTTAATTCTCTATCAGACAGTACTAAAATTTTGCCCTCTTACATAGGAAAGTTTTCGAGTAAATGACGATTGAATGTTAGAAAACGTAAATCAATTAAAACAAAGCAAAAACGTTATCAAGTTTAGTTTTTCGAATTCCATAGTTCTTTTATGGATCACGTAGGTGAAAATCTTTGCAAAGTGTCATTGTCACAACGACTTTCTAATAAGTATTGTAAGCGACATAGAAATTATTATTCAATTTAAAGTATTATGGCACATTTAACTGTTACTCAAAGAATTGAAATTTTAATTCTTATCGGATGTGGGAATATGACTAGAACTCAGCAGGAAGTTTGCGATTTATTTAATGAAAAATATCCAGATCGCCCTATCAGCCAATCAACAGTCAGTAAGGTAGAGTCTAAATTTAGAGAAACTGGCAATGTTGTAAATATTCCAAAACTTGGACGTCCAAGCATTAATGAAAATCAGAAACAGAACTTTCCTATGTAAGAGGGCAAAATTTTAGTACTGTCTGATAGAGAATTAAACGATCTTTCAGAATCAAGGAAAAAAATATGGTGTTGCCATTTAAAAAAAAATCGATGATGTAATTACTTGAAAACAAATGTAAAATCGAATTTTACGCTATAATATGTATTTTTTAAATTAAAAATCGACCTGTTCGAGGATTTTTCCATACTTTTGACGCATACTGTATAAAGTATTTTTAGTCAACCGGCCTTAGTTGTGGACCATGTCGGCTAGATGGCGGGACTATAATATGTGCAAAATCTCTTAAACGAGCCCTAAGCCAGTCACTAAATAGAGTAGTCAGTCTGACTTTGTTTTTAAAATAAAGTCACTCTGACTGTGTTTACCGGTTTCTCTAGAGCTCGTTTAAGAAATTTTGCACATATTATAGTGCCGCCATCTAGCCGACATGGTCCACGACTAAGGCCGATTGACTAACTATACTTTATATAAACACTAGTTACACTAATGACTTGGTATAGGCTTAAAAAAAGTTAATAGCTAGAAGTTTTAGACATGTCAAAGAATATTGAAATATGTTTATTTATAAAAACATTATTGGTCACCTCCTCCCCTTTGCCATTCCCATATTTCACCAATAAAGTATGTCCATGTATCTAAGTACATAAAATTGAAAATATAAATCAGATTCTCTACTCACAGTTATCAGAATTTGGTCATTATTCATTTTTACTACACTCCAACTGATTTATCACAATACATACTATTGTTATCACTATCACTACTTAATAAATATGCTTTAAGCATGTCAATCTTTTCACTGTTTGAATATTGCGCCAAATTTACTTAATTACACGGTATTTCACTAAAAATATTAATTAAATACACAAGACACTTAAGGGAAAAACATTGCATGTGAAAATAATAAAACGATTTTAATACATTTTATACATTAATGCTGTAACTTTTAAAATAAATGCATCAAGCACTGCATTACTTAAGGAAATCATTAACTTAGTTCGGTTTCAGAAGATGTAAAAGTATCTCATATTAACTTTCAATTTACGTGTCCAGAAATTATCAAATCTCTTCCCACAAATATTTCATGTTTTGTTTCCACTTGTACCTTGCCTTTGCCGTAGCTTATTCCTTTGCCCTCAGTGCACCGGTATCAATATAATCTCTTCGTCGTCCTCGCTATTAATCCTAAAGGATGGCGCTGCTGCAGGACATTTCACCTACTGTCCGTGTGCATACAACACCAGTTTCTTTTTTGCATGCGATTGACACTACTTTTAAATATTTTACTTTGCCTACTGCTGGTTATTTCATGTTTTGTGTTTACCTTTAAAAGAAGGTTGTGACCGTAAGGTGGAGTATTGTCAAGTTCAAACCACGTATTTTGACGAACCGTCAAAGGCCAAATCATTAAGTAAGTCCATGAAGGAATTTTGTATAAATAAAAATTTATTAAAATTTATGCAAAACTATAAATCTAAAGCAGGATAGAAGCTAACATTTGAATTTTCAGAAGATCTAACATAATCAGAATGAAATATCCAACGATTGTTTAATAAAATTTATGGATGAAGTTTATTAAGCACAAGATGACACTTTTAAAACAAAACAAAAATACGCGAGAAGATATATAAACCTCCGTTATACCATTTAATGCCACTGAATTTTGTGAAATGTTAGTTGCGAGTTAAAGTGTCTACCGATTTATTTTGCAGTCACGTGTTTATCCAGTATCCAAAGGCACAGAGGCGATAAGTTATTTCATTTCTTGATGGATTCCTGTAATTTTCTGTAGTTCTGCTGACACAGAACTCATCAGCTTAATAATTTTTGGGTATATTTTACTCCCAAACGTTCTAACGTTGCTTTCTACTGCGTAGCCTACTAAGATACAAAACATTGTTACAACTGCTCTGATGAATCAATTCAAGGCGAAATGTGCACAAAGAACTGCATTTCACAACAAAGCGGTATATCTTAATTTTTCACAGAAGGATTAATTTAATATAGTACGAAATTTGTTTTCATTTTTAGTCTCACTGGCCTTGGGAAATATTTATAATGAATCAATTGCAACATTAGCAGTGTTTGTAGTCACGTCAATATTCAGCTTTAGTAGATCGTATATACAGGGTGAGTCATTAATAATGGTACATAGCTTAAGGGCAGATTGTTAATGCTCTACATGCCTTATTCAATTGTTGCTCCTTTTCATTCTACAGGGTGTTAGAGTTGACATATTTTACATTTTACATTGACAGTACAGTATAACTAGCGCCCTCTAGTCGTGACCTCAACACTGTTTGCATATTCGTAAATGCCACCTCAAATAACATAAGACTACAAATTTTCAAAACAATCGGTCCATACGTTCTTAAAATATAGCAAAAAATCGAAAACATTTTTTCAACTTTAACACCCTGTAAAATGAAAAGGAGCAACAATTGAATAAGGCATGTTATACTCAATTGCTTTATTTTGACGTTAATAGTCTGCCCTTAGGCTATGTACCATTATTAATGACTCACCCTGTATGCACGATGGTTATCTGCCAGGTTTCATCAAGCAGAAATAAAATTCAGTCAACCGCAGGTATGTAATTTAATTCACCATAAGTATCCAGATCAGTCGACCTACAATAAGTATAAAGTATGAAAAAACGGGAAGTATAAAAGATTTGGCTGGATCAATAAGAATGATGAAAATGTTCATCAAAATGACCACATCGGTACTGAAAATCCTCACTCATTAGATCTATCTTAACCAACTTCAGCTTGTCGAATATCTCACAGAATTGGAAACCTCAGAAGTGGAATTCTCACAAAGCTAAAAGAACTATGAGCAGATGCCACAGACAAAAGATTAGGAAATTGGAAATGTATTTGAAAGACAACCCAACTTAAAAAATCATAAATTTGCATTGACAAAACAACTTTCTGCTAAATCAGGACTGTGTCCAAGCAAAATACTACATTCTGGTGACCTAAAATGCCTTATTGGAGCAAGAAAAACATCACACTGAGAATGAATTTGAAAAGTGACAATGTATACAGGGTGTCTCAAAATTAATGCAACCTAGTGCAAGAGTAAATTCCTTACGACAAAATAATGCGATGTTGCCAAACTTACCATATTCAAGAGTTCATGGTTAAAAAAATACAGGAAGCCAAAGTTAAAATTTTATTTTCGATATTTGTAAATAACTTTGTAAAAAATCCAAACATTCGCACACATTTGGAGAATGGGGTTTTTGGGAGCGCGAAATTCAGATGGGTACACTAAGCCGAAGCCCTCCGATTTCCAAAATATATGCAAATATTTGGATTTTTTAAAAGTTATTTACAAATATCGAAAATATAATTTTAACTTTCACAGCCTATAACACCCTGTAACTTTTGACTAAGGCAAGTTTGGCAACATAGCATTACTTTCTCGTCGTGATCTACTCTTACTCTATGTTGCATTAATTTCGGGACACCGTGTATATAGTAACAATTGATCTGTTTCTGCGTTTTGGAACATACTGTGTAGTAATCGATGACGAATCGGGTCGCCTTTTTTGGTAATTTTGCGGAATTTAACAACACCTTACAATCCCCTATACATTAATCACACTTTTATATGTATATAAATATAACCCGCATTGTCCATTAAGATATTAAACCTCGTATCATTTTTCTACATCACATTCTCGACGTCGAGAAGTGTAACATTGTCACAATGAATTTATATATAATTACATCAATATTACTTCACTTTATAAATTTTCGAGTACGAGTCAAAAAAGGCATTTTGCACACGACACATTTCTTCTGTTACCTCAAAAAGTATTGGGATAATTACTATTTCCTGAATATTTTGTTTCCGAGTATATGATTAAAAGTAAATAAATATTATTAAAGTGAAATTTGTTCATAAATCGATTGGCTTGTAGGTTCACGTCTACAAGAAACAGATAAACTAAAGAAACATCTTCACTCAGTTTAATCCTCACCAAGGAACTTTACTGGGAAAAGTAACAGTACTTCAATTTTACTGCCTACTAATGATCCAGAAGCCAAATAAATCCAGGTATTTCAATGGTTTACAGTTTTTTACTACTTATAATGCAAGATGAACCCTTGTAACAGACACTTTAGTTAAAAAAGTGCACCTTTCCGCTGTATCATTCAGCAACATATTCGCGTTTAATTCTCATCAGTCCAAGTATGCATGCCATTTTGGTCAAAACATTTACTTTAATTCAAGGTTAATTGTTATTTTTCATCACCTTAAATTTTTATAGTATGTATCCTCTTGCAAATGTTTAGAAATAACGATGATGTTATTTATTATACATTATGTAGAATTTTAACTGTCTTAAAGACAAGGAATTAAATGTCGATATAGTTTAACATATGGACGGCTTATTCTTCTTTTACAAAAATTAAGAGTTTGGTTTCATAAATTGTGTAGCCTTTTCGAGTCATATCTCTTTCACAGAAAGCAATATGTTTCAATTCTTAAATTTTTACAGCAACTTCGGGAGTTCCTCAAGCATCTAATTTAGGGCCCCTGCGTTTCTTATATTTTATTAAGGACCTCTCGTCTGAGTTCACTTGTAAGAAGCTATTATTTGCTGATGATTAGAAGCTATTTAGTAAAGTATCAGTCATTGAAGACTGTGAGTCACAAAATCAATTACAACTCTTAGGCAGCTGGTGCCCTAATAATTGTCTACAATTGAATATAATGAAATGAATAACATGTGACTACACATTGAATTCGGAAATGGTTGATAGGATAAACTCTATAAAAGACTTGAGTGTTTTGTTTGACTCACAGCCCCTACTCACTAAGGATATTAATGAGACCAACTCATATGCGTTAAGAATACTGGGCTGTATTATACGCAACTGTCAGTTATTTTCTAATGAAACTGCTTTAAAGACACTTTATAACTATTACATTAGATCTAAACTCGAATATTGTTCATTGGTGTGGTATCCGCGATATGGGAACAGAGTTGTTGGGGGCGTCATCTATGATTTCTGCACAGAACTTCCTTCAAATTAGTATAGTTTTACACCACATATTATAGATATTTATACTAAGTTATTTCATTCATCATAGGAAAGTAACGATGCCATATTTCCCACAATTATTAAGATCTACGACATTTTGAATTTTTTTATTGATAATGAGCTTCAAATAACGTAATACAAATGCAAACATGTGTTAAGAAATGTAAATTTTATACAATAATTGGAAATAAATAATATGTTTATTTATTTCTACTTTCTACATATAGAAGATATTTTATTCGAAAGTTACATATATAAAATGTATGGAAAGACGAATGAAACATTATTTTTCAAAAAGAATAAATTTCATGTTTTTTATAGTTGAATTTTATGTTAATATATAATAAAAATGAGAAAAATAAATACATATATTTTGACAGGTACGTATAAATACTTAAATATATAAGTATTTTTTAAAATTGAACAGAAATAGGTATTTAATATTGTTGTTTAAAGTCGTAACTAAAATCTTTATAATTAATTTAAAGCCATTCTCTATCATAATCTGACAATAATGCATTTGGTTCGGATTCGGTGGATCGCAGATCAGCCGAATTTTCAAATTAACTTTTATAACTTGTTTGGATGATTTGTATCTGTCTTTGTTGTCCTATCCAATGCAGGTGCACTTGCAACTTAAAAATATATATATTTACTTATAATATTCATTTCATACATTGCATAATATATGTTGTATTAGGTCCGCAACAACTAATTTTTGAATATTAAATTGAAAAAACTGTAGTGATGGAAAGGAAACTAACTGTTGTGTGCCTGACTGTCAAGATAAAATTTGAGGGCGGTAAGTTATTTTAATAGTTTTAGATTATTCTATAAATATAACATCATTTTATTTGTTTTTAGTTTTTCACTGCCTACAAGTGTATAGAGGTGAGAAGCATGTGGATGGAATGTATTGGAATGAATTAGAAACTACGTAATTTATTATTAAGCTAATCATTATTATGATGTCTGGTTTGATAAAAGTGGAAAACTATACCTAATTTTAATTTTAACTCGTACATTTGTATTCTAGATACTTTGGCGACTATGTTTTTAAAATAAATTATCTTAATATGTGAAAGCACTGTGGGGCCAATTAGAATTCCTAGTAAAGTGTATAATAAGTAGAAGGAGCCAGTTGTATAAAACATCAAAATATCTACCAAACCCTCCAATGACAATTGTGAATTTCCTGAACCATCGCAATATGTTGCTGCAGGGTCGTCAAGACGAAAAACTAAATTTGGGTTCAAGTAACGTAAAAATTCAACGTAAGTATGTAATAATTATTTAAAAAAAGGATTTCAGGATCTAAATTAGGCTAATTTTAAAATCTATCAATTTGTGCTATTGAAAGTATGCTTTCTTAATAAATAAAGCAATTTTAATCATTAAAATTATATTTTTTTTTCAGATACTGTTAGAAGATTTAATTTAAAAAGTTTGGTAATTATTAAGGAAATACAACTTTCTTCAGAGGGCAAGATGATTCTTTATGAAAGAATAAATAAATTGAAATGTAGGTATTATTCATGAACAGATTATTAGGAAAATTAAACAATTTCAAAAAATGTTCTCCATATAAATTTAAAAATGTAATGTTCGACAAGTAAGCTTATGTATAGTAGAAATTATTTCCGAGTAAGGAGCAACTAAACGGAGGGAGGAAATTATAAAAAAAATCTAGAAACAAAGAAAGATATTGGTTGTGTTTTATGAAAAAAACATGAAAATTACAAAAACATGTAACTGTATACTATTTGCACGAGTACAATTATGGCTAGAATTCAGACGACTTATACGTCACACAATTTATTGTCAACATAATTTTCGATAGTTTGTCGTGTTATAACAATCATTTTTTTAAATTTACTGTAATATATAGTGCAAACATTTAGTGTAGTATAATATAATTTTATTATTCGCAGTTGCAGTTTCTTAAATATTTTGATGAAGATATAATGAATTATCTTCGTATGCCGTAAGTCCTGTGAATTTTTGCCGCAACTTTATACTTTTATAATGTGTATTTTATTTGTTACAATGATTTTCATTTATCAGATGTGTTTGTTTTAAATAAAAGTGTCATGAATTTTGAGGTTTTTTAACAAATAATGTAATTCCACTTTAATGTTAACAAATTTGATACATAAATAGTCAGGTTAATGTTTCCACATTACCCTGACTATTTTGTATTAAATTTGTTAACATTTTAAATAATAAATTATTATTTAGTACGGATATACACTCATAAATAACGCAATTTATAGTTATCTATATTGCCTACTTCAGAAAAGTTCTGTGCAGAAATGTTAGATGGCGCAGCAAACACTCTGTTCCGTCTTCAACAAGGATAGAGTGGGCTATCTATTCTTGTTTAATCTGTGATGCTTAGGCGCCGATCAGACGTGATCAATGCGGTCAACATTCGCGTCAGTACGAGAGATGATGGGAGCTCCTTCACGTGGATTCCCGAGTGTTTTTTCGCTAGATTTCACTAAAAATTGAATCACAAAACGTTGCTTGTAATTTGAGTCACTGATTTTCCCGACGCCACTAATAAAGTTACTTCCAAAAAATACACATAAAACACAAACCATACGTGCTATTGACATCAACCTTGGACTGAAACTAGAAAAACGTTGACGAACGAGGCAGTGTTGCCAGTTTCAGAGTTATAACTAAATTCCCGGAACTTAATTGCCACACCTCGTATATTTAAGACGTCTGTGTATTTTAAAATATGTAATACAATTAAATTATTTTAAAATTTCTTATTGACGCTACTGACTTTGCAGGCGAAAATCAGTATCTAGTTACAGTATGTCTAAATATGTAAGTAAATCAAAAGTGAAGCGGAAATACCAATCAAAAAGTAAAGTGAAAAACTTTTTAATGGCTTAACGAATGGCTGTTACCCTGTGTAAAATATACGTGTTGTTAGCTTGAACGTAACAAAAGCACGAAAGTGTTTTCGAATAGTTTAGTACCTCTAACCTTATTACCTAATAGTCGCTTTCGGTTTTATGAAGATATAAAGCCATATTTTATAACGGTTAAGTATAGTTCAAAAACTTATGCCCGATTTTTGTGGCTGTGTGGTTTTATTTAACAATTGCCTCCTCGAAATTATTATTTGATATATGCTTTAGTGTCTCTAAATCTTTATTGAGCACAGTGGCGTGCCGGATTTTAAGATAACAGGGATATTTTGGCGAGATTCAAATTTAATGTAACGTTCATTTTTACATAGACGTTCCCCTGTATAGTAATTTGCAGTGTAAAATATCATTTATAATAATTACTATAAATTATAAATATTGTTTTGAAAATTATATTTAAAGATATTTATTTTATGTTACAGATCACCGTAAGCAGCAGGCATTTTGCCTCTATCAGAGATTATATCAGTTCAGAAATATAGGTTAAGAATAAATAATTAATATCCGATCTTATTGGTGCATTCAGGTAGTTGGTCATAATTTATTTCACACACGTGTCAAGTTAATTATCTATTTGTATATATTTACAATCAGTTCAGTACGGATCACATAAATATGTAAATTTCTAAGGTTGGTAATAACGATTTCATTTAAGTTGGCACGATAGGTACACCTGTTGAAAATAACGAATACGCTAAGCTTTTGCTCTGCAAGCTGCCACGCGGGTCGAGCGTGATTTTCTAACCTCTATAGCGCGAATCGAGAACTCCAAAACCACGAGATTTTGGAGCTTTAAGGCTGGACATACATTAGTCAAACTGGTTCAAATTGGACTTTGGGTCTAAGTTGGAAAACAACTCTGAGGAACCAATAAGATGGCAGATAGTGGAGGTCAAGGTTTATTTCGAGGGCTACGGCTTGAGACACTAAAATTTTCATTAGGATTATTTAATTTATTCGACAGACAGATTTTCTTTAGATAAGAATTTATTTGTTTTGTGACTTTGAGCCATATTGAAAATCTGCAACCATCATTACGTTTTGGTCATTATAATATTATTGTTTTTTTGAGGCTTAGAGCCACATGTAAAACCACTATTAACTAACTATTTAATTTTATTATTTAAAACAGTGTAAAGGACAAAATAGCTATTTTTTTTTTATGAAAATATTAGTTGCTTGTTAGAATTAATATTTAAATTTTGTTGAATATTAATGCCCGTAGTTATTTTTTTGGCCAATCACAATTTGATAAATGAAACATTATTTTAACGGTTGGTGGCGCTCAACAATTAACATCTAAATAAAATTTATAAAAATTATTCATACATTTATTCGGAACCACGACCTAGCTCTCAGACCGGGTGACATTAAAGAGAGATCAAAGAGAGGTGACATTAAAAATCATTCAATTATGAGATGAATGCCTAGTATTGAAAGACCTTTTACATCTAACCAAAAGCTATAAAAAACTCATATGAAAAAATAAACTTGCTGACCTTACTCTACTAACTCTACTAATTTTAAAATATTTGGTTTTAAAATCAAGAGCAAAATATTACTTGAAGCAGGCCATCCCCATTTTTGATCTTACGTGCGACGCCTATGACTATATTTACACCTCGCAGTGTCAAAATAGTAACTTTATAACTAAGTTTTTCTTTAATTTAATTGAGTATTTGCTACACTTCCGAAAAAATAAGGATTATTTGAACAAACCCTTGCGCCAAAAGGATCAGTCAAGGGTTATTTTTGAAACTAAGTTTGCCTAACTAAATAATTTCACACTCAAAAAGCAGGTAAGTAAAAAATAATAAAAATCATATTACTATAGCGCACAAGTTTGACAGTTTAAAATATGTTTATCTGCTTCTGCGTTAAATGATTTTTATTTTATTGCTACTTACTTCTTGATACAACCGTAGCCAACAATGATCGATGTTTACTGAACAGTTTGACGCACATTTATCTCCGTTCAACAAAATAATCGCGGTCACTTTTAATTTTCTTTTTGTTGCGCTATCATCCTTCTCTAAAATTTTTGCCGAACCCCATTGAATCAAATGACCGTTTTCCCAGGCGTGTTCGCAAATTTTTGATTTTTCAAATTTCCAGTTTTTTTTTATAGTTTTTACGTTCCTCAACTTTAACATTCATAGGGTGAGACGTTTCTCCACCAATAATGTTTAAAGGTATAGTGTTATACAGTATGCGCCAAAAGTATGGAATAAATTCAATAAAAACGAAACAATTATTTTTTGGGAAAAATCCTCGAACAGGTCGATCTTTAATTTAAAAAATACATATTTTAGCGTAAAATGCGATTTTCAAATGTTATTTGTTTTCGAGTAATGACGTCATCGATTTTTTTTGAATGGCAACACCATATTTTTTTCCTTGATTCTGAAAGATCGTTTAATTCTCTATCAGACAGTACTAAAATTTTGCCCTCTTACATAGGAAAGTTTTCGAGTAAATGACGATTGAATGTTGGAAAATGTAAATTTTATCCAATCGACCAAAGGCAAAGGTATGAGTTCCGGAATTTAAAAGTACATGAAAATACCAATGTCTCAACTGAGACGTACAAAACACGATTTTCCGGCCTTTAAGGGTCATTTTCCTGGTCCCGAACAAGGAATTTCACATGGCCATAAACCTGTCAAGCACAGTCTAAGCTACAGGAATTAGTACATGAAAATCCCACTGTTGCAATTGGTATGTCCGAAATATGATTTTCCGGCCCCAATGGGCCATTTTCCCGCACCCAAACTGGAAATTTCAGCTTTCCAAAAACTGTTCGAGCATACTCTAAGGACTAGGATTGAAAAATACATGAAAAACCCACTTTTGCGACTGGTACGTCCGAAATATGATTTTCCGGCCCCAATGGGCCATTTTCCCGGACCCAAACTGGGAATTTCAGCTGACCAAAAACTTTTCACACCCAGTCTCAGGTCCAGAATTGAAAAACACACGAAAATACCAGAGTCGCGACCGGGACGTATAAACAGGATTTTCCCGCCCAAGAGGTAATTTTCCCGGACCCAAACCCGGAATTTCAGTTAGCCATAAACTTTTCGAGCACAAATCCGGCTTTAGCTCAAAAATTCAGCGTCGACTTCGCCTTATCCCGGGAACCGCATTTCAGGCCATTTTCGGCCCAGGGGCCAATTCCAGACGTGTAGGCCCAATTCTGAGCTCGGGATCGGATTCAGCGTCGAAAAATGCATGGAAATACATATGTCACTCTCTTGTGTATGAACTTTTTTTTTTTGTGGGGCTGTGTAGTAGTTCAATAACAGTTTTCGAAAATAAACAAGCAATCCATCAATTACGTTGCTAGAATTATGTTACTTTGATTTCGTATCTGTCAAATGAACTAAGGCTTACGGAAACATGCACATTTCATCAATTAAATGAGTTTGATTTATTTACTACAGCTCTTCCCACAACATGTTTGTATATTTCTATTTCCAAAATACCCTTATTTGCTTCGGTTAATTTACAAACACATATTTACATTCTGGCACTAGCAAAGCATTGCAGCTGCAAAACCATTTTTAATTTTTTACTTCCAACGTTTTTAATTTGGCCAATCTATAAAGTTTATCAGTTGCGGTTCACAAAATCCGGGCTATTGTACTTGTAAAAATGCATTCGTATTTGCTGTTCAAATCATCTGGCCTGTTGCACAAAATTTTTCATTTATAATGGAAGTTGGTAGGAGGCGTTCATGAATTATATGGCACATAGAAAACATCATTTCAAAAAAATCGTCAAAAAAGAGCCGAGAAGTGTTACAAATCAAATACAAATATTTTATAAAACATAATTTTTCATATACAAGGTGTTTTTTTAAGAAGAAGTAGAAAATTCAGGGGTCTGTGGCCAAAAATACGGGCATAATATTATAAATAAAATAGGTCTTGCTTCATACCTACTGCTATACTAAATATGCACACCGGTTAAATTATCTCAAGCGATTTAGAAATTAAAAACTGATTTTTTTTTTTGTAATTTTTGACACGCTGTAGCTGGACAATGGCTGTCCTGAAGCCCCACATGTATATAATAAAAAACCCATCCTTATTTTTGGCCACAGAATACGCTCTTGAATATTTGCCCTCTATTTAAAAAACATCCTGTATAAGATGAGTATTCAAAATTGACGAAAACCTTAGAATAATTTTTAACTTAAAGATCTTCTAAGGGGAGGTCACAAAAATGCTTTTTGCTAGGTCTAAAATTTTATACACCCATATTTTGGTTGGATTTGAGATTTCGAAAAAACTTTACATGCAAGAATTTATTCAGTTATTTGAGGTCTACGTTGTGTAAAATGAAAAGTCGTTACTTGCGATGTATTTTCTTGTTAATAGACAAAATAATAAAAAATATATACGTTATCGAGTTTTATGTGAATCTCTATAGATGCCATTCGGTACTAAAAATGCATGAGTTATATCGGTGTTACCGGTAAGCACTTTGTAGCATTTTTTTGCGTGATCTAAGCGGCTTCACATATTCGGATAATGTCTTCTTATAAATATCGAGAATTGGATTGAAATGTAGTTTGTTGGGATACGCCACATATTTTTCACCGTTTTGGCATCGATAAAATACGTTTAAAGGTAGCAGGATATACGTAAACGAATCAAATATATTTCACGGACGATGATTCTGAAGTAAAGCTGACCGGCACAGTATGAATGGGATTCTGTAAGACCACCTACAAACCGACATGTTTACTGGAAAGCAACCGATATCCAGAATAGCCGCTTACGGATGCCCTATGTTTATAGCCATATTTATTCCGAAAAATTTATTTTGATTACCACAATAGGTAATATTTATGCCTGGCTGTCTCTCTAAAATATATAGCGGAAAGAAGGTTGCAAAATTTGAATACGGACTCGTGTTTTATGGGAGTTCATGTATCAAGCATATCCAGATTTGAGATTTAATCCTAATCTATATTAAGCCTCTTCGTTACACAAATTTTTATGGGGAATGAATCAAGTGGTTTTACTTTTTATTAAATAACTTACGGTATAATATTAAATCATGAAATTTTGGTCAGTCACTGAATTTTTTATGCTTAACAATATGCAATAGCAAATGTATATGTAAAATGTATATGATATTTTTACATACAAAGGTATAGTCTATATCATCGATATAAGGAAATATAAAAAAATTCAAAAGACACCAATCATAAATAGTGAGATAGAGTAGTGCAATATAATTTCAAGCAATTAACATAAAAATCATTTGTGGATATATGCACAGTACATTAACATAATTCTATACAGGGTGGCCAGATGAAAACGAAGCAGAGCCATTTTCAGGAACTGCGTCAAGATTGTAGAAAAACCCTCAGACTCGTCGATTTTAGATTAAAGGGGGTATTTTTTACTCCGCTACTTACCGTACCCCTAAGCAAGGGTAAGCATCACCCCAAAATATTTAAATGGCACTGGGGGTTGAGTAATATTTATTTTGAAACCTCTTACAATTCTCTTTACAACAGACTTTAAATTTTATAATTCCGCCCAATACTTAATAAGAATTTTGCTTTTAAAGTTTAAACTTATGTAGAGACAATTATTAATGGTAAGAATGTCAGTCATTCGGGTTAAGTACGCCAATGGTATAAATTTAGTATTTCTTGCGTTACATTGGTTTTTAGCGATTTGTTATCACTTTCTTAAAAAGCACAATTGCAAAAAACAGGAATGAATAATATACACACACGTAACGTAAAATTAGTGGATTCCAAATTTATTTTCTAGTATTATTTGGAAGCGTTGGTTGGTAGTTTGTTTAATTGTGTTTTTGAAATTTAAACACTATGGTTTATTCCATTGCGGAAAGGGTAGATATCATTTCGCTTTACTTTATGAACAATAAATGTGCGAATAGAACAGCTCAGCTATTTAATGACCGCCATTTGCAATTTTGTGAAATAATGAGTGAGCGAGCAGGGAATGATCCACAATTCCTTTTTAAGATTTGTTTTCTGATAAATGCAGTTTTTTCTTGAACGGGACGGTAAATCGTCACAATTGCCGCTATTGGTCAGATTCAAACCCAAGAGTTTTTCACAAGGTGCATACACAGCAACTGGAAAAATTAAATGTATGGGCTGGAATTTTTGGTGACCGGCTGGTGGATCCTTTTTTCTACCTGGTAATTTGACTGGTCAAACGTATTTGCAATTACTGGAAGACGCTACTGACCCTGCCTTGACTGATATTATAGAAAATATTCCAGAGCATGATGAATATCATTTAATCTCCTCCGCATTATGCGGAATTGGATTGAAAAAAGACGCAGCATTGAGTGGCCTCCACGACCACCGGATTTATCGCCCCTTGATTTTTTTTCGTGGGGATACCTAAAAAGTAAAATCTATAAAACACAGCCAACGTCGCTGCAAGATTTGAAGAAATTATTAAAGTATAGATAGTATAAATATGTATATATACAGGGTGATTCATTAATAATGGGACAGATCTTAAGGGCATGTTGCTCACCTCAAAATAGAGCGATTAAGCCAAATATGCCTTATCCGAATGTTGCCGAGGTCAGCAACATGCCCTTAAGCTATGTCCCATTATTAATGAATCACGCTGTATAATCAATATTTTGCAGTAGATAGTAATATTTACTGAACATAACAAATATATAATTTTGTTCCTGGAGCACTTGGAAACGGTTTGAAACTGTCAGAAATATCCAACTAGTTAATTCTTAAAACGAGTTAATTTAATGCAAGAAATAATTGGACTGATAGTTTCAAACTGTTTTCATCTGCTGGAGGAACAAAACTTATATTTAACATGTAGAAATTTGTTTAAAACAAGGAACATATTTCCATATTTTGTGAGAATTTCTGTGATAATATTGATGTAAGTACCTATGCTATATTTTCGGGAAGCTATAAATGCAGTATCACACAATGTGCATTTAAAAATGCTGTTTTTCTTAAATCACCTCCAGATTGTTTCTCATACACTATTTTACAGCACAAATAGACAGTTCACATGTTAGAAATGTCTCGTACTACTTTAATTTCAACTGCACTTCGATATCTATAACTCACATGATTGTATAGACAAGCCGACCATTACTGAATCGTGACGTTGTAGGTGCATGCGTTGGAATGTGTTTACCATAACTATATCTGTAAAAATACATACATACTCTGTGAACAACAGGACTATTACACGCCTTAGGTATGATTTCAATTAATATTGTTCCATTTAAGTATTTAAAATTTTAAAGAAATTCTACACCTTTAATGACACAAATAACAATGAAATGTGTAAAAATTACAAATTTGTTATCTTAACAAAGTTATTGTGAGAAAAGTGTAAAATTATATACAATCCCGAGTGGTTTTGTGTTGAAATGTGTAATTATTTCTTTTTTTACAGTGTAAAACTTCTGTTTCAGGAAATACAAAATTGAAACTCAACAACTAAGTTCACATCGGCCCAAATTCATTCACGGAACCAGCATATGTTTGCTAAAACGTGCCGCTGCTTCAATTTTTATTCCGTATATTATTTAAATGTTATGTATGCAAAATATTTAAATCTAATTTAAATACCCCGAAAGCAGATGTTTCGCGTATATGGTGGAATATTTTTTGATTTTGCTTTATTTAATCATGCAATAATATGCCCATTTCAACTGCTGATTTGACAGAAACAACTAATGACGTCATCAATTATATTTTTTACGGAAACACCCAAATTTTTCTCCTGTTGAAAATATTTCTTTTTTCTAAACTTTTATTAGAGAAATTTTTCTATATTACCTCCTGTTTAAAAGTTTTAAGCTATATCGTCCTAATGAGTCTCGAAAAAATACCACCTAAAAATCACATTTCTCGAAAACAATTCATTTTAGTAATAATAACAATAATAATAATAATAATAATAATAATAATAATAATAATAATAATAATAATAACAAATTTATTTGTCCAATCAAACCAATTACTGGAAAAAGTTTACAAAGTAAATAAATAAATAAACCAAAATTGAGAATAATTAAGAAACAACAATACAAAACAAGCTAACACGAGTACAAACAAAATTATGTATTACTGATATAACTAAAGGTGGTATATAATACTTTCAAATTGCAGTGGAAAATGTCACATGAGGTGCATATTTTATTATAATTGCATGTCATTGAATATACAATAAAATATTAGAGTTGGCAATCGGGCAGTTCGAGGAGTGCGACTAGCTACTCTATTTGCTAAAAAGTATACGAAATTTAGGATTTGAGGAAAATTGATATTATTACTCAGAAGTGAATGTAAAATCTTTAAACTGTAAAGGTTCCTCCTAAACTCTAAATAATTAAAATTGAAACGAGTAATTAATTTCTTATAATCACATCCCCTGTTGGGATATACGCCGTCGACATGAAATGCTAGGATTATTAAAACAATTTTTTAACGTATTCAACTAATTGATGTAATAATTGTATATGGATTCCAAATAAGGCAACAATATGAAGACCAGTTTTATTAGAACTTCGTTATCTTCAAATACACGACCTTGTATTACTACGAATCCCAAACGCATTAAAGAAGCAGAAATTCAATTTATTGTCGAAGCATACACCCAAATCTCTAGTCATGTTACTGCGTAATAAAACTTCATTACCTACATTGTAATGAAAAAGAATAAGATTTGTTTTACGTGTATATATTACTTTACATTTCGATATATTTAACTGTAACTTGTTCTGAAGCCATACAGTAATATAAACTATTAACGCATTCACTGCCAGGGCGGACAACCGTGTCCTCTACGTTATAGCACAGTATAGGGAGACCAGTAAAACACTCGGGCCGAAATAATAAGTCGCGCATAGCAGCTCGCGCATCCATTTCAAGCTGCAGAGACCTCAGTTTACATCCAACTCTGGGAGTGCGAACATCGGTTATACAGAGCCGTATTAAAGCAATATTTTGAGTCTGATCGAGGAACGAGTCGCAGCGCAGCAGTTAGATGTTTAAATATATCATCTATAAATAGTAATTTAAGTTTCTTTAAATTTGCTAAAGACATAAATAAGTAATCTATAATATACTGTACAAACCATAAATGATATTTTACTGCTATTGCCTTACCTATTAACTTATTTCTTAAGTATAACATTGGAATATAAATACTTCTTATGAAAATGAAGTTTAAAATATACATATTTATATTATTCACAAATACAAATTTTTATTTTAGAGCAAAGTTCTGTGCAGAGGCTTCTAATAGAGAAGATTTATTAGAAAATCTGCTCAGGATTAGTAATAGTTCATACAAACTATGTCAAATACATTTTTAAAATAATATGTTTTCTAACAATTCGCGCAATAGATTACGCAAAGAGGTCGTTCCAACGTTTCCTGCACAAGACGGCTCATCTTCAAATTATGTAGATGATCATATTTCTTGTAGTCACTATAATGAGAGTCTCAAAATAAAATAATTAAAATTATTTTTTTTTCCAAATTTACATTTTACTGCACTTTTATTCCCAATTTAACAATTTTCAAAGTTAAGTAAACATAATTTCTCTGTTCTGAAAAATAGTTGTCTTCTGGTTTATGTAGATCATTTAAGACGAAAAAAAATCATAATAAATTATTTGTCCACTAAACTTCAAACGTCAAATTTTAAATTTAAAAAAATCCCAAAAAAAATGTATATATCACTAATAACAAAAAAAGGAAGTAAATAAATAAAAATGTTTTGTAGTGCAATAATATATATTTTAAACTCTTTTTTTTTAAAGAGTCCAAAGAAGTAAATCATATTTTCAAACTGTATGTTAGTAGCAGTAAATAATGTATAGTACATGTTGAATTACCCATTTATAACTGTATAATGAATTATTACATAATGTGGATAGATATAACGTAAACTTTCATGTGGAATAACTACGCTTTCACGCGCAAATAAAAATTTCTTATTCCGGTCCTGATCACCGATTCTGTCAATTCTATCGGATGTGCTATCGCACTCACATTTCGAGGTCACCGCAGAAACTGAAAGCAGTTCAAAGTGCCGACAATGGAGTGAAACTGCTGGTCTACCTATGCTGTGGTTATAGATTGACTGCGCCAGGGCGGACACCGGTGTCCGCCGTGTTTAGTAGATATTATTTCCCAGAAACCGCCTATTTTTGTGAATGATTTCGTTAATAATTATCCTCTTTGACTCTTTAGAATGGCATACTGACTATGGTTTATTAATAAAAAGCTTTGTTTAAATTGTATGGACTGTGTCCGCCATTGTGACCGCTGTGGCGCGTAATTTTTTTTTAAAACAGCTATACTCTAGGCGCCAGGGCGGACACATTTGTTTTTTAAATGGAAATTATAACATTTTGAATAACTGAAACTTTATTGTTTTATTTACAAAAACATAGTAAGTACATAATTACCAATCATATCACAATCACTATCCGATTCCGCGTTACTATTGGTTTCCACGAGGGACATAGTATGTTTTGTTCTGGTGTTCATTGTCACGTTTACATCGACCACTCCGAAAATTTGTTGCGAAATATCACTAACGAAGTGTCTAGTACGCTAATTTACTCAATAGTGACGACGCAAAGACGTTTGGCGCGCGATGCTGACTGGAAGAAACACAAGTCAGGACAACAACCGAGCGTGTCCGCTGATATATTTGTGCCCGCTGTGGCGTGGTAAAATGTAATATTTGTGTCCGCCCTGGCGTGGTGAAATGGAAAAATCTATTTTTTTTCCTAGTGCGCCAGAGCAGACACCGGTGTCCGCTGAGCCGCTCTTACGGGTGGCGTGCTAAGAAAGTTTTATGAAAACTGGCTTGGCAGTGAATGTGCTAATAGACGACAAAATTTGTATATCATCAGCAAAAATCAACGTATTGCAAGTAACAGAGACATTAAGAACATTGACAAATAATGAAAAAAGTAATGGCCCAAGATTAGACCCTTGAGGGACACCTGACGTAATAGGATAAACCCCAGATTTGAAGCCGTTGTAGGTAACATAATTGTAAGGATTAGATAAATAAGATTTTAATAACTGTACCGCATTAGAAATGAACCTGTTAGCAGATAATTTGTACTGCAATATTTTATGGTGTATGCGATCAAAAGCCTTTGAAAAATATGTGTATACAACATCTACTTGGCCTTGCACATCTAATACGTTTGACAAAAATTGTGTCATACAAGTCAAATTAGTGTTAGTTGACCGTTTTTCCATGAAGCCATGCTGATCTGGCGATATTATGTTTTTAAAGTGAGGATAGATCCGGTTATATAGTGAGATATCAAAGGCCTTTGCAAAATTACACAAAAGCGTAATAGGTAGATAGTTTTGTACACAAGATGGGTCACCACTTTTTAAAATAGGGCACACGCTAGCCGTCTTCCAATCTTCAGGAAAAATGGCGCAATGACAAGTTGAATATTGTTTGTAAAGGATAAGCTAATACTTGGGCGCAATCTTTAATAAAAAAAAACCTGGAATTAAATCGGGTCCACGCGTCATTTTATTTTTAAGTTTCTTTATGAAATTTATTATCTCGATTTCAGAAAAAGCATTTATAGAATAGTGGGTACATTAATATCAATATCAATGTTTCGACTGGCATCAAAGGTGTTATTGGATTGCAGAAAAACACTGAAAATATTTTTTGAATGATTCGACAATATCGCTAGGATTGTTATGCAGCATCCACATTCTCGGCGAGACAGAGATTGGTCGAGCACGAGTCTCGCCGAGAGTGTGGATGCGGTATTAAATTATTGGTTTTCACTATCTCACATAATACCGAATATTCTACTGACACCTCTTTTGTAATTAATGCATTACCAAAATTCATTATCTATCAGCAAGAATTTTTGCTTGATCTCTTGATTGTTTAGGCTATCAATGTTCTTATATTGTCTGTGCCACCGATAAAAATATTCTTTTTGTTGTAGGCAGTTTTTCAACATAGAACTGAACCAAAATTGATATTTTGTTTCAGTTGTTATGTACTGAGGCACAAAGGCGCCGACATTTTCAAAATGTTTGGTATAAAATAACATTAACATTCCTGAACGCATTCAAAAGAAATTAAATTTGTTGAGATGAATTAACGGTGAATTATCGTAAAATACATCACATGAGTGTCTTAGCAAAACAAGATCAAGTATTCGGCCATTTAAGTTAGTGACATTACTATAATTTAGATCCAGAAAATTTATAAAGATACACGACACGACTCTTTGGAAATCTCCTACAATTACAAAACTTTCAAGACTACGCAAATATTGTTCAAAATGTTCAAGAAATCACTCTAATATAAAACTATTTGTATCAGGGGGAATACACAGAGTAAATATGGAGAATACACAATGCTGCAAAAACAATTTAAGGCCGACAATGTCGATAGAAGGAAAATCAGATCTTAGACCAGACAAATCAACAGTATCAATGGTGAAATAACTTTTGCTTGGGATAAGAACGCCACCACCATGGGATAATCCAATTAGTTCAAAATTACGATCAGGCCTATTTACAATAAAGTTGTTTAGAAACAATTCAGAACTTGAAATGTCATTGGATAACTAGGTTTCAATTAAGCACACGAAGTCAGTTTGGCACACACTAACATTAGAGAAAAAAAATCTGTCTTGGTATTCAGACCTCGTACCTATGGTATTGAAAGCAAAAATGGATGGAACTGCTGGACTCCCTCAGTTTACCGTAACAATTTGGGGAACACTACGTACAAATTTAATCCGTAAGTTGTCTCACCGCCAGCTTGCCTCCGCTGCAGTTCCAATTTCAAGGATTTTAAGTAGTTCAGTTGCTTTGGAGTCCTATCGAAACAAATAAATATCCGATTTAGATTGTTGTTATTAGCTTTGGCTGATTTGAGATTGCGGATGACGTCATGAACAGAAGACTCGTTCTCAAGATGCATTCTAATCGGAGGAGGCTTATTGTTGAAAACCTAGGCGAATAATTCTTTGATCATTGGAAAGATCAGCGTTTGCAGACACCTGGTTGATGATTTCTAAAACTTGGCGCTTTTCATTATCCGATCTTGTGGTTTAATCAATATTAGAAAATAATTAAGTTGCATTTTCTATTTTGTCTGTCCTCGAATTTGCGCATCATTTCCTCAAAATTGGTATCTGTTAAATTAAAGTTAAATCTTGCTTGTCCTTTGATTTTAGCTCACGGAGATCTTCTTGTAAGCTAAGTATAGCAGCTTTGAGGTTATTGATGTCTTGTCCAAGAACATTGCAGTTGGAACAATTCCACGACAGACTTTTGTTTTTGGCATTAATTGATCGAACTTCAGACTGACTCAAACCCTTTTATCAACAATAACCAAGAGTACTTTTTTAATCTAATATTGAAGCTATAGTCTGTTAACAAATGAAAGAGAGTAAAGCTTATTAGGTATGAAAATCGTAAATAAATGTAGTACTGATGCTTATATACAATATTTTTATATTATATATTATCAGTATAGATGAGGTGTACTTTTAAAAAAACTTTGTGTGATCGAACCGTACTAAATTGTAGCAGGTAGCTAAAATTTAATCCCCGACAATCCGTCTTTGTCTATGTCGCTTCAATTTCTCGGTCCATTTCTCTTATAAGTAAACAATATCAAAATAGCATTCCAAAACATGAGGCAACTTTAAGCATCATAACCGGGTTAAGAGGGTTTTTAGTAATTCAAATAAAATTATTCAATATTATTATCAAAATATTTATTTAAATTTAATGAATAGACTTTTATTCCACACAAAAATATATGTATTTTGAAAATTCACATTATGGTGAGTAAATGTAGTGTTGTATAAATGTACAATAATGAAAATAAAAAAGTAGCTATATTAAAATTCATTCTCTGAATATTCTGATGAATTATCTTCGTCTCCTAGATTGATAACGATAGGTTCCACAGTAACGTCAATTAAATTATCGAGTTCCCACATTTTCTCCTCTTCTTTTTGTACATGATGTATACATCTTTGCCAGTTATCTGCAGTTACCCGTTCCAATAATTTTTTTAACAAAATTTTCACGTCACTTAATTTAAACGTCGTATTGTTTCGCGCTACATCTCCTTTTACCTGCGCCCAGACTAATTCGATTGGGTTAAGTTCACAGTGATAAGGTGGTAACCGTAGTACCGTTATTTGGCGATTTGTTGCCATTTCATCGATAACATATTTTTTCTGATCTTTATTAAGATTGACAAGTGTCAAAAGTTCCTTTTTCACCATATTTGTTTCAATAGAAATGTTTTTTCCGGATAACCATTGAATCATATCGGCTTTCCTCCAAGCAGTCGTAGGCGTCCGCTCGATCTGCCGTGAATGGTAACTGGCATTATCCATGACAATTACAGTCCCCGGACGAATAAGATCCAACATCTGTAAAATACTCTTCGAATACATCTGCGTTCATGTCTTCGTGATAGTCACCTGTATTTTTCACAAACAAATAAAAGTAAACCGCTATCTACAAAACCACTGGCACTACTTATATGTGTCACTATTAATCTTCGCCCTTTACCTGAAGGTGCCTTGAACCCTGTTGAAAGTCCATCCAAAAATGCTTGCCGAAATCTTTTTGCATTTTTATTTTGCCATACTTTTGTTACAGTATATCCCTCGTTGACCCAAGTTTCGTCTAGATAATAAATATTCCTCCCTTCGTCACGGAATTTTCTAATTGATCTTAAGTAGGATCTTCGTCAACAAATAATTTCATCTTTATCGATAAGAACTGACTTCCTGTTCTGCTTTTCCCAGCAAAACTTTAACTTTCGTGAAATGGCCCATAATTTGCTTCTACTGATTTTTGGCAAATCGTTGTTCTCTGAAAGTTCACTTAAAATTTTGTTTAGCGTTAGTATTTCTTTTTTAAAATAAAGTGAGTGTACTTTTCTGCGAATGACATTTTTGAAGAAATCATCTATAACGACTTTTGACCTCTCTGTAGATGATTTTGGGGGATTTACAGTATCTTGTTCATTTTTTGTTTCCTTTAAAAGTCTGTAAATAGTCGATTTTCCAATCCCTGACATTTTGGAACACTTTTCTACGATGTCGTCAACACTGTTGGTAGGATTTTGGTGTTTCAATGCATTAAATACATTTAATGTAATAATCTTCTCATTCTGAGACAGCGCACATCTTTTCAATCTTTTAGCAGATACGTGATCTAATTACCCAAACAATATTATATCCACTGGCACAACAGTCACTAAACACAAGTCGAATTTTACTCTACTGCACTAGCACGTCTTCGTATATTCAGCTCTTAGACTGGATTGTTCTGTCACAGTATTAGTGTCACCCGATAATTACCTGAAACGAAATATTACCACGCCCATGGCCAGTTCTTACCTCGGGGTTTTATTACTCTCTTTCATTTCCGAACAGACTATACCCAGATTTATTATTTTAAAGAATTTATCAAACAGGAGGTTAAAAATTAAAACATTAAGTTGTAAAGCTTATCCCTAAACTAAAAGATTTAAATATGTTCCAAAGACACTATTTTAAGAGATCCTTACTAGTGTCCATCATATTAAATTTTTATTAAAGTATATTAAGTAGACGTCCGTAGGGAGGGCCTGCGGGGAAAAAATTATAGAAACTTATTTTTTCATGTTCTGTCTGCACTCGAGAGATTTCCCACATTTTCCCGGACACTGTATAAATTTCTAAGAAATAATCACATAATATTAAGATACAAATTGATCAATAAAACCTGCTAGTCCAAATATGTGATACTTAATTGCACAATTTGATTAAAACTTTGCATACATTTCTCTCCGTGTCGATGTTTATCATCGCTTTACTTTCGAAAATGTAAAAATAGTGAGTTAACACTTTGGTATATCAACGGCATTTCTGGCAGCAGCCTGTTTAAATAATATGCATTATTAAGGGTATCTCTAAGAAATAATCAAATAATATTAAGATACAAATTGATCAATAAAACCTGCTAGTCCAAATATGTGATACTTAATTGCACAATTTGATTAAAACTTTGCATACATTTCTCTCCGTGTCGATGTTTATCGTCGCTTTACTTTCGAAAATGTAAAAAATAGTGAGTTAACACTTTGGTATATCAACGGCATTTCTGGCAGCAGCCTGTTTAAATAATATGCATTATTAAGGGTATCTCCAGCTAATGCATCTAGAATGCTGAAACTGATATTATGTTGTCGATGTATTTTGTTAATGGAATCTACATGTACCAAACTTCAATCTTACTTGTTTCAGAATTCCTACAAACTTTATATATGTTACCCGGTTTAGAGCTTCGTCTAAAATATATATGTGAAGTGAAATCATGTGGAAAATCTATACGACAAAATTAGCACTCGTAGGAATAGGAAGCAAATTAATTATATTTAAGTACACAGACAAATATCTGTCGAATATTTTGTTTCAATTTAGTACATACAGTAATTAAAATTCTTGTTTTGCTAAGTTATAATTTTTAAAAAGTTATCAGTAAATGTTCGTTCAAACTGCAATTTTCACTGCACGTAGTTTTGAATAACATTTGGAATTAATATACAGGGTGTCCCAAAATAGAAGGCGATGCCTTGTCCAAAGAATATGTGGTTAACATATTCTTTGGACAAAAATAATGCGACTTTTCTTATGCCATTTTTTATTTGGACGTCTCTGTTTCAATATACAGAGTGTCAAAGTTACATTTTAAAAAACTATTTTTGTTAATAATCCCACATACTTGAAATTTTGCACATACTTTTATGTTATTGCGGCATACTTATCATGTAATTTTGATGAAAAAAATTGAAGGGCGAATGGAGGTAACTCAGGGATGCAGTATCCTTTATCCCCTCCAATTATTTATAAGTACGCCTATGCAGCTTTTTCTTGAAATATCAAACGTAGAATTTTCTTCGGATCATGTTATCTCTTTCGTAATTTTTTGTTTAAATGCCTCGTTTTGGAGAAAAACGGCAATTTGTAGTGCCCATAAATCTATCATTCACTATCATTTTCAAGTGAAACTAAAATTTTGTGGATATACCTATTATTACAATACCTTGACAACTTAGCAAATCGTAATACTTACTGAATGAATATTTGCTAATTAAAATAAAAAGAGAATATTTTTCAAAATATAAGGTGTTAGCTACTTAAAAGGGACAGAAGTAGAACGTTTGTTAAATTAATAGTAATTAATAAATTATTTTATTTAATGTTATTTAGGTGAAAAGTTATTATGTTGATCGTTCATTATTACTATTACTAAACAAGACTGTATTACAAATTTTAATGCCGTATTGTTTTTTCAATTCATAAGTATTCCTCATTTTATAAAATTTAAAATTATCCTTTCTGTTTTAATTAGCAATTAAAATGTGTCCTTTCCTGATATACCAGGTGTTTTATAATTACTGTTATCGTTGGCTCATTAGACATTAGTATTGTAGATAAATAAGATTGTTTAAACAGTATTGCGAATAATACATTAGTGTTATGAATATTCAGTGTTGTGTTGTTCTGAGTGTTTGTTTTAATTTGTCTAGTGCTTAGTGCCTCTATAGTATCTATTCATTTTTTTCTGTTTTAAAAATATTGTGTATGTTGGATCGGTCAGTGGTCGCGCGGCTTAAGGCATCAGTACTTGAATCGAGGTGACTAGATCGCTGTGGGTTCGACCCCCGCTGCCGGTAGACCGTATATAAGCTATATTCGTTGAGAGGATTGGCACCCTCTCTGCGGGTATGGTAGGGTGGAAGAATGTTGGCTTGGGTCGATGTGAGAGATTGATACCCGCTGACGTTTGACTATCCCCCTAATTAATGAGGTTTTCCAGGTTTCCCTCATTCCTGCACTGAATGGTGGTTAGGGCCTACCAACGTAAGTCATTCCTGGGCGCAAATGCGGCCTGCTTAATAATAATATGCCGCCTCCTCTCCCGCACAAGTCTTCGACTTCTGGGTTAATCCTCGTGATTAGAATGAGGGGTAGAGATATTATTATTATTAGATACTGCATATCTAATAAGATACGGAGAGAGAAGATCAAACGAATACTTATAGAGAAGATGCGGAGGTTAGAACGAATGACATACAAAATCGGTTACTCAGATATATGTATTTAAAAATATAAAACACAATGAGGGAGAACAGAGGGCATTACAAAACGATTTATTTAATAATAGTATTAGACAGCGTTGGCTGTACTGTGAGAAATACAGTTGTTGGTCCATATTTTTATGATGAAAATTTGACAGGAGTATTATTGTACCTGAATTTAGTAACGATAGCTTTCTATTAAATTTTTATGACCACTGGTATTGTTGCCCACTCTGTACCAATTTCAAGAACTTTTGATACATTTTTGAAATCAACTCAGCAAGGGAAATCCGGAAATGGAAGGAAAACGATGTATGTATTACATTTAAAAAAATCGATGATCACGTCATTACTCGAAGGTAAGTCACCCTGTATAATAATTATTATTTAAAAAAATTAATTTGGTATGGAATACCAAAGAAATGAGCCTATCTACACAATATTTGGTTAGAGAACCAAATTAGTTGTGTGAGTGAGAACATACTGTGCAAAAATAACACCAACTGTTGTAGGATATTACACATTGTTTAGTACCGATACGCAGTTGTAGTTTCGCTATGATACAATAAGTATATTGTTCTAACTCGATCATGAACCGCAGTTGTAAATATATTTTCAAATTACAATTTGGTGTAAACTGGAAAGTGAGAATTTGTGTTATAAAGTTGTGATAGAAATAGGTAAGTAACAATGCCAGTCTTCATCCGATACAAAATTGTTGATTTGCTTCTTATTTCAGAAAACCTATCTTGTGTGTGTCATTACATGCTTACTATTTCATTTGATCCTCAACTACTTAGCTATAAAAATTTGGAAATTAGATCAAACCTGGAAATTATTGATTTAAACAGTTTATTCAGTAAAGCCGTTTGAACTTTATCAGTCACACAACACCACTGAGTATTTTTTGACACCAAAGTACATATTTTGTGCATTTGTAAATAAAACATCTTTACATAATGCGTCATGTTATTATCTACAAATATAATCTCAACCTTTATTTTATTCAACTTTTTATAGCAAACTTTTGTTCCAAATAGTGTGTAGTAGTAATAAATATTATAATATAATAATAGCAATAATTAATTAATTGTATTGTTATTGTTGTTATGGTTGCTTCCACAATTCCATTAAACCTATATTGTGTACCATTATTATCAATTTAATTATAATTATTTGTACGTCATAATGTTATTAATAGTAATAATAATAATTATTACAAATATTTATAAAGTAATAATTTACAATCCGTAAAAAATTAAACGCATTTAATAAGATTACAATAGCTGTAATTTTCATAAAAACTGTGTAAGAACCAACACAGTATAATGAAAAATCATCACCATTTTGAGTTTGCTACAACACTAAAATTATATAAACTAACACACTACTGATTTTTATACATATTGTGAAAAAATAACGAAATAGATTGATAATATAACTCAATTTTGTGTTTGGAATGACACATAGTTTAAAAAGCTAACTCAAAAATTATTCAGTGTTATCCTTAAAACATTTATTTAGTTAACAAATGATTGAGTGAGCACTCAATGAATTGTGTCATTATTTTAACACAATCGGGTGTGGACTCATTTTGACAATCAATTGATTTTGAGTGAAATTTTACTCAACATTTTTTACTTTATTTTAAATTATTATTGGCGAAATTATTTAATACTGGTATCTAAAGTAAATACGGTCTATTTTGCACCGGTTGGACGCGGCTGCCTTTGATGTTTTTATGGCAGTTTCTTATTCCCTTATATCGATGAAATAAACTATAAGTTGATTTAAATCACGTATTTTCGTCCAAGCTTTAAAATACGGCCCATTCTTTAATAAAAGCCCTGTATATAACTTTACTAAGTGCCTACGAAGTTGATTGCAATCTTGTTGATGACAAAATGTTTGCAGAATATAATTTCCTTTCGATTTTTACTAAAAAGAATATCCCTCTCTAAATTTACCGTAGCTAAATTATGCAGATACGTAAAACAAACATATCTACAAATTGTTTACAGGACTAAAACGATACTTAGTGTCAAACGGCGTGATGTATTGGCTTTTGGCGTGTATTACTTTAATATTAATTTAAAATATTTTACCAACCTAGAACAATTTTGATGGTTACATGCCCGTCCGTGTTCTGAGGAAGTAGTGGGGAAAGAAAACGAGAATAACTTGAAAAAAAGGCTTTATAAAGAAGTAATTACCAAGTTACATGGTAATCAATCCTAATAAAGTTGAAACACAATTGTGTAAATTGCTAGATTTTATTTTTCCCCAGAAATAAGGGAGGGAACACGGCGACAGGAAGGTTGGAATTTACTTAATTGAGACGATCTTTCGTTGCTAAATTGCCTAGACAATAACACTTTTTCACCCTTTAATGCAGATTGACTGTTCAACAACTGAAATATTAAACGCGAATAATTTTTGCAGGCTCCCTTCCTAAACAAGAAAACTTGTACTGTTACGAAAAGCAGCAGACAGACCTTTTTTGTGCTTCTTTAATAACGTTAAAAGAAGTTGAACCTCTCGTTAAATAAATATAACTCAAACTTATACTATTTCCGTATTTGTCAGGCTTTGTACATTTTCGATATTTCAGGAGTACAAAATTACCAATATACCATTTACTTATTTATTTCTATTTAATTTAAATACATATCCAACAGGCTAGTGCCCATTTACAGAATACAAACAAAAAATATGAACATGCGTCATACATTACTTTTTGTATACAATAAAAAAGAAAACAAATACAATGAGACACAAGTCATCAAAATAATAAGACTACACACAAAACAGGAAATGCGCAAACAATACACTACAAAAAAAACAAAGAAAAAACTACTATCAACGATTATACACTGTTTAAAATTTATCATTTCTTCATGAGATTAGTTCTTATAGGGGGAATATTAAAAATGTTATGGACTCGAGCCGAAAATCGTGGTACTTTAATTGAAATTTTATTTAAAAACCATGCACAGTCAACTAGACTGTTTATTATTTTACATAAAAATATAACCTGATGAGTTGATCTACGTGTTTCTAGCGCTGGAATATTAAAGCGTGCAAGCAACACGTCTTGTGGAAAACCTCTTTCAGGATACGTACCGTCAAGAATATACACAGCTGATTTTAAAAATTGTCTCCGAACCTTCTCCAATGAGTCAATATGCGCCTTATAAATAGGGTTCCAAACGGTAGCGGCGTATTCCAATTTCGACCTGACAAAGAACTGATACAGTAATTTTAAAGTATACATATTATTGAATCCCTTGGAAGAGCGAATAATAGTCCCTAAAGTTTTTAAGCTGAAGACGTAACTACTTCAATATGTTTATTAAAAGAGAGTATAAACAAATATAACGCTAAGGTCTTTTAAATATTCTGATCTCTGCAATGAAGAATTCTGAATTTCGTAATCATATCTAATGTAGTTTATATTACGTGTGAAAGTCATTACGTTACACTTACACCGGAGATCTATTTCATTTAATGCTTCCTGAAGAACTGTACAGTTCCATACACATTTTATTTCCGTAAACAGTTTTAAGTCATCAGCATATAGCAAACAGTGTAAGCCATTAAGATTTGATGTAATATCGTTAACAAACATGATAAATAAGAGAGGACCCAAAACAGACCCCTGAGGGACACCAGATCTCTGCAAGAATTTCGCAGACCTGAAGCCATGGAATTGAACAAACTGATGTCGATTCGATAATTGATCTATTTTTCATAAAACCGTGTTGCCCTGAGAGATTCTGATGGAAGCCTGATTATAGATGATATTATGGAGGATTTAAAAAATTTTGGCAAAATTACAAATAATAGTTATAGGTCTATAGTTAGTTAGTTCATTTATAAAAAAAATATATGAATAAGGCATATTCTTGACAATTTTCATAGGTCAGGAAGAAAAGAGTTAAGGATTAGATTGAAAATAAATATAAGAAGTTCAGCCAGAACTACAGCACAGTCTTTAATAATAAATACAGGAATCATATCCGGACCCATAGTCATAGTTGGTTTAATTCGTTTAGTGGCATTAATTACATCAACGTGAGTGACATATAAGCTAGCAGAAATTGACAAACTAGAACTAGGTTTCTTAGCAATATTATCCCCATGACATGAACCAGTGATTTAGAAAAATGATTTAGGCCAGTAACCATATACATCAGATCTTACGTCAGATTTGGCAGTTCTGAATTTTTGCTGAGTTGGTTGCGACGTTGGTCCATTGAATAATCCAAATTGTCGAGCACCGAACATTATCAGAAATCAAAAAACCATGAAATTTTCTACCTTTCTTCATGACAGAGGTTTTACCAGCCCAAAAATCCCCTAGAAATGAATTTCGAGGTCACTTTATTATTATTTACCCATTGGAGCATCAATTTCCACCGACCGTACAAATATTGCACTCGGAGGATTTTTCATAAGGATTGTTCTAAAAAAAAGGGAAATTTATAACCTGTGTTTTTTAAGACATCACTATATCTTGGAAACTACTTTCGCTATTGATCTGAATGTTTGCTACTAGGCTTTAAAAAAAATATCGTTTCTGCAAAAATTTATTTCAAATTGAAAACTCATGAAATATGTGCTGAAGACGTGCCGGCAACTATATGAAATATTGTTTTTTTCTATACAGAGTGAGCCATTAATTGGTACATAGCTTAAAGCGATTGAGCCCAACACTGATACACAATGTCTGTACAAAGTTCCCACTACCACTTCTGAGCAATATTTTTTCTGCTGTTCATTCTGAACGCGGTACGTCCGAAGTCTACATTGAACACACTCCTTGAACGTTATCTTCTAGTAGTATTTGAGAATACTTATCTCTACATTATTATTTGTATCATTTCTTTGTGGTGTTGCATGTTTTATTCTTTCGATTTTTTATAGTGTTTTGATGTGTTCTTATACTTAGCGCTTAGTTACTACTTATAAAAAATGTGATAAATATTCAAACATACAAAAACTACAGTCCACACGTGACATTACCAAATAGACATTGCAGTGACGAACATCATGAAGGCTTCCAACTTTCCAATACTTCTACGAGTAGCGATAACGTTGTTTGGACTAATAAATATTACTTACAAGTTCCAGGACTTTAAACAAACAACGTCACGGCCACTATCATAGCTACTTGAAAGTGATTGCAACTTTGAAGTAATATTTTAGTAACATGAGCTAGTCGCTTCTATGATCATTTGCTACTTTCAAGTTCTGTAAACTTAAAAGTCGTTCCACTGGTAACTCCGACGTTCCGCTACTTAGAAGTCATATAATGACTGCAATCATACAAAAATCTGCGTAATTTTACTTTTCAATCCATTTAAAAAGAGAAAAGAGCCTATTTTTTACATCAATTTAATAATAATTCACCGCCAGGAAGTATGGCGCAATCTCAAGTATAATAATTTTCTATCGGAAAAGAAATTTGATATACCAGACAACTTGAATGATCCGAACAAAGTGAATAATTATTTTGTTAATTCCATTCCTCAAACTGAACCGCCGCGAGCCGGAATATATTAAATCTTTTTACAAAAATAATAAACTCATTGATGACTTTACTTTCCAAGAAGTTAATGACTTATTTGTTTACAATACAATTTATAATATTAGAACTAATGCTGTAGGATGTGATGGGTTGAATGTGAATTTAAATAAACTTTGTTGTCCCCATATAGTCCCTTATATTACCCATATTATTAATTTTTGTATAACCAGCTGTGATGTTCCTACCGCTTGGAAGAAAGCAGTTATTAAAGTTTTACCTAAAAAACCAAATCCCACAAAGTTAAAGGAATTTACTATCGAAAATTCTAGAAAAAACTCTTGAGCATCAAATTAAAATATATTTAGATACTCATTCGTACATACATACACATACACTATGATTTGATGACCTATATGTTAAAATATACAGTATGCGCCAAAAGTATGGAATAAATTCAATAAAAACGAAACAATTAATTTTTGGGAAAAATCCTCAAACAGGTCGATTTTTAATTTAAAAAATACATATTTTAGCGTAAAATTCGATTTTCAAATGTCATTTGTTTTCGAGTAATGACGTCATCGATTTTTTTTAAATGGCAACACCATATTTTCTTCCTTGATTCTGAAAGATCGTTTAATTCTCTATCAGACAGTACTAAAATTTTGCCCTCTTACATAGAAAAGTTTTCGAGTAAATGACGATTGAATGTTAGAAAACGTAAATCAATTAAAATAAAGCAAAAACGTTATCAAGTTAAGTTTTTCGAATTCCATAGTTCTTTTATGGATCACGTAGGTGAAAATCTTTGCAAAGTGTCATTGTCACACCGACTTTCGAAGTATTATAAGCGACATAGAAATTATTATTCAATTTAAAGTATTATGGCACCTTTAGCTGTTACTCAAAGAATTGAAATTTTAATTCTTATCGGATGCAGGAATATGATTAGAACTCAGCAGGAAGTTTGCGATTTATTTAATGAAAAATATCCAGATCGCCCTATCAGCCAATCAACAGTCAGTAAGGTAAAGTCTAAATTTAGAGAAACTGGCAATATTGTAAATATTCCAAAACCTGGACGTCCAAGTATTAATGAAAATCAAAAACAGAACATTTTGATGAGTATGGTGGATAATCCTCATAATTATTCACGATTGGTTGCATTAAACAATGACACTAGTCAGAGCACAGTGCTACGTAACTTGAGGAAGGAAAAATATCTTCCTACAAAATTCAACTTGTGCAGGAACTCAATGAAGATGATCCCGATCGCCGCTTACACTTTTGCGAAATTCTAATGGATATATGTCAAGGAAATAGAAATTTACACCGGCAAATACTTTTTTCAGATGAGGCCACATTTTGTCTGAATGGTACAGTAAACCGTCAAACTTGCAGATATTGGAGTCGGGAAAATCCTCATTGGATGGCAGAGGCACATACCCAACACCCTCAGAAATTAAATGTGTGGGCTGGAATAGTTGAAGACAGAATAGAAGGGCCTTTCTTCTTTGAAGGAACCCTTACAGGACAAAGATATTTAGAGTTTCTAGAAAATGACCTTGTTCCAGCCCTTGCAGTAATTTTTCCTAACGATAATGACCCTGACATTCCTGACGATACCATATGGTTTCAGCAAGACGGTGCACCTGTACGAGATTTTTTGGACAACTATTTTCCTGGGAGGTGGATCGGCAGACGCGGACCGATAGAATGGCCTGCAAGATCGCCAGATCTTACACCTCTTGACTATTTTTTATGGGGATACTTGAAGTCAAAAGTGTACATTAATAAACCACGTAATTTAGAAGAACTTCAAAATCGCATTCGGGACGAAATACGCAGAGTTATCCCAGAAATCATTCATAATGTGCAAGAAGATCTTCACAGACTTGCGCATTGTCAACAAGTTGGTGGATGGCAATTCGAACATTTAATTTAAGTATAAAATTTAATCAATTGTATTTTATTTTACATACCTCAGAATTGTTACTTTTTTTATGGATAAAATTTACGTTTTCTAACATTCAATCGTCATTTACTCGAAAACTTTCCTATGTAAGAGGGCAAAATTTTAGTACTGTCTGATAGAAAATTAAACGTTCTTTCAGAATCAAGGAAAAAATATGGTGTTGCCATTTAAAAAAAATTGATGACGTCATTACTCGAAAACAAATGATATTTGAAAATCGCATTTTACGCTAAAATATGTATTTTTTAAATTAAAAATCGACTTGTTCGAGGATTTTTCCCAAGAAATAATTGTTTCGTTTTTATTGAATTTATTCCATACTTTTGGCGCATACTGTATAGGTTTTTCTATTAACTCATGTTTGTTGTTAGAAAATTATATTAAATTTAGATGGCAACAGGTTAATATTGACGGGGTTCAGTCAGATAATGTTTCATTAAAATCGGGTGTTCCACAAGGGTCTATACTTAGACCGTTATTGTTTATACTTCTCCTCTTATAACTAAAATACGTAATTGCAATGTCCACTTATACGCTGATGATACTCAGTTATATTATAGTTTTCAACCGCAGGAAGTGTTATCATTAATAATAATTTAAAAACATTTATTGATTGCGCAACTGAACATTGTCTACTTATCAATGCTACTAAATCTAAAGTAATGGTTTTCGGTAGTAAATATCACCGTAAAAAATTGTCGAATTCAATTAATATTGTCATTAATAATGAATTACTTGACTTAGTAAATGAAGCAAGTAAATAAGTTACTACAACGAGCGTATTGTAATATTAAAATAATATATGGAAACCGTAATTTGTTCCCAATTCATGTAAAAAGCTTTGTGAAACCCTAGTATTACCTCTATTTAACTATGCTGATGCATTATATGGCCTAATCTGACACTTATTTACAAAAATAAAATACAAAAAGTTCAAAATGCTTGCTTACGTATGATATTTGGCATAAGAAGACGTCAGCGGGTATGGCATAAACTGAACGAAATACAATGGTTGAATATGGAGAACAGAAGGAAATATCATTTTCTCACGCTTTGCCATAAGATAATCGTAAGCAAGAAACCTTCTTACCTACATCGCAAAGTAACTTACCGTTCGGATGCCCATAATATAAACGTAAGAAATAGGGGATTCCTAACTGTTCCTTCATTTACCACAGAACTGTTTAGACGCTCTTTCAGTTATCAAATTTGTCACTTATACAACATGGTTTCGCCATAGTTTAAAAAATCAGGTATTTGTAGTTTTAAAACCAATCTCAGATCATACATTTTGAACAATCAGAATTAACAAGTTATGATTTTTACTTTCAGTTATTATGTTATCATTAAGTTTCTCGCTTTGAATAATTATTATCATGTCTTATATAATAAGCACTGGTGGGCCTCCTTCAATGGATGCATTGTGATTTAATGTACTCGATCATATGTTATTTACACTGCATTTAATTAGGTTAGGGTTAAGTGGAAGAGTATCTTTGTACGTTGTACGACGTAATCAAAGATAAACTTCGCCCATTATTGTATTTTTTTTTAATTGTAAAATTATTCGAAATAATAATAGACGTTTATTATTATTATTATTTTTATTATTATTATTATAAAGTAATCAGGGGTAGTCCAAAATCCGTAGAAGAAACTGTAACTTATTTTGCATAAAGTTATTTATACAATAAAGTAGCAAATTTGGTTCCAGTTACGTAATAGTTCTTTGAAGGTTCCAGTCTTAGTTAGTATTACTTTGGTGCTAGTTGGGTTATCGATCTAACGAAACAGTTTTCTGGTAACCACAGTAGACCAATAAATCAAATAAAACTAATGTAAATTTTTATTACTCAAATGATTGGCAACTCTCGATTATTTGTGTGAAGAATGTGGTTTAATTCTGATGAACTCGGTATATTTAAAAATTTGCGTATAGCGAGGAAGCCATCCAAATCCAGAGGACAGAATATGTACTCTGAAAATTTAGAAGCTAAACAGGATGACCAGTGACCACCCCAACCCCAATAAACCTTTCCCAGGAGTTTTAATGAAAATTTGAATTGTTGAATGATTGATAATGAACGGGGTAATTAGCTACTTCCATCTCAAAAAGTTCACAATTTTTTGTAGCCGGAATAAGTACGTTTGCCATTCAACCTTTCAACGACATTTGTACAAAAAAAAGTGTAGTGGCGAGTTAAATGTTATTTATCTTTTATATCATACCATTAAGTAGATATTTTACACACTATACAGGATGACTAATTACCCGATATTTAGGAATAATAAAGATTTCTTTTTATTTCAATAGTTTTGTGATAATGAACAAAGAAGCCATATCTTTTTATAGAACAAAAACATAACATAACATATGACGGGACGATAGCTTTTGTTACTACACTTTTATTAAAAATGATTAAATCATGTTAGCTTTCAAAGTACAATGTCATGAAAACAAAACACTATGGGGACATATTCATAGCCTCTGAGATTTCTATTTAAATAAAAATACATTATCATGAAACAAAACATATTTTTCATATGTTTTCTTTGACGTATTCCCCGTTCTGAGCTATGCAAACGTTTTGTTAGTTCGCTGTTTTGGTTTATTTTATATTTACTATGTTTAAAATTTCTTGAAGATTCCCCTCTGAAACCTAGTTGCACACTGTTACTTTTTATGAAATCTAAGAAATTATATAATAATAATAGGATGTGCTACTATTCATGGAAATATTATGAAAAATGTAGTAAATACAGAATTATTATTAGAAAAACGTTACAAATTTTGCATTGGTTATAATGGAGAAAACTTGGAAAAGAACTTACGATTACAAAAATAGGTTCTGTTTCATGTTGATTACATTCGTTTTCAAAATACCATTGAGAGGTTTCATACAATAATTTATTTTTAACTCAAATAGAAGATCGAAAAGCTATAAATACGTCCCGATAATGTTTTGTTTTCATGTCATTTTACGACGATTTTCACGAACTATCAGATTAATTAATTTTTGCTTTCTATTTTACGCGCTTCGTTCAATGCGGTTGTAATATTTTATTTACTTGTAGTCAATCAATCAATGTTAATTTACAATTTGAAGAAATACAATGAGTGATTTTATTTTGTAATCTCGTGACAGCTTTTTAAATCAAAATATGCCTTTTTGCCAATGTCGAAAAAGCGCACTTATTGAATAAGTAATAATATCGTTAGCATTTTCCTCACGTTTAACAGTTCTTCAAAACTTAACTAAAACGAATCAGAAACAACAATAACATTTTGATTACAGTGCACTGAAATTCTAATATAATGTGTTAGTAAAATCACGTAAAAGAATTGTGCAACTAATTACATGTGGTATATTTATCGTCTGCCTGATTTTTTTTTTAATTATGTTGACCATTTTTTCTTAAATTAAATCTTGTTTAAGTAAAATATAGTTGTAACTGTTAATGTTATATGTTTAGTGCAAATAAGTAGAACTGATGTTCAAGTTTAGATTGAATTAATTACCTACAATAAAATCGAAAATAGACAAAATTTTATTTAATCTCTTTATGTTTGACCAAGTCGCCTTTCCATAACGTCGAATATTAAGTTAATTTTAGCTTCAATTTTATTATAACACTTGTAACGGTAGTTGCTTACAGCTAGTGCAGCTTTTAAAAATTTGTTTTGAACTTTTCTTTAAATACTAGAAAATATTATTGTAAGCAAACAATTAATTAATCAAACTCAAAATAATATGAAATGTTCCAGCTAGTTGTAATGCTCGATACTTTAAAATCATCAAATTCAAATAAAATCTAAGGAAATCAAGTGGAATCAATAAAATCATACGAAATCAGTGGAATTAGCGAAATCATTAAAATCAAGTGAATTCATATAAGACCTGGTAAAATTACGAGAAATAAAGTAAATCAGGAATTCATATGTAATCTGATTTCGCTGATTTCCATTAAAGTAATAGTAAGTGTCACACCCCTCAGCTGGGTTTATAAAACAGCATAATATTTGTTTTATACAGTGAGTTATAGAAAAGCCGCCCGGCAAAATACATTTTCAAAGGCGGCCATTCTGCAAAAATGATTTGAGTTTGCTTTAAAATGAAAAATTCCATAGATAAAGCTGTACTCAATAATTATCGAAAATAAAAATTAATCTAGGTAAATTTACTACAAAAAGGCATACCTGGTTTAATGAAAACATCATATAAAATTCAGTACTTAAATTGAATTGAAATTTGACCTACTTCTGCTTTTTTAGGATTGCTTCTTAAGCTGAGCCAAATATTTAACTATAAAATTATTATATACATTAAAATTTTGAAATTAAATATCGACAATATGAAAAATGATGTTGATCTGTCATGAAAAATATAAATTAAAGGGATGACTTTCACCTACTTCATTAAAAAATCTACCCTTAAGGTTATCGTGTTTTTTATACAGTGGTCCACTTTTTTTTCATCAAACTTCAAAAACCAATACGTCATAAAAAATAATAGTTTGCTAAATAAACTACACCTGACAAATGTTAAATTTTTGAGATACAGCACGTTGAAAAAAAATATTTTCTGAATTTTTCTGTGATGAAGTTTCACTCAAAAATTTTTTATAAATGATTTGGCACTGTACGTGTGATCTTTGGAGGGTTTTTTCACTTTACCAGTGGCGGAGAAAATAGGTGTCTCTATTGCTTTAGTAAACAATATTAGTATGCCATTGGCATTAAATTTAAAAAACACTATTTTTGAACTTTCCGTTTAATGCGGGACAAAAAATTATCCTTGTAAGTTTGCTTAGTTTTTACAGCTTTGTCTATGTAATTGTTCATCAGCATACGTAGATATTTGGCACCAGAGAAAATATATAAAATAAAAATAATAAAAATTTGATTTATATTAGCTTAACATTTACAATACAGTAAAAAAAATATAAAAATAATAAAAAATATGTATGGGTAGATATTATGTCACTTGTCAAAATTATTTATATAGTTTGCTGAAAAAACTACAAATATATTAGAACGTCTATAAACCATGGTATGATGAGAAACAGATTTTCTCCATTTTATGTACATGATTTTTATTTTCAAACTGAAACTGTTTCATTTTTACCAATTTTAAATCACAAGTCCAAGTTGTATGTGTGCTCCCAAGTTATTGGCCAATTAAACAAATCTAAACAGTAACAGTTCTAATTAAAATTTTAATTTTTATGCTGACCACATTCCCCTACATTCTGAAGTAAAATCATTAAGGATGTTTCCACGTCCATTTCCAATATTATAAAAAAATTACAAAAGCTAATAAAAGAATATATGGGTAGGTATTGTGTCACCTGTCAAAATTATTTATACAGGGTGTTAAAAAAAGAGTGTAAAATATTTCCGGAGGAAATAGTATGAACGAAAATAATCAGAAAAGTCTTAATAAACATGGGTCCGCAAAGTAACGGTTGCGGAGATATGGACCACTATTCGTTTTTCAAACATTTTATTTTATTAGGAATAAACCGATAAAGGAAGCTTTTAACAAACAAAAAACAAAGTTACAGAAGATGTTCAAAGTGCCCTCCGTCCATTTCCAAGTAGGCACGATATCTTCGTCTCAACGATATTCGAACTCTGTCGAAAACACCCTCCTTGGTTTGGATTTCTTGACACTTTTGATAAATCCGTAGTTGCAGCTCTTCCAGGCTATTTACAGGAGTACCATACACTAATGTCTTCAAATAGCCCCAAAAAAAGAAATTTAGAGGGTTCGGATCAGGCGATCTTGGAGGCCATAAAACAAGTCCTCCCCTTCCTACCCATCTCTGTGGAAAAGTTTAGTGTAAATGCTCTCTAACGGCCATGGAAAAATGAGCTGGAACATCATCATGCTGGAACCACATTTGTTGCCTCTGATTCAAAGGAATGTCTTCCAAAAATTCATACAGTGTATTCTGCAGAAAGTTGAGGTAAGCAGCGCCTACAATCACCTACAATACCCATCCAAATATTTAATGAAAAACGTGCCAGATATCCAGATTCTATTAGAGATAGGTTAGAAAGCATTTACACTAAACTTTTCCACATAGATGGGTAGGAAGGGCCGGGCCTGTTTTATGGCCTCCAAGATCGCCTGATCAGAACCCTATAGATTTCTTTGTTTGGGAATATTTGAAGACATTAGTGTATGGTACTCCTGTAAATAACCTAGAAGAGCTGCAGCTACGGATTAATCAAAAGTGTCAAGAAATCCAAACCAAGGAGGGTGTTTTCGAAAGAGTTCGAATATCGTTGAGACGAAGATGTCGTGCCTGCTTGGAAATGGACGGAGGGCACTTTGAACATTTTTTGTAACTTTGTTTTTTGTTTGTTAAAAGCTTCCTTTGTCGGTTTATTCCTAATAAAATAAAATGTTTGAAAAACGGATAGTGGTCCATATCTCCGCAACCGTTACTTTGTGGACCCATGTTTATTAAGACTTTTCTGCTTATTTTGGTTCATACTATTACCTCCTGAAATATTTTACACTATATTTTTAACACCCTGTATAGTTTGCTGAAAAGAGGACTAACCTATTAGAACACCTCTAACTATGGTATTATCAGATAGCGATTTTCTCCATTTTCTGTACACGAATTTTATTTTCACACCGAAATTGTTCCATTTTAACTAATTTTAAAATCACAAGTGCAAGTTGTATGTGTGTTCCCAAATTATTGACCAATTAAACAAATCTAAACAGTAACAGATCTAATTAAAATTTTAATTTTCGTGCTGACCACATTCCCCTACATTCTGAAGTAAAATCATTAAGGATGTTTCCACGTCCGTGGCTTTCTATTTAGTGGTATATTGGAACAAACGGACGCGCATCTTTTCTCTCCATCGTTTGTTTCTTTATTGAACTATATAACAACAAGCCGAAACAAAATAAAATATATCAAAACGTCATTAAAACTGAACAACGTAGGGACGCTTCATACGCTCGAATTATTTCGCTTCACTTTTTAATTTTTCAGAGAAGGAAGACAAAGGATGCTTTTCATTTCGAAAGGAGAAATTTATTAATATCAGTCAAAGATCAATTTCAAATAAGGCTTTATTCATATTTACAAAATCTGTAAGAGCTTCTGGAAACAACGTCGAATTTTTCCGAAACTCTTGTACAGTATTTTAAAAAAATGTATATCAAATAACAAATTCCTACTTTTTTGTGAAATAAATACAGGGTGTGATTTATAATACACAAAATCATAACATATTTACTTGACAATGTTTGGAATGGAAACGTCTTATTTGAATTTGTTCGGCATTTACAATTTTCAAATAAATTAACTACAATTTTTCGAAAAAGGGCCACAGTATGATCGCCAGTCCTGTGTTAGTTAATCAAACATGTAAATCACTAAAGAGTCAAACAATCAGAACAAGCAGGTACACCTTCTTGTTGTTGCCTAGCAACACACCCACGCACAGATTTTTCATTTGTGGGTATTTCTGGTAATTTGATTATAAAATATTCTTATTTTTACTGCATTTGTTGTTAGTAATCAAATAAAAATTATTATTAATATATTATTATTTACGTATTACAAGCGCTTATAACCACTGCTTGCAGGACCGTATTAGACAATGTTTCGTTGCAAAAATTGAAACTTAATTTACATGAAAAATACGTAAAGATCGAACTTTTTCATACAAAACTTTTTTTATTCGAAATATTGTCAAGCTGCACACTGATAAAAATGGCTGGAAATTTCCATGTTGTGTTATGCCCTTTTTACATAATATTTACTGGAAAATTTTATGTTAATATTTAGATTTTTAAGAATTTATCTACAATATAGGTATGTTAGGTTAAATCGCTTTATTTTCACCTAAGGAATATGTGGCCTCATTTTTGCTACTTCATTTAAAAACATCCTGTGGATACATTTAAAATGTTTTTTTCCAAGTACATAATACACTTCTGAGTGAAGCGAAAACTTTTGTGTTAACGATAAAAATCGCTCTGTATGTAGAACGTATATGGCACGGCATGAACTCCACAGAATATGAACGGTTTTAAATTATTTAGCAGTATGAGCTATGCGCTTGCGATATAGTCTTAATGGTCTGGGGAACGGTAAATTATATAGAAAATATTTCACTTCAGTATCTAGTGGAAGACATATATTGCATAAAAATACAAGGTGTCCCAGCTATAAATAAAAATTTCATGGCTTACCGCTTCTATACGTGTAAAGACGCAGTATTCATAATTTTCTTGGAAAATTCTGTTTTTCAATTATGAAATACCCGTTTCAAGAAACGGTTGAGATGTAAGACTTAAAAATGTAATTTTACTTTCCGCGAATTTCGCAAAACAGGAATGTTACTAACAATCTACCATGACAGTCAATGACAGTTTTATGATGAAAGTAGAAAACATTGCCAAAATAGGATGAAAGCTGACACTTTTCCCGCCATTAAATAATTCGCGTGAATTTTCGCGAACTGAGGGCAAGGTTTAACACTGATAAAAATTAATAGCGATATTACATGGTGGATTGTAAATTATTTATTGCTAAAGTCAATAGTGTGTAATGTCACAATTGTAATGAAAAATTACTACTTATGAATATGTATTTTTCATAGTAAAAGCATGTTTTGCATACTTTTACAATTTTACAATGTTATTACGTATTTTCAGAAAAAAAACATGTAATTTTACATGATTCTTTTAATACAAACTAGATTTGGTATTTTTTGTAAACAACGTGTAAATTTACGATTATTTCATCAGTGTAGTAAACAGAAAACCCCTAATATTGAGCACTGCTGTTAATGTTTTTATGATACATTAGGATTTGCAGTGGACCAGCTTCCAGTGCATTGCGGAATTATATTTTTAAAATATTTTTTAACTGCTCTTTTTGATTATATTTTTACAAAATTGTATTTGTAATAGTACTATGTACATTCAAATTTTTTTTTAGATAAGTTCTGTATATTTATTTTTACAGTCGTTTTGGGTTTGCTCCATCTTCAGAAAACATCAAAGTTAAATTCATTATAACAAATGTTTTGTTCTAACAGTTACTTCTGAAAAGATTTTTAAATTAATTATTAATAAAACGTTATACAACACTTTAAAAACAAACATTAACTAAGAAATGTTTAAATTTACAAAATTAAAAACATTATACGCCGCACAAAAATTTGCAATATTTAAAAATTATCATATCATTTAATTAAATCAAAATAAATTTGTAATAAACCACTGCTATTATTAATCGATTTTTTTTATTTGAATCATTTCCAGAATACATCTTTTTTGATAGTAATCTTCTTCTTAGTAATGTTATTAAAATCGAAGTTATGATTATTTTCTATAGCATGTCTCTACATGGCAGTGCCATTTGCATTTTCAGCTCTAATGTTATATTTATGATTATAAATCTTTAATGCTAATATTGTTTTGTTAGACCAATATGTACCATTGCAATCTATTGCAATTTATTTTATAGACAACATTGTTTCATATTTTTTTTGCGAATTATTGGCAAACGGTGTGTCAAATGAAAAAAGTAAAGAGCCTTTTTCTATTGTAAATTGGACAAGGATTCTAGAAATAGTTTTTGTTTCTAAAATAACATTGGCGTACCATTTTTTTTCATTAAAATTTCCCGAAAATCTGTCCATACGCAACGTCACTGATGGAAAATAAACAATATTTTTTACGGAAAAATATGTATCTACAGTATGCCAAAAGTATGGAATAAATTCAATAAAAACGAAACAATTATTTTTTGGGAAAAATCCTCGAACAGGTCGATTTTTAATTTAATAAATACATATTTTAGCGTAAAATGCGATTTTCAAATGTCATTTGTTTTCGAGTAATGACGTCATCGATTTTTTTTAAATGGCAGCACCATATTTTTTCCTTGATTCTGAAAGATCGTTTAATTCTCTATCAGACAGTACTAAAATTTTGCCCTCTTACATAGGACAGTTTTCGAATAAATGACGATTGAATGTTAGAAAACGTAAATTTTATCCATAAAAAAGTAACAATGTTCGAATTGCCATCCAGCAACTTCTTGACAATGCGCAAGTCTGTGAAGAAATTCTTCTTGCACATTATGAATGATTTCTGGGGTAACTCTGCGTATTTCGTCCCGAATGCGATTTTGTTCTTCTAAATTACGTGGTTTATTAATGTACACTTTTGACTTCAAGTATCTCCATAAAAAATAGTCAAGAGGTGTAAGATCTGGCGATCTTGCAGGCCATTCTGTCGGTCCGCGTCTGCCGATCCACCTCCCGGGAAAACAGTTGTCCAAAAAATCTCGTACAGGGCGCGCATAGTGCGGAGGTGCACCGTCTTGCTGAAACCATATGGTATCGTCAGGAATGTCAGGGTCATTATCGTTAGGAAAAATTACTGCAAGGGCTGGAACAAGGTCATTTTCTAGAAACTATAAATATCTTTGTCCTGTAAGAGTTCCTTCAAAGAAGAAAAACCCTACTATTATGTCGTCAACTATTCCAGCCCACACATTTAATTTCTGAGGGTGTTGGGTATGTGCCTCTGCCATCCAATGAGGATTTTCCCGACTCCAATATCTGCAAGTTTGACGGTTTACTGTACCATTCAGACAAAATGCGGCCTCATCTGAAAAAAGTATTTGCCGGTGTAAATTTCTATTTCCTTGACATAAATCCATTAGAATTTCGCAAAAGTGTAAGCGGCGATCGGGATCATCTTCATTGAGTTCCTACACAAGTTGAATTTTGTAGGGATGATATTTTTCCTTCCTCAAGATACGCAGCACTGTGCTCTGACTAGTGTCATTGTTTAATGCAACCAATCGTGAAGAATTATGAGGATTATCCACCATACTTATCAAAATGTTCTGTTTCTGATTTTCATTAATGCTTGGACGTCCAGGTTTTGGAATATTTACAACATTGCCAGTTTCTCTAAATTTAGACTGTACCTTACTGTATGTTGATTGGCTGATAGGGCGATCTGGATATTTTTCATTAAATAAATCGCAAACTTCCTGCTGAGTTCTAGTCATATTCCCGCATCCGATAAGAATTAAAATTTCAATTTTTTGAGTAACAGTTAAATGTGTCATAATACTTTAAATTGAATAATAATTTCTATGTCGCTTACAATACTTATTAGAAAGTCAGTGTGACAATGACACTTTGCAAAGATTTTCACCTACGTGATCCATAAAAGAACTATGGAATTCGAAAAACTAAACTTGATAACGTTTTTGCTTTATTTTAATTGATTTACGTTTTCTAACATTCAATCGTCATTTACTCGAAAACTTTCCTATGTAAGAGGGCAAAATTTTAGTACTGTCTGATAGAGAATTAAACGATCTTTCAGAATCAAAGAAAAAAATATGGTGTTGCCATTTAAAAAAAAATCGATGACGTTATTACTCGAAAACAAATGACATTTGAAAATCGCATTTTATGCTAAAATATGTATTTTTTAAATTAAAAATCGACCTGTTCGAGGATTTTTCCCAAAAAAATAATTGTTTCGTTTTTATTGAATTTATTCCATACTTTTGGCGCACACTGTATATTACATATTCAAAGGTTCCAAATTTCATTTAAATATCTAAAGTAGTTTTAAAAATATTAATAAATATGGAACATTTGATAACAATTTTGACACCCTGTATCTTTGTAACGCAGCATTTTTCGAATATAGTTTATAATACAAACTGATATTATTTTGTGGTTCTCTGTCTGCCTCTAAGGTTTCCGCTTACGAAATTGGATCACCCGGTATACAATGAATTAAAATTTAAATACATTTTTAATCAAATTTCTTTTGTAAACCAATTTGATTCAGTTACACCCTCATTGTAATAAAAAATAGCTGAATCAAGAAAAGTTTTACTGTTATTTAGTCTTGGTCGTCATCGATATAGTCGACAGTAGTTGGTTGGTGGAACATTAACCGCTACACTCGAAAAATAGTTTGTTAAGAAAATACGGGGTGTATTTTAAACAAATCTATGATGACATTAAACCTGGAAAAATACATTTTTGACGTATTTTATATTTGAAAAAATATATCTAAGGAATTTATTAATACTGTGCGGGACTTTATCACCACCCGGTATAACAATTAACTTTTTCTTATAAAGTGGAAGCAGCTTACCCAAAAATTGTTGTTACTTTATACTTTTCTTTCATACCTGAAACAAAAAAAAATTAAAATTAATGTCAATATATTACTTAAAATAGATATTATGCAACAAGTAAATTTAACACTTTTACATATGCAAGAACTTGTACAGGGTGTCTCAAACACGATAGTATGGGCCTACTGTGAGTGTTCACAAATTTATTTAAGTTTCTTTGCAGAAATTAATTATATTAATTTATAGAGCTTATTTTTGTATTTAACTTTTTTGTACTTTTTTTATTTATCATTTTTTGAATCGGCACAACGCCACTTGCGGGCGAGAGAGTCGTCATATAGACGCGAACGCGTGTGTACACAGACAAGCAACAAAAGGTGAGTGAAGAATGACTCACCCTGTATTGCGACCACTGTGAACAACAAACTGTTTTCAACGCGAAGAGCTTTTGATTATATATAACAAGATTTTATTGCGATTATTTTTTAAAAACATCGTTCGTCCATGGCTATCTTTAATTTTTGAGACATTATCTACCATGGTTGCTGACGAACACCTAAAAGTGAAAATTACAAAACTGTGATAGAAACAATCTAAATCTACAAACACGATTTTCTTTAACTTATAATATTTTTGCAGCTCAAACTACCTGCTTCTATTTTATTTATGTAATTTATTATTTTATTTTCTTCCTAGTTATTAATAGTGCCCTTAATTTTGATCATGTTCCGTATATGACTATTTCACCAGCATTTTCACTAACGTACTGGTAATTGTTGTCTATACTCGAATTGATTGATGATGACATTTATGTGTTCTACAAAACCTGGAATGAAAATAAATGTGCCATAAATAATACAAAAGTTGCACAACAGTGATGGCTTCTCATTCACTGATATACGCCATTGAAAAAAAAAAAAGATGTTTAAAGAAAAAACGAAACAATCAAGAATAGATTCCAATTAGAACGTTTTAAGAAAGAACTTTTTTTATTTATCTGAATGTCGCATTAAACAAACATATTTATTAAACAAAAGGTTATTCATAAAAGCCAGCTAACGAATTTAATTCTTGGAATAGTGTTTTCTACAAATACAAATAGTTTTAAACATTTAAGAACTGAATAATATAGAATTTAGCAAATAACAAGAATGTTATCTCATGTCGTCTGCGAATGTTCACAAGTGCCAAAATAAAATCCATATACAGGGTGTTTGTAAATAAGTGCGAAATATCTTAGGGGGTGGTTGCCGAAGTTAATTTGTGAAAAAAAGTTCATATAAACGTACTGTGTTTCAAAGAGTTTTAAAGATATTGACTCGAAATTTGAAACACGCTGTGGAGGGATAAATGTGCATTTTTTGGGGAGATCCGAATATTTCTTCTTGTACCAATGATATTCGTGCGAGAATGCCACAATATTTTTTAATAAGAGAAATGGTGCGCCACTGACTTTTTCCCATTTTAATATATTTTTAGAAATCCGCCATCAATTCTGAATGAAATTGGTCTTTTAAATTTTTTTCGTAGGATGCACTGTTTTTGAGGAACAGAAAACATATTTTTTTGTAGGTTTTGTTAATCTTTTATACAGGGTGTCCCAGAAATCAACATTAAGCCGGAAACGGGCGATAGACCAAGTCGTGACAGTTATTAGAAAAATATAAAAAATCTTCATGTACTTTCCAAATTATAAGTATCAAAAAATAAATTGGAAAAACTAACATCCTGTGATGATCTATCAAGTCCTGTGACTACAAATATTAATTTTTTCGTCAAACAAAATTGGTCTGAAATCCGGTTCCACTAAAAAAAAATTTTTTTCCTAAACAAAGAAGTAATCTAGCAACCATACCATTTTAGAATCCGGATTAAATGCGCCATCTTTTAAAATTACTTGCCAAAATAGTGTAGTACATTTTTTTTACAGTACAGTCGGTTAAATTCGGGTGATGTAATTATTTTGAATTTAATGTTGGGCAAAAATCCAACATTTTATTTGAAACTGAGGCAGTTGGTTTAATTTTAGGATGTTTTAATTTTAAACTGTAATTTACAGAAGGGTTATTCATGATTACATTACAGAAAAAAGATTGACTCATAAATCTCATAAATGAGACAAGAGTCAAATTATTCGCCTCATTGACTGTCATATTCGCTGGAATGAACCTAATGTATTTCTTATTGTCTCACAGCTGGCTGTAATTCGATTCCTCACGTCTTCAACATTTTCGACAGGATTGGAGTAACCTAATGACTTGATAAAACCACAAATGCAAAAATCTAAGGGATTTAAATACGGAGTGTGAGCTGGCCATTGTTGAGTACCTCCCCTACCTATCCAACGATTTGGATATACTGTATCTAAGTGACGACGTACATTAATGCTAAAATGGGCTGGGGCACCATCGTGCATAAACCATAAATTTTGTGTGAGCAGAAAAGGAATTTCTGCAAGAGCAGGTAACTTCTTCTGTAAGAAGTGATGATAAGATTCACTATTTAATCGTATTGGGAGCAAATATGGACCAATTAAATAATATTGAAAATTGATATTGAAAATGAACTTGAAAAAATCCATGTGGATTTTCATCAGCGCATAAGTGATTGCTATGAAAATTTCGTATACAATCTCTTGAAAAACTTGCCTCGTCATTAAACAAAACGACATTTAAAAAATTAGGATTTTAAGCGGTTACATGAAGAATCCATTGGCAAAAAATTAACGTGATAAAAAGTCTAGAGGTAGTAGCGCTTGTACACGTTGAATATGAAACGGATACAGGTGCTGATCTTTTAGAATTTTAAATACGATGATGCAGCTTACATATGTTGTAAATTTTTCGAGTGCTAGTTTCAGGTGACGAAACTATATCGAGAACTGCTCCTTCTAGATGCACAGTTTGTACTTTTCGAGGGCGCCCACAGTCACCAGTTCGTTTCATAAATGTACCATTTTTGCGCAAACGTTGGTGAAGGCGAACAAATATTGTGTGATGAGATATCCTACATTCTTGATACAACTCAGCATACAGTAGTCGCGCTTGTAGAGCATTTCCATTACTTCGAACATAGGCAAAATGCATATCTTCCATTTCCGCATTTGTAAAATTTTATATCGTTTTTTTTTTGAAGACACAAAAATTATTCACTTATTGACATTAATTTTGTAGCCAACAAATAAACAAAAAATGCTAATTAGGCATTTTGACGAGATGGTTATATTTTATTTAGAAATATTGACAGCAACCTACTAATCTTTTATATATTTTTAGGTATTAATAATATTGTGTGAAACTAATTACTCAGTGGACAAAAGCCCCAACCTGCGTTGAATTACATGCTTTTCTAAAACAATAATAAAAACAACCTACTAATCCATAGAAAAAAATACAGAACTTGCAATAAAATATGTGTTACTTTTTCCTCAAAAAACGGTACATCCTACGAAAAAAATTGAAGAGACCAATTTCATTTAAAATTGATGACGGATTTTTAAACAAATATCAAAACGGACACAAGTCAGTGGCTTACCTTTTTTTTATTAAAAAAGTTGTGGCATTCTAGCACGAACGACACTGGTGTAAGCAAAAATAGTCGATTCATTTTTAAAATTTTTTGAAATAATTAAAAAAATTAATAAAAAATTAAAATTTAAACACTGTATCTCGGAAACAAAGCCTTCGAACTTTTAATCATAAAATAACTTTGCCAACCACCCCTAAAATGTTTCGCAATTATTTATAAACACCCTGTATAACGACAGAAAGCAGCCTAACCAACAAATTTTTAGGTATAGAAATCTTTCAAAATACGCTTTTTTTCATTCAACAGCAGATGTAAATATTATTATAACATAAATTTACATAGTTTTGCACATAAGATGGTTCACTTTTGTTTATAAGTATGTAAAAATAATTGTTGAAATGTGTGGTTAGAAAAGTAAAATAATGAAATAATGTGCCTTACAAACGTTTTTTAAAAGTCATTATATCATTTGAGAATAATTTAAATAGTAAACGTGGATAAACAAAACATCAATAATCTTATTTTTGATATTACTTTTGTCCTACGTTTTTATTTTTACAGATTTCTGTACCTAAAAAACGTCACAAATTTGGTAATTTTACAGCAAAAAATACGGCTACCTTAAGGTCTAAGATTATCGTGAATGTCCTGGTATTTTTGTCCCAGTTTATTGAGAAACAAGTTCTCTCAATTTTATTAAACCGTTATACTGCAGAACTAAGCTCATTTCCTCTTTCTTAATTATTCAAGTTCAAACGTAGAAATAAATATAAGACAACCTAAAGGTTTATTATTATGCTGGAGAAGTTGCAGAATATCCAATTAACAGTCTAAACGTTTTTCAGATGCAACTAAAGCAACTTAGTTTTCCTTGGTGCATACACTAGCTGTTATTCCATTGGCAGTAACTGCAGAATTTGAAAAATGAACTAAGGAGTACTCAGTCCTTTTAAATTAATATCGATTGCGGTTTTCGCTACTGCATGCCTTTTGTTTGCCTTCACGTTAATAAAGCAGGTATTTTATTTAGTTTAAGTTCTTTGAAACTGCATGTAGGTACTTCAACCGGTATGAAATCAACAACATTCACAAGATAAATGTGGTTAGACAAACAATATACAGGGTGGTACGTAAGTAATGGCCCATATAGATTTTTCATTTCAAAATATTACGATTTAAGTCAACTTGCCTTACAGATACAGGGTGTCAAAATTGGAACTTAAAAAGTGTTTTTTTGTCATAATTACACTGTTTGACTCTATCAACTTAAAAATTTTAGTATAGATATTTTTGGATATGAGAAATCTTAATCTGTTGTTTATTTCGACGTATTCCATATCCGCTATATTTGTGACGTAAATATGACCGTAACTTTTTTGGATCTAACGTTATCACCGTTTTTATTAAAAAATCTTAAACCTACATTGTTTTTGAGGAAAAAAGTATACTTGTCTCAGAAATTGATCATTTTCGAAATAATGGGTTTTCAACTGCATAGTTCCTTGTACAGGGTGATCGATTTATCTAGAGAAATGAGTTTTTCTGGGAAACGGATGAGAAAAGTAAATTATTTTAGAAAATATTACATTTCTGATTACTTTTACTTGAAGGTGGGGTCAAAATACAGAAATTATCTTTACGATACTAGGCGTCGCGGAACTTCAAAATTTTTTTTATAGCAACATACATTTTATAACATGTCACGATAAAGATCCCTTAATTTTGAATATTTTTCCTATATAACATTTTTCTATGTTCCCATTATTTAAAAAGTTCTTTTCGATTCAGTATTGATCATTTGAAGCAGAAAATCACTGCCTGTGCTGAAATATGTGCCAATATTTTTAAAAAAAGTAACGTCTACTGAACTAAGAAAACATTTTAAGCTTAAATAATAATGGTGGTCACATTAAACACCTATTAAACCATTAAGTATTGTGTTTATTTATTTTTATGTTTGTTTATTTCAGTTGATATTCCTTTTCTGTTTGCGTATTTCACTTAAAATTCTTTATATTGTTGTGGTCTCCCTTATATGACAGGTGGGTTTGTAATTCTTAACAAATTAATGTAATTGTTGTATACACAGTTGTGTTATTAAATTGTTTATAGTGAATACGTTTTATTGTAAATAGAACCATAGTTATTGAAATATTGGACAAGCAAGAACATTGAAAAAGAAAGAAATAATAATTATGAGATGCCTGCCACAAAACATATCTAGCTGCTATGCTGAGAATGTTGCCGCAGAGCGCAGAGCACGGACCCGAACGATATGTAAAACTTAACCAAATAATGAAAACAATTAAGAATGTCTCGGCAACCACTGGTAACAGGTTTTAAAGTATAGAACAACCATAAATAAAAATCTAATGTATTCCTTGCGTGAAAACTTCAGTTCCAGTATTACAAAAATGTATTTGTTACAAAAACTACTTCACATCTATCAAATCTGAGTAAAATTTCCAGCCATACGTATAACAAGACGCTTGCTCCCTAAAAGACCTTTTCAAAACACATTTACGTCGAAGTATTATTAACAATTAAATTTGTACCATGACATAGGACGTTAGGTTAATTGAAATGGTCAAATTTTCCTTAGAAGTTGAAAATAGGTTTAGATTGTAATAAAAAAGAACTTAGCAAAATTGAAGGATAAGGCAAAATAGGTAGTTATTACCTTATTTTTAACTACTAGTTGAAGACAAAATAAGTTTTATAATTTCGTACAAATATGTAAATATTTACCTATTATAATAATTTTAAAAGTCCCTGGATATTGAAGACATATTTCAAGGCGAAATTAAACAAATTAAAACTTCGTCTTAAGCCTTACTGGAATGTTAGCGTTTGAAAACACGAAGAAGGTAAACAATTTGTAATTTCGAACTACATAAATTGACGTATATGTCATTTTACTTGGAAGTTATTATATTACTCTTGAAGACTATTTTTATGATGGAAAGTAGTAAATCTCGATCAATTTAGCTTCATTTTTCTTGTGTAGCAGTCTATTATACTTAAATGTTAGGTGCGTTTGATGCCATTTATTTTTTTCCTTCCTTATTAAGGAAAACGTCAACCTTGGAGACTACTCACAGTCAAGAATTGTCATAGCTCTGTGGCGGTTGGAAAAAAAAAGTATTTTTCATAATTACAGTACTTTAAATGAATACTGTGTTACAGTTCTGCGCCTGAGTTTAATTAACACTTATTAATTAAATTTGCTATGTTAATGAAGTGAAAAATATGTTTGTGTACGCGCCAGGAGAGTTCGGAATGTTTCCATCGTGAGGCGTTAAATCAAAATACGGCGTGAAGCAGCAGCATAAGGATTATGATGTAACCGAAGTGCGAGATGAACATATAACAGGAAATAAACCGATTTTTTTACGTTCGGCCCATAACACTTATTTAGACAACGAATAAACATAGCGGTCCAAATAAAAAAACAATCGAAAGACAAAGTTGTTTCCTAAGGCTGCTGTGCAATATTTTTTTTAAATTAGTTTTTAATTATTTAAATTTAATGAGTAAACTGTGCAAGAAATCGTCATATTACAATTTATTTACTTAAAAATAAAGGCTTAAATCGAAAATTGGTTACACGAGGGAAGTAAGTCGGTCTTTTAGCTTTGCAACGATACCAAAATTATATCGAATTGATAAAAATTATTCAAAATTCTATGCTAAATGCCGAACGTCTACAACTTCAGATACGAATATATTTTAAATGCTGCAACAACGTGTGTTTCACTCATTGGGATGACCTTAGAGATTCGTAAATGCGGGCAGGACCGGAGTTCAAAGAAATACACAGTCACTTATAATCTATACGTTCTCAGTTGAGACAGTATTGAATTAATCGATCTGATGGAGTTCGATGCTGATTCTTTTGTTGGCGGTGGTGTCCAAACCTTTCTTGTAGAATACATTTTTTCGTTTAGACCAACAGTTCCGGAAATATAAGAAGTTTTACTAGAATTCCTTATAGGTATGCAATTTTTACATTGCTTATTAAAACAATGCCATTTTTTCCTAAGTTCCAAATTGAACAAAATTCTCCGCAAATTAAATACGTATTTTCCATATTAAAATAATAAAGAATATAAAACACTAAAATCTTTGTTCTTCTAATTTTAAAGAGGGCAATGTCATAAATATATTAAACACAATCATTATACAATATAAATGTTTTTCTCATTATGGAAAATATAGACATTTTTAACTCGTCGAATGAATGCGCTGTCCTATTACTAAAAACATCTTCTGCATCACAAGTATGCACACGGCGCACAAAGTTATTTAAAAAAAACACAAAGTTAACTGTTTTTAAAAAACTTTTTTATAGTTTTGACTACATTTGCTCGATATAACTACATACCAATAGTAAATAATTAATATAAGTTTGTAATGCACAAATTTGCTGGGCCGACTTTGAAACATTTTTTTTCGAAAAGGCGTTAAGTTATTAAAAATTGGTGTGTACCGTGAGAAGTATTGTAGTTTTTTTATATAAGCTGTAAAAAAACTACGAACATACGTAAAATCGTTGATTTACAAGCGCGCTGTAACGGAAAACGTAATAATTGTCAAATAATGTCCCAAGCATCGATAATTTGATTTTATTTTTATAAAATGCGGCCCTACTAAAAAAAGTTGTACAAGTCAATTTTGGATACTAAAAATGTCCTTCTATAAGATGGTTATATTTTCTTAAAAACAAAACGGCATGATTGATAGCCGATTTTACTACACTAAATCTAAATATTCTAAATACGTCCACCGTAAAGTCATTGTAGTGGGAGAACGATAATCTCCGCCCCCAGCCGTAACGCCCGTGCAACCGACCCCGAAGCACTACCCGAGGAGTGTACAGAGAACGGATTCATAACAAAATAAGTTTACAGCTAAGCAATGCTTAAATATTTATGCATTTGGCAATTAACTGCATTGCACGTGCAAGAAAGGGCCCGCCTGAAGAGAGAAACAACGCATAAAAACCATACAAAAGAAATTTGAGGGAGCAAGCCTATTACACACTGAAAAATCCTGTTTTTGCAGTGTATACACTCTGATTTAATCGTCTTTTTTCGGTCAGCTTCGGACAAAGTTCCCAAATTAAAACTATTAATGCGATAGTAGCAGCAAAGTTATAATTTCGACGTTATTTACTTTTGATGGAGCAGAAAAGTTTGAGGTAAATTCAAGTTTCACGAACTCCTGAAGTAGGCCGTGGCAGCATCGTACAAATTTTTATCCCCGACGAAGAAAAAAACGCTTTCCTATCCCTAAAGTAAATAACATCGTTTGTTTATGTCCAATTCTAATTTTATAAAATATTGCCGGCTCGCGTTATTTTCAGTTGTTCGGCTTTCTACCTCACTTCGCTTGAATGGCAACAGTGTAGCAAGCAGTAGTGGCTATAGTCTCTTTGCTAATTCTTACCGCACTCTATGCACTTTGTCTTAATAAACAACCAGGCTGCTACCACTGCTACTATATTTTATCTTACGATATTAACTTCCTTCCTGCCTTCCGGTTTAGAGGGATTTGAGGTGAAGTTGTAAAGCTGTCTTCTAAGCTGATGTACCTCTGAGTTTTGATATATCTCCTCAAAGTATGTTTCTTTTGTTGATATTATCGCTATACGATGGATCTGTTGATATAAGCCTTGGTTTCGCACAAATTCAGAAAATTCTGCAACTTTCAGTTGCTCGTCAAAGTTTGAGAAGTAGCATTCTAATTTTAACTCAGAATTTAATAATATTCTGGGATTTTAGAAAATGACGGGAAGTTCTTTCATATTAGAATTTCTTATTATTATAAAATTTTAAGTTCTTTCTTAGACGATAGACGAAATAGATCCCTGAGTTTGGAAACTGATATTACGAAGACGTAGAAGGAAAAAAATTTACTATATATTGCCCCACTATACTTATTGTCTGTTAAAATTTCAGGTAGTTTCATTATCCCATTAGGGTACGTTTACATCTGACATTAATTGCTCGATATGTCGGATGGAAATTGTACCTAATGTAAACAGTGCAGAATTTCTGTCAGAGAGATATGCTTCAAGCGTCCGCGATATGTATCGACACATCTATACGATTAGATATAAACACCTATTCGGAATCGCCTGACAGAAATTACTGTAGCTGACTAACCGTCTACTTTTGAGGTAGAGTCGGCAGCAAATTATTAATATAGAGTGATAAAAAATAATGGATAAAAGGCGATTTTGATGAATAGATTAATTTATATCACAGTAAACCTTAACTATATGACTATTTTACAAATAAGCCTTTCAAACTAAGCTGACTCTCAAATCCATACTGAACGATTTTTCATTCTCTGTCGGACCGAAATCGCATTTAATCTAAACAGCGCGAACATTTCTGTCAAAGTTATATGTATCAAGCGTCTACGACATGTATCGACACACCTATGCGATTAGATATAAAAACATATTATTTTCATATTCGCACTCGCCTGACAGAAATTGCTCTAGTTGACTAGTCGTCTACTTATGTGATAGTGTCAGCAGCAATTCAGAAAGAATGATAAAAAAGAGTCGGTAAAACGCGATATTGATGAATCGATTAATTTTTACCTCGAACCTGAACTCTGGGATGTTAAAAGGAAATCAAATAAAGATAAAGTGAAGTCCAAAGAAAAATTTTAATTTAAGAATTTTTTAAGTATAAGAATGTTTGGAAAATAAACATGGACGGGGTGGTTTATTTCAGTCCTTACAACAAACCAGGAACATGGGAAATATTCCAGTAAAATACCTTTTTCAAATTTTTTTATATTCAACAGTTTGTGAGAAAATGTTTCTGGGGATAAAAAACCATAAGCCCGAAAATTAAATCTGATTTAGTACCGTTCAAATTCAATATTATGCTCAACTTAAACTATAGATATAGATATTTAAAAAGAAAAAATATTTGTTGGATTATCTCGAAGAATAAATTTTTACGGAGCTGTATACGAATGAAAACATTATATATATATATATAGTTTTTGCTAAAAATTCACACATAAAGGTTTGAGGGGTCCTGATTAGCACCACTTATTCAAAAAATATCGCGTTTATATTGAATTTCGCAGGTGTAAAAAAATAGCATGCCTTCGTTCGCCATCTTAAAATCCGTAATAAGATCAAAAGAAGCGATTTTCGATGCCATTTAAAACAAACAACTATTTGTTGAAATATCTCGAACAAAACAGATTTATTCACGAATAACACTTTTAGATCGTGTAGAAGAAAACACTATGTATAGTTTTTATTCAAATTTCACATACTACATTTTGAGAGGTCCACCTGATTAACAACTTAAAAAACGCTAAACGTTTTTATTGAAATTCAAAGGTATAAAAAATGATAGCAGACCTTGCATCGCCATCTTAAAAACCATGATAGGATCAGAAGAAGCGGATTTTGAAGACATTTAAAACAAGCAAAATATTTGTTAGATTATCTTGAAGAAGAAGTTTCTAAGGACTTGTACACAAATAAAACTAGACATGTATATACAGGATGTATCACAACAAATGTGCATTAGACGTTTTTAGGAAATCGTAAATGATAGAAATCTGAAATTTCTTTTTTAGAGGATTTTGTTTTGTTTTCAACACTGCTGAATTGATGCAAAATATTTACATTATACGTCAACTCGCTTATTTTGAATGGAATAGGTATTTTTTATTTATCTTTCAGATTCTACATGTAATTCTAAGTCATTTCACTCACAAAATTATTACTTTTTAAGTCGTTAATTACCTGGGAGACTGAATAATTCAGTCATGGTGAAAAAAAACAATTTAAGGAAACGAAATAATTCAAAAACTATTGAGTTTGGACATATGGTATATTTAATAAAGTTGATTTAAAATTGCACGTAGAATCTGAAAATGAAATAAAATTACTATTTTTCGTTTAAAGTTAACGAATTGACGTCTAGATCCGGTACTACCGCCACGTTACTGTAAATATTATATTTCAATTTAGCAGTATTGAAAACCCCTAGAAACGAAAAAATTCAGATTTCTATCGTTTCCTAACTACGTCTAATGCACGCTTATTGTGAGATACCCTGTATATATCAGTGTTTTTAACTGGGTATAAGTACAGCTAATCTTTTTCTGCTACGCTAATAGTTTTTCTGAATTTGGTATCTTCCTTATTTATTTTACAAACAAGCTTTTCACATTGAGTTGGTGTCATCCTCAAATAATTTGAGAATTTTTTCAAAAATCATTCCCAAAACAACACTGAATGGTTTTTTTTTCTTAAGTAGCATCTCCAGGACAATCACACGGGTAGCAATTTTTTGTTTCGATACTCATCGTGACACGACTGAACTTTGTCTTTCTACTATGAATTGATGTGTATGACACAAGTGTATTTACTTAATACATATGTATAAACGGTTTGTACACATATAGCGACGAGAAGTGTCATACACATCTCCATGATATAAGTATATAGTAACTTCTGCCTGTAATGTAAACAGTCACTAGCGATATACAGCATGCGCCAAAAGTATGGAATCAATTCAATAAAAACGAAACAATTATTTTTTGGGAAAAATCCTCGAACAGGTCCATTTTTAATTTAAAGAATACATATTTTAGCGTAAAATGCGATTTTCAAATGTCATTTGTTTTCGAGTAATGACGTCATCGATTTTTTTTAAATGGCAACACCATATTTTTTTCCTTGATTCTGAAAGATCGTTTAATTCTCTATCAGACAGTACTAAAATTTTGCCCTCTTACATAGGAAAGTTTTCGAGTAAATGACGATTGAATGTTAGAAAACGTAAATTTTATCCATAAAAAAGTAACAATTCTGAGGTATGTAAAATAAAATGCAATTGATTAAATTTTATACTTAAATTAAATGTTCGAATTGCCATCCACCAACTTCTTGACAATGCGCAAGTCTGTGAAGAAATTCTTCTTGCACATTATGAATGATTTCTGGGGTAACTTTGCGTATTTCGTCCCGAATACGATTTTGAAGTTCTTCTAAATTACGTGGATTATTAATGTACAGTTTTGACTTCAAGTATCCCCATAAAAAATAGTCAAGAGGTGTAAGATCTGGCGATCTTGCAGGCCATTCCATCGGTCCGCGTCTGCCGATCCACCTCCCAGGAAAACAGTTGTCCAAAAAATCTCGTACAGGGCGCGCATATTGCGGAGGTGCACCGTCTTGCTGAAACCATATGGTATCGTCAGGAATGTCAGGGTCATTATCGTTAGGAAAAATTACTGCAAGGGCTGGAACAAGGTCATTTTCTAGAAACTCTAAATATCTTTGTCCTGTAAGGGTTCCTTCAAAGAAGAAAGGCCCTACTATTCTGTCGTCAACTATTCCAGCCCACACATTTAATTTCTGAGGGTGTTGAGTATGTGCCTCTGCCATCCAATGAGGATTTTTCCGACTCCAATATCTGCAAGTTTGACGGTTTACTGTACCATTCAGACAAAATGTGGCCTCATCTGAAAAAAGCATTTGCCGGTGTAAACTTCTATTTCCTTGACATAAATCCATTAGAATTTCGCAAAAGTGTAAGCGGCGATCGGGATCATCTTCATTGAGTTCCTGCACAAGTTAAATTTTGTAGGGATGATATTTTTCCTTCCTCAAGATACGTAGCACTGTGCTCTGACTAGTGTCATTGTTTAATGCAACCAATCGTGAAGAATTATGAGGATTATCCACCATACTTATCAAAATGTTCTGTTTCTGATTTTCATTAATGCTTGGACGTCCAGGTTTTGGAATATTTACAACATTGCCAGTTTCTCTAAATTTAGACTACCTTACTGACTGTTGATTGGCTGATAGGGCGATCTGGATATTTTTTATTAAATAAATCGCAAACTTCCTGCTGAGCTGAGTTGAAAATTTCAATTCTTTGAGTAACAGTTAAATGTGCCATAATACTTTAAATTGAATAATAATTTCTATGTCGCTTACAAAACTTAATTATGTTTTTTTTTTACCTTCAAAGGGACCAACTGTACTTCACGAGTGACGGTTTGTTCAAGGAAATTAAAAAACAGAAATTCTGTAATATTGTCATTGTGAAAAAGAGGATTATCTACCCGTACCTTCAAATATTTATTTACTAAAATATTATTTCTGTAATTTGAAGAAGTCTTGATCTTGTCTTGTAAGATTAACACAAGACCAAGACAAGGCTAGACAAGATTGCCAACACTATTAATGGAGGACACCATTAAAATTTCTGTTGTATTTTTTTTTTTTTTTTGAAAAACGATGTCTATCTTAAAGTCAGTGAAATGGAGAATCTTTAATATTCATATTCATCATTTTACTCGAAAGACTGCAAGGCATTCATTTTTATTAAACTAAATGGAGAGGGAGGTTTGGTTAAAAAAAATTGTGATGACGTCATAGAACCTGGACATATTTTCTACCTCAAGCAATGCTTTTTTAAATAAATAGATTGACGGAAATTATGAATATTGTGAGGAACTTTATCACCACCCAATATACATGGCAATTCAGTCATAATGTCTTTAGTTTTTTTAGTTTTATTGGGTTTTTGCCACACTTCTGAAAAAATAAAGATTAATTAAATAAGCCCTTGCGCCAAACGGATCAGTCAAGGGTTATTTTTTAAAATAAGTTTGTCTCACCAAAAAACCTCACACTGAAAAAAGCAGATAAGTAAAAAATAACAAAAATCACATTACTATCGCGCACTTCCGTATTATTGACGTTTCGAAAAACTCTCTGTTTTCATTCTCAAAATAGTAGTAAAAATATTAAACGTATGCCAAGTGTGACAGTTTAAAATTTGTTTATCTGCTTCCATAGAGATGTTAAATGATTTTTATTTTATTATTACTTACTTCTTCTTGATACAACTGCAGCCAACAATGATCGATGTTTACTGAACAGTTTGACACACACATATCTCCATTCAACAAAATAGTCGCGGTCTCTTTTAATTTTCTTTTTGTTGCGTTATCTTCCTTCTCAAAAATGTTTGCCGAACCCCATTGAATCAAATGACCGTTTTCCTAAACGTGTTCGCAAATTTTAGATTTTTCAAGTTCCCATCTTTTTATATAATTTTTATGTTTCTCAACTGTAACATTCATAGGCCGAGACATTTCTCCAACATAATGTTTATTGCATTCACAAGGTATACTGTAAATGCAATTTTTTGAATTTTGTATATCATTTTTGGACGCGTTTTAGACAAAAATGATCGTAAAGTATTAGTTGTCTGAAAAACTGTTTGAATATTGAATTTATTACCGATTCTTCTTAACTTTTCTGATAATATAAGAATTTATGGAATTTTTTTTGTGTGATTAATTTCTTTTATTTGTCTTAAAGTGTTCATTTTATCTGTAATGTTTTTGAATGTTCTATTAACAAAATTTGGAGGGTATTCATTATTTATTAAAACATTTTTAATAAATTTTAGTTCGTTATTAAAAATATCATTGTTTGTGAAATTAATTTTGCTCTATCATATAAACATTTAACAACACTTTTCTTAATATCGATGTGATTGATGGTTAGATCTAAAATTTAAATATCTATTGGTGTGAGTTTGTTTTCTATAAACACTTGTTTCTACAGAATTTTCATGTTTTTTAATTGAAACATCTAAAAATGGTAGCATATTATTTCGGTGAGATTTGACGTAGTTAGTTTATTCACTAACGTACCAGTAGACAAAACACTGAACATTATTAAAAATAAACTGGAAAATGATATCAATTTGGCAAACAGAACAAAATTAAACGTAGGATGTATAATGGAATTACTAAGTCTATGTATAAAGACAATATATTTTCAACTAAACAATGAATTTTATCAACAAAATTTCGAAATGGCAATGGGCTCATCATTATCACCAATTATAAGTAATATTTTTTTGTATTTTTTTAAAGAAAATTATATTCAAAATATAAATAAAAAACCAACTATCTGGTGGAGATATGTAGATGACATTTTTGCAATTTGGCCTTTTACTGTTACAGAATTAAATGAATTTTTAAATGATATTAACAATAAAGAACCAACAATAAAATTCACTTTGGAAATAGAAAATAATAATATGCTACCATGTTTAGATGTTTTAATTAAAAAACACGAAAATTCTGTAGAAACAAGTGTTTATAGAAAACAAACTCACACCAATAGATATTTAAATTTTAGATTTAACCATCACAACGATATTTAAAAAGGTGGTGTTAAATGTTTATATGATACAGCAAAATTAATTTCATCAAACAATGATATCTTTAATAACGAATTAAAATTTATTAAAAATGTTTTAATAAATAATGAATACCATCCAAATTTTGTTGATAGAACATTCAAAAATATTACAGATAAAACGAACACTTTAAAACAAATAGAAGAAATTAATCATACAATAAAAATTCCATACATTTCTATATTATCAGAAAAGTTAAGAAGAATCGGTAATAAATTTAATATTCGAACAGTTTTTCAGACAACTAATACTTTACGATCATTTTTGTCTAAAACGCGTCCAAAAAATGATATACAAAATTCAAAAAATTGCATTTACAGTATACCTTGTGAATGCAATAAACATTATGTTGGAGAAACGTCTCGGCCTATGAATGTTAGAGTTGAGGAACATAAAAATTATATAAAAAGACGGGAATTTGAAAAATCCAAAATTTGCAAACACGCTTGGGAAAACGGTCATGTGATTCAATGGGGTTCGGCAAAAATTTTAGAGAAGGAAAATAACGCAACAAAAAGAAAATTAAAAGAGACCGCGATTATTTTGTTGAACGGAGATACGTGTTTGTCAAACTGTTCAGCAAACATCGATCATTGTTGGCTGCAGTTGTTATCAAGAAGAAGTAATTAACAATAAAATAAAAATCTTTTAATATCTCTATGGAAGCAGATAAACAAATTTTAAACTGTCAAACTTGACATACTTTTAATATTTTGACTACTATTTTGAGAACGAAAAAACAGAGAGTTTTTCGAAACGTCAATAAACCCAATAAAACTAAAGAAAAACTAAAATTATGCCACAAATAAATAGCTTCAGAAATATAATGTAAAAATGTATAAAAAATGAGTATAACACATATCTGGAAAATAGGTATCAAAAAGTTAAATATAAAAATCATATGTCTACGGAATTAAAAACCTTGCATGGTATTCCACAAGGAACGGACCTATTTTATTTCTAATTTATATCAACGATATTGTGAAATGTATAAAAATTTTTAAATTAACTGTTTGCTGAGGACACTATGATATAATATGTTACAGGAAATAATCTTCCAGATATGATTCGGACTATAAATTGTGATTTGGATATTTTATTTACATGGTTCAATGATAATAACTTATGCGTAAATATAAATAAATGTAAATCTATGTTAATTAGTGATGGTTATAAATTAATGACGAAGGAAATAAAGTATTTAGGTGTAATAATTGATAGTAATCTCAATTTTAAGATTCATGCAAATTATATAATGAATACAATGTCGAAGAAAATAATTTTTTTGGGTAGAATTGGTAAATCACTTAGTACATATGTAAAAAGTATCATTTACAGAACATTTAGAATTTTTCTCATCTGTTCTTTTTAATCTGAACAAAAATCAAATTCAACAGTTACATAAGATACGAAATAGAATAAATAGGAATAATCTTAAAATGTAATAGATATACACCAATTGATACTATGTTAAATGTACTACATTTTATGAATGCGTATCAAATAATCGTTTACAAAACATTGATACTGATTTATAAATTAAAAAATGGGTTGTCACCTCAGTATCTGACTAGTAAAATTAAATATGTGAGAGAGGTTCACAATTATCCTACACGTAATGTAAATAATTTCTTCGTTGAAAAATTCAATAAATGCGGTACAACAAAATCTTTGTTTTCGAAGGGGTTAATAATGACTTATCAAATGTTGTCAAGAATTCACAAAATTTGTATACATTTAAAAGGGAATTGGCTAATTTTGTAAAGATACATATGTAATTGTTTTTTTAGTTGTGTTAAGCTATGTCCTTTATTATTATTATTGTATACTATTTTATGTATATGTTTGTATGTTTATAGCTAATTGCTAATAAATGAAATAATAATTATTATTATTAATTAATTTTTCTTCAACTCCCAGCTATCCCTATTATTTTTTTCAAATGGAAATATAAGACATGAGGGGGCTCGTTGAAAAGCTTATAGAAAACCGAATCCAGCCATACCAAATAAACAAGTTTTATGTTTCCAATAACAAGTTTTTTTTTCATGTAGAAATTGAAACAACTAGATAATTTACAAAAATAACCTCAATGCTGCAAATGCTGAAAATATCGTCCGTTCACTATTTGGGATTCTCCAAGACGATAGTAAAACCTGTTTACAGCATTCCGAATGACCAACTGGTAAATTATGCATCTCCGTCCTAATCTTCTTCTTTAAATTATGAATATTATTCGATCTGTCCTGGTAGACTCTTGAATAATCCAGGGGCTTTAAGTCCGTGTATCTTAGCGGCCATTCAATTGTACCCCGTCTACCAATCCAACGATTTGGAAACATTTCATCTAAGTATCTTCGAACATCAACACTAAAATGTGAGGGAGCGCCATCTTCTACCAACCAACCAACCACCAACCAAATTCTTTCATTCGGTATATCTGGATCAATTTTACGAGAAAAAATCACAACTAGAGCAGGTATCAGATCAAATGTTAGGAAATCCAGGTAGCGTGCGGCAGTAAGATTTTCTTAAAAAAAGAATGGGCCCAAGATTCTGTTGTTGGTGATACCTGCCCATACAATACCTCTCTGTGGGTGCTGCGTATGCGATTCGCATATCCATTTAAATAAAACGCAGCTTCATCCGAAAACAGTACGTCTCGTTGAAAACCAGTATTGTCACACCGTCTCTTTATTTCCTTACAAAATTGTAATATCCTATTATAATCCTCTTCCAAAACCTCTTGGGCAAGACATACCTTACAGGGATGGTATTTCTCTTGTTTCAATTGCAGTTCGAGAAGCATCGTGATTGCGGGCCAATAAAACAGTTGAAGTATGAGGATTTGGAATGCAATGTCTAATTTCTTTTCTTCATTCAAAGCACGTGTCCGTCCAGTTTTGGACGGGCACGTGCAGTCTGTACTGTACCGTGTTCCTCAAATTTGTGAAATATTTTACTAGCTGTTCCTTGCGAGATTTGGTTTTCGGGATATTTCGCATTAAATAAATCGCGCACTTCAGCCTGACTTCTTATTTTGTCTCCACATCCAAGCAATATTCAGATTTCGATGCGTTGCCTTTCCGACAATACCATTGCGGTCATCCCTATATGTATGTGATAATGAGTGGCAACGCTGCTGGACCTCTATATAGCTTCAACACTTGAACGCGTTATCAGAAAATTTGTAGCATACCAAGAGCGTAGTGTTATGGGGTGATTTGTTTATGTTTTGAAAAGTCGAGTAAACATTTTTTTTCTATTTTCTGTCCTTATTAGGTTTTCCGAATACGTGGTTAAAATTAATTAGATTATGACTGAATCACCCTGTATATTTAGACATTATTTTAAAAAATGTCTGTTGTTTGAATCACTTTATTGGATGACAAAATACATTTAGCGCCAATAACAAAAGAAGGCAGGAGAAAAGGTAAGCACAATATTTGCCGAAGGTAATTACAAATTTTTGTGGAACCGCAATTTCTGCGTAAAAATAAACAAGTAGGTTTACTACAGCATAGATTGAAACAAAGTGAACGGCTCGCGTTAATATAAATTATTAAAAATAATTTTGTTCTCCTCTCGTTTCGGGATTTGAGGGTAAATAGTCACATATATCATTATAGCTATGTTTGTTTTTCTTCCGCTAGAGTAATTTCAATTTGATTACACGTATAGTAACGATTTTTATTATTCATGCGGTTTTTACAAAAAAAAAACATACTCACCGTATAAACCGACAAAGGCGGCAAAGGTTATGTAAATATGCACTTAACGTTACTGCTATTTCAACGACCAAATGACAAGTTTTCTAATAATTCTACTGACAGATACCGACATTAATTCCGATTTATAGTTTATATTTGGAGAATGCAAGAAAAAATGAAATATGTCAGAAAATATTACATTTGAAAAAAATATATTTTTTTTTCTGTAACGAATGTTAAAGTTGACTTTTATCTGCTAAAAATCGTAGATAGTACTTTAACCACAACGCACCTTATCTAAAAAAAGTGTGATTGTACAGTATACTCTTACAAAAAAAATTTTGTAAAAAAAACATCAATAAGGACATTTCGAAAAATGATTTTAAAATACACATCTGCACGACACTGGAAACTGGCCCACTGTAAAACCTGATAAGGTGGCAAAGCACGCAATTCCCAAGAAAAGAAATAAATTACATTTTATAACACCTATTGTTGTTGCAGCAAATTCAACTGTTCGTGAAGCTGTTATTATTAATTATTAATGGAATTAATTTGTGGTTTTAATTAATGTGGATTGGATCGGTCAGTGATCGCGCGGTTTAAGACGTCAGTACTTGAATCGAGGTGACTAGATCGCGGGTTCGACCCCCTCAGCCGGTAGACCGTATATAAGTTATATTCGTGGAGAGGATTGGCACCCTTTCTGCGGGTATGGTAGGGTGAAAGAAAGTTGCCTTGGGTCAATGTGAGAGATTGATACCGGTCGCCGTTTGACTACTCCCCTAATTAACGAGGTTTTCCAGGTTCCCTCATTCCTGCACTAAATAGTGGTTAGGGCCTACCAACGTTAAATCGTTCATGGGTGCAAATACGGCCTGCTTAATAATATGTCGCCCCCTCTTCCGCACAAGTTGTCGACTTCTGGGCCAATCCTCGAGATTAGATTGAGGGGTAGAGATATCATTTTTATTATTATTATTATTATTATTATTATTATTATTAATAATAAAATAGTTTCACATACCTGTTGTTACAAATTTTGGACTCGTCTTAACCAGTTTCTACAAACTATAGTCTGCATAGAATTGAAAGAGAGTAATAAAAGCTTATTATGTATGCAAATCGTAAATAAATGTAGTACTGGTGCTTATATTCAATAGTTTTATATTATGTATTATTGGTATAGATGAGGTGTACTTTTAAAAAAATTTTGTGTGATCGAACCGTCACTTGAAAATGGTAGTGAATGATAGACTTATGGGCACTACAAATTGCCGTTTTTCTCAAAAACGAGGCAATTAAACAAAAAATTACAAAAAAGGTAAAATGATCAGAAGAAAATTCTACGTTTGATATTTCAAGAAAAAGCTGCATAGGTGTACTTATAAATAATTGGAAGGGATAAAGGGTACTGCATCCCTCAGTTACCTCCATTCGCCCTTCGATATTTTTCACCAAAATTACATGTTCTCAATTTTATGCAATTTTTCAAAGCTCTTAGAAATAATACTTTATGAATATATTTATTCTTCAACAAAAAATATGTTATCTCAGAGTCAACACGGTTTCATTAATAAACGTTCGTTCATGTGTATCAAACTTAGTCTGCATTTCTCAATACATTTGTGAGAATATTGATCAAAAGAGACAGACTGATGTAATGTATATGGATTTTAGCAAAGCATTTGACCAGGTTGATCATATTATATTACTTACTAAGCTTGACAGTGTTGGCCTGTCAAATAACTTTGTTTGTTTTCTAAAATCATATTGAACTGAAAGACAACAGTTTGTAAAGTGTGAAGGATTTCATCGAAATTTAGAGTTGCATCTGGCGTTCCGCAGGGTTCGAATTTAGGACCCTTGTTGTTTCTTTTGTTTATCAACGATTTACCTGATACTATATCTTGCTTTAATCTGATTTTTGCGGACGATTTAAAAATTTATACACGTATTGAGAATGTGGAAGATTGTGTATATTTACAAACTCAGGCTAACAATGTTAGCAAATTGTGTCAAACAAACCGTTTAACTTTAAACATCAACAAATGTTACGTAGTATCATTTAGTAGGAAAAAAGATATATTTTTGTATGACTATACAATTAGTGATATTACAGTTTCAAGAACTGATTGTGTAAAGGATTTAGGCATCTTCTTCGATTCGAATTTTATATTTGTTGAGCATGTTAACAACATAGTTAGTAATGCAAATAAGGCTTTAGGTTTTATGTTAAGAAATTGTAAAAATTTTAAAAATATCAACACTTTTAAAACGTTATATTATACATTAGTTAGAAATAAGCTTGAATATGGTTCAATTATTTGGTTTCCAATTTATCAATGCCACATTGACAATATAGAATCAGTTCAGAGGCGTTTTTTTAAATATCTTTCTTTTAAAGAAGATAACATCTATCCTGCCAGGGGAATTAATAATCAACTATTATTGCACAGATTTAACATGACTTCTCTTCATGTACGGCGAATATGGTCTGTTATTTCATTTTTATATAATTTGTTACACCACAATATAGATTGCAACAGTCTCCTCAGTGCCGCATGCTGGTTTAAGATATAATCAAACTTTTTATTGTGACAGGCCTAGAAATAATATTTTACTTAAAACGCCTATATATAACGCATGTGCTAGTTTTAATAATATTTGTAACGACTGTGACATCAATTTTGCGTCATTGAACACAAAAACATTGTAAACATTGTTTACAACTACGAGTAATCTGGATATAATCATATTTGTTACTTTTTCTTGTTTTTCATTTTTATGTATTTTTTTTCTTTTTACAACCTTGTGAGTTTGTTATGATTAGGTATAGTAAGTATAAGTTATATGAATTGTAATTTCTTTCTTTGTATGTAATGCATTTCCTGTAACTGGGTTTCTTACCTGTTGGAAATAAATGCCATTATTATTATTATTATATGTATGCCGGAATAAGATAAAAGTACGTGCACAATTTCAAGTGTGTATCTTACAAAACAATGGGATTATTAACAAAAATAGTTTTTTAAAATGTAAGTTTAATTCCCTGTATATTGAAACAGGGACGCCCAAATAAAAAATGGCATAAGGAAAGTCGCATTATTTTTGTCCAAAGAATATGTGGTTAATGATATGGCCTTCTATTTTGGAACACCCTGTATAATTGATGCTATTTCAAATCCCAAATACTTTCGTAAAAATCGCAGATGTTCTTAAAACAAACCAATCCAGACTAAAATCAAAGCAACACATTATCCGCCAAATAATGTATGCAGCTTTCCCTGATTTACCATTTTTCTTCTCTATTTTTCCCTGATAATGTTTTTCAAATACAAAATATTGCAAAACTATGATGTCTTGCCACAGAAAAAAAATGTTATTGTTGGGTTGTTATGACTGTGACAGTTGCTGAATAGAATTGGAAGATGGTACGTGTGACAGCACAAAGTTCACTTGTGGTCTAAATATTATAATATTTTCGACGTCGTTGGTAAGTTTTTACAATAACTTAGTTGTCTTATGTTATTTGAGATTAAAAAACACGCCCTCTTAAACGCCCCTACCCTATATCTGTAAATTCACTCAAGACTTTTTTAAAAATATTAATTTTTTACTCGACTTGAATACCCAACTCTGCCTTTACAGTTTAATATTAAACTTCGTAATATGTATAGGGGTAAAGAAGAAATTAATAATAAGTTCCAAAAGGTTAGGGTATATTATAGTTGTATAATATTTCTTCTGCAAATGCGTAGCTATGTAAATACAAACTTATCTAATATGTTTATTTTAACTTTAACTTAATCTTTTTTAAGGTTGACTGCCTGTACAATAAAGTAGTTTTGAAAATATTATTATTATCTAGAGTTAGCACGGCTCGAATGCACGGATCGTTGAATAAAAACAATTTAGAAACAATAACCACATAACAGAAATTACAAAAGTATATTAAATGTAATAAAGAGGTGCAACTAATTGTTAAGAAGATGTCCTTTAAAACTTTTTTTGAAGGAAGAGCAATTTGAATGAAATAAGTCGACATCGGTTCCCAATGCGTTACAAGAACATATACACCTAATTAGAGGTGAAAAATATATAAAACTAAGAACTCTTAATGATTTTTATATAATGACGTCAATATGCCTATCAAAAATAAGTTTTTGATCAAAAGTAACAGCCCAAATCCTTGACTTCATTAACAAAATTAATATTCGTATAATTAAGGTATAGATGGCTATAAGAGGGGCATTGCAAGCGAAAAAATAAAATGTGATGGCATTTCATAATATTCAAAAATAATTTGTTAGTGTCACAGAAAACTGTTGACCGATCCAGATCTTCCTGTAATTCAGCATAGTCTGATATAGTACTGACTACTTTATAAATCTTTATATCATCAGCATACATAATTACTTTGGAGCGTCGAAAACACCTCCCAATATCACTTAAAAAGAGAGAAAACAATAATGGACCAAGGTGAGATCCCTGTGGGACCCCAGATGATACTTTCACAACAGAGGATTTAAAATTATTTACTACTACATATTGCGTTATATCTACCAAATAATTTGAAATTAATTTTAGTAGGTAAAAAATCCATGTTGAAAATCAGGAATGACGTTTTTTACCATGAAAAACAATTCATCGGAAATAATAGATTCGAACACTTTTCCAAAATGAGAAAGTAGGGAGATCGGTCAATAATTTGACACGTTACTTTTAATGCCCGCCTTATGTACAGGAACTATTTGTACGATTTTCCATTTGCTAGGAAATTTACCGACAGCTAAAGATTTATTAAAACTTATATGTAAAGGTTAAACAAGCGCTTGACTGCAAGATTTTAAAAATATTGTTGGGATACCATCAGGTCCAGGTCCCTTCCCGATATTCAAACTGTTTAAAGTACTATGAATTTGCTGCCTTGATATGAAAGGTATATTAACAGAGGCTTGATTCATAGCAGCCTAAGAAATAAGAGAGGGAGTATCTGCTGATTCACAAACACTACCAAAATATTTTGAAAAAAGATTACATATAGATTGAGAATCATTGGCAACAGCGTCATTAAAATGCATGGTGAGAGGATTGGATTTCGTACTTTTTTTGTTGGCTATGAAAGACCAAAAACATGTCCCATCTTTTTTAATATTGCTTTCAGTTTTCAAAACAAAATTATTGTAATCACGCTTAACATAAAACTTTAAACTCTTTCTAAGCAGAGAAAACTGTGAGTAGTACTCGTCTCTCTTAAATCTCTTCCACTTACTATGAAACTTATTCTTTTCACGCATTATCTCAATCGTTTGCCTCGGAACCAGAGAGGATATGATCTTTAAAGAATTTTTCTACTGGGTACAGATGCAACAAACATATTGTTTAGAATTGAATAAAAAATCAACACATATACAATAATTAACTTTAGCAAATAGCAGTTTGTTATAGGAAACACAAGGTAATAATTTCCGTAATAATACTTTAAATATATTTCCAGGGCACTGTGACAAAAATTTTCAGGAACTAACGGACAATACAATTGTCGAACCTTTAAACTTAAATTAGTGGACAATACTAAATCTAACAGTTTTCCATTAATATTATAAACATTATTAAATTGCTTAAGGCCAAGTACAGAAAAGTTGTAATAAAATATTCACTTAAGGGATCAGCTGCTATAGAAGTTAGGTAACCTTCACCAGATGAGTAATTAAATGTCCAATTAATATTAGAAAGATTAAAGTTCCCTAAAATCATAAAAGAGTGCTGAGAATTTTTGTTAAGGATATCTTCCAAATTAATAAAAAATGAGATTAAGTTATTAGCCGTTGCAGCAGGAGGAACGTAAACACAACACATATATAATTTTGTACCTTCATTCACATTCACAGATCTTCAATAATCCCCGCACAAGACCAATAAGAAATATACTGAGAAACAAAGTCGCTCTACACTGAAATTGATACACCACCACATTCCTAATATCCAATGGAACATCGTCCAGTAGATTTCAAATTATTTTCTAAAAATTCTACATATCTAGCTTCAGTAAGACTACCATCTAGCACAACTGGGCCAAGTAATTGATTGCTAATTGTACCACACCGCACGTTAACGCCGATGCTGAAAGTTACTTTCCACCGTGGCGTGCTGATTTCACCAGTGAATTGAGCCTCATCAGTGAACAAAATGTATTTGTAAAGTGCATGGTTTGTGTTTATCCAATTGCAAAAATGCAACCGCAAATCATTGTAACCGTCCTGAAGATTCTGAAGAAACATTCCAGTTTCACGTGCATTGTTGAAGACTGCCTGGAATATATTTCTATCTGGCACTTTTCTGTACGGGAAGCGACATCGATATTCAGCAACTGCACGATTAACGCTACCGTTACAATACCCATAAATAAAAATAATATCAGCATATTCTCGATAACTAAATGTGGCAGGCATTACGAAATTATGTGTGCACAAAACCGACTAAACGAACGCCCATGTAAAAATTAATGCGACAGTTATAAAATAAGCGTTTAAATCACAAACGTCAAAACAAATGTGACAAATAGTAATCAGTAATGTAATTACTAATTTTTTTGCAGTGTATGGTATGAAAACTGTTTATTTTATTGATTATCCCTTATCCCCTGTACTTATTTTGAAACGTTCCAATAATCGAATAAATAATTCCGTTATATGCAATAATAATAAATAATAAGGTAAGCGTTAAATTTTCCTAAACAAAACCTGTGGTTATCCCAGCGGTCTCGTTATGCATTAAAAAGCAACTCAATTAGATCGGGTTACCAAATTTTCACCGGAATTCAGCAAGTTTATGGTGTCACAGGTTTAACAGAAGCATGTACATATATGTGGTTAAGCAAACCAAAGCTAGTATATTGCATTCATGTTTCTGACAGCTGCTTCAGTATTAAACCTATTGTCATAAAATAATCATCGTATTAACACAGAACTAACATTCATTATACACGTTAATATGTTAAACATAATAGTTTCCATTAAACAAAGACCGATTATTTCCAATTTCACAATGCGTTTTCCTGGCAAACAATTCCGGTTAATTATTTGCAATATAACTATTTCATGCGAACGTAATCAAAATTTTTACCTCTCATAAATGAAATTTACAACACGTGACTTTTATGCATCTTTAAAGATGTAGTCTACACGGAAAAATCTAATCTGTATTTAAGTATAATAATATACTTAAAATCTTACACTTATCGAATATATACAGGAATGGCCAGAAGTACGGAATAAAATTCATATCTTTTGAATGAGTGATTTTTTTTTAATCGTCGAGACACGTTAACTGATCTTGACTTTTTCCCATATTTCGGTTATATAATAATTAATTTTTCTTCAACACCCTAACCCCCAGCCACCTCTACTTATTTTTTCAAATGGAAACAAAAGGAATGAAGGGGCTCGTTGAAAGGCTTATAAAAAACCGAATCCAGCTATACCAAATAAACAAGTTTTATGTTTTCAATAACAAGTTTTTTTTTCATTTAGAAATTGAAACAGCTAGATAATTTACAAAAATATACTCAATGCCGCAAATGATGAAAATCTCCTCCATTCACTATTTGGCATTCTGCAAGACGATAGTAAAAGCTGTCCACAACATTCCGAATTACTTCAGCTGGCCAATTATGCATCTCCACTCTAATCTTCTTCTTTAAATTCTCAATATTATGCGGTCGGTCCTGGAAGAGAAAATAATCCAATCCAACGATTGGATAAGTATCTTCGAACATCAATACCAAAATGTGGGGGAGCGCTATCTTGTTCCAAATTCTTTCATTCGGTATATCTGGATCATGAGGATAAATCACAGCTAGAGCAGGTGTCAGGTCAAATGTTAGAAAATCCAGATAGCGTGCGGCAGTAACATTTTCTTCAAAAAAGAATGGGCCCAAGATTCTGTTGTTGAAGATACCTGCCCATACATTAACGTTCTGTGGGTGCTGCGTGTATTCGATTCGAATGTCCAGTGTGGATTTTCCTGAGACCAAAACCACTCCATTTAAATAAAATGTAGCTTCATCCGAAAAAAGTACGTCTGGATGAAAGCCATTATTGTCGTTACGCCGTGTTATCATTTCCTCACAAAATTGTAATCGGCTATCATAATCGTCTTCCAAAAGCTCTTGGACAAGACATACTTTATAGGGGTGTTCTCTTGTTTCAAAAACATTTAAATTGCAGTTCGAGAAGCATCGTGATCGCGGGCCAATGAAACAGTATGAGGATTTTCAACAAGTTCTAATGCAATGTCTAATTTCTTTTCTTCATTCAAAGCACGTGCCCGTATAGTTTTGGGCAAAGGCTGTACTGTACCGTGTTCCTCAAATTTATGAAATATTTTACTAACTGTCTCTTGCGAGATTTGGTTTTCGGGATATTTCGCGATTCGGTAAATATCTTAATTTGGACACAATAGAAACGTTTCGAGCTCCAATTTACAACTAAAGCGAAAAAATAACCAGAAAGTCAGGCAAGTAAGTGCTACCAAAAAAACGCAACATAAAAAATATATATAAATTTGCGTTTGCAGTGATAGGTACTGTTTCAAATTCTTTATTTTATTCAGTGCAAATTCATGGAGGACAACATTGAATATAATTGCATTTTATTTCACTTGTTAAGTTATTCTCTCTCAAATAATAGGTTTGTAGATTTGTAGGAATTAAAATTATTAATATTTTGTAACAAATTTTATATTGTAAAATGAGGCTATAGTGCAAAATAATAATCCATACTTTACTGAACTAGGAATATTTGTGCCTACCGATGATGCCGCACCATATATTTACTCCAAAATGGTCTTAGTTTTGGACTGGATTTACAATCGACCAGTAGTGTTCGATGCGCCTATTTGGCAAACTATTACTGCCGACTTTCGTCCGTCCAAAGAACGTGCCGAAATAGATTCTGATCAACAGTTTCTACATTTACTACAATTTGAGCTATAAAATTAAATCTGTTTTCAATGTAAATACTCCAAATTGTTATTTTTGTAATTATGATACCCATTGATTTTTAAAATTCGGTGAACGGTTAATTTATCCAAATTCAATTCCGGGCTAGCCTGCCGTATACAATTTCGTAGATTTTATTCGAAATACTGTAACAGTTTAGCTGTATTAACATTGTTTCTTATCCTTCGGTCAATTATTTGATTCTTCCCAACAGGAATTGTATCTTCATTTCGTCGTTAGCTCGCCTCCAATATTGCAAATGTTCTCTATGTTGCCAACTTTACTCAATTTTTTTAGCTCTTATTTACATGGAAGAAAACAGTATGTAGAGTTGAGTGGACGGAAATCCGTGGAAATTTCTGCAACTTCTGGGGTTCCTCAAGGCTCCATACTAGGTTCATATTTATTAATGATCTTATTGCTGGCTTGGATGTACACTGTTTGCTGTTTGCAGATGATATGAAACTTTATTGGAAAATAAAATCTACAACTGATTGCTTAAAAGTTCAGAGTAGCTTAATTAAAGTCCATGGATGCTGTCTTAACAACAAACTTCCGCTGAATATAGATAAGTGTCATATTGTTTCCTATCATCGAAAAGCTCATGCTTTTGAATTCGATCACAAACTGGATGGATCAAGTCTTACTCGTCCTGAATACTTTTGCGAACTGGGCGTAACCTTTGATCATAAATTAACCTTTGCAGAACATGTTAAAAAGTGGTATCTTCGGCTTCTAAAAATTTAGGTTTTGTCATAAGAAATTCGCGAGGTTTCACCAATCAGCATGTTTTGCTTTCTCTTTTTAACTCCTTTATAAAGTCTAAACTTGAATATGGTAGTTTAGTTTGGTATCCAGATTATAACATCTACAACCAGTGTATTGAAAATGCACAGAGAAGATTTTTGAAATTTCTCTCTTATAAGCTGGATGGCAACTACCCTCCCATAGGTGTATCTCAGAATGATCTTCTCAGAAGATTTTCCCTACCCAGCAATCTGTGTTATTTTTATATAAAATTATTAACAGCAAATATGACTGTCCAGAGATTTTGTCACATCTGAACATTCCTGTGCCCAGAATTGAAGCAAGGTCTAACATAACATTTTACCTTCCGATCCCGCGTACGAATTTATTAAAATTGGCATTGGCATGGCAATTGATATATTTGCTTTTACTGAAAATGATATTAGACGAGTGCTTTGTTAACATTGTACAGATTTTTTAACTTTAACGCTTTACTGAGTGTCTTTCAACCCTATTTTTTTTACTGTATATTGCTATGCAATGTACCAGGCACCAACAATAGACGAATTTGTAAAAGCCAGAAGAGTGCAGTGGCTAGAGCATCTAGAACGTATGGAGGCTGAAAGGGCAGTTAAGAAAATAGTAGGGAGTAAGCCTAACTACAAGAAAAAAAGAGGTAGACCGAGGAAGCGATGAAGAGAGGCAGTGGCAATAGATCTAAGGGAGAAAAATGGAGGATCTAATCTAATGGAGGAGAATAACACAGCTCTGGATCTATATATATATATATATATTGTTATCTATTTCTAACCTAATCTGATTTAACTGTTGTTTTCTCAACCTGTAATTGGCCTTCTGGCTGTTGGTTGTAGTACCAAATAAATAATAAATAAATGATCAGGAATGATGCGATTGCGATGTATCCCAAATAATATTTAATTTTTAAAGTTTACAGAAAAAATATTTAAGTTGTTTCACTCTCGAAAACGCCCGTCCCTACCAACTCCGCTCTTCTCACCCGTCTCGGGGACCGTTCGGTACCCAGGATCCTACACGGTGGCCGACGCTAGAACTGTAACGTGTTGAGTGCGATCGATATAGTGTGAGACAACAAACCTTAAATATCTGTTAGTGTTTATTTTATTTCTAAAAATGCCCGTGATATATTGTACTGTGAATAATTGTCCCTCAAAACGTGCTTTTTCCTTTTTCCATTGTTCAAGGAATGTATTTTATATTTCATCAACTAATATAAAGAAATAGGTCACGATATAAAATTTTACGCGGTACGCCGATAAAAAATAGAATCTTCATTTGAAGGATTGTCCTGATCAATGCTATAAAAATATTAGAATTTGAAGCAAATATTTTTGGTTTCTGAGTTCAAACAACTGGTACACCGATTCTAAGTGATACCTGTGCACAAAAAGTATATAATAAAAATGGTATGTACAGTAACATCTTTAAATAAATTAATAGTATATTATGCAACGATCATGTAATGATGGTATTAATAACCATCACATGAGAGTTGCATACGCTATTTTTTCTACACCCGATAAATAATCAAAAACCATAAATTTTATATTTTTATTGAACACAATAGATAACAGTAATTATTCGTATGAATTGCATTTTCTACTTTCTCCGATATGTGTGGAGGAGTCGATGGTAATTCTTCTATATCGCTGATATCAGACATTTTGATAAATTATCGAAGTTTAGCTAGGTATCTACGAAAATTGAATACGTACTGATTTTGACATCTAAAATAATTACATAGGAACCTAAGATAAACGTCAAATGCACAGTATGTTTGATTGAAAAATTATGGGTTTCTATTGATTAAAAATCTGTATCGTAATGAAAAATCTGTATCGTAATGGGTATCATTATGAAACGGATTATGGGCATATAAGTGCATTGTTATAATACGGGTGTAGAAAAAGTAATTTGTACAATACATACTTATACATTGGGTTTTCATTTGAGTAATTTTTTTTACTTAAAAGAATATATAGTTTATTAAATTGCAAAACAAGAATATAAAAACGTCATAAACACTTTAGTGTAGAAGTCCAAGAAAAGCTGCATTAAAGGAGAAAGAAAAAAAACCTATACTGCAGCATTTGTAACTTGTAAACAATATAGATATTATTTCCTATTTTAGTTTGAAAATAATATATATTGTTTTTTTAAATATTTAAATAAACATTTCATTGCAAATTTTCCTCATGACTACGTTATTTTTTATATAGTAGAGTATGTATATATTTTATTTTAAAATTTACAAGTGAATAAATACTTTCCTAAGTTCCTCGTACTTGGCAATTTTTTGCGACAGTATTTACGTGCGGCAGTACGGCTTTTATCTCAAAACATCAAAGTGCCGACAGAGAGTGGTACAACTTATATTTATTCAGTAAATTTTGCCCATACTATCGAGTTTGATACATTCTGTACATTTTACGGATTCTGATATGCAAATGATGAACCAAAACGGACCACCCTGTATATAAAAGAGAAAGGATGCTAGAAATTCACTCACCCTAAAATATGCAGAGAGATACATAACAACTATAATAGTATAACAATATTATTACAACGCAGGAACCAGAGAATTATAATGTATCACTTTCATGGTTACACGTTGGAGGGAGAAGGGATTTCCAAGCACAGCTTTCAGGTATGTCAACGGCAAAGCGTAACATGTGGTCAACGGAACGGAGCGCCATCTATCGAAGGGATTGCATAAACCCCCGCAGAACATTAGTCTTTGAATTGGAGTTGCCACATTTTACCTCTTTTTACATCTGCGGTGAGCTGACCCAACGCCATGGGGGAAAATTGAGTTATATTACTTTAGTTGGATATTACTGAATAACATTCTCCGTTCCTTCCAACTTTAACTTGCCGACTGCAGATTACGTTGTTTTATTTAAATTACCTTAATCAAAAAAAGAATTAACTGGTATGGTAGGAATGTGTATTTGCTTCAATTGTGTTGATAGCAGACAATGAAATTAAATTCATTAATTGATTTACCTATACAGGATGATTCTATCATAATATCATTAATTTTAACCACGTATTCAGGAGGCCTACTAAAGACAGAGAATCGAAAACAAACATTTTTTGAGAGAAAATGAAGCAATAGCTATGGAGGAAATGACTCAAGCTTTAATAAAACTAAAGAATGGAAAGCGTCCGGACAAGGTAAAATAACGTCAGAAACGCTAAAAATTATGGGAAGAAATGGGATGAGTACTCTCATCCCATTGCTTACTGGAAATAGTTAATAAAATCTGGAACGAAGAAGCTATACCGACACATTGGGAGATGGTAATGATAGTACATATATTCAAAAAAGGAGACCAGAAAAATTGCAATAATTATAGAGGAATAATGTTGTTGAGTGCAGGAATGAAATTATATAAGCAAACTCTTAATGAAAGATTGAAGAATATAATAGAAATGACAATGTCAGAATCTCAAAGTGGTTTTAGAAAAGGCAAAAGTGTGCAGGATCATATATTTACTCTCCAACAAATTATAAATAAGACGAGACTGAAAATAGGAAATGCCTATATGGCTTCTATAGATTTAGAAAAGGCTTTTGACAAAGTACCTAGAACAATAGTGTGGGATAAGAAAGGAGTATATATAGCAAATTGAATAAAGTAATACAGAGTCTATATAGGAATACAAGAAATCTGATTATTTACAAAAATATGAAGTCAGCAATATCTAAAACGCGGGAAGGATTAAGGCAAGGTGGAGGAATGTGTCCTACTCTATTTACGGTGTTTATCATCATTAAGCAATGTAATGAAATAACAAAAAAATGAAAGTACACCATAGCAAAATAAGAGCTTCAGCAGTAAAGAAATATCCACAAAAACAAAAATGAATGCTTTTCAAGCAGTGTATAAGCCTATTTTGACATATGGATGTGAGACATAGACATTGACGAAACAACAAAGGAGTAAAATTCAAGCAACAGAAATGAAGCCTCTGAGAAGAGTGAGAGGAGTAACGAAAATGGATAAAATAAGAAATGAGCAAATAAGAAAAGATGTAGGAGCACAATAGATACTAAAATTTATAGAACAATGACAGTTGAGTTGGTGGGGGCACGTGATAACAGACAAGTGAAAAGAATATGTGAAGCTAAAACCCAAGTTAAAGGAAGACGAGGACGGCCAAGAGAGACGTGGGATAGTTCAGTAGGAAATATATTAGAAAATAAAAGAAAATCATGGCAAGAAGCAAGGTTAATAGCAAGAGACAAAAAGCAGTGGTGTAAATTTGTATATAGTTAGGAAATGTTTGTAAAGTTATACCCAACTTGAATTGCATTTTTATTTAGGTAAATAGCAAATTTTATTAATAATTATACTATACTACACAGGCAACATAAATATACGAAATTCACCATTTTAGTTGTACCAAGTGTGCCTATTACAGACTAATCTGATGTCGGTGCTGACTACTGGGGTTGGCATTTATTATAAAATTCGCATAATTTGCTATTGATTACACCAAATGTTTATAAAAATGTCTCGAACTGCTTTTTGTTGACATCACGAGGATCACGAGGGTTTTTTTATTACTGTCTGTATTTAAATACAAAAAACGTTTCAGCCTCTCTTAATAATTTAACCTAGTTAGTATTGGATTTTATTTCACTATTTATGTAATGAAATGTGAATGGTTTATTTTTATCCGTTGGACTTTGTAATTTGCATATTAAATATTTTTATGTTATATAGTGGGATCTAGGTCGTGGTTCGGAACAAATGTATGAAATAATTTTATAAATTTTATTTAGATGTTAATTGTTGAACGCCACCAACCGTTAAAATAATGTCTGAGTTATCAATTTGTGGTTGGCCAAAGAAATAACCACCACTCGGATATTAATATTCAAACTTAACAAATTTTAAAAATTAATTTTAACTAACATCTAACATTTCGAGAAAAAAATAGTTATTTTTTCCTTTAAACTGTAACACAAAAAAATTAAATATTAATAGTTACAAAAGAATCCAGGATGCAACTAACCAGATAAGAAATGATCCAAATCTTTTCCGACGAGTGATGGAATCTTTTGGTTGATGTGAGAGTTGCATTCGAGGCAAGGGTGGACATTTTGAACAATTTTTATAGTCACAAGATTTGTTAATTTGGTTAATAAAAGTTAACTAATGTTTAAAGTTTAAACATCAATAATATTTACTGTTATAGCAACTATCATATAAGAAAAAATGTTTGACTCAGCTACCATCTGCTAAAGTTTGTCATAGACGTTGTAGGACATCCTGTATTTTTGCGTAGGCACAGAATTATACAACACAATTTTTCGGCTAGCGTTAACATCATATGTTCTCAATGTTAGAACACACCTAAAATTGGCCATATGCGTAGGTAGCAAGTATACGACAAGAACATATACACTATATTAAAGAAGAGTAAAGCTAATTCATTTTCCAAAGTCCCACTTTCTCTACTTGAAGCGGCCGTCCTGATGAAAAACAGACGTAGTCTTGCAAAGAAACAAAAATAAGCAATTATTTAATTGTCACATCTATTACCAGCTCGCAGTCACTTTTTGTGTGTTTTTCGTCTCTGCAATAGCGATGTTGGACGCCTACGTTGACCTCTGGATTAACCAACTAAAACCCTAAAACCTTAGGTATCAGCCAAATAGTATTTATTATTAGTTGTATCTGAACAAAGAAATGCTTAGTTCAGTTATCAAATAAATATAAATTTAAATCAAGTGCTAACATTTTACACAGGGTCTCAATGTTTCTGTATATGGAACAGCTGCAGATTTTTGGAACAAAAGAAGCCAATTTTCTACAGTGTTGTACAGTGTACAGTGTTGTACAGGTATTTAAATTAATATAAATCAATTTCTTTGCAATTCCTATTAATGAAGTCAAATGTATGCTCTCTAATACCAAATGTCTAGGTTAGTGTTGGTTGAGACCACAATTATTGCAAAATTTGGAAAAGTCTTGTCTTGTCTTTCAAAACAAGACAATAGTTTCCTTAAAGTCTTGTTCTTCCTCGATCTTAGTTAGTTAGTTCCAAGTGAGTGGGCCAAAAACTAGCCCTCCACTACGACCCTATAGTATATTGTGGCTCACATCCATATTATACTTCACCCTACAGGTTTAGCCTCTTTTTGAAGCCAATAACCTTATTGGGTGAGATTCTGTTCAGATCTTCTGTCAAGAGATGCATTTTGCTAAATATAGAAAATCTGGTCCATTCTCCAGCTGGATAGTAATCTAATATGTGTTCTGCTGATTCATCACTCTCCAAACACAACCGGCACTCGGCCTCCTTAGCCAGGCCCAACTTGTGCATGTGACCCCTTAACCAGCAGTGCGTGAGTGAGTCTTTAGGTCAAGCCTATTTCACTCAAGCAGCTCTCCTTGTCGATGTGCCCCCTATGAACTCCTTCGAGTTCTTGGCAAATCTCGCCAGTACTCACATACTTTTTCCTCCGCCCAGATCCAGATGACTGCTTTGGCAGTAGCTGAAGCTAAGCCAAGAGCCGGTTCTGGACCTATAAAGCTGGAAGATGCACCTCGCCTCGAGTCCGCTGCCTCGTTTTCCTGGATACCTACATGACCAGGTATCACAACCAAGGTTACTCTGTTACTTGTTCCCAACCGCTCCAGAGTCTTTTGACAGTTCCATACCGTACATGCACACAGTTCGATAGCATAGATTTCTGCCTGACGTTGCATACTTGCTCAGGCTTATGGATAGCCTGGTCTTTGGGTTGCAACTATACACTCCAGCCTCAACACACTCTGGAGTCTTGCAGCCATCGATGTACCAAGAACAATCCGCCCTCAGGAGGTCCGTTTCACATGTTCGCATTCCTCCCTCCAAGGAAGAAGAATTTAAAAAGGTAGTCTACAGTTGATTTTTGTAGGCATAACATTCGAGACCATAGATAGAATGCCGTGACCTTCTATGTCCTCCAGCACTCCACTGTGCTCCATTTTGTTAGCCTTCGATATACAAATAGCCGCTTGCTTCAATCTGTATACTGCCCACATGGTTTCTCTTTCCAAAAGCATATGGAGAAGTGGTAAATCCAGGAGGATTTCCAGAGCAGCTGACGGTGTGGTACTGATTGCACTAGTTATCACCAGACGAGCTTATCTCTGTAAATATGAAAGTTTTACTTTGGTTATCCTTTGAAGACCTTTAGACCACCAAACTATAGAGCCGTAAGTGATCATGGATATGATAATTATCACATACAGCCAATATACTTGTTTAGGACTTACGCCCCAAGACTTTCCACAAATGCGTCGATAAGGACATTTTGGCCTTGTGGATGACTTTTTCCATATGAGAGTTCCAATTGAGCGTTTTATCCAGAACAATTCCCAGATATTTCGCTTTCTCCGCAAATGGTATTGTCTTTCTGTTTTGCGAAAGTCGCAAATTTCTTGATTGCGAATTTGCAAATCTCTTGCAAAATTCTTGTGAGACTCTTACATAAAGTGAGAGACAATAAATTTGGTAACAGTGGTGGTTATTCTCGGTCAGCTACTGTCCCGCTTACACGTAACTATCGATATGGTCCATCGTCGACAGTAGTCAATTGGTAGACATTATAAAGTAAAAACATTGCCAGTTTTATATAATAAGTAATAAAAAACGAAATAGAATAATTAGAGCTGGTGCTGTCAAGTGGCAGTAAATTTATAATTAGTTCAAGTTCAACAAAACAGCTCCAACACTTAATACATTTTGATTTTAAAATAATTTTATATGCTGGATGTCCTTTAAATAAAATGTACATATCTACAGGTTTTAGAAAGGGTGGGTCAACAACGGACCAAATCCAAGACCAAGAAAAAACTAAGTACATGGAATGGACGGAAGGAGAGACTATCAAAGAAACAAGTTTTTGAAAATAGACACGAATCGGGGGTAAATATACAGGTTTGAAGAAGTTGAACAGTTCATATATTTCTGAATAGAGGAGAATAAATCGAAGCCAGAATAATGTCAGAAAATAAATGGGTAGGAGGACTACACAGAATACTGGTAAATACTTCTAGACGTTGAATGAAGTAGAACAAACAACACTTATGTGTTGGTATGGGAGAGGAAAATATTGAGGAACATTTTTGGAGGATAAAGGTTAAGATGGTTAGGGCATATTGAAATGATGCTGGATATAATGACACAAAAAATGGTACTGACACGAACAATTGGGGGTAAGAAGAAGAAGAGTCAAAATGGAAAAGAGAGATGGAGAACAACCTACAGCAACTACAAATTGACAGATGGAAGGAGAAAGAAAGGGATAGAATGGAATGGAGAAGGATACCTTATAGGTTCACAAAGCTAGATTATATATATATATATATATATATATATATATATATATATATATATATATATATATATACATTATTTTGTACCAAAAGTATGCGGACACGTATTACTACACCAACCAACAAAACTAGTAAATGATCAAATACGCGGTAATATGGCATTATTGATGTATGTAACTGGTGAGTGAGAAGAGTGGGAAATTGACAGGATGCACAATATCATTGATGTTATTGGCTTATCTCCTAAATCTATGTAATTTTTTTGCATTTTTACACTTGCGTTGGATATCTTTCCGTGTAGACACTGTGGAAATATAAGTTGCCGGTATTCTAGTTAGTTTTAGTAATTTAGGTTATTAGAGCTTTGTAGAAATAGGTGACTTAATTAAGGACACAATAATAATTTCCCTTTATGTTGCGCCACATTTTAATTAAATTAACATTGTTAACTTCCGTGCGGGCAAAACAAAACACAATCGCGTTAAATATACAAAATCCCCGGACGCGAATTATTTTCCCGGAGTTTCAAAAACCGCGAGTGCGTTATTTACATTTATTGCCACTTTATTGATATACAATAATAAGTTGCGCCCGCTGGGGAGAGACTTGCAAATTGAGTCAAAGAATTAACAAAAGTTTCGAGGAGGGTTCAAGTTCTGACGCTTTGCTCGCCTGGTGAGATCTAACGAGAAGTTGTCTTGGGTTGTTACTTACGCTATAATACTAGGTCACAGACTGTGAAAAATAACGCGGCCGTTTCCTTCACAGGAGGTTGGGATTAAGACACTTGATATTAATTTCCCTAGTGTACAATACATTTTATTAGTTGTTTCTCTCTTCAGGCGGGCCCTTTCTTGCACGTGTAATGCAGTTAATTGCCAAATGCATAAATATTTAAGCATTGCTTAGCTGTAAACTTATTTTGTTAACGGCTAAACGAAATTATATCCTGTTTTATGTTCATCTCGCACTTCGGTTACATCATAATCCTTATGTTGCTGCTTCACGCCGTATTTTGATTTAGCGCCTTACGATGGAAACATTCCGAAATTTCCTGGTGCGTACATAAACATATTTTTCAGTTCACTAACATAGTAAATTTAATTAATAAGCGTTAATTAAGCTCAGGCGCACAGTTGTAACACAGTATTCATTTAAAATACTGTTATTAGCAAAAAATACTTTTTCTTCAACCGTCACAAAACTATGACATTTTGTGACTGCCAGTAGTCTCTAAGGTTGTCAACTTCCTTATTAAGAAAGAAAAAAAGATGAAAAAAAATGATAGCAACAATTCCAACTAACATAAAAGTATAATAGACTAAATCTAACAAAGTATTAGATTTATTTTGAATTCCAAATTATTTAATAGCATTGTAACATTTGTGGTTGTTTTAATAATCATTAATAATTTATTTTATTTCCTTAACATTCTACAAAGCAGTTTTTTAACTGTTTTTCATACGAAACAAAAGTTATATCGTCTTTCACAGTCCGCGGACAAATGTCCTTTCTGGACGCCTCTTCATTACTTGGCCTCGAAATCACGATTGCGCTAAAGCTACAGCAAGAATTTTTAATGCCAATCATCTTGAAAAAAATGTAAACCACCAGTACGTTAAACACCTGATTGACAAATTTGTTGCAACAGGTTCGCTTTTAAACAAGAAACGTGAAGTAATAGGGCCAGTTCGAATGAAGCAGTTGAAGTGGCAGTTTTGGGTCATGTACAGATGGATAATAAGCAATCGATTACAACTGTGTCTCAAGCTTCTGGCGTATCCTGTTCCAGTGTTCATCGAATTTTGAAAAAACACAAGTTTCATCCATTTAAGATGACACTGGTTCAAGAGTTGCATGAAGATGACTTTGATCGCCGTAACCAATTTTGCGAATACTTTAGTGAACAACTTCTACTGAATCCAAATCTTCTCTACTATACATGTTTCTCCGACGAATGCACATTTATGTTGAATGGCGAAGTGAATAGACACAATTGTCGTTATTGGAGTGATACTTATCCGCATTTAATCAGGGAGTTTCATACTCAGACACCTCAAAAATTGAATGTTTGTGCAAGCATTTTGGGCGACCATCTTGTTGGGCCATTTTTCATCCAAGGTAATCTCAATGGAAACACCTATCTAAAATTATTGGAAAGTACAATTGATCCTAGGATAACAGAGATTTTAGAAAGTGACGACAATTTACTAGAAAATGAAATAACCTGTCAACAAGATGGTGCGCCCCCGCACTATGCTGCTGCTGTGCGACAATTTTTGGATGACCATTTCCCGGGGCATTGGATTGACAGAAGAGGTCCCGTCGAATGGCCACCAAGATGTCCGGATCTATCCACATTGCAAGTGCTACGTCAGAGAATTGTAGAAGAATGCCGATTAATAACTGCGGATGTCTTTAATAATGTTCGAACAGAATTTGAAAACAGTATGTGTATTATTGTTTGGGAGTTAAAGGAGGTCATTTTGAGCAATTCATCAAATAAATCTGATTTATTATTTGCTTCAACTTTTTTATTTCATTTTTGACTTTTTTGTAAACTGATAGACACATCAATAATAATTAGGTAATGCGGTCATGTGTAGTAGATGAAAAACTTATTAGTGGTGAGCATTTGTGTAGAAATTACTACGCGTAAGTTGGTTTGTCATCTTTTCGTTTGTAACCAATAATTCTGTCAAATCTCAACCGATTTCTAAAAACGGTACGTCACTGTATTCCCAATGAAAAGGGCTTTAAAATGATGTGCCACAAGTGGGGTAGTTGCATTTGAAATTTTTATGTTGGGGTTGCTAGACATTAGGGGGATGAACATATCGAGTTGGCTTGACTGTCAAAAAAGCTCCCCCGAAGAACAAAAATCGAAGGGTCTCGGCGAATTTTGAAATATTATTCGGTTTTCCAATTATAGGGGGGGGTCAAATTTTCGTTGGGATACCCTGTATGTCAGTTTCTCTAATGGTTGGTTTATTTACAATCTCATAATTCGTAAGTAATTATATCAATGTTATTGTTCCTGATGAACTAACTAATCATTTTCAAAAAATCTACCTCCTTTAAAAAAATTGAAAGAGAAAGTACACAAAAATCAATCAGACATGGGGACATACAAAAATACCTTTTTGTACAAAATTTGAATATGATTACCCAAGAAATAAATAAGCGTATAAAAATGAAATGAAAAACTAATTTCTCGGTCTTATAACATCTTAAGGAAGCAAAATGGTACTAAGTTTATTTAAATCATATTATAGATATTCCTCTGTGGAAGCTAGCCTTAAAGTAAGGCCCATTCTCTAATAAACACCCTGTAAAGTATCATTTATTTTGGGATCTCCAATATGTACGGAATAATGTAAACAACATTGAGATGTACCAAACCACAAAATTCTTCTGTAAAAGCCTACAGTTTACAACTCTTGACTTTGAGTACAAAAACCCTTTCATATACATTTTTACGACATTTTTAGTCCTTATTATAACAACGCACCTACATAATAATCTCTATACTTACTCTTATAAAATACTCTCCGTTGAAAGCCGCTTTATGATTTTTTTATTAGGTTAAATCTTTATCGAATGAGGCGGTTTGCTGAAACAAAACATATCCCGGGACTAGGTATGGTCCTCATGGAATGAAAAATATATTAAATATTCACACCGATAAGTATAAGTTGTACAGAATATACAACTAACTGCAGTTGCCATTTATTTATTAACAATATTGTATCTACAGGCGTACCCAATTGATACAATCCAAACGTGTGAAAAATACAAAACATATAAATATAAAGCTTTCGATCGGGTTGACCACAACCTTCTCTTAACTAAATCAGCCTCGTATGGTACTATGGGTAATTTATTGTTGTGGCTCAAATCATATTTATATAGAAGAACCCAAATTATTAAAATTAATGGTTTTGCATCAAATGAAATTAATATGATCAGGGGTGCCTCAAGGTAGTCACTTGGGACCAATTTTATTCTTGTTATTTGTAAATGATATTTCAACCAGCATAAACAACTGTAAATTTTTATTATTTGCAGACGATTGAAAAAAAATTTTTGAACGTAAATAGCAGTGATGATTGTTGTAAAATACAGACCGATTTGAATTCCTTGATGTTATGCTGCTCACTGAATAACTCAAAATATTGTAACAAAATAACTATTCTTTGGCACCAATACATAGTATTTGGATTTGAAACATATTGTAAAATAAATATAAGACCGAAGTAAATTAAAAAAAAAATTGACAATTTCAATTAATTTTAAAATTCCCTGTGAATATATTTAAAAATTCCCTGACTTTTACGTTATATTTTTTAATTCCCTGACAATTTCCTGACTTTATTAAGCTTAAAACGAATTTCCTGACTTTTCCAGGTTTTCAAGGTTTTCCAGGTGAGAGGGAACTCTGCAAGATTAAGGCAGTCATATTCCGTACGCTCTGTGTATTAATTTATCTTGTTGTGTATATTTATACACCTAGTTTATTTTCGTTCTTATTCATGCTTTCTGTTTCTTTATTCTTGTTTTTTTTCCTTTTATACTTGTAATTTATATTTGTTTATATGTTTTGTATTTTTCACATTTTTGGATTGTATCATTTGGGTCTGCCTGTAGATACAATATTGTTAATAAATAAATTATTATTATACAACCCGAAATATTACAAAATTCCCGTTACTTGTAGATCACACCTCTTATGTAAGAACTAGCTAATGTCTGCAACTTATTTGACAGTTGTTCTAATTTGAAGAGTATTATAGAAGGGCGTCATGTGTAACACACACCCTGTATGACATCCAGCTTCCGTCAGAGATTGGGATCAGTTGGCCTTTGACTATCCCCCTAATTAAAGAGGTTTTTCAGGTTCCCCTCATTTCTGTACCAACCTGCGGTTCGGGTTTACAATCATACATCAACAGAATATTAATATGCTGCCACCCTACCAAATAAATAGGTACTACGTGTGTTATATGTGTATCCTCTTAGATGGGTTCTAAATTTTCGTTACATGATCTATCGTATCCGTAATTCTCCGTCGGTAGGTATCATTCTCTTAATTGCGGCCCATCAGTGGCGCAGCAATAACAGGTAATTAAAAAATAGGAAATATAACATTTATTTTTGGAGACACCAACATTTCTACTTGTACGTAAAGGTTAAAATGTTTTCCATTTTCACGTCATAAATTCAGGATAGTTTTCCTTGTATCACTTATATTATAATTATTTAAACAAAAGCGCATCATTTTTAGACAAATACAAGGTGTTTCTTTATACAGGGTGTCCCGAAATAAATGCAACAAAATTTGGTCAGAAATTCTTAAGAGAAATTTAAGGGACCCGTATTTTTTACTTTTGATAAGTGCGGCCCCCTTTCGGAGATATAGCCCCCTGAAACAAGCCCCTAAAAATTTAATTTTTTTTATATCTCAGAGCTATATCGCACAAGAACCACCAAATTTGGTACACAGGGATTTTATGACATGTAGAATGCGATGCTGATAAGCTTTTTGGCAAGGGCCCCCCACAAGACACTTTTTCGGGGGCCCCCTTGCCTTTGGGGCCACCGAACATTAGTTGCATATTTAATTTTTTTTAAAATAAGTAGCCTCTTAAAAACTCCAGGGAATTTAAAAACTTTTTTGTCTCTTAAAAATGGCAAAATGTGATTGGATGCATATCGAGGTTCATCTGAAATTTTAAAGTGTTAATCGTAGGTGACTGGCATTCGCAATAAACAATCAATTTTATTCTGTGACAGTTGTCATTAACCAGTGTCAAATTGTTACCATTAATAGTTGTCAGTAATCATTGTTCCGGAAAAAATGGTGAGATTTTCTGTCCAAGAAAGAGTACAAATGCACCTAATTTACGGGGAGGCTCGTGGAAATTCACGTCTCGCACGCAGATTGTACGCCGAGCGATTTCCTGCACGCATACTCCCATACCATTCAACGTTTGCACGAGTACATCGGCAGCTAATGGAGACAGGATCCGTAGTTGTGAAAAAACCTAACTCAGGGAGAAGTTATTTATTAACTCCCGAACAGGAAGAAATTATCTTAAATTTAATTGAAGAAAATCCCGAAATAAGCATAAGACGCGCGTCATCTCAACTTGAGATTCCCAGAACAAGAATACACCGCTTTATCAAACGACAACTGTTGAAACCTTTTCACTTTCAAAAGGCCCAGGAACTTAAAGTAGAAGATTTTCCACGAAGAAGACATTTTAGCTTATGGGCTCTTCAACGTTACAACTTAAATCCGGGATTTATACGAAATTTTTTCTTTACCGATGAGGCGTGCTTTACAAAAGATGGCCTAATAAATTTGCACAATCTTCATTATTGGACTATAGCAAATCCATTTGTCTTAAGGCAGACTCATTCGCAAGAAAAATTTTCAATTAATTGCTGGGCTGGAATTGTCGGAGATTGCATCATCGGTCCATATTTATTGCCTCCACGATTAAATGCTGAAAGTTACCTTAATTTTTTGGAGCATGAACTACCGCCTCTTATGGAAGATGTTCCTCTCGGTATTAGACGCAATTTGTTCTTTATGCACGATGGTGCCCCACCACATCGGGGGCACTTCGTAACTGAGTGGCTGAATGAAAATTTCCAAGGGCGATGGATAGGTAACAATTTTCCTCATGTAACATGACCCCCCCGCTCTCCCGATCTAAATGCCATGGACTTTTTTTTTCTGGGGGGCCATGAAGGATCGCGTCTATGCCGTACCAATTAGAACCCGGGAACAATTACATGAACGAATCCTTGCTGCGGCTGAAGAAATTAGACAGATTCCCAACATTCACACGAAAATACGTCAAAATTTCGTGTCACGTTTGCAGGCTTGTGTTGAACAAAACGGTTCTCACTTTGAACACGTTTTACGGAACTGACCAGTGTGATTTTAACAAACTTTTTAGAATTAAATTATTTAATCATGAAGTACCATTAATTTTGTTATTAATTTCCAAGTTTATTGTACCTTATTTTGATATTCACATTTTCTTATTAATTGTTAATGTTTAACTTGTGATTTCTTTAAATTAAAATTAAATTTCTTCAAATTGTGATTTTTTTACAACTACTGATCCTGTCTCTATGAGCTCCCGATGATGGTTAATGACAACTGTCACAGAATAAAATTGATTGTTTATTGCGAATGCCAGCCACCTACGATTAACACTTTAAAATTTCATATGAACCTCGATATGCATCCAATCACATTTTGCCATTTTTTCGAAAAACGCTGCGTTTTTCGAAAAAATTTTAAGAGACAAAAAAGTTTTTAAATTCCCTGGAGTTTCTAAGAGGCTACTAATTTTTTTAAAAATTAAATATGCAACTAAAGTTCGGTGGCCCCAAAGGCAAGGGGGCCCCCGAAAAAGTGTCTTGTGGGGGCCCCTTGCCAAAAAGCTTATAAGCATCGCATTCTACATGTCATAAAATCCCTGTGTACCAAATTTGGTGGTTCTTGTGCGATATAGCTCTGAGATTAAATTTTTAGGGACTTGTTTCAGGGGGCTATATCTCCGAAAGGGGGCCGCACTTATCAAAAGTAAAAAATACGGGTCCCTTAAATTTCTCTTAAGAATTTCTGACCAAATTTTGTTGCATTTATTTCGGGACACCCGGTATATACAACCATTATCCAGATAAAGCGTGTCAAAAAAAACAGTTTTTAATTTCTAAACCCCTTGATATAATTTAACCAATTGGTGTGCATAATTAGTATGACAGTAGGTACGAAACAAAAAATTATCAGCTTTAGAAACTTACCAATGGAGGAAGTGTGGGTATCATAATATATATATATATATATATATATATATATATATATATATATATATATATATATATATATATATATATATATATATATATATATATATATCTATGTACAGGGTGTTGTTCCTGTCGCTAATTTAGGACCAATTTAGAACGCTATTATAGGTCATTGCAAGAAATTTTACATACAATATCGTCGCTTCTCAACCAAATTCTTCTATGTCCATGATTTTCTGAAGTCGACAGTTTTATATGAAATAATTCTATGTACCAAACGCTATGCGTCAACATATTCTAAATACACATACAATTAGCAGCTTTGCATAATCGAAAGGACTATTTTGTTTTATGTCCATGCAACCTTGTTAAAGTTTGAACCATAGCATTCTAAGTCAGAATAAATCGTTCAAGTTATAATACGATAGTAATGTGAATCAATATTTTGCGTTGCGAATAGAGCGAATAAACAGGCTTTAATTTTTTTAGTACTTAAAATATAATGAATGAATTTGAGAACACAATATCAATCAAAAAAAACTATTTACTTTTTCAAAATACACATTATTCTAGTACGGCATTAATTACTCTAATAACAATTTTGACATAAAAATAAGACCATTACATTTTTTATTTAATTTATTCTATATCCAAGACAGTTTTAGGTAATTTATTTTTTTACTCCGTCTGCCTTCTGAAAAACATGTATTATTTATTATTTTAATACTAAAATAGTCACTGAAAGTAGAAAAAATAATCCTGTACAAAAATATATGTGCCCATTTAATAAAATGGGCATAGAATAGCGCTATTGTCAGACGATATGTCTCTCTGTGTATACTTTACACTGTATTACATGTAACACCTTGTATACAGTCATAATACCTTACTACTTTGTTTTGCTGGTGGATACAATAGAATTCTATTAACCCTAACAGCGGATTACGTTGCCTGTCAATTTTCTCCAATTGTTCGATTCCAAACGGGAACGATGTGAATATGCGAGAAGCTGATTTGTCATCTAATAATGCAGCGATGCAAGCCATGGTCTCAAGCGGATCAGAGGTCAAGCACGTCGCGGTGACAATAAATGTTCCGAAGTAGCTAGAGAATAGTTCATGCTGTAAAAGTTATTGAATTTATCTACACCAAGCGGCTGGGAAAATGTATAGTGACAGAAGAAACTTTTCTGCAGGAAACAAAGGTTATATTGAAAATCGTAAGCCAACCAAGCCTTTGCATTTTCGTTTCTTTTGAAAGCGTTAATCCAGCGCTTCTCAATTTGTGTAGTGCAGCGTGATAACACTAAATGTATTTAATATTATAAATTTTGTAATTTATATTAAAATTATGATAAAAATGTCTACTGCTTCTTGTTTAGATGAAATTACATGATTTCTATTTATTGAACAAGAAGTATAACGGACTTTCAGTTAAAATCTGCTGCAGTTCATCAGCCTTATTTACGGCGGTTGCTATGACAACGGGGACGCGTATACTGTCTTGTTAAGCAAAAAAGTAACTGACAAAATCTTCATTCTGAGATACTGCTTGGATTGAGTAATATACTGCGCCAACAAAAATATTATTTACCATACTACTATACCGGGTGTCTGGAAAGTAATGGGACCCAGCTTAAACATAACTTCTTGTGACCAAACGGAACCGATTTAGACAAACTTAACTCAGTCCAAAAGTGTCTCGTTTAGAAGCTACAGGGCTTTAAAGAAAAAAAAATTGCTTTCTTGTTATGGACATGAATATTAAGAAACGAAACGTCTAATCATGTAGTAAATTTGGTAGTTATATTTTAGATAAGTACAAGCATTGCGAAGGAGTAAGTAATGGCGCATATCATAGAGAGCGCTCTTGGCAGTTTTTTTGTTAACTCATTTTTATCGTATCTTTCTTGTTGGTTCTATTCTGATACGCTTGACGGAAAATTATAATTGAGGAATTAAATTTACGTAGAAAAGTTATACCTGTTCCATGTTAGATGCACCATTTGCGGTAAAAACTGTACCTTCTTGCTGCAGCTCCTGCATTAAATTGATTTTGACGATAAACAGCGATCATATCTGCCGTTTCTGATTTGGAAAACTGATTACGTCGAGGCATATTTCAAAATTTGACAAAATAATACTTACTAATAATTTCAAATTATTTACCCAATACATTTATAATTTACACACCTAACCAATGATAATGACTAAATTTTATTTAATTTAAGCGTATTGAGGTCAATTTGACAAATGGTAACTTGATTGAATTAGAAAGTTTATTTCTATTTTACTTTGCAGACATTTTCAAACCCGTTTTACGGAAAATCGTGCATTGTATCAACATGGAACAAGTATAGCTTTTCTACGCAAAATTAATTTCTTCATCATAATTTTCGATCAAACGTAAGTAATATTGGTTTCTAGATAAGCGATTCTTATTCCATCCTGTTGTTAAGCTGCACTGCGCTGATGAAGGGCAAAAACCCAGAAACAACGTTGTCCGCAGTTGCTTCGTTGTTCCCTCCATCTTTTTTCTCTGGATCCATCAAGCCGTTAAAATCCGAGAGATAAGGTGGTGGTGAGATTCTGCATGTAGGTACCTATTCGTGTGTGTTGGTTTCCGATATACCGTATAGCTTAGACCTCCATCTTCTTTATACATACATCGAGGAAAGGTAGCTGTTGGTCCTTTTCCAGTTCCATAGTGAACTTGATTTTTGGATGTCTGCTGTTCAGATGAATTAAGAATTCTCGTAATTTCTCCTCGTCATGTGTCCATATGACAAAGGTGTCATCGACATATCTCAGCCACATAGATGGTTTATATTCTGCTGTTTCTACTGTTTGTTCTTCTAATTCCTCCATGAATAGATTGGCTATGACTGGTGACAAAGGCGATCCCATGGGTGCTCCCTCTATTTGCCTATACTTTTGGTTTTTGTAGACAAAGTAAGTGTTCTTTAGGCAATGTTTCAATTCCATTAGATCCTCCCTTACATGGTATTTCCTCTGGATCATGTCGAGTGCTTGTCCCACTGGAATGTTTGTAAATAGGGACACTACATCAAAACTTACTAGCAGATGTTCTGTAAGGATTTCTGGTTTATTAAGATAAACCATCGGCACAAGATTTTTGCAAATATAATTGTTTATTGCTTCGATTGTTGCAACCTCGCTAATTAACAAATTCATAACTCTACTCCCGGAATCGTTAGAGAACCAGATTTTTTTGCAATAACTCTGGGATCATGGGGAGAACCATCGGCACAAGGTTGTTGCACAAAATTGTTTATTTTTCTATTTTTGCAACCTGGCTAATTAACAAATTAATAACTCTACTCCCGGAATCACTAGAGACCCAAAATTTTTTCCGGGATTTCTGTCTTTTTAAGGCGAACCATCGGCACAAGATTTTTGCAAATATAATTGTTTATTGTTCAATTGATCCCAGAATTATTGCAAAAAAATCCGATTTTCTAACGATTCCGGGAGAAGAGTTATTAATTTGTTAATTAGCGAGGTTGTAACAATCGAACAATAAATAATTATATTTGCAAAAATCTTGTGCCGATGGTTTGCCTTAATAAGCCAGAAATCCTGGAAAAAATTCCGGTTCTCTAGTCATTTCGGGGGTGGAGTTTTTAATTTGTTAATTAGTCCAGTTACAAAAATTTAGCAATAAATAATAAAGCTAACACCAAAGTGATAAAGAGGGACCTCGAAAACCCCCAAGTGAACATTTTCCAGACATTTTCGTTGAATCGTGTGTGACATTTGCCATATGTTCAACAAAAATGGGTCATTTGTTAAATAAACAATTAAAAATTTGCGAGCGTACAGAGGTTAGATGTACCTTTTGTTATAAAAAAATTCCCTAAACATTTTGCACAAAACCGCATCTCAATCGGACTTCTCCGCAAAAAGTTGTCTATTTTCACATTTTTCATGGTAATTTGACGCGACTATATATAGGTATCAAGACTGCGTGTTCTTCACTCTGTACGTAAGCTTTGTCCAGCATATAATAAATTCTAAACACAATTAAATGTATCTTACTGGGAATCACTTCGTGGCGTCAGGCTGATATGAGCAAATAAATATTTTAGAGATAGGGGAAAGAACGGACAAAGATACATACGACAGTTGAAATTAGCTGTCAGGGATTCGATTATTAAAAATCAGTTTCTATTAACTTACCCTTTATTTCGAGAAGACATCACTTCCCGGGCTCAACGAATGTGACACGAAGAATTAAAATTTGATTCGATCTGAGCTGCGAGATATCTTCGTAAGCTGGGGGTTTATATAAATATCCCGCTTGCCAGTTTGTTCACTGCAACGCTAAATAACTTACAAACGAAAATAAAAATTTAGAGATGTAGGACAAACTTCCAAAATGACTGCTACATGGAGGAAAATTAGTGCTGCATTTAATTTTGCGAACATACATTTTTTACAGGAAAATCTACCTATCCTTCTAGAAGCTGTCTCTCTTAATGTTCGATGTCGTTTATAGTATATGTATGACGGAGTATCTGCTCATTTTAGTCGCAATATAAGAGACTAAAAGCAACAAAAAAAAACTAGTATGAACAAAATAATTAAGACTAATAGTTTTTCTACAAATACGTTTCAAAAATAAATTTTATAAATAAAATTTTAAAAAAATTTGAAAAATTGCAAAATTAATGCTGGTCGGGGCATTAGCCCGCAGTGTAGTCGTTGCTTTTCTGCTTTTGCAATATTTTGGTGCAATTTACCACACAGCAAAATATTTTGGACACCCTGTATATTGTATTTGGGGTGGGAACGTGATTACATCCCCTTCGCACTTCCTGTAGGAGTGACTAAAATTGCAGACTTGGCTATACAAAATGCTTACTAAATCACAGTAAAAAAACATTTATGGCTAACTTTACGACCCCAGCTGCTCGTCTAAGTTAAGCAATAAATTGTCCACTAAAATTTTTTGTGTAGGTAGACCGATTTTGCTTTAAATATCTACGCTTTTTTTATACGCAACTTTATCTTTTACAACTACAAAAAAAGTTCTCTCCGTAGAAGCAAATGACGGAGACGACAGCAAACGTTATCCGAACTTTACCCACCGTTATTTCAGCATTTTCAGGATAATGCCATTACCCTAATTGTATATTTATTCCACTCTTTCGGAAATACATAAGCATTAGGGATAATTATCTTTCAAATCGAGAGCATCATGATTATAATGCGAGCTCTGCTCCTCAGTCAGATATCGGCTTAGCAAGTTGCAGCCAAGTTTCTCCAATTTGAATTTCTATTACAGATTACCTGGCTATACAAGGCGAACTGTAATTCAGACATTTGTACCCAATCTTCGAAAATCTAGAATATGATATATAGGGTACCCCGACATAAGTGCAACATAGAACCAGATCCCTGACGACAAAATAATGCAATTTTTTTATATTTTTAAGTATTAATAATATTGTGTGAAACTAACTACTCTGTGGACAAAAGCCCCTACCAGCGTTGAATTACACCCACAATATCTACCCATATATTCCTTATTATTAGCTTTTGTAACATTTTTACTGTATTAGAAAGGTATTTTAAGGTAACATAAATCAAATAATTTTAATTTTTATAATAATTTTTATAGTTAGATATTTAACTCAACTTAAAGGAGCAATCCTAAAAATGCAGAAATAGGTCAGATCTCATCTATTGTGGTTGAATTATTGTCGTGTTCCAACTGCCAAAAGTGAAGTTAGATATTCATAGCGCGTTTTCATTAAAGCAAGATTAGTAAATTTAGATAGATTTAGATTTTTAGAATTAAATTTCTTTAGATAATTATTGAATAGAGCTTTGTCTGTGGAATTGTTCATTAGCATACCTAGATGTTTGGTACCAGAGAACATACATATGACTTCATTGATAGGAATTGTAGGAGATTTGATTTATATTAGCTTAAAATACCTTTCTAATACAGTAAAAAAAATAATGCAATGTCGCCAAACTCATCTTAAAGTAGTTGGTTAAAAAGATACAATGTGTCAGAGTTAAACTTTTATTATCGACATTTGTAAATAACTTTTTGAAAATTCCAAAAAAAGATTTGCAAACATTTTGGAGATCTTGAACTTTTGGGGGCGAGAAATTCAAATTTGATTCTAAGTAGAAACTGTTTTGGATTCAGGTAAAGAGCCTTTTTCGTTGGAAATACAACAAAATGTCGCTTGAAAAAGGCATTCATGATGGTAAATTATGATGACGTGCAAAATATCTGCAAAGTGCTGTTAAATGGGAGGTAAGATCTATTTTCAATTGAAAGTATTATCTTTGGGATTTGACAGAAAGAATAGTTCTGTATTATTTACTATTTAAAAGTTATAAGCAATATCGTCCTCAAGTAAGTCTCAAAAGAAATACGATCTAAAAATCACATTAGCGGTAGAAGGATCGTAGTCGTTGCAAAATAATTAAATGTTTGTTTGATGTTCGTACAACTTTTATGCTTATAAAATGTTTTCTCTTTTAGAAAAAGTTGATATGTTGCTAATTTACGGCGAGTCACAAAAAAAATAGAGCTGTAAAGTTATATCGACAAAGGTATCCAGAGCGCCTCATTGGATAAATCAACCGTTCAACGAATTTTAAAAACCAATGGGTATCATAACTACAAAATTCACAATTTGGAGTATTTGCCTAAGCGTCACATTGAAAACAGACTTAATATTATAGGTCAAATTGTAGTAAATGTAGAAACTGTTGATCAGAACCTTTTTCGGCACGTTCTTTGGATGGACGAAAGTCAGTATGTCAGTAATGGTTTGCCATATAGGCGCAACGAATGCTACTGGTTTATTATAAATCTAGTCCAAAACCAAGGCCATTTTGGAGTAAATGTATGGTGCGGCATCATCTGTTGGCCTTTAGTTGGGCCTTATTTTTATGGACAAACATTGAACAGCATGAGTTACCTAAATTTCCTACAAGAAGAACTTTCTGTACTTCTGGAGAATGTGCCTTTGCAGCCGAGAAAAAACCTATGGTTTCAGCACGACGGAGCTTCACCCCACAAGGCCAGAATTGTGCAGCAATATTTAGGCAACACTTTCCCATAAAAAATGGATTGGAATTAATGGACCTATTCAGTGGCCCGGAAAGTCACCAGATCAAACACCCTTCGATTTCTGTAGGGGGGTTTTAGAAAGGTTTACAAAACACCATCACGAGATATTGATTAATGAGTTAAACGATTAAACGGTGTAGTGTTCATAAAAGCAGCCAACAAGTCGAAAATTGGATATGTGTCTTGAAATGAGAGGCGGTGATATAGAGAATAGATTGTAATATGTATGTACACACAACGTCAACATCAGACCATGAACCTTTATTTTATTACTAATATTTTTACAAATCTGGTCAGTTTGGCAGTGTATTCAGCCAAGTGTTCCTTTGAATTTTTGTATATTATAATGCCAGGACGTGATATTTCAGCGTTTACCCGAGCAAGAATGACTGCTTTACATGATGCAGGTAGGATATTCTAATCATCAGATATGAAGAATTTGATACGGTGAAAAACAGACCATGTAGTATCGAGTATCTAATGAATAGTCGAGACAATGAACTAAAAAAGTTCTAAAACTAGTTGTGGTGGACGGATCGGAATGCGGTTTTCTGCATTCTCTTCCAAAAAATATTTGTAAAAAATGTGGCGACATGGAGTATCTGACATATCGGAAATTGAATTGCTGCAACCAAAAATGCATTAAAAAAATGCATTATTTGAGAGGCCTCTTGGAAGATGTCAAAACTTGGTAAATAAGTGTTAGAACTGGCCCAGATCGGGTACTCGGAGGTTTTCGAGGTAGCTGATCACGAATATGATGTTCAAATTGACCCCCCGAACATCTGGAGCTCAGGACCGCTGATGAACGTCATCTCCGTGGGACTCTCCCACAAATCACGCGGGAAAGAAGAGAAACTCGGCGCCCAGGTTTTTTTGGATCGCTGAATCCAAATCTGGCATCGGCGAACATTCCACGGGCACCTGGTGCGCCGGAACCTGGACGCGGACGTCATCTCCGAGAATTTTTCTGAGAAGAGTGCCAAAAACCACCCGAAAATTATAATAGGGGCGTTTTGTGGGGCGTTGAATCCGAATTTCACGTCGGAAACGACCCCCCGAACACCTAGTACACCAGAACCTGACCCTAAACGTCAGCTCCGTGGTTTTTCCTGACACAATCAAAACAGGCGAATCGAAAATCGTTATGGGTTTTTCTTTGGGGTGCTGAATCCGATCTGAATTTCGATCGAAACAGACGAACCGAAAATCGTTATTGGGGGTATTTTGGGTCGCTGAATCCAAATATGACATCGGCGAACACCCCACGGGCACCTGGTGCCCCCGAACCCGGACGTGCACGTCATCTCCGAGAATTTGCCCACCAAGATCGCTAAAAACGACCCAAAAAATCATTACAGGCGCGTTTTTAGGCCGCTTAATTCAGACACCTGGTGTACCGCGGGACCTGGACCTGAACGTCGTCTCGGAGGGTTTTACAGACACGACCGCAACAAACTCATCAAAAACCGTCTCATAATTGTTTATTGCACTCTTCTCATGAAAACTCTCGGAGATGACGTGCACGTCCGGGTTCGAGGCCACCAGATGCCGGTGGAGTGTTCGCCGATGTCATATTTGAATTCAGCGACCCAAAAAAACCCCATAACGATTTTCGGTCCGTCTTTTTCGATTGTGTCTGGAAAAGCGACGGAGAAGATGTTCAGGATGAGGTTCCGGTGCACCAGGGGTTCGAGGGGTCGTTATCGACATGAAATTCGGATTTAGCGCCCCAAAAATCCCCCATAACGATATTCGGTTTGCCTTTTTTGATTGTGTCAGGAAAAGCCACGGAGATGAAGTTTAGGGTCAGGTTCTGATGCACTAGGTGTTCGGGGGGTCGTTTCCGACGTGAAATTCGGATTCAACGCTCCACAAAACGCCCCTATTGTGATTTTCGGGTGGTTTCTGGCATTCTTCTCAGGAAAATTCTCGGAGATGACGTACGCGTCCAGGTTCCGGCGCACCAGGTGCCCGTGGGGTGTTCGCCGATGCCAGATTTGGACTCAGCGACCCAAAAAAACCCCGAGCGCCAAGTTTTCTTTCTTTCCCGCGTGATTTGTGGGAGAGTCCCAAGGAGATGACGTTCATCGGCGTTCCTGAGCTCCAGGTGTTCGGGGGGTCAATTTGAACATCATATTCGTGATCAGCGACCTCGAAAACCCCCGAGTACCCTATCTGGGCCAGTTCTGACACTTATTTACCAAGTTTTGACATCTTCCAAGAGGCCTCTCAAATAAAGCATTTTTTGAATGCATTTTTGGCTGCAGCAATGCAATTTCCAATTTGTCAGAAATTCCATGTCGCCACATTTTTTGCAAATAATTTTTCGAAGAGAATGCAGAAAACCGCATTCCGATCCGTCCCCCACAACTAGTTTTAGAACTTTTGGACTTTTTACTAGTTTATTGCCTCGACTAGAAAGCGAGGATCGGTATTTGGTGCAATAAGTCCGTAGACACCGCACATCTTCAGCTCTCAGGACCCAATTTCAAGGTACGTTTCGCCGTGTTATATCGACACCTACTATTCGAAGACGACTCCACAACGCAAATTTACGTGCTAGAATACCATTACTCTACCCCACTCTACTTCCAAGGCATCGTGCTGCCCATTTCCAGTGAGCGCGAGAGTATAGGAGTTGGCTTTTACGCCAGTGGATGGTGGGTCTTATTTACAGACGAAACCAGAATTGAGCTGGTTATTGATGACAATCGACAAAGAGTCTGGAGAGAACCAGGTCGTCAACAGCGACTTCATTTTCCCCGTGAAGTTGCTCCGTATGAAGGGAGTAATGTTTTGGGCTGGAATAATATTCAATCGTCGCACCCCATTAATTCGCATACCAAAGAATATGACCAGTCAAATTTACATCAAACAAGTTATTACGCCCATTATCTACCCCCTGTGTAATGAATTAGGTGAAAATTTTGTGTTTATGGACGACAACGCTCGACCACATTGCGCAAGAAGGGTTAAATAGGCACTCAAAGCAGGACATACCAATAGATTAGATTGGCCAGCCAACTCGCCTGAGATGGATGCAGTTGCAAACATGTGAGAGCCATTCACAATCATATTCCTCCACCTCAGATTGCAGATGAGTTAATCGTGGCGGCAGAAGAGGAATGGAACAATATTCCTCAAGAGATCGTTAACCGCTTGATTATCTCAATGCACAGACGTGTCAATATGCTATTGGAACGTGGTGGAGGTCATACCGACTAGTAGTCAAATAATGAACTTGCTTTGTTACTTCTTTTTGATTTAATAAATTTTGTCAAAAATGTGACACATTTGCTGGTTTGTAATTTTCTAAGTACTCAGTTTATCGAACATATTCGTCTCACAAAAAAAAGATTCAGAAAACAATATACTTTTATGAGTCCAAGAGTTTTAACATTGTGTGTAGTATGAGGGCGCTTGCATCATTTTTAAAGGTTAGTTATTGTTATCACCACTTTTTGCTTTAACTCAATTAAATAATTATCGAGTTTAATCCTTTTATTTATTCTTAATGACATTTATGCACTTTAAACAACCAACATTCAATTATTTTCCAACGATCCCTGATCCTTCCACCGCTAATATGATTTTTAGATGGTATTTCTTTTGAGACTCTATAGGATGCTTATAATTTTTAAACGGGAAGTAATACAGAAAAATTTCTTTTATAAAAGTTTATTAGAAAATAGAGAGCTTTTTAACAAAATAAATTGGGTATGTTTCTGGAAAAAATATAATTCATTGATATATTTTGGTATCCTTACAGTAGGCCCAAGTTTGAGATACCCTCTACTATGACTCTCCAAACTTTGTAACATGCTTTACGAAACATCCTGTATAATATGTCGTTAGTTCTGTTTCCACCTACAAACGAATACGTTTCTATTTCTAAATTTATTACATTTTTATTATATCATTTTGGAACACACTGTATATATATTTTAATTTTTATTTATCGAGACCAATTTCAGCAGTCTAAAACGAATATTCGTGCTGTGAAAGATATTATGAAAGCTTATTTTATATAACAGTGTTATAAAGAAATTCCAAATGTTATTCTGCATCGCATCATTAGACGGAATGATTTTGCCACTAACGATAATGGCAATGCTCACCCGAGTCAAAGACTTAACATAATATTTCACTTGACAAACTATAGAAGTTTATAGAGCAATATTGTTGAGATAAAGTTTCGACATCAATAACTGCGAGCTGAAGTATAAGTAAACAAAAAACCTCCCATAATGGAAAAGAATGGAAATCCAACGAAAGATTTTAAATTCCCTTTTATGTGAAAGGCAATCGCGGCATTTTTTACAAAATCATTTTGCTTCAACTTTGATTTACCTGAGTAGGGGAGGCAAGATTACTTGAAAAAATTATGTTACATGTAAGTAAAGATACCGTCGTTCGGATGTAATTTAGTGTCTCTTATGTTATTGACAGCAAAATACATGAAATATAAAATTCCGGTTTTCCTAAAACATTTGTATCTTTCCAGACAAACATAAGTAACACGGTAAGAAAATAATATTGATTTTGTAGACACAATAGAACACGTGATGATAGTAAACTCTTACACCTTGATGTAAGATGATACTGCTTATAAATAAGGTCAAACAAATTAGATTGCAATATTTAAAAATATTGTATAATAATGTATAATTAACTAAACTAAAAAATAAATACAAAAAATTAAATTACAAGAGTTTCAAATCAATATCTAAATGAATTTACACTACTAGTGATGTGGGAACGATCACAATAAAACTCAGTAGTTATTTAAACGATTTCTTGGAATCTGCTTTATAATTTTTAATGTACATTATTATACAGTGCGTCCTTAAAGTCACGCACCAATTAATTATCAGGTAAATAAAAGATTTCTCTTTAGTTTTATTGGGTTTTTGCCACACTTCTGAAAAATAATAAAAAATAATTAAATAAGCCCTTGCGCCAAACGGAACAGTCAAGGGTTATTTTTGAAACTAAGTTTGCCTAACCAAAAAATCTCACACTGAAAAAAGCAGATAAGTAAAAAATAACAAAAATCACATCACTATCGCGCACTTCCGTATTATTGACGTTTCGAAAAACTCTCTGTTTTCGTTTTCAAAATAGTAGTAAAAATATTAAACTGTCAAACTTGACATACGTGATGACTTAATCAATTTAGTGTTGAATTTTGAGTAAATTTCACATTTTAACAAAGAAATTAGCTTATCTACACAATATTTGGCTAGAGAAATCAAAATATGTTCAATGTTAAATTTTTAGTAACTAATTTTGGATATAAACACAATCAGGTATGGTATCAATCTCAGAATAAATCTTAAGGTATCAGCAAACATTAAATAAGGATAATCAATAATGGAACACAAGTCGTCTATAAAAATCAAGAACAAAAGCGGCCTAAATTGGAGCCTTGCGGTACACCAGATGTGGCAAAAAAATCAACATATACCTTGACCGAGTCAAATGAATTTAAAATGTCAGGTTTGATTTATACTTAAGGTGTGAAACTTTCTTACCAAAATACCACACGAGCTCAAAACAATTTCCGAAAATAATTTAAGCTCTTGTGCTATTATACACGAGAATTTTCTAATAATGCACCTTCTATTAGTGTATGCTTTTGTAACGCATCTAAATATTTATGTATTATATAAAATAAAAATCGTTTTATTATTTCTCCTAATTCTAATGGATATTAATTATGAAAGAGGATATTTTGTGAGAAATCCAATGATTTTGATTGTGCCAGAAACCAGCCTTTGTTCATGAGGTTCGTATAAACAAATATATAAAACCCTCCGCTACAAGGGTTCGCGTAGCAGGCGATTCATCTGGAGAAAGTAGTAATAAATCTACGGTATTAACCGAAATATAGCAGTAAATCAAGAGCGCAGAGTACACTAGATAAGAAAAATGGACTTCTAGAAAAGGATTCGCAGGCATAACTCAATTCATTGTTGTGTTTCTTGCATTCATCTGTCAATTTGTTAATATAATGGTCCAATCTGTTCCATTCAAAAGTACAAATACAAAGAGGAACAAAAAATTAAATCAAATCACCCTCCACGCTTCCACTGTTTAACCTTCTAAGAGAACTCGCAATACAATAAACTTTATTACACTTCCGAATTCAAAAAATTCAGTAATTATGAATTTCATCAGGGCTACTGATTGTTTAAGATGGCAAATACAAATGTAGTCATTTTCTCTCAACACAAATGGACAATTTATTACAGATTTTGCTCGAGCGTATTTTGAATCTGTACTTATATATTTCAAAAGAAACATAAAGCTTTTGTTTAAATTTTACCGTAACTTTAAAAATAATATAAAAGGTTCCCTTCATCTATTTCTCTAACACAAAAACAATTAAGTAATTAACTTTACAGGTTTTAGTGGTTTAGAAACCGTACTTTTTTTATATACAGGGTGAATTTTAAGGAAGGGTTTTTCTTTCAACACAGCCTTCAAAATATTTATCGTTCACGATTTTTTGTTATTTTTTCAGTTTGCGAAAACAAGTATTCATTCATTTTTCAGATGTTTAGTTTTTTTTAGCCTCCATTTTGCATTGGCGTGTCGGCCTGTTTTGTATTTTACATAGGTTGTATTAAACGCTACAGCTTCTTGGTTTTTAAGATATTCAGTAAAAACTATAAAATGTATAATATTTTCTGATTAGTACATATTTAAGCCTACTTACCTGTAAACAAAAAAAAAAAGTAAATGTGAACGTTTTCAAATTAAATATCTTGTCTTTTAAATTTAAAAATGTTTAAGATACTATATGTATATAAGGCTTACCTTCAATTTTTTCCGCATATAGTTTTATAGTACACTACTTCTCTAAAAAGTTTTAAGCCTTAGCGTTCCATTCTTTTACTTAATAGGGTATTTTCAATCCGAAATTTCTCAGAAGGAACACACTTTAAAAATCCAAAATTTTCAGAAAACAATCATTCGTTGTGTTGTAATAAGTGTTTAAAGTGTTTAAATTTGTCATTCTTACGCAAGCACATATAAATTGAAAATTACATGGATAAATGTTTTCAGAAACATGAAAGAATTTGGAACATAAAAATGCGAAACACTGAAAATTCTTAATATAAAATTATAAAAATGAAGAATTAAAGGTTTCTTTATACTTTCGAAACTGCAGCGAAAAATTTTGTTTGTGGTTCTTCGCCAAAAACACGCCTCTATTTCTGTTAATTTCATTTTTCTACAATCACGTGGAAGAATTTTTTTCAGATCTTTGTAATTTTCGAAATCCAAACGAGAAAAGTTTCTGGTCTTCACTATAACCAGGTCCTTTAAGTTTATCTCAATATGAATTGACAATTACATAGAAAAATGTTTTCACAACATGAAAGAATTTGAAACATAAATATATAACATTATAAAAATGAAGAATTAAAAGTTTCTTTGATCTTTTGAATTTTTGAAACTGCAGCGTAAAATGGGTGTTAAGTACTATTTCAGTTAATTTCATTCATGTGCAAGTGCGTGAGAGAATTTTTTCCTGATCTTCCGAACGAAACTAAAACGAAAAAAGTTTCTGATCTTCACTAGAACCAGATCCTTTAAAAGTTTATCTCATTCTTACGCATGCACGTATTATAAATAAATAAATAAATAAATAAATGATTTATTGTCTAAACAGGAATAATTTCCCAATTACATAGACAATCCATAAAACATAAACAGTGCTTTGTTAACTTAATATCTATTTTGATTGAATCAGTGCTCCAATGGCCCAATAATCATTGATTTGATTCAAATGTAATGACCATTACACCTCTATTTTATATCCAACCAACGAACAAAATACTAAAATAATAAAGAAAAAAAAATAGAAATTTTCCGATGTTGAAACACAAATCAATCATGGCACATGTCGCACTTGGACACATATAGATAGATATATGTACAACACACAAATATAAGAAACTCAATAAGAATATACTATATTGACCATATTTCATATAATATTTAATAGTCGTTTTAAATTGTTCTTAAAACTACCTATTCTGTCACTAAACACATCTATTCCACCACAAATCGCATTAACATGTTTACATGCACAGAACATCGGCGATTTAATTAATATATTAGTCCTAGGTTTTTGAAGATAAAACGCAGTCTCATTTCTACTATTAATGCGTGGCACATTAAAATTTAATTGTGAGAGTATTTCAGGACTGTCAACCATATAGTGAATTAACTTATAAATAAATATACAAGCAGAGTAACATCTTCTAGTTTCTAAGGTTGGCATGGAAAATCTAGATAGTAAAATATTATTATCAAAACCTTGAGGAGGGTAGCTACCATCCATCCTGAACACTATATACTTCATAAACTTCCTCTGTACTCCTTCAAGTTGTTGGATATATATATCGTATTTTGGTGACCAGATGAGTGAACCATATTCAAGTCCTGGTCTTACGTAGGCGCTATATAACGTTATTAGAGCTATTTCAGTAGTGAAGTCATGACATGTATGGAAAATCAACCCCATCATTCTCTTTGCTGAAGAAACTGCTTTGGTAATATGTGGTGCAAAGCTAAGTTTTGTGTGAAATTGTATTCCAAGATCTCTAGTTTCATTACATTGTTGAAGTTGATTATTGTTAATTGAATAGTGGTGTTGGTAATTTTAAGGGTATATATCATAAATTTACATTTCTGAATGTTTAGTGGTATTTTATTATTTTCACACCAACTATCTAAAATGCTTAAATCATCTTGTAGTATTATACAATCTGCCTCAGTTGTTACAACTCGGAAAATTTTCAGATCATCTGCGAACAGTAGTATATTACTGGATATATTTCTGACTATATCATTTACAAAAATTGAGAAGAGTAGAGGCGCTAGATTGCTGCCTTGGGGTACTCCACTACTTGCAATAAAGGTTTTTGATACATGACTTCTATACTCGACATATAGTTGCCTATTCTGAAGATAGGACCCAAACAAGTTCAGAAGTTTGTTATCAAAACCAACCAAATTCAGCTTATGCATAAATTGACAATTACATGGATAAATGTTTTCACAACATGAAAGAATTTGAAACATAAATTCTTATATATTACATATAAACATTATAAAAATGAAGAATCAAAAGTTTCTTCGATCTTTTGAATTTTTGAAACTGCAGCGAAGAATGTGTGTGGTTCTTTGCCAAAAACACACCCCTTAAGTAATATTTCAGTAAATTCCATTCATGCGCAAGCGCGTGAAAGAATTTTTCCCCGATCTACCGAATTTTCGAAACTAAAGCGAAAAACATTTCTGGTCTCCGCCAAAAACAGACCCTTTAAGTGCTATCACAGCTTATTCCATTTTTCCGCAAACGCTTGAAATGTATAAATATAAATTGAAAATTATGTTTAGAAGTGCAACGGCAAATTGTGTGTTTAATTTTAAATGACTGTGCCGAATAACGCTTGTGGAATACTTAACTCAAACCAAGTTATTACAAATAAATAACGTGCATCCCTCTCTAGTGTGCTGTCGTGACGTGCCACCCTTCCAAACTCATGACTTTGACTTATGTGAGACCCGCCTAAGCATTTTTATTTCTAGAGATATAGCAAATGATTCGAATAAACGTAATAACTCAACTACCCGGGCAAGATGATCCACTTAATAAATGTTATTCTAAAATCCGCCTAATATGTATTTACACAACTTTCCTTCCGGCTAATATTTTACGGTTATTTTTCATTTCGGGAGCTCGGTTTAATCTCGCGCTCTTTGAGAACAAACTTTTGAAAAATCTCGTTTTTAATTAATAAAGGCAGCAGATCGATGCCGATATGTTGAGATATATTAATTTTTTAATTTAGGAGACGGAAACTTTTATGCGGAAAGCACATGAAATACTTTTACATACAGGGCGCAACAAGAAATAAGCAGATTATCAGAAAAGGATGATATTTTGAATGGGGTCATCCCAGCTAGCAAAGTAGTTCTATAAATTTAGAGTAATAGGAGTTTTATATTCTGTTAATATTTTATAGTTGTATTTAGAATACTAAATTGTTGCATTAATGTGGCACATGAGACTATTTTGCATTCAAAAATTTAATTGTTTTTTAAATTTGTTGCAAGAACATTCTTAGAGCATAATTTATAGAGCATTTATAACATAACTGCTAATGTAGCCCTATAAGTGTGTACAATAACACAATTTTGCAACAACGGTGCTTATAGAATCAAATTACTGTAAAACCGATGCAAAATACTGCTTTATAGAATTATACAATCTCCTGGAACACTCTTATAAAATTATTCCGTAATGTCGCTTATTGTTTAATTATAGAACTATTGTATAAGGCGTTGTTAAGTTACAATTCTTCTGCGGAAAACAAATTACAAATATGAAAGCTGCTATCGAACTTAAGAGAAAAAGCTCTTTAAAGCTCTTTATAGAGAATAATAATACAGTTGTTACAAAATCATTATAGAGTAAATAAGTAACAAAAGCTTTTTTGTTCCATGAAGAAACGTTATAGAACTATTATTTTTTATATATGTAGGTTTCCCATACCCCCATCTGACGAAACCTGCCTGTAAAAGTACGAAATATTTTGATCAAAGTATAATGGGGAAATTTGTATAACATAGTTATGACTTGTAATAATTATTATCTGCTTGCAGAAAGAAAATTTCATTACGATAGATAAGATTTATTTTATTGCTAATAGAAATTGATTCTCTTATAGAAATTTAGTAACATATTTAATTTAGACCATTCCAAACCTTATCCATTTGCACTTCTAGATGTTTAAGTTAAACAATTTTATTAGACTTATTAAATAAGACACAATAAAATATGACAACACTGTGGATAATTAAGTGGCATAGATCTGTTATAGTAGTTGCTTACCAAGCATATTTGCTCCATAATCATTGCAATCGACACAAAAATGTCATATTAGTGAGAATCCATTGGAAGTACAAGATAATGCCTTTCTTTCTGTCGCCATATTGTGAAGAAAGAAAAAATCTTAATTAAAAATATATACAATATAAATAGGTGAAATTATAACAATAATATGGATATACTTACTTTCTGACAATTTTAGATACAGTTGGTTGTTAAATTCATCAATATAGAAAACCTTTTTTTTTAAATTTTCACCAGCATAGGAAATATAAGGTTAACTGAGGGCGCGTCAAAAAATTACCATTATGTACTACATATTTTACGATAAAACTTTTTCCGCATTAAAATGTACTGCTCCCTGATGGACAAACCAACTAAGCAATTCGTAATGTGAGTACTCATATGCAGGCTGATTAGGTCCATCTTATTGGTTCTTATTGACCCATCCGTATTATTTCTAACATGTACGTTACAGAAATATTTTGTTTTTAGAAGATACAATTAAACGATTTTAAAGTTCTCTAAATAGGACACCATGCAACAAAAATTCTTTAAGACCTGTGAAAACGTGTATTCAACAATTCTATAAGCATTTACTGCAAACCTTACAGAACCGCTTAAAGAACTAAAAGGTAAAACGGTGCCCATTTTTATGGTATGTGTTGTAAGAACGTTTTGAAAATGTTCTTAGAACAAACATTGCTCTATAAAATTTGCTCTGTTCTTACGATTTTTATAGAACAGGAAATTGTTAGCTGGGATATTTATTTATAAGGATCCTACAAGAAAACAATTCTACAGGATGGCCAGATGAAAACGAAACAGAGCCATTTTCAGGAACTGCGTCAAGACTGTAGACAAACGCTCAGACCTGTCGATTTTAGATTAAAGAGGGACATTCCACCACTTTCACCCCCAAGCAAGAGTAAGCATTACCCCAAAATTTTTAAATGGCATTGGGGGTTGAGAAATGTTTATTTTGAAATCTCACAATTCTCTTTACAACAGACTTTAAATATAATTCCGCCCAATACTTAATATTAATAAGAATTATGATTTCAAAGTTGAAACTTATGTACAAACAATCAGTAACGGTAAAAATGTCACTCATTCGAGTTAAGTACGCCAATGGTATAAATTTAGTATTTCTTGCGTTACATTGGTTTTTGGCGATTTGTTATTACTTTCGTAAAAAAAACACAATTGTAAAAAACAGAAATGAATCTATACACATACAACGAACGTAAAATTAGTAGATTCCAAATTTATTTTCTAGTATTATTTGGAAGCGTTGGTTGGTAGTTTGTTTAATTGTGTTTTTGAAAATTAAACACGCTTTACTGTATAAACAATAAATGTTCGAATAGAACAGCTCAGTTATTTAATGAACAACATCAAGATCGACATGTCAGGAAGAAGTATGTTCTAGAGTTAGTAAAAAAAATTCAAGAGACAGGGAGCGTAGCCAATAAAAAACGAGAAATTGAAAAACCTATAGTTAATAAATTTATATAAAATGTACATTTGTTTTAAAGTATTGGGCGGAATTATAAAATTTAAAGTCTGTTGTAAAGAGAATTGTAAGAGCTTTTAAAATAAATATTACTCAACCCCAAGTGCCATTTAAATATTTTGGGATAATGCTTGCCCTTGCTTGGGGATGAAAGTGGCGGAGTCAAAAATACCAGCAAAGAATGTCCTCCTTTAATCTAAAATCGATGGGTCTGAGTGGTTTTCTAAAATCTTGACGCAGTTCCTGAAAATGGCTCTGTTTCGTTTTTATTTGGCTGCCTTGTATAAAATGTCCCATATAAAACTTTCCATCTGTATATTTCGTTTAAAATGAAGTTTTGAGAAAATTCCAAAAACACGTCAATTTTTAATTTGAGTGGGACATCGACTTACGTCATTACTTATTTTGTAGTTGCCACCCCTTTGTAGGTCAAGATATGAACTTTGAAATTTCAAATAGCACTATAGACTGTATGTACATCGTTTGAAAGCTCTTTTGATACTGACTCTGAATCCGTGAAAAAAATAAAAACATCTTAAATTTTAGATATTTTGTGTTAAACACATACATTAAAACATAATTGTTAAACTGCAAAAAGGTTTCTAAAACAATAATAAACGAAATGTAAGGAAGGTTGAGGTTGAAATTTTTTTATGACTCAATGCATTCCATTCCATTTTACCTTTTTGTTTGATATAATTTTGTCGGAAATGTGTTATTGTTGAAACCATTTTCAGTTGTATCAAATCTCACCTTCGGCTTACAATCAATGTGTAACTTTTACATTTATCAATTTTTCATTATGCTTCATTATGCTGAAGTTGAATTAATTTTTCTTTATGAAAAACAAAATTAATTTACTAGAGAAACTGCTCGAATTTGACAATGAATCCACACAAATCGCAGGGATCTCTAAGTTGAACGTTCATAGAATTTTGCAAAAACATAAATGGCATCCGTACAAAATACATCTTGTGCATTGTTTGAACGAGGATGATCCAGATCGAAGAATACAATTTTGTGATGTCATGTCTAGCAGAATTACAGAAAATCAAAATACGATACGTTACAATACAATTACGTTACAATATCTGCTCCAGTGATGAGTATACGTTTTTTTTTCAATGGTACAGTGAACAGGCATAATCTTCGTTATTGCTGAACGTTTTTTTAGATGGCACTTTGACTGAAATCAGCTATTTACGTTTGTTGGAGGATCATAATGATCCCATGATCACAGAAATTCTGAAGAATCATGATTAGCTGAATGAAAATGACGGAGCTCCACCCCATTTTGAGCGACAAGTTCGGGCTTATTTGGATCAGGATTTTCCAGAGCGATGGATAGGTAGGCGTGGGGCAATAGAATGGCCTGCTCGGTCTCCCGATTTAAGTCCAAACGACTTTTTTTCTCTGGGGACATCTCAAATCAATGGTATTTGCAAGTCAACCCGAAAATCTTGAAGATTTAAGACGACATTAACGAATGTCCTAATTTAACTCCAGAAATTTTTGCAAATGTAAGATGTTTCGTACATAAGCACCATATTTGCCAAGAACAACTGGGTGCACAATTTGAGCATCTATTATAAACAATTTTAAAAGTAAAAATACAAAATTCCAAAAAATTTATATTTCAATATTTTTTTCTTGAATACAAGTAATGATTTTTTTATTTTTTTACGGATTCTGAGACAATATCAAAAGAGCATAGCTGGCCATTCATTACATTAATCATTCAAATTTAGTTCATGAATTTTAATAATTCTAAAAATAATTTTCTCTTTAACAATTCAAAAAATAATGTTAACAAAACAATTATATTAGCCAATTAAGTAATTGCTAAATATATTTAATCGTATAACATTTGAAAACAGACAGAAGTAAACATATAGGAATAATATAATATTGAAAAAGTATTTAGAATTACTTACTACTTAAAACTTCAAATAAAAAAAAACATAACTTTTTGTCTGAGAGTAACAATTGTTGACTCGAGGAATTCATATTAAAAAACAAAACAATTCTTTAACAAATATATTCATATTTAGTATAGTAGATTTCTTTTCCTATATTTGATATAATGAAATGATGAAGGGGTTTTTGCATGAATGCTTTTAATTTATCTAGACAGATTGAATGCTCCAAATAATTTTAATTTATCTTAACTTCTTATACCAAATTATTTGATTCAATTTGAAATAATGGAGGCCACCTGAAGAAGCAATCCTAAAAACGCACAAATAGATAAAATCTCACCTATAGTTGCTGCTTGCGTGTTTGCATATGTTCAAAAGCGAATTTGACTTTTGAAAATCATTTAATAATTACAAAACAAATTACTTGACTTAACGACTTGGTTAGATTGTATGTTAAAGTTTGTTAAAAATTTAAGCACCGATTCGTTCTAGTACCGAAGTTTTTTAATTATTATTTTTTTAAGATGTAGCGAAATATCAAAAGAAAGGAGAACATCCCCATCTACAAGTCTTGCCTCTTTGAAGATGAAATTTGACCGTTTTAATTCTTGGGAATTTAAGTTTTGTAATTTTGGTCGAGACACGTCGTATTTACGTACAAAGTCATATTTTATATAAAAAGCCAAAGAACATTGGCAATTCTGTTCTCCTCTTTTACTTTTATCCTTGGCAGTCAGTTATATTGGAATCTCACCGAAATAATCTCCAGACAATATCATATGTCTTTCAATCGTAAGATTTACGTTTAAAGCGATTATATTTCAATATTAAAAGCTACATCCCTCTGCTCTCTTACTGAACAAGAATAGTAATAGCAGCGGTAAATGTATTATACAATGTAGCTTTTTACTAACGGGTTAATCCATATCAAATCAATCAAATTAATTTAAAAATGTGGTTGTCAAAATTTATTTTTTTTACCTAAGTCTGTACTATATTCATGTCAAAACTTATTTATAAAGCGAAAAAAAATCTTTGACATTACGATGCCACACGATAATAAGCACTTGTCAACTCCCATAAATCAGCACCTTATCCATCATCTAGGCATTTGAATACTACATGTTTGTAAATACACTAAAAAATACGCGAACAAATAAATTTGCGAAAAGCAAGTACTGAAAATTTATTTCAAATTAATCAGAGCACCGCAGCCGTATGCAATATTTCTTGACATCTGCAAACACCATCTGCCATCTGTAGGCCACTCATATAAGGTGCACTTCACTGCGATAAATTCTTGTGTTGTTGGGGAATTAAATTCTGTTAATACTAATAACAACAATATTAACAGTAATCGACGCTGTTTGCATAAAATAATTAGTAATATTTTAAACTATAACATTTCCAGGTGTTTACAGTGTTCTGTAAAAACGTTTCTTGAACTCTTAGAGATAAATAAGCTTCGCATGTTCTTTTGAGGTTTCGAGAGTATGGAAATAGAAATGCAGTATTCTAGGTTATGTTGTTTTAGAATATTAAGTGATTTTAAACGTTTTATAGTAAAGTATTTTATGTCGGATATGTTGGTGGATAATTATGACGAATCAGCAAGGAATGAAAATGTAGTTTTGGCAGTGTGCAACGAAAGATCGAAGAACGAATACAAAATACTGCAGCTAACCGGATTAACTGTTATCTATGAGGTACATAGGCATTATTATTATTAATAAAAATGTTTATTTTCGTCGTTTCAACACTTGACATATCTAGCCATTTCGGACGATGATTAATTGTCATAGGCGCCGACTTTCCGTAGGAAAAGATTGCTTTGCCCTATTTTTTAAACATTGAGCTAGAATTCCGAAATAAAGTTTTTATTGATTTTTAGTTAATATGCTGACGTCTATAAGACGTCAGTCAAAGACCAAAAATGACAATACTTTAAAAAAAAACAGCTTACAAAGTTTTACAAATGACTAAGTAATACTAAATTAATGACACATTATGTTAATGTATTCAAAGTATATCAGTATTAAATTAGATAACGTCTAAATAACGTTATTACATAATTAAAAACAGACAGTTATAAACTAGCACTGTAATAAAATAAAAGATAAAAATATTTAGCGTGTTTGACAGTAAAATCGTTCAACTACATCGTGCATGACCAATAATATATAAACTGACGTCTGAAAGACGTAATTCAATGACTAAAAGTGACTATAAAACAATTTATAAAGTATTATATATAACTAGCACTAAATGAATCAAATTTTAAAATATTGTATGGTACTAGGCTCTTCAAAATATATCCCAATTAGAACTCAAATAACTTTAATAATTGACAGAATAGACAATTATAAACTCTTGCGTATTTCTTGGACAGTAATATATTTCAAATACGCTGAATATAACCATTAATTAATAAGCTGACGTATAAACGACGTTCAATGAATAAATATGACATTACTTTATAAAAAGTTTGCTAAGCGAATCAAATTTTCAAATGGCAATGCCCTCAAAGTATACAAATTAGAACCAATATTAATTCAAGTAATGTTTAAATAACTTAATTAAATAACTAAAAATAAACAACCATAAACATATTCTATAATTAAATAAAAAAATTAGATAGCTCTTAGTTTCTTCAGTAACATATTTCAAATGTGTCGCTTATAACCAATAATAAATAAACTAACGTCGGAAACACGTCATTCAATGACCAAAAAAGGCATTACTTAAACAAAGCAACTTGTTATATAACTAATACAAAGTGAATCTAGTTTTCACATGATGCGTGGTATCAGGACCTTCAAAATTAAAGTGGTTAAATAATATTAACTTCAGCGTCTAAATAACGTTATTAGATAACTAGACTAAAGATTAAAATTATTCCCATTTTTTACTGTAACATCTTTCAAATACGTCACGCATGATCAATAATATATAAAAAGCTTTGTGTATATGAGGTTGCAAATTCTATGATTTCATTAATAGTAACATATCTTCAAGAGCGTAAGTTTATTGTGAAGTACTGTGGGTTTTTTTTCTGATGAGTATAGATCAAACTCAGGTGTTCCTCAAGGATCTAACCTGGGGTCACTGCTATTTTTATTTTTTATAAATGACTTAACAATTGTAATATGATGTTTGAAAATGACGTTCAAGTAATTGTATATCTTTCCAAAGTAACATTAATGAGGCATTTGAATGGAGTTATGCTAACAAACTTGACTTTAATATTAATAAATACTATAATATAACTTTTGGTCGCAACAAACAAATAATATCTTATCCGTACAATATTGGGTTAAGCAGAAAAAATTATGTCAAAGTTTTAGGTGTAACCATTTATTCCAAACTTTCATACAAATTGCACATTAAAAACATAACTGCCCCAGCCTATAAAGCATTAGGTTTTGCAATAAGAAAATAAAAAAATTAGTTCAATTATATCAGTTTAGTCAGACCTAAGAGAAATACTAGAATGCATGAACTTCTCTATATTCCGATTGTCTAGACCTCTTTAGCTGTTTTGGTTTATTTTTAAAATCTGTCAAAACAATATAATCAGTTGACAATTTAAATACTTTGTATGTGTACTAGCTGTTAACCTATGTATATTTGTCATAATTTTGATAATGTGAATGCTTCTTCTGTATTCTTCATACTGCAGTACACAATTACTTTTTTTTGCTACTTCTTGTAATTAGGTATTGACGCCTGTGTGGAAGTAATAAATAAAATAAATAAACTCATGTATGAAAGACGTCAGTCAATAATCAATATCTTGAATAAACAACTTAGGTATAACATATATCATAAGATTAGCATTATATGTATATCAAATTTACTAATATTTATTCAGCCAGTGTCTAAACGACGTTATTGGATCAACTAACGCCCAAAAGGTATTATTTAATAACCAAGAAGGGCGATGCTTTAATAAGACAAGGTATAACTATATGTAGTGGCAAGTAAATCAAGTTTCTGTTAAGGTTGCCGTACTTGGGCGAAATAATTTTTCATTAGAGGGCAATAAAGGGTGGATTAAGTAATTTCCCGGTCCCCCCTAATAGTTTAAAGTTATGCATCCAAGCATAACTAACCTGCGACCGTAGGCATGGCGTACAGCACTTAGCGCTTCTATCAGAGACATGTATTATACACCGGCCGCATCTAGAGACTTAACACTGTGTAATATTAAGTAAACAGATTAGTTTATTATCCTGTTACATTCCATTTTAATACGGTTGGTCAACAGTTCAGACATAATTAATGTGGAGATTATTATTCCCACTGGTTCATTCGCAATCATCCCAATCTTCCCCATGCACAGACGTGCTAAGAAGTTCTCTTACTATGTGTATAACTCTTTTTTAAAAAAAATTTAGAACTCATGAAGTCCGTGTCTTTTATTATAAGGCGACCACTAAATGGCTAAAAAAAGTATAAAATGTCACAGAAAAGAGACGAGTATACAGGGCGTAAAAAGAAAGTAGGTGATTCTATTAACTGCATATTTTTGCCGACAAGAGGTGACGACCTTACCAATCTATATAACAAAAATGCCTCCCTTAAAATATAAAGGGTGTTAAAGTTGAACTTTTTTCGCAATAACTATTTTTTCATATACTACGTGACAAAGAAAGGTAAACACATATACAGGATGTCCGAAATATGAGTGCCTCAATTTTGTCATATGATAGTTGTACTAAACAAAACATTATTGACTTAACAATCTTTTTCTCTGACCAACGGTAGCAGAATTGTGACAGCAAACAGGTCTTGAATATATGACAATCTTAGGATAGTTATGTACTTATACATAATAACTACACAAATAGGTACACCTAACACCGACGATCATGATATTATTGTTTTTCTAGTAACATCAGGTCTAGCATTGTGTTGCTGGAAAATGACGTTATGGATGGTGTGATTTTAACCCCATATAAGTGATAGCAACAAGACAATAAAGCGAAAAGGAGCATGACTAGCTGGTCTTACTGTCAAAATTTGCCAATTTAATTGGTTTAAAATTTCTGGACAGTCAACCCTGTTATGAAAATTTTAAATTATGAAAGTGCCTTCTGATCTGAAGAAAATCAACATGAAATCACACCAACAAAAGCTTGTAGTCGCTTCCGCATTCAGGATATCTACCATCTATTCGACAGGCTAAAAATCTTTTTTTGCATATGTGAACATTGTACAAAACAACCGAAACTGATGAACAATACTCAAGTTTAGAGCGGAAATATGTGCTAAATAGTTTAAATAGCACAGCATTATCACGAAAATCATGGCCTTGTATTATAACAAGGCCCAATGCTCTGAGACTTGAAGAAACCAAATGCTGAATATAACTACTAAAAGCGTTCGAAAAATCAGTACATATCACATCCACTCGGCCACAATGATCGATAACATTGAAAATGTACTAAGTGAAACCAATGAGATTTGAGGTTGTTGACTTTTTTCTATGAATCCAAGTTGTCCGAGTGCAATAACATTCTTACATAGTAAAATAATGCGTATATATATTTTTCGATATCTGAGAGATCATCATTTTTAAGTATCGGGCATACATGCAACCTTCCAGGTGTTAGGATGTATTTTCATATTAAGTAAGAGGTAAAACAGAATGCGCAACAGGTATGCCAAACCGTAACAATAGTCTAACAAAAAAGCTAGAGAAAAGATCAAGACCGTAAGATCTTGTCTCTAGCTTACGCTTTGCATCGGATGTGAAATACCTTGGAGTCACACTTGATTGCACTTACATGGAATTTTCATTTGGAGAGGAGACTAAAAAAGCGTACATATCCTATGAGCAGTGCCGCAGGACCGTTGGTCCGACCGATATACACTGCGATTGTGAGACCAATGTTAACCTATGGAGCTGTCGTCTGATGGTCGAAAGTCCAACAGTCGACAGCTGAACAAAAGCTCAGCCAGGTACAAAGGATTGACTGCCTGAGCATAGCAGGAGCTATGAGAAGAACACCCTCCATATCAATGGAGGTAATGCTATATCTGCCACCTTTGACTATTCATCTAAAAAAAGTGTCGGTGACAACCATGCTTCATCTCAAAAATACTAGTATTATACCAGATGTTGATGTAGAGAAGATATGAGCCGCCTGTGGAATGGGGTTATCAGGAAGATGCCCCTTTTGCAGGCAGACACTGACAGTACCTCTCCCAAGTTTGTGTTTGACACAACCTACACGGTACTTATCAGAAATGAGGAGAACACCAGTGGGCATGTAACCAATATCTTCACAGACGGATCAAAAAGGAAGGAAGGTGCAGGATATGGAATCTATTCCAGATTCCTACATATCCAATATCAGAGTGCCAATGGGTAGACATGCTACAGTGGTACAAACGAAATTACTAGGTATACCTATAGCCGCCAAAGAAATTGTCCATAGACGTACAACGTGCAAAACCATCAGAATCTACACAGATACTATACAATCACTACTGATCTTACACAATCATAAGATAACAACTAGATCAACATGGAAATGCCATCAGGCATTGGCCTCAAGCCTCAAACAGCATATCTGTGAAGGGACACGGGCGGTGCAATGGCAATAAAGTAGCTGACAAGATAGACATGAGTGCATCGGGCCGGAATATTTTCGGATCTGGTCCCTCCAGTATGCTTCCGCTGTGAGCTTTTGTTGGAATTATCAAGGAGGACACCTACAACGAATTAAGAAAACGGTAGGATGAAACAAATAGCTGTCAATTTGCTAAGGAGTTCCTAGAGTACCACTGCAAGGATACAGCGAAAAAGTTGCTAGCTATGTTTAGGATGTATCTTCGCCTGCTTCAAACTGGACATTGTTGGTTAAGGAAGCACCTTTATTATATAAGGAAGTGTAAAACACCTCTTTGTAGGGGTTGTGAACAGGAAAATGAAACAGTACTCCTTGCACTGTCATATCGTTAATAAGAGAATCCGTGTTGGGAGAACGAGGGCTATTTATGAGAGATTCCCTTGAGCAACGTCAGCACCTTCTTCTCTTTATTAACTGGATAGCGGCTCAGGCAGATTGATCTTCTAATGGGAGAAAGTTCAAGTACAAAGGGCCCAATGGAGTCTAAGTGCTGTAGCCTCTTAAGCACATTCCACAAGATCAGGACCATAAGTTAATTTGTTCTTAAGTTTTTAAAAATACGCAGTTAATGAAATGACCTGCTTTTTTGTCACCCCCTGCATATTAATTAACCTGTTTCAGCGGATTTTTTTTAATTTCAACTAGAAAACGAAATACGCATGCTAAGTAAAGAGATAAACAAGACATTATAATGTAATATGTGACTGTATTGCTCGCAATATGCTGACGGCAAATCGCTATCGTCCCACACACGGCCCAATTTGCAGAATGTCGGGATGGTAAAATCAGTCGCCCTAACAATTATCCAACTTGGGGAAGTAATGAAATATACAATAAACTTACGCACAACCAAATCTGTCTGGACTCTACAGATCGGACCTTTAGATTGGGTAGTATGTGGGAGGTTTTGAGTGGTCAGTCTAAAACTGTAATTATTTTTTTTTAAGTTGTGAAATAGTAGTCGTTTTTTCATCTCTGTAAGAGAAATAGAAAATTCACTTGTTACTAGCCAAATAGATATGAACTATCTATACTAGCAAGCTTCATAATTTTATTACAAAATAGATTACAATGTAAATTTTAAATTATTTTTATCCAGGAAAACTTTTAGATCCAGAAAAGAAAGAAATGTGAAGTATTGACACACCGAATTTTTTTTTTCAGCACAATTCAATTTATTAAAACATAACTTATTTAAGGAATTTAGATTTATTCTATGTGTACTTTTTTGTTTAAAATAAATATATTTATTTATCAAGAAAATTTAATTTTTTTGACGAGTATTTCTTTAAATGAAACAAATGATTATTCCATTTGAAAACTTAATTTTAAAATATGTTTCCAAATAAATATATTTTGTTTATTTCCCTACACAATTTGTTCAAAACTGTATAAAAATAACGTTTTCAGATAAAAAATGTTTTTTGATTAAAATAAATGTGCATTTCGAATAAAATAATGCGTTTGTTTAATTCAAATATGCATATTTTCAATTGAGGGATGTGGGAAAAGAAATTTGTAATCTATGAATTATTTTTGTAATGTTTTTAAATGAAGTTTTATTAGGTTATACAGGGTTAACTATAACTAAGCACAAACATTTTAACCATCTGCTTAAGAAGGAAAAATGGGGCAAAACCCTCTTTTCCTACGGAAAGTCGGCGCCTATGACAAGTATCTACTAAGATGGCTTAGATCCATGAATAAAACTTTTATCTGTCAACAGTATCTACTACACTACGATCATGCGATCGTTTTTTTGCAGCATTTCTAAATGCAGAAACGACAAAAAATATCATGTTTATTGGTAATAATACGTGATAGATAGGCAGGTAACAGTTAATCCAGTTAGCTCCACTATATTATAACAAAATCGAATGAAAGGAATAGATAATAGACTACTACTACTACAACATTTTCATCCATTACCGATACTACACGCTTCCTGTAGGTACAGCTAGATAAAATACCAATTTATTATAACTATATCGAACGAAAGGAATAGATAATAGAAAACTATTAATGTACCCGAGGCAGACTTGTCCCATAACCTAGAAAACCAAACCGACGAACTATATTGTGGGAAAGTATCTGCAGTCAACCGAAATTTCTTTATTTAATAAATATAAAACGTTAAAAAAAAATAAAAAAAGCACTAAAAACTGAAGAAGAACATAAAACTACAACGTAAGCACATGGTAACCACAGTAATTAAATTATGACTTGCCTGTAAATCTTACGGTAGTGTTGCTAATTGCCTACGTTACCTACTCTGATTCTGTAAACGTGTGGTGGACAAGTCGCATAGGCGGCGTTAAATAAGGATTTAATTTAATTTCTAAAAAAAATTTTTTTTACTTTCCAAATAAGTTTGGAATTTTTTTGAAGGGTGATTCCGTTAATTCTTAATTTTCTCTATCCCCTCTTAAAATATTTGTACTTAGTCATAGTTAACTCTGTATAATCTTTTGAAAAACCGTAAAATAACGTAACGGCGTAGTGATGAGTGCTAGCTAATGATTTTTCAGGTGCAATTCTATGCTGGTCGGGACATTAGCCCGCAGTTTCTGAGCAATGAGTTGATGACCTAAATAAACAGTTGTTTAATTGAACAAAAATCTTTGAAACATATAAATATTGCTTTGTCATATAATATAATTAAATCAACACCAGAAACGTATCATTGAAAAGGAAATAATGTTTTTTAATGTAAATAACACACAAAATAACTGTATTTTTTGCTATTTAAAAAAAATTATTTGGTAGCAAGAAATAAATATTTGTTTGGCAAATAAGCACGGACAGGTGTTGCATAATGGGGAGGTGCACAGTATTGTGAAAATTAAATTTTAAAATCTTCAAACATTATTTTCTTGAAATTTTTGTTATGTAACACCTGTCACAAATGTGGGTCGTATGTCAAAAAGTGCCTTTTTAAAAAACAAAATCGACGTGCCAGGGGATTTTTTCGAAAACTTCTCAATTTCAAACATAATGAATTTATTCGTTACTTTTCGAAAGCGCTGTATGAAATAATAGAGGGATATGTTAGTTATGCAACCAGAATTACAGCAACATAAGCCACAGTTTATCATTAGATTAAATTTGTATACTTCGAATAGGAACAAAATTCTATGAAATGTATTTTCAAATAATTATTTAACTCTCAAAAAGAGCGCAAATGTAATTAAGAAGCGTAACTTAAAACCTGAAGATTTCTGCTTACTGCGTTTATGCTTTTCGTTGTTTATTGGATTTTAATTACGGTATAAGAATATTTATAGATACTTTCCCGTTTAAGGGCAACATTTCCGTATTTGCACAATTCCAGCTTCGCTTTATCTGGCATTTTGTGCGATGATTTGGCTTTATTCATTACGCAGCATTTTGTTTGTTTGTCCAGTAATATTTGCAACCACAAATTGAGTCAATTCCAGACCGTTAGTATCTCACTGTTTAAATATGTAAAATCATCCTGGACGCCTTTAACAGAAACAACTTTAGATAAAGAGGGAAAATGAAGCATTACTACTGATTTTTATATGCCGAAGTCTACGTGTATTATTAAAAACGTCTGCTTCTTTACACAGGGTGGAACAATTTAGGTACAAGCTACAAAGTATTGAAAAACTTCACAAATATAATTGGTTTTAGATTTATTTTAAGTACTACTGAAATATAAAGAAAATATACTCAATAATATTACCTGTCCATTGTTCAGCTTCTGTCTGAAATAAACTTCTCAATTAAAGTAATTGAGAAAGTTTGGTAATTCTCGCACCATTGATTTTTCAATAAAATTAAGTTAGATCAGGTTAAGTTTTCTTTTAATTCATTTGTTGTTTGATATATGGACAAATGAACATAAAACTTAAACGCCTAATAGAGTCGATATGTCTATTTGACAGACATTTTTTATCGATCCGCTGTCTAAACAAATAATTTTGCGGTACTTCGTAATCTTATGTTACAGGATCAAAACGAAATATAGAGAGACATTTCCTAAGTTAACAGGGTGTTTGGCAAAAGTAAAGCCAAGAAAAGTTTGTATAAACACTGATCCTTCAAAACAACGTTACTGACATCATTCTTTTTACGTCACCACATAAATAAAAATCATGGTATGGGCACGTCCACGACGAATCCATTTTTCCGATTTAAAAAATCCCGCACTTGGCGAGCATAATGTGGACGCGTTCCATCTTGTAAAATAAGCATGTTTGCTTGTAGTTCAAGTGGAATATCGTCTAGCAGCTTTGGAAGAACATTTTCCAAAGAGCTCACAATTAAACACCTCCCAATCCATTCGGCAAAAAGAATGGCCCCAGAAAGTGATTGCCAACAATACCGGTCCAAACATTCACTGAAAATCCTTGTTGATGACGAGTTTCAAAAGTGGCATTGGGATTTTCATCACACCACGAATGAAGATTGTGCAAATTATTATCGCCATCACGTGTAAAACAAGCCTCATCGGTAAATAAAATATTTGAAGTGAAGGTGTGATTTATCTTGTTGGCGACCAAGAATTGTGCTACAAAAACAAAGGAGGAAGGCCTGATCTTCTTGAATCATACAATGAACCCTTTGGAAATGATAAAGATATAATCCATTTTACTTAAGCAACTGCCATACATAACTATTGTTTGTTCTAAAGCGAGCAGATGCTCTTTTTATACTCGTAGTAGGATTACGTTAAAAAAATCTTAAAATTACTTCGTCTAAATCATGCCTACAACTCCTTGGACGGCCACATTCACGATATCTTGAAGTTAGGTTAGGTTAGGTTATGTATCAAATCATAGAACTGGCCGTGAAAGCCTAAAAACCACTAGGTCATATCTCATCTATAGTGGTTGAATTTTCGAGTTCCCACAGTTTCAAAAGTGAACTTAGATATTTATAGAATGTTTTCACTAAACCAGGTTAGTAAATTTAGCTAGATTAATTTGTATTTTAGATAATTATTGAATAGAGCTTTGTCTGTGGAATTGTTCATTAGCATACCTAGATGTTTGGTCTCAGAGAGCATACAAATAACTTCATTGATAGGAATTGTAGGAGATTTGATTTATATTAGCTTAAAATACCTTTCCAATACAGTAAAAAATGTTACAAAAGCTAATAATAAAGAATATATGGGTAGATATTGTGGATGAAATTCAACACTGGTCGGGGCTTTTGTCCGCAGAGTAGTTAATTTCACCAGACTATTTCCATTACAGAAACCATAAATAAAATGCACATCAGAATATACATATTAACGGTTAGTAAAAGCATGATGGCTTATGGTTGTAAAAAAATCGAATGAAATGCAATTCAAACATAAAGATCACAAAGAAAATAAAGAAACGTAAGATTTTAAATGATGTCGTAATACAGTATGCGCCAAAAGTATGGAATAAATTCAATAAAAACGAAACAATTATTTTTTGGGAAAAATCCTCGAACAGGTCGATTTTTAATTTAAAAAATACATATTTTAGCGTAAAATGCGATTTTCAAATGTCACTTGTTTTCGAGTAATGACGTCATCGATTTTTTTTTAAATTTAATTCTCTATCAGACAGTACTAAAATTTTGCATAGGAAAGTTTTCGAGTAAATGACGATTGAATGTTAGAAAACGTAAATTTTATCCATAAAAAAGTAACAATTCTGAGGTATGTAAAATAAAATACAACTGATTAAATTTTATACTTAAATTAAATGTTCGAATTGCCATCCACCAACTTGTTAACAATGCGCAAGTCTGTGAAGAAATTCTTCTTGCACATTATGAATGATTTCTGGGAACTCTGCGTATTTCGTCCCGAATGCGATTTTGAAGTTCTTCTAAATTACGTGGTTTATTAACGTACACTTTTGACTTCAAGTATCCCCATAAAAAATAGTCAAGAGGTGTAAGATCTGGTGATCTTGCAGGCCATTCTATCGGTCCGCGTCTGCCGATCCACCTCCCAGGAAAACAGTTGTCCAAATAATCTCGTACAGGGCGCGTACAGGGCGCGCATAGTGCGGAGGTGCACCGTCTTGCTGAAACCATATGGTATCGTCAGGAATGTCAGGGTCATTATCGTTAGGAAAAATTACTGCAAGGGCTGGAACAAGATCATTTTCTAGAAACTCTAAATATCTTTGTCCTGTAAGGGTTTTTTCAAAGAAGAAAGGCCCTACTATTCTGTCGTCAACTATTCCAGCCCACACATTTAATTTCTGAGGGTGTTGGGTATGTGCATCTGCCATCCAATGAGGATTTTCCCGACTCCAATATCTGCAAGTTTGACGGTTTACTGTACCATTCAGACAAAATGTGGCCTCATCTGAAAAAAAGTATTTGTCGGTGTAAATTTCTATTTCCTTGACATAAATCCATTAGAATTTCGCAAAAATGTAAGCGGCGATCGGGATCATCTTCATTGAGTTCCTGCACAAGTTGAATTTTGTAGGGATGATATTTTTCCTTCCTCAAGATACGTAGCACTGTGATCTGACTAGTGTCATTGTTTATTGCAACCAATCGTGAAGAATTATGTGGATTATCCACCATACTTATCAAAATGTTCTGTTTCTGATTTTCATTAATGCTTGGACGTCCAGGTTTTGGAATATTTACAACATTACCAGTTTCTCTAAATTTAGACTCTACCTTACTGACTGTTGATTGGCTGATAGGGCGATCTGGATATTTTTCATCAAATAAATCGCAAACATCCTGCTGAGTTCTAGTCATATTCCCGCATCCGATAAGAATTAAAATTTCAATTCTTTGAGTAACAGTTAAATGTGCCATAATACTTTAAATTGAATAATAATTTCTATGTCGCTTACAATACTTATTAGAAAGTCGGTGTGACAATGACACTTTGCAAAGATTTTCACCTACGTGATCCATAAAAGAACTATGGAATTCGAAAAACTAAACTTGATAACGTTTTCTGCTTTATTTTAATTGATTTACGTTTTCTAACATTCAATCGTCATTTACTCGAAAACTTTTCTATGTAAGAGGGCAAAATTTTAGTACTGTCTGATAGAGAATTAAATGATCTTTCAAAATCAAGGAAAAAAATATGGTATTGCCATTTAAAAAAAAAATCGACGTCATTACTCGCAAACAAATGACATTTGAAAATCGCATTTTACGCTAAAATATGTATTTTTTAAATTAAAAATCGACCTGTTCGAGGATTTTTCCCAAAAAATAATTGTTTCGTTTTTATTGAATTTATTCCATACTTTTGACGCATACTGTATATTTCTGCATATTTGCTTTTGAAAGGATCTCTCTTTAACACAACATTTTACTATGATCCTGTAAAAAAGTACTTTAAAGTTAAGTCTATCATACTATGTTCAAGAGCTTGTGACCTTTCTTATTCTGCAGCATATTTTACGATGTCTATAATAAATTTGTAAGAAATATTCATATCTTCCCTACATTAAAAATATGTGTTAAGGAAAATTCACCGTTTTACTAAATCAACTGCAATTATTTAAGTAAATAAAAAAACACTTACCCCAAAGTATTGTTATCCTCAAAAACATGGTATTAGAACTTAAAACGATATATTTTACTTGATATTATGTAGGTAGTACTATGAGTAGTACTTCAACAGCAATAAGCATTCAGTCTTATCATTGTCCAGCACACTGATGACTAGTATTGAAGGCATTCAGCTGTTGCTAACTGAAATTATTGACGACGTATAAACAACATATATACAGGGTAACTGTAACAGTTTTATTTATAACATTTACATTTCTGTGTGTGTATACATATAAAACAATGTACTTTGTTATATGTCAAAGTTTTCGTTTGTTTCTCTTGCCTACGATTGAAATAAATGAAATATGAAACTGATGTTTATTGGGTTATAAAATAAAGTAAATATTTGTTTTCCCAGATCTGATAGAAAAAAAATAGAATATCATGATTTCATCTGGTGTGCCTCAGACATCAATGTTTGGGCCCCTATTATTTATTTTCCTTACAAATGACATTACTGTTGATTTTAATGTTTAATCATTGCTCTATGGTGACATGAATTTTTATTCTTCTGTTAGTAGCACTTCTGAGTATGAATTACTTCAAAGTAATTGGAATTTAATAATTAATTAATGGCTGTTTTCTAAATAAGCCTCTTCTAAACATTAGAAAATGCATTTTTCAATAAAAAAATCTTGTCATTCACTATTAATAATATTCTTTTAAATAGTGTAGTTCAGTTTAAAATCTTCAGGTTCTCTTTGTCTCTCTTAACCTTCAATAAGCATGTTAACAATATCGTTTTACTTGTATACAGAAACTTGGGCTTTGTTATTCGAAAATTGATTTTGATGATACACAACCTTTGAATTTACTATATAATTATTTTCTGAAGCCACAACATGATTATGTTTCACTCAACTGAAACCCTAGCTATAGCTTTATTATAATAAACAGTCCAATCCAGTCAAATATATGCAACGTAGGATTTAGACAGGATGTAATCGCCTGTTGGAATTCTACAAGAATTGCTCAATAGATTTTCGTTTAATAGCTTACTATATGGAGGAACACTGTTTTCTCCAGTGTTGCCAGTGTCTCCAATGCAATAATTAAAATAAGATTTTAATAAAGTTTATTAGAAAAAATCAAAAAGTGAGTAGTAGGCTTTATCTTTAAATCTAACAGTCTATTTTATTTCTGCAACTGTTTGTTGTTGAAAATGGTTGGAAAATTTACATTCAGCGAACAAGTTGACATATTACTTGTGCTAGGTTGCTACAAAGTAAACTGTAGAAGTGTGGAAGAATATCGTAAGAAATTTCCAAATCGAGTGATTCCCCATAGAGAAAGTTTTCTAATGTTGAAAAACCGGCTCGAAAGACCGGAAAGTTTTTCAATAATATTTGAGATGAAGAAAATATTTTGCAAACAGTAGAAGATGACGTTTATCTCGAGAAAAAGGATTGATAAGAACTTCTGTACATCGAATTCTTTAACGTAATCTACTACATCTATACCACATTAAAAAATTGCAAGAGCTATTGTTATATTTGAAACGACGAGTGATCTTTTGTTAGTTTATCCTACATCACGATATTCATTTTCACAAGAAAATTCTTTTCACTAATAAGATTTGTTTCACTCGTAGATGAATTACAAATGTTCACAACTTTCATGAATATTCCGATGTAAACCAATATGCAATAACTTCTTAGACATTTTCAAAGCAAGTTTAAGACAAATCCTCATTTTTGTGCTACTGTGAGAGAATTTTTGAATTTTAAGTTTACAAATAAATGGCTAGAGTGAAGAAATAATTGTCATCAAAATCGGCCACCACGATCGCCAGACCTCAACAAACGTGAATATTTCCCGAGAAGATTTGTGGAATGGATTTGGGTATATAAAAGTTCGACCTATGTTCGCATACTGAACCTTCTAATGAAGTTTTTCAATAATTTAGTTAAAGTGCCTCTTCGGACACCACTGCGTTTTTATAAATTTTGTATTTTTTTGTATTAAACATCGTAAAATGAAACACTCCTATAGTTTGAATGACTCGTATCGCACTTTGTTATCGAGAAAAAAAAAATAGAAATCATGACCCTTTTTATTAAAAGTAAAACATGATTTCGTTTATTATTCTTTTTCTCGTAAACGGTTCATTTCATCAACAATAAACAAGAGTATCTTTTTTTAGTCTAAGGTTAAAGCTACCTAGATTTATTATTTTAGAGTTTTTATCATACAGGGTGTTAAAAATTTAGGCATTAAGTTGTAAAACTTAGCCCACCCCTGGTAAACTAAAAAAGCTAAATATGTTTCAATTATTTTAAGAGATCCTGACTAATGTTCATCACACAAAATTTTTATTAAATTATATTAACAGCGGCGTCCTTCACAGACACTATATCTGTAGGGCGGGCCTGTAGGAAAAAAAATAGGAACTTGTCATCTTATTTTCTTATGTTCTGTAATACAACACCGGGCGAGCGGTGATGATAGCTCGCTAAATGTGTTTTGTAGTAATAAAATAATAAGTGGTGTGTTTACACACCTGACACCAAAATATGTTATAATAAACTCACCTGGAGCTTTTGGGTTCGGCCACGGCTAACGTAGAAGGATTGAAATCCTTCGTGCGTGGTCTTTATGAAGAATTGAGGAGAGTGTGGTGGTTAATAAAAAAAAAAAACAACAAAATTATTACTAACTAATATATTGAGGAAATGAAATCGAAACAAACAAAAACTAAATGGGCTCACAAAAGTGAACGATACTTTGAGGCTATACAAAAACACACTCAAATACAACGGTGGCTTCCAATGCCAGTATCCCGAAATAAACTCGGTTTAAAATTATTATATATTGAACAGAAAAATACTGCACAATTTCTCTAAACTCAGCTGCTACTTTTTCTTATACAACTTTAAACTCGTCTAGAAATTCTGCTATTTTTTTCTGTTTCCAAGGCTAGAAACACGCCTATTTAACAAAATGTAAAAACTTTTTCGGAGAGAGGTCTCGCAACGTACCACCTAGTGAAATAAAAAAAACAACAAGTATGCTATACAGCAGACTTACCAATAAAATCCCCGCAATTGATGTTAATCCCAAAAAGGCAACACAATAACTAATCGCAGAACTTTTTAACTTCTCTCTTAGAATCTAACCCTACAACCGCGATCCCGCAACTTGCAACTAGTCGTCCGGCTGCGTTTTCGCAACTTGCAAACTAGTCCCCCGGCTGCGTTGTCGCAACTCCCAAATTAGTCCCCCGGCTGCGTTGTCGCAACTCGCAAACTAGTCCCCCGGCTGCGTTGTCGCAACTCGCAAACTAGTCCCCCGGCTGCGTTGTCGCAGCTGACTTTTCTTCTTCACTTCGCTTCTGAAACCCTGCAGCTCCTATGATTTTAGTCCCGCCCCGTAGAAAAAAAATCCTCCTGTACCAAAAATGGCCGAAACAGTCCCACCAATTAACGCTTAATTTTTCCCATAATTTATACCTAATCAATTGTTTATTACTACGGCCATTTTGAAAAATGGGCGTTCTGCAAGCTATTAAAAATATACCCGATAACTTCAGTTCTCATGGAGACTGCTAAATTCGCACTTTTTAAGTTTCATGTTTTTGATAAACAACATCCTGTATTATGACTACCTTTTTTAAAAGTTATTATGAGAACGTCTATCTGCGATAAGTTTAAAACAAAGATTCATTGTCTGGACCTTGCCAGAGTATTTATTTTGTTTAAATAAATTCTATTTCGCCTGTTCCTAGCCTTAGCTTTATTTAATTCTATTTAAAATCTTTCTAGATTTACTACAGTTCTATCTGCACCCAAGTGACTTCTCACATTTTCCACTTGTATAAGCTTTATTTGAGCTCTATGTAAGTTTTTCGAAAAATATGTAGGCGCATCAAGTTTATTATATTTTCCAACTCAACCTGTAACAGTTGTGTTTTTGCATGTGCAAAAATATTAAACGTAACCTTTAAAAAACAAAACAAACACGCAGATTGAACAAACCTTGTACCTCTGTATCGAATTATTTTAGAATTGTATTTATTAAACAAACCCAACTCAATTTTCCATTCTGTGATCCCAAAAATTAATTATGTATGCTCCAGATTCCCACATCCATAGTTTTAATTACGAATGTATCTTTTATTCAGAAATTAAATTTCTATTTAATATATCTAAACACACCGCTCTCAACACAAGCTGTGCCATCGTTTGCATTCTTCAGTTTTGTTGTTTTAAATTATGTTCGCTATAATTAACATTTTAATAATTTTATTTATTTTATTTTTACAGTTTAGGAATGCAACAGGTCAAATGACCTTAGCTTCCACTAATTTGGTAACAAAGTACATGGAAAATAAAACTACATACACTGACAAATGCAAATAAAGAAGAAAATAGTAACATAAACAGAAAAACACAGTACTACTAACTTTTAAAATACAATTTGTGACATGGGAAGTTAATTACAACTTCAAAAATATTTTTTATATGGCGATAATATTAAAATTCCCACTAAAATTAATTTATATAAAGAATGTTTATAGTTACAGATCGGTAACTTTTTTAAATACTGAATTTCTTTCGCAAAAAATGCTAATTCTATTAGATTTGGTTGTAATACCGTTCCTAAAGTCACGCATTCATTATTATGTAAATAATAGACATTATTGAAAATTCCCGAAACAGGTCGATTTTTGATTTTAATTTACTTTTTTTCAAATAATAATTTAATTTACAGGGTGGCCTACCTTCGAGTAATGACGTCATCACATTTTTTTTTAAATGGAACGACATATTTTTTTCCAATTTCCGAATTACCCTAGCTGAGTTGTTTCCAAAAATGTATCGCAAGTTGCTACTAATTGTTACAGGGTGGGCAACCATACCCAAATTATTTACAGTAGACTGTAATTTTGTCTGTGTTATATGACATCCTTATTATATTGTATATACAAGATGTTACATAAGTGTATACAAAAATATCATATGTAGTTTCCTTGACATAACTGAAGCCCTACATATATATTTCTTTTAATTGAACGATCCTCTAATAAGGTACAGCCAATGGGGGAATGGCACTTCCAAGAATTTTGTACACGTGATTTCATATTTACTGTTACTTTAAATCAGATTTCACATGAATTCCTCATTTATTTGATTTTTTGCGATTTTACCAGATTTTATATAAGTTCAATTGATTTTACTGATTTCACTTGATTTTATTGATTTCACTTGATTTCGCTGATTTCGCATGATTTCGTTGATTTTATTGATTCCACTTGATTTCCTTAGATTTCATTTAAATTAGATGATTTTAAAGTATCGAGCTTTGCACCTAGTTGGATAATATTCATCATATATATATGATGAGTTTGGTTAATTAATTGTTTTCTTATAACACTTTCTAGAATTTTAAAAAAAAAAGTTCAAAACAAATTTTTAAACCTTATATTGTAGTATATTTTCTGAATAATTGGATATTCTTTCTGAATGTTTCAAGATATGACTTTTTTGAACAACAGTGGAAGTCGAGAGTTATTTTTGAAACTAAGTTTGCCTAACCATAAAACACCACACTGTAAAAGCAGATAAGCAAAAAATCACATAACTATCTAGCATTTCCGTATTTTTTGACGATTCGAAAAACTCTGCTTTCTAAAATTCCAACTCCATTGAATCAAATGATCGTTTTCACAACCATATTCGTAAATTTTGGATGTTTCAAATTCCGATCATTTTATATTATTTTTATGCTCCTCAACTCTAAAAGTCATAGGCCGAGACATCACATTGATATTAAGAAAGGTGTAATTAAATGTTTATATGATAGAGCAAAATTAATTTCATCAGACAATGAAATTTTTAACAACGAAGTAAAATTTATTAAAAATGTTTTAATAAATAACGAAAACCCTGCAAATTTTATTGATAGAACATTAAAAAATATTACAGATAAAACGAATACTTCAAGACAAATAAGACAAACTAATCATAAAATAAAAATTCCATACATTCCTATATTATCAGAAAGATTAAGAAGAATCCGTAACAAATTTAATATGTATAACAGTTTTTCAGGTAACTAATACTTTAAGATCCCTTTTGCCAAAAACATGTCCAAAAAATTATACGCAAAATTCAAAAAATTGCATCTACAGCATAGCATATTTTGTGAATGTAATAATCTTTATGTTTTAGAAACTTCTCGGCCTATGAATGTTAGAGTTGAAGAACATAAAAATGATATAAAAAGCCGGGAATTTGAAAAAACAAAAATTTGCGAACACGCTTGGGAAAACGGTCATTTGATTCAATGGGATCCGGCAAAAATTTTAGAGAAGGAAGATAATGCAACAAAAATAAAATTAAAAGAGACTGATTATTTTGTTGAACGAGATAAGTGTGTGTCAAACTGTTCAGTACACATTGATCATAGTTGGCTACAGTTGTTTCAAGAAGAAGTAAGTAACAATAAAATAAATATCATTTACCATCCATACGGAGGCAGATAAACAAATTTTAAACTGTCAAACGTGACATACTTTTAATACATTTGCTATTTTGAGAACCGAAACAGAGAGTTTTTCGAAACGTTAAAAAATGCAATAGTGATTTTTGTTATTTTTTACTCATCTGCTTTTTTCAGTGCGAGATTATTTGGTTAGACAAACTTAGTTTCAAAAATAACCCTTGACGCAAGGGTATATTCAATTAATCTTTATATTTTTCTGAAGTGTGACAGTTAAATTAAAGAAAAAAAGTTACAAGTGTTATAATAAAATTGAAGCTAAAATTAATTAATAATTAATATAATCGACCTTATGGAAAGGTGACTTCATCAAAAATAAATTCAACAAGATAAAATTTTCTTTTTTTATTCACTTACCATACTTATTTAAGAAATATTATTTAGCACGTCGTGTAAAGAAATAAGTATAGTAAATTAAATAAAAGTTTGTTCATTTTAGATTTTAGTTAAATAATTGAATCAAAATCAGTTCTACTTATTTGTACTAAACATATAACATTGACGGTTACAACTATATGTTACTACCATAAAGCATATATCACCATATAACTTACTTAAACAAGACTTAACTTGAGAGAAAACGCAAAATCAACATAATATTAAGATTCCTGACAGATGACAAATATACCAAACGAAACTAGTTGTTCAAATGACTTTAAGTGATTTGTAGATTTCATTGATTTCTACAGATTTTTTTGATTTCACCTTATTTCAGGAATAATAATCAAGGAAAAAAATATAGTGTTGCCATTTAAAAAAAAATCGATGACGTCATTACTCGAAAACAAATGACATTTGAAAATCGCATTTTACGCTAAAATATGTATTTTTTAAATTAAAAATCGACCTGTTCGAGGATTTTTCCCAAAAAATAATTGTTTCGTTTTTATTGAATTTATTCCATACTTTTTTCCAATTTAAATATTTGATGAGATGTGCCGTTTCCCCAAAGTATTACCCCATAATATAAATGAAAATGTGAATAATAACACAACTTCAAACAATCTTGATTTAAAAAACGTCTCAATCTACATTATGAAATTTTTGTAAGAACTATTTTAGACTTTTATTTCTATTAACAAATTTAAAAATTTAACAAAATTAATATTATCCTCTGTGAATATCTTTATATTTACATTAGTAAACTGAGTCCGACTCTGTTAGAACCCGCAATGCCCGGTCTATATTAAAACCGCAGTAGGAACGCCATTGGCGGTACTGAGGACGGTACAGCTTTAGCCATTAGATACTAATTAGCACTGTGGGACAATTTAGCTATATAAAACTATCCCGTAAAGGTTTCATTATGTTCTTGTAATCATAAAAGTTTCATTAATTCTTATAAAGCCCTCGGACGTGTCTCCTACAGAGCGTTAAGTAATTATGAGGCTTTTATATTTGCGAAGATTTTATAAGTACTGTTTATAGGGCTATTTTAAAACATAGTAATTTTAATATTGTAGGAGTGCACAATGCATATTAATGCTAAATACAAATTGAATGTTTGGTTCGTTTTGTATTTAGTTGTTGTTTAAAAAGTTAGAAACAAGCAGAGATCGAAAAATACACAGAGATAAATGACCATTTGAATGAGAGCGGGTAAATCCTATTCTCTTCACAACTATAACTACCGCTTGCTTTCCGATACGCATACGATTAGTGAACACTTGTTGCAGTGTTTGCGTCTGTGTATTTCCCTGTAGTAAAAAAAGGTTCTTTCATAAAATTTTTTAGGCGTATATGTTTTTAAATATACCACACCTATACCACTACTATACTTGATAGATTTATGTGATGATATAGTTCTGGAAATTACTAGTTAGATTAAATGTGGCTATACAAAAATAATTGTTTTATTTATATCAATAATGTATTTGAAAATGTCCCTAATTTCACGGAAATTGTCGACATTGTTTTACTAGACGACTTTGTTTTTTTATATTAAAAAGTGCTGGAAAATGATTCAAATAAAACCTAGCTATGATCTTAATGTCAATGATTGAACAGTCTTAGTATACAAGGTGATTAAGAAAAAATGGAGTCAATATCGTATTTTTTTTGCAAAATCTTCATAGTTTCCGAATAAAAAATAGTCTTTATTTAATTAAATTAAATTACAATATTACAAAAAAAAAATAGACAAAGAAAAATAGGGCGAAGTTCTGCTCTTCAACTTGTGTACCCTTGGCACATCATTTTACACTAGAACCATAATTATAGGAAAACAGGAAGCAAAATAATAATAATAATAATAATATGCACATATACACATAATACTTATTAAAAGCAATATTAACCCAAGATACCCACACTCAATCAAGACATGTCTTATAAGTTTTTGTCATACTGTATTCAGTTATTTGCGAGGGATAAACTGTTTGAAATTTGTACAATGAAATACCAGTTTTTAAAAATATTACCCGTAAATACCTTATTTTCCCAAAAAAAATGCCTCATCAAATAAGCAAATACCTCAGAAATACCAAAAAATCACGAATTACCCTCAAGTGCCCAAAGAATATCTATAACTATTACCCAATAATATTCTTAAGTACCTAAACATATCGTTAAATACCCAGAATTACCGAATAGTACCCAAAAATACCCTTAAATACCCAGATATCTAAGAAACGAAAAATACATTAAATGACCCTCGAGTTTACTTAATATACTTTTTTTACTGTTTTAGAAAGGTATTTTAAGCTAATATAAATCAAATCTCCTACAATTCCTATAAATGAAGTCATATGTATGTTCTCTGATACCAAACATCTAGGTATGCTAATGAACAATTCCACAGACAAAGCTCTATTCAATAATTATCTATAGAAAATAATCTAATTTACTCACTCTATAAATATCTAACTTCACTTTTTGGCAGTGGGAACACGACAAATTCAACCACAATAGATGAGATCTGACCTATTTCTGCATTTTTAGGATTGCTTCTTCAGGTGGTCTCCTTTAAGTTGAAGCAAATATCTAACTATAAAAATTATTATAAAAATTAAAATTATTTGAAGTTAAATATCGACAATGACAAAAAGTGACATCCTGTCAATGAATTAAATATGACAATACCTACTTGAAAAATGTTCACCTTTTATGTAAAAGTTTTTATATATTTTTAGGTATTAATAATATTGTGTGAAACTAACTACTCAGTGGACAAAAGCCCCAACCTGCGTTGAATTACACCAACAATATCTACCCATATATTCCTTATTATTAGCTTTTGTAACATTTTTTACTGTTTTAGAAAGGTATTTTAAGCTAATATAAATCAAATCTCCTACAATTCCTACCAATTTGTCGTGTTCCCACTGCCAAAAAGTGAAGTTAGATATTTATAGAGTGTTTCATTAGAAGGTTAGTAAATTATTTTCTTTAGATAATTATTGAATAGAGCTTTGTCTGTGGAATTGTTCATTAGCATACCTAGATGTTTGGTATCAGAGAACATACATATGACTTCATTGATAGAAATTGCAGGAGATTTGATTTATATTATCTTAAAATACCTTTCTAAAACAGTAAAAAATGTTACAAAAGCTAATAATAAGGAATATATGGGTAGATATTGTGGGTGTAATTCAACGCAGGTTGGGGCTTTTGCCCACTGAGTAGTTAGTTTCACACAATATACCTAAAAATATATAAAAACTTTTACTTAATATACCTTTAATTTTCCAAAACTGTCTCATATTTCTTTAGAAATTATTCCATCTACAGATCTACGTAAATAACAGAACTTTTTAAGGAAAAATTAGTTTCTAATCCTTATTCATTATAAGTAAACAAATCTAAACTGGTGTCCAAGTTGGTAGGATATTGTGGATTATAATATTGCGACTGATCGTGGAATTGATACTTAGATCAATCTCTCGACTCGATCTGAATACATCTGGAAATCATATTTTGGATTACATAAACTGTATCATATACCCATTAGCGCACCCAAGAAGGATGCCAATACCTACACTATGCCCCCTTCAAGCTAACTAAAAACACTCACCTATGAAATCATAATATTCTCATCGGGTACACGACTATTGGGTACCATCGGCGTCTCCAGTACAAAGTACAACCAAAATCTTTCGTGGACAAGTATAAATGAATGGGTATAGAGGGAGAATTCAATTTTAGCCCTAGTTTGTTTTCCGTCATCTATCACTAGGATTAGATTATTATTGTTTACATAAAAAATCTTTTTTGTTAAATAGAATATGAATGTGATAGGGAAACCTAATCTAGCAATATTTTAATTTTTGTTACAGACTCATTCACTTTTTATTAAATATTTTTCATCAATAGAATATGTCGGAGAAGTTTGACCAAACTTATCGTTAACACGTCGTATCGTACCTATAATATGTAATATATTAATTTAAACAAATTATACCATACTAAAATTTGTTAACAGAAGAGGGGAATGTGGTAGTATGTAAGTGGATATTTTCTGCGTAAATGCCTTAAAAACATTCATATGATACTTGTTTATAGGGTACTGTACTGTACAATCTATTGCAATAATAATGGCACTATTTCAAGCGAATTTGGCGATTTAGTTGGAACTGCATATTCGTAATGAAATCTACTTTCAATTTTAAATATTAGTGCTTAGAACCATAGAAATCTCTTGAAATTTCTACACAACCAGTAGTAAAAAAACTGATTTGAAAAACTGTCATTACTTTTGCAATAGATTGTATCTAATTCGAATCACCCTATATTATTTTCTAAACTAAAGGTTTACGAAGGCAATAAAGGGCCACATAGTGGTTTAACAGTGCCTCCGAAAAATTTTACAGACTATTTAATATATCTAGAAAATATTTTTGTACATATTTTTAATAATTTTTATATTTGCCATTGCGCCGGTCAGTTGTTTACTTATATTTAAACTGTGCCATCATCATAACGCATGCGCGATCGCCATTGTATTCAAAAATTGGCGGGAAAATACTAATTTTCTTCGAAAATACCCATTAATTACCTTCGTAATACCCAATAAATACCCATTATTATCTTGATAGTACCCAAAAATACACTGAGTACCTGAAAATACCGAAAAAATACCCATAAATACGCACAAATACCCAAAAAATACAAAAAATACCTTTAATTACCTACAGCTTGTACAGTAAAATACCCCAGTGGTTTCCCCCTCCGTTATTTGCTTTTGAAGATTGTTCGTTCATTAGTTGCTTTTTATATGCAGTTTTAAATTTTAATAAATTTGTTTGCTTTATTGAGACTGGTATATTATTGTATACATTTGATATTTGGCAACTAAAAGAACGTTTAAAAAAATCAGTATTATGTATGGCTGGCGTTATAGTACCTTTGTATCTAATATTTAAATTGTGAACGTCAGTCCTAAAAAAGACTATTATAAAGGTAATTGGGTGCTTTATTTATAATAATTTTGTGGTATAAACAAGCTGCATGTAGTCTACGTCTATTTGCCATGTTCAGCCATCCTAGCTCAGCAAGTTTTTTCTCGTACTTCCTAATATCGAAAATGCAACGTAAACAGCAATTTTGAACTTTTTGAATTCTTCTAATATCGACATTGTCAATACAAGGCCCATAAAGGGAGTCACAATAGTTAAAACCTGATAGTACAACCGATTCGCATAACATCGCCTTAACATTTTTGTTCAATATCATCCATGTGGATATAATAGTCTTAGTTTGAAATATGCCGATGATATTAGTCTTGCAATGTGCTGTTTAAATCTTAGGGGTTGATCAAAAATAATTCTAAGATTTTTTATATTTTGATTAAAGTTTAATAAGTCATTTCTTAATGTTATTTTTACAGTTTGTTGTATTAATGATAGCTGTTTCTTTTTGCCGAAAATAATAGCATTTGTCTTCCGAGGATTTAATAATAATCCGTGCTGTGTTGCACATGTATCAATATTAGCAAGGCCTGCGGTCACACTCATGCATGCAGTAGCTCTTCATCTGGCTGAAAGTGATTATAAATTTGAAGATCATCAGCATAAGCATGTGATAAGCAGTGATGGAGAGATTTAGAGAGTTGAAAAGTATACAGTGTGAATAAAAGTGGCCCCAGAATACTGCCCTGTGCTACACCCCTGTTAATAATTCTGTATTGTGAAATATTTGTGCCAATAACAACAGCTTGTGACCTGCCAGTTAGAAAGCATTTCCAAATCCGATATAGTTTCCGAAAAAAATTATTGAAGTTGAGTACTTTCAAGTGTCAAAAATGGTTTACATATTATAGCAATTTGATGGATATCGTTTTAATTTATGGTGAAGTGAAAACGCTTTAGCAGAACGATTTCCCGGTAAACATTTGCCAAATGTAGCTACTTTTACAGCGGTGTGCAGTAAGTGCAAGTGTAGTGCAACACGGGGTAACACGGGAAACTTGCAACCAAATCGTGAGAGATAGAGGTCCAGAGCGTCCACGGCGTATTGCACAAGTGTGGTGTATCATACACCATACTGAATTATATTTGAACAACGTACAGTGTGTCCAAAAATTAATAAGAATGGATTGGATGAGGAGGACTGGTACCATGGCCACCACGATCTCCTGACTTTAAATCATTTGGACTCCTTTTTGTAGAAATATTTAAAAAATAAAGTGTTTCGCACCGAATTTAACATTATCGATGATTTACGCAAACGTACCGTTATAAAATGTTATTTATTTCTTTCCTTGGGAATTTCTTTCAATATTTTATTCGGTCACCGATTGCATGCTTTACTTTGTTAGGTTTTACAGTGGATTCGTTTTCAGCGCAGTGCAGAAGTGTATTTTTAAATCATTTTCGAACTGCCCTATCTGATTTTTTTATAAAATTGTTTTTTGTAAGAGTCCTCTGTACAGGGTGCCTGAAACTCAATAATATGGGCCCGCTGTGATGATACACAACATTTAAATAACCGGAAGTTACCAGGTCTAACACCCCCCGATTTTTTTTATGGGGGGGTTTTAAAAAATAAGGTTTATAAAACACGCCATGTCATGTTAAACATATCTAACAAGATTCTGTTGTCGACACCTCTTTCAGGATAAAACCCCTGGGACTTACAAAACAAATTTTAAAAATTTTCGTTGAACCGTCTCAATCAACATAATATTGTTCTGATATATAGGATTAATATGGTATCCTATATGGACGCGTATTTTAACTTAGAACTTATGTATGAAAAATATAGTAATTTTAGACTTCTAATATTTGAAAAACAATTTCAGTTTCGCATAAAATATCCAAGTAATTTATAAGCGGATTTAACAATTTGGTTAATATGACTGGAAAAATTTAATTTCAAATCAACAGTCAAATACAACTCCAAGGTCCTTCAATTCACAACATCTTTCAAGAGTATAATTGTCGATTATTATAGTAGAATATTATAATTATGTTTGAGTACATGTCACTATGTTCAAGTCACTATGTTACATTTAGATATCTTTAATTTTAAAAAATTGTTATCACACCAGCATAGATTTATTTGATCTTGTAAATAAGTAAATAAGTTTTAAGTTGTCTGCAAATAGAAGATGGTCACATTTAATTACAGATGTTATGTCATTAATAAAAATTAAAAAAAGTAACGGGCCCAAATTAGGTCCCTGTGGGACATCGGAAGTTGTTACATAACTTTGAGATTTATAACCTCCATGTTCAACAAATTGTTCTCTGAAAGTCAAGTAGGATGTGAATAACAGGATCAAGTTTTCAGTGAAACCAAAGCCCCTTTGATAATAATAAATAATGATCAATTTGAACAAATGCTATGTGTATATCTGTATGAACAACGTCCACTTGTCCTACATCGAAGTTATCACATATGAAATTACTCGCAGTTCGTAACTGCTGATCTTTTCAACATAAAGCCATGTTGATTTGGTGATATTGTGAAGTTAATAGAAGTGTAAATATTATTGTATACGATTATTTCCAGTACTTTAGCAAAGTTACATAAAATGGACACAGTTCTATAATTTTTGATCATCGATGCATCGCCAGATTTTAAAATGGGGCATATCCTAGTAATTTTCCAAATATTTGTAAATTTAGTTATTTGTATAATAAGATTAAATAAAATATATAGTAGAGATACAAACGCGTTAGAACAATCTTTAACCACGAAACTAGGAATGCCAATTACGCCACTAATATCGTTTTCTGTAATTTGTAAAACATTGACTATATTGGATGATAGTGACAAATTATCATTAACATGTTCAGGACTAGGATTCCTGTACGCACTAGAAAAATACTTCGCAAAACCGTCCACTACTGCTTGTGGTGAGTCAACATTTTCGTTAACCAATAGTTACAATTCTTGGAATTCGAGATCGACCTCTTTTAGACTGCACAAAGTTATTGTTATTGTTATTTTGTTTCAACTGTATTAAAGAATTATCGAGTTTAATCCTTTTATTTATTTTTAATGACATTTAAAAACTTTAAACAAAGAATATTCAATTATATCCCAAAGACTATTTGATCATTCCACCGCTAATGCGATTTTTAGGTGGTATGTCTTTTGAGACTCTTTAGGACGATACTGCTTATAACTTTTAAACGGGAACACAAAAAATATCTCTAATAAAAGTTTATTAGAAAAAAGAGAGCTTTTTAACAGGAAAACTTTTTTGTTTCTGGAAAAAATGTAATTGATGACGTCATTAGTCGTTTCTGTCAGATCCTAAAGTTAATACTTTGGATTGAAAATGGAGCTTATTTCACCTCTTTTAACACCACGTGTTCCAAATTTTATTGTATTCGCATAAAAAGCCTTACGAATTTGCACGATATGTTAATTCAAAAAGATGGTATATAGTTTCCAAACACGCTTTTCTCAACATCCCATTTAAAAACATATATACTTTACAGGTTGTCTAAAAATGGGGCCTCTATACTCAAACAGACTGTACACTGGGGGAAAATAAGTTGTTTTTTATTATAATTAAAGATGTATTTGAATACCATTTACGCATACAGCTCCTTTAGAAACAAAGTGGCCTTGTCCGAAAATTTAATATCTATTTAAAATATCTGAATACTACGCCTTTATTTCGACATAACAGCTACCCAATTACTTTTTGTCGAAATTCTTTTCACATAATACCACCAATTTCTTGGCGAAAATAAAAAATCAAAGAATTTAATTTTCTCGCTTTGGGTACGTTCCATCGAGGAGTTCGTATTGTTTTTACTGTTTCCGGCTAACTAATGGCCCTACAAAGGCGGCATAATTTTCATTTTGGAATATATTGCTAGCAACAGCGGTAAAACATTATTAACGCCTTTATTCATTCATTCGTAGAGGGAATTAATGAAATTAATGGTTCTTTCATATCATTAGACAATAAACTAAGGCCCGAATATGTGTGTTTATAATTTACCGTTACGGTTAATCAGGTCCCACTACGTTTTGTTGGCCGAAAATAAAGTTGGGTACAATAAATTTATTTTAACATACAGGGCGGCCAAATGAAAACGAAACAGAGCCAATTTCAGGAACTGAGTCAAGATTGTAGCGTAAAAACGCTCAGACCCGTCGATTTTAGAATAAAGGGAGACATTATTTGCTGGTATTTTTGACTCCGCCACTTTCACCCCAATAAAGGGTAAGTCTACTGAAAATGGCTCTGTTTCGTTTTCATTTGGTCGCCCTGTATAATACAGGGTGTTCCAGCGTGCTTAGACCGTAGATACTTGAGGTCAAAATACGACGATTTATGCTAACTTACCTTTGAAGTTTGAAAAAAATTATCGATAATAAATTATGAAACAGAAAAAATTTGAACGGTTAAAATAATATTTGGTAGATATATGAAAACATACAGGGTGAACCTTAAATAAGTACAAATATCAATCAATCGAAAACTTGTTGAGAACCGCTGATCCGACTTCAATAATATTTTTATGAGTCACGGTGGATGAGAATTCCACAGCGTAACCAGTGTTACACTATTGTTTTCGAATAGGCTTCAACAAAGTTAACTAGAATTTTCAGACATGTCAAAGGATCATTGAAATATGTTTATTTATGAATATACCCGAAAAAAAAATATTTTCCAATATCTCGGAAAATACAGGCCGTGCCAACTTGTCACTTGGTACGAGAATTCTTCGACGGATGCACATTGCGTAGAAAAAATATGATCGACTAGAAATGGATCTCAGGGGGTGGAATATGATAGCACCCGAAAAAAAATAATTTCTGATATCTCGGAAAATAGACGCCGTGCCAACTTATCACTTGGTATGAGAATTCCTCAAGGGATGGACATTACATAGAAAAAATATGATCGACTATAAATGGGTCCCAGGAAGGTAAAATATGAGAGCAAGCAAGTTGGCACGGCCTGTATTTTCCGAGATATTGAAAAGTATTTTTTTGGGTGCTATCATATTTCACTTCCTGGGACCCATTTCTAGTTAATCATATGTTTTTTGAGTGATAAGCATCTCTTGAGAAACTCTCATACTAAGTAATATTCAGGGGATAACGTCGTGTAACTCACAATATCATTTTGATATTTGTAGTGTGTTTGCTAGTCGTAGTTTGTAGTCAACGAACGTCCATGGTCATTCGGCTATCTTCGGAGATTTCGGGTGCTATATTTGGGGATCAACTTCAATTCTTTAAACAAATGCCATCAAAATCTTGATAAAATTAAAGACAACAAAGTTATGACCACTTCTTCACTCAGCACGTGCCCTTTGTGCCGCAATTTTAGAAATATTTTACCTGAAACTGCATCTCTCATAAAAGTAACAAGTACGCCAAATTTGGAAAACATCGTTACAGTATTTAAAAAAGTTATAGCCAAAAAACAAATTTAAAAAAATAACTTTGAGGTTACGTAGCTTAATATTGTCTTTTCGAGAAAAGGTTACATGAACTTGACACATTACTTTTTCGGGTAGTATCACGCCCCCCCACCCCCTAAATTTTCTGCGCGGAAACTCTATTTGGGGAAGTTTGAAGTGCAGTACAAAAAAATTGCTGAAAATTTCATGACTCCCTGATTTTCACAGTATTTATACTTGGAACAACCCTGAGCTTATTATTTATTATTATGCCGAAATATAAGAATCTACTTAAAAAAATGACACGTTTACATACCACTTTTGGGCCTTCTGTGTTTTAAGGATTGTAGTGATCCATTGCCTTACCTGCAAATAAAAAAAATCATTAGTTACCTAGCCAAGTATATTTAATTAAAGTTGGTACTAGTTTCGTTTGTACCTATTTTGAGTCATCGCCTTAAAATACAAACAACCACATGAGTGTAGACCACATCGCTAGGGGTAACTTCCCTCTTACGGTCATGACGTGTCCTCGTTAAAGCTGATTATGAGCCTCCCTAGTGATATAATTACTTTTACATATAAAACATTTTATCATCACACATCTGAGCTATTCAAGTTCCTCTTTAAGAATTTTATTTAGTTATTAGGGTCGTTGTTATAACAAAATTTGACAAGTATTCCTCCATATTCATATTGGAAATGTATAAAGATTTTAATATTTTTATTAGATTGTGGTCTATCTAACAGCGAACAAAATAATTTATTAATGACCGGTTTCTCAACTAGTAGATATCTATTAAATAAGCTTATCGATTCCATAAACTGGATATATCCCATGAATTCTGTTTCTGAACCATTCGATAATGCTTATCTATTGCATAAGTTATCGAACAGATATCCAAAGAAAAACGGCAAGATATCTGCCCAATAAACATTAACGCACGCGCAGCGATTTAGCTGTTGCTTGTTTACATCTTTATTGTAAGGCTTAACCCAACTTTTTTGATATTTTCGTGACGATTACTTTGTGCAATGGAAAATTCTGATTCGTCTGCCTCTTCAGATGAAGAATATTTAAATATAGTCAGATATCTTGAACCGCCAAGACGTTATCGTGAAAGAGAAAACCAGTATGAAAAATACAGGGACAGAATTTCGAGAGAGGTTTACGGGCGCCGTATATACAGTGTTTTCTACAAATACAAGTAATTTTAGACATTTAAGAACTGAATAATATAGAGTTTAGGAAGTAACAACAATGTTATCTCATGCCACCAGCGAATATTCAAAGGTACCGAAATAAAATCAATGTATAACGTCAGAAAGCGATTTATCCAGCAAATTTTTAGGTACTGAAAACTTTCAAAATACGCATTTTTTTTAAATTCAGCTATAGATGTAAACATTGTTATAACATAAACTTACGTATTTCTGCATATAACATTGTTCACTTATGTTTATAAGTATGTGAAAATAATTGTTAAAATGTGGAGTGTGCGAAATAATGTGTGTCATACAAATGCATTTTAAAGGTTATTATATTATTTGAAGAGAGTTTAAATAGTAAAAGTGTATAAACAAAACATCAGTAATTTTATTTTTGATATTACTTTTGTTCTACGCGTTTTATTTTTAAAAATTTCAGTACCTAAAAGACACCACAAATTTGATCATTTTACGGCGATAAATACCTCGACCTTAACGAAAATTTACTGATAGATTTAATAGGAGATAATATTCAAGTCTCTAGTACTAGAACAAATTTACTATCAGTATTAGCCTTGACTATAAGGGTATTAGAAAAGGTTTTAATAACTTCGTTTTTATGCAGCAGGTTTATATATATTTTTATTTAGTTAATGTGATGTGATATCATTGGGTAGCCGATAGTGGCGCCATCTACAATTATTTCTTGAAAGTGTCTTACTTCCATAAATGGCATCTGCAAACAGTTGTGCATTTGCTAGCTCCCTCTATGATTATTGCAGATATTAAGATATCCATTCAACTGATATGTATTCAACAAAATTTGGAAGACATGCGTTCAGAAACCAATATAAAGTTATCGGTCTGATAAATTTATGTACTCGATAGTTATCGAATGGATAGCGCCAAATGTTGAGAAACCGGCCATAAATTGTTTGTGATTTAAACGCTTATTTTATAACTGTCACATTTATTTTTACATGTGCGATCCTTCAGTCGGTATTGTACACACATAATTTCGTAATGTCTGCCACATTTAGTCATCGAGAATATGCAGATATTATTTTTATTTATGGGTATTGCAACGGTAGTGCTAATCGTGCAGTTGCTGAATATCGTCGTTGCCTCCCGAACAGACGAGTGCCAGATAGAAATATATTCCACACAGTGTTCAACAATGCACGTGAAACTGGAATGTTTCCCAGTGTGAGAATTATATCTGAGAGGCAAGTTGTTCCTGGTAAATATGGTAAAACGTAGTCCAGATGTAAGTACAAGGCGTATTGCAACCCGTCTCAAAATTAATCAAACTACGGCATGGGAAGGCATTTACAAAAATGGTTTAAAACCTTTCCATATTCAGCGCATCCAGAATCTTCAGGACGGTGATAATGATTTGCGGTTGCATTTTTGCAATTGCAATTTCACGGATCTATTGGACCATGTTCCATTGGATATTAAGCAAAACATGTACTTTCAACATGATGGTGCCCCTGCCCATTTTCGTCGTGTTGTGATCAATCATCTTAACAATAACTTTCCACAACGCTGGATTGGTCGAGGTGGTTTCCAAAATTGGTCACCAAGGTTACCAGATTTGAATCCCCTTGAGTAATGCCATTAGGGATGGTTTAAATTATTAGTATATGCAACAAAAGTGAACACAAGAGAAGCGCTATTCGATCGGATTGTCAATCGTGCAGCACTCATAAGAGAAAATCACCGCGCACTTCAACGAGCTATCCGTGCAATACACAAACGAGCTGATGCATCGATGCGGACGGTGATATATTTGAAAATTTAATTCATTAATATCAGTTTTTAGATCTTTAATCAATGTTATAATTTTTAATACCTACAGAATAAACACTTTTCCCTACTAATGCGTTACAATTATTAACTAAAAATATTTACAATGCTATCTCAGTAACAGTTGATATTCGACTTTTTTTATTAGGCTTTTTTGCTTTTGTCTCCTGAACACCCCCTTGGAATATTGGGGTCCCCCTCCAGTCACCCTGTATATGCAGAAGCACAATTTACATAGCCAATTTGTGCTCAACATTGTAATAAAAAGTAAAACGAAAGTTTAAAAACAAAGTTGATAAGTGGATCAGTATAAGTGTCCGACGACAATGACCGTCGATTACTTACGTCGGGAAAAACCACACAGGATAACAAAAAATACACGGAAATGTACACAAATACATAAAAACACCGCCACACGTTTACCGCCAAAGCATTATAACAGTTATACAATGTGGTTCAAAAAGTATTCAGCATAATATCTTGTGTACTCAGAAAACGTCTTTGGTATTACGCTGCCACACGATAATATGCACTTGTCACACTTCCATAAATCAGCACCTTATCCGTCATATAGGCATTTGAATACATGTTTGTAAATACACTAAAAAATACGCGAACAAATAAATTTGCGAAAAGCAAGTACTGAAAAATTATTACAAATTAATCAGAGTACCGAAGCCGTATGCAATATTTCTTGACATCTGCAAACACCATCTGCCATCTGTAAGCTACTCATGCAAGGTGCACTTCACGGCGATAAATTTGTAAACTTCCTATGTTGTTGGGGAATTGAATTCTGTTAATACTAGGTTTGGAGAGTATGCAACTACCAATTCAGTTTTCTAGGTTATTTTAGAACATTTTAGACGTTTTATAGTAATTAAATAAAGTATTTTATGTTGGATATGTTAGTGGATATTTATGACAAATCTGCAAGGAGTGAAAATGTAGTTTTGGCTGCGTGCAACGAAAGAACGAATACAAAATATTGCAGCTGTTATCTGTCAGGTATTTTGGCATTATTATTAATAAAAATATTTATTTTCGTCGTTTCTACACTTGACAACGCTGCAAAAAATGACCGCACGGTAGTTGACAAAGCTAGCCATCTCGGACGATGATTGATTGTCATAGACGCCGATTTTCCGTAGGAAAAGAGGGTTCTGCACCATTTTTTAAACATTGAGCTAGAATTTTGAAATAATTTTTTTTATTGTCTTTTAGACCTCCCTGAACACGTAGTTATACCATGTATAGCGTGTCCAAGCACTAATACCAAGGGATTATCCCTTACGAATTAGATTTTGTGACTGTTTGTTGCAACAAAATGCTCAAAATCCCGTTTATAATTTGTTTGTTCCATTTAAAAAAACCGGTGATGACGTCATTACTCGAAGGTAGGACACCCTGTATATTAAATCACTATTTGAAAAAACAGTAAATTAAAATGAAAAATCGACCTGCTCCGGGAATTTTAAATAATACTGTTTATTTACCTAAAAATGAATTTATGCGTTACTTTATAGACGCACTGTGTATACTTTACAGGATGTTTAAAAATGGATAAAAGAGATATAGCTCGGGGTCTTTATAGTCAAACAGACTATAATTATATACAATTGGTTCATGAATTAATTCACTTTAATAATTCAAAAAATAATTTTAATAAGGTAATAATTATATTATCTTATTTTTTAAAACGGCTATAATCTCATTAAAAAATGTCTCTTGTGAAGCTAATTTAATATAACCTGCAGAAATTTGACTTTTATAAATTATTTCCATCACACTAACGTTTACGTTAAAATTGTGTACTTATTTCTGAAACAGTAGCGGCAATTTGAACTGTATATCGAAAATGATTTCGGCATCGATTTAAAGATGAAGTGAAAGTCTTAAAATAAGCTCTCCTGGATGATAAAAACGTCGATTTATTGTAGGAAGTGCCCTATTTAGAAGATGTCTTTCTGGATTTCCTATAATTCGCCTTGATTTTTACAAACTCCGGTTGATATTTAGAGAGCCTTTCTGTTTTATTTTTGAATGCAGTAACGGCGTGCCACGTAAACCGTTTTGATTGCCAGGAAGATGAAAAAAGGTAAAATGTCAGTTCAAACTCGCTTGAAAGCAGCTAAATATACAGAGGGTAAAAATAAAGAGAACATTCTGAAGTGCAAAATGTCATAAAATTAAAAACGGAATTTTTAAACGTACCTGATTTGGATCGTCGAGTGACCGTTTTCGAGTTTATCTTGCATCAGGATATTAATTATTAATTTTGATATTAATTTTCACAATAAAGTTCTTTTTCAATTTGTATTTTTACATTTAAAACTATTTGTAATAGATGCTCAAATTGTGCACCCAGTTGTTCTTGGCAAATACGTCTACGAAACATCTCCTTACATTTGCAAAAACCTTTGGAGTTAAATTCCGACAATGGTTTACAATATTGTCACGGATTTCCCAATCCGAATTTTACTATTGCCAGAAAAACAATCCGTTAATTAATTACTTCTTTATTAACTATACTCAGTACACTACTGAACACTAATTAGAACTCAACTAAACACTTATTTAATTAATCGCTATCTAAATCACTTTGATATCTCCAACTAAACACTTCAATTCAAGACTTACTTAATCGGCCGTTTATTTTTCTTTTATAGGCCCAACGAATATTCCAGGTATATTCTAGCATCTCTAGATCTATTTTCTAGCATCTCTCGAACGCTTCTCGTCGTTTCTCAAATTTTCTAGTCCCGTCTCGATCCACGGCATTTTGTTTGTTTAACAGAATCGTGTAGGGGCGATCGGGGCAATCTTAGCATTTCGCGATATCACAGTCGGCGGTTTGGGTGTGAGTGGGGCAAATTCCGTGACAAAATCTTCAAAATTTCGGGTTGGCTTGTCACTGATTTCAGATGTCCCCAGAGAAAAATGTTGTTTGGACTCAAATCGAGAGATCTAACTGGTCATTCATCCATCGTCTTGGAAAATTCTGATCCAAATAAGCTCGATCTTGTCGCTCAAAATGGGATGGAGCTCCGTCTTGTTGGAATGTCACAAGATCCCCAACACAATGAAGGTTTTCACCCGTCCAATATCGAATATTATGCTTATTCACTGTACCATTAAGAAAAAAACATACACTCATTACTGAAGCACAAGATGTATTTTTTACGGATGCCATTTATGCTTTAGCAAAATCCCATGAACGTTCGACTTAGGGATTCCTGTAGTTCGCTCTAACGATCGCACGGATTGGTAGATTCATTGTCAGTTCGCCCAAAATTCCTACTTCCATTAATTCGTTAGGAGGATCGTTTTTCTTAAGATTTGTTACGGACCTAGTTTTTCGAAATTTCTTAACAATCTGGTTCACGTACTTATTTGGTGGTCAGGATGAAACTCATTCAGAATTCGAGCAGGTTCTCTAGCACATTCATTTTGTTTTCCATAGAAAGAAAATTATTTCAATTTTTTCAGCTAACGAATAAACCATAATGAAAAATTGATATCAAACAAAGAGGTAAAATGGAATGGAATGCAATGGAATTCAAAAAAAATTGTGATAAGAACCTCAGTCTTCCTTACGTTTCATTTATTATTGTTTTTACCATCTAACATAGAAACCTTTTCGCAGTTTAATAATTAAGTTTTGATGTATGAAATCTTTTCAGTAGCTAACACACGCTATACTGGGTGGCCCATCCAGTAAAAATTAAGAAAAACCCTCGGACCCGTAAACTTTGTATTTTTGGACTTTAAAAGTGCTTTTGAAACAGTGGACAAACAAATATATTAGAGCATATAGGAGTTAGGCATAAGGTTTTGGATTGGTTTAGGTCTTATTTATGTATTAGAACCCAACGTGTAATATATAAAAATGGCGTGTCGGAATCTATAAGTGTAAAGTACGGTGTACCGAAGGGAACGGTATTGGGTCCATTATTGTTCTTGTTATATATTAATGATATGGTAAGAGCGACACGATGCTCTATATAATAGGTAAAAACTTGAATCAAATCCAAGGAGTTATGAACAATGAATTTAGCAATTTATTTGATTGGCTTTGTGATAATAAATTAAGCTTAAATACAACTAAATCCAAATTTTGTGTGTTTGTCAAAAGATCAAGAATGGGTTCTTTAAATATTGAGAATGTGCGGATTATTGTAAATGGGGACAAAATTCATTATGATAAAGAAATTAAATATTTGGGTACGGTTTTAGATTCCAACTTAAATTTTCATGCCCATGCAGACTATGTTATGAGAAAGTTTTCGAAGAAAGTTGGATTTATAACCAGAGTAGGGAAAAGTCTATCAATGCACACAAAATTGTCGCTCTACAATGCCACTGCACTTCCTCATTTACAGGTCTACTCAACCTTGTTGTTTCATTTGCCAGAATATAGAATAAGTCAGTTTGAAAAAATCCAAAACAGGGCTATGAGAATGATTTAAAAATGTAATAGTTATACGCCTATCAGAACTATGTTGAGTGTTCTAAATATGTCAAACAAAGAGTCATATTTGATGTACTATCGTTTGCAATAATAATGGCACTCATTAAAATGAATTTTGGGATTTCTTTAGAACTTCTGATGTATTTGTAATGAAATCTACTTCACATTTTTAATATTAGTTATTAGTTGTTTCACTCACCGATAGAGATTTAATGAAATTTCTACTCAGAACTTCCAGAAGTTCAAAAACTGTTTTAAGAGAGTGTCATTATTATTGCAAACGATTGTACATTTGTTTATATTTAAACTGAAACAAAATCTGTTACCTGAATATATATGTGATAAATTAACATTTTTTAGAGATGTACAATCGTTTGGAATAATAATGACACTCATTAAAATGAATTTTAACTTTAGAACTTCTGATGTATTTGTAATGAAATCTACTTCACATTTTTAATATTAGTTATTAGTTGTTTCACTCACCGATAGAGATTTAATGAAATTTCTACTCAGAACTTCCAGAAGTTTAAAAACCGTTTTAAGAGAGTGTCATTATTATTTCAAACGATTGTACATAATTATAATAATGGAAATTGTACGGACTTTATTTTACTGGAGAGATGTAACACCGTCCAAATGCTAAGTTCTGTTTTATATAGGGGCTTGATAGAATTTAATAAACTACCAACGACAATAAAAAACTGTGATAATTTAAACCAGTTCAAAAAGCTACTGAGAAAATTTGTTCATAACTAAATGTTAGTGTTTTTATTATCTTTTAGGTATTTTATTTATTTTTTTGTTATGTAATATTATACCTGATTTGAGTTTTATTTAGTTAGGCTTAGTTTTTACACTGTAAAAAAATAATTACACATTTTAACACAATACGGTGTTAATCGAGGTCCACACGGAATTGTGTATATTTTTACACATTTTTCTGTATGTAGCAGCGTGTTAAAGGATTAACACAATCCACTGTGTTAATATAACAAATGTCATGTGTAACTTTTACACATTCCTGTGTAGCATTGAAGGTGTAAGCTTTACACATTAACGTGTTAATTTTATTGTATAATAAGTATTGATATCGAAGACTCACATATCTTTTTAATTTGTTAATTATGTTCCTGTATACTTTCGAAATAATCTATATATATAAAGCTGTTTACAGGCCTATTAGGCCCAGGGAAATAATTTTTAATAAATATAATGTCTGAAATCCTTTTATTTTGATATTTTCTAGAGGTTCTGCCTATCGTCGAGAATGCATTGAATATAACCTGGAATGTTCTATTAAACGGCAGAATATATGTATTTAAAATTATAATTTCAAAAGCAAACAGGAACATAATTAACAAGGTAGGTGAGCTTCCGTATCAATATATAGATTTTATGAATTATGGTGTAATTATAAAATAAAATATATTTTACTTTTTATGATTTTATTGAAAAAATAAAATTCTGTTCAAGTGAACAAGTGAACAACCAAGTCTGCTAACAAAATATGTATGTATTAAAAATAACAGTATTATAATACATATTCTAATAAGGGACTAATAATGTTCTAGTAAATCATAAACAATGAAACAATAAACAAGAATGTATTTAGGCACTACATAATAGGAGTTTACGAAAATTAACTGGTAGTGAACGTATAATTTTCTTTTTCTAAAATTACAAAAAAGTAAACTCCTAATATTTTTAATAGTTATATTCTAATTAGTTTTAGCTTTATTACAATTATCAGTAATATTTGTTATAGTTAGGTAAGTACTTCTAATTTTCCTTCATTAAACCACAATTTAAATTTATATATTCTCCATTCGAACACAGTGAACGAGAGGTAATTGTACACAACACCGCTGCATGACAATATGGCGTAGTGGCGTGTGTTGGATCAGCTGATATACTGTAGCTGCGCAGTTGTGTTGAACCAGCCAGCAGTAGGGATATAGAACACAATTAAGTTGTGTGCGTGTTAAGTTTACACAAAATGGTGTACTTTTAACACACAACTGGTAAATATGACAGAAATTCAGTATATTTTATTATAATACTAGAAAATTAAACACATTTTGTGTAAAACGTACAAAAAAGCCATAGTGTGTAAAACTATTAACACGAAATTTTTACACATCCTAAATTACACACTCGAAAATCTCGCTTACACAGCAACTTTTTTTACAGTGTAAGTTTACTGACTGTTAAGTTTATAACTTGTACTGCTATATAGTACTGATGCTAAATAAATCACTATTATTTATTTATTATTTAAAAATACAAAATTCTAAAATTTTATATCTCAATATTTTTTTCTTAAAAACGATTAATTTATTTTTTTTACGAATTCAAAGTCAGTATCAAAAGAGCTTTCAAACAATCAACATATTTGAGTTATTGGCCCCCAAGAACGAGCCGACACTGAGTTTGATAATGCGCTCCCCAGATGACTGTATGCAAGAATTCTTAAGTAGCACGGTTCCACAGACTTGGTCTAGCCTTTCCCCTGTCTTTACAGATTCTACACTCCTATTGCATCAACGATGTCAAACAGTCCATCCTTTTTCCACTGTACTCGCTCTATATGAGCTCCGTGCTCACGAAATCTCTCCAGATTTAAATAATAAATGATTTCAACTGTCTGAGTTCTAAAATAAGTTAACAGTAACTATAAAGTCTTCATATTTTATACATTTGCCGCGCTTAACATGTTTTTAATAGTCAGTAAGAAAGGGAAATATTTCAAAGGGGGTGATTATAATCGAACTAGTTCTTTACACGTCCATTTTAGATGCAATTCATTTCAAAACTTTTGAAAATATTATGTGATAGTAATGAATACTACTTACTATACGATTGAAATGCATTGTGTCATCAATCAGCCTGAATTATGAATTACAGGGAAAAATGAATGTAGTTGCTTTATACGAAGCTGGGTTAAATACAAACTGGAATTTACAGGGTGTTTTTAAATGAAGTAGCAAAAATGAGAACACAGATTCCTTAGGTGAATGATGAACAGATGAAGGGAATCAAAGTTTCTAATTCTGACGTCACTAGTAGAGAGCGCACATCATGTTTCTTTTAAATGGCAGAACTTTTTTGCTGCTTAGTGTATCTGTTACACACGATACTCGAATGTCCGAAAAAAGTATGCAAAACTAGCTCTGAGCTCAGAAGTTCCCATACCAGAAATTTTACAGTTAAACGGCTTTTGACAAATTGCAAAATATGGAGAACTAGTTCTGGGCATTATATATTGTTCAAAACAAGTTTTGTGCATTTTTAAATGATCAGAACTAGTTCCCTTCATTTTCTGAAGATTATAATACACACCATACTCGAAAAAGTATTCAAAACAAACAAAAAATGTAATGACTGATGACAATAAAAACATAACCCTACTTTTAATTTGTTCATTAATTTAACTTTCAGAAAATGAATAGAATAGAATGAATAGACTAGATTTCGATTAAACCAGCAGCCAGCCTTAGATCTAGTTTTGACTACTGATAAAAATCTCCTTTCTCCATTATCTGTTAATTCACCAGTGGGTATATCTGATCATGGTGTTATCACCACTGCTATTCAAGTTTATGTGGATGATCCTGGAATGTGTTTTTTTGCAATATTGAGCACCCTACAGATATGTGGTGCAAATTTCACAGTATCATCTCCAGAAGTGCTGCAGCACATACTAGAACCAAGAAAACGTATTTCAACAAATTGAAGCCTTGGATAATGTTCACTGTCTTGAAAAAAATTAAACGCAAAAAGAATCTCTGGAAAAAGTTTCGAAGATCATCAAGTCATGCCGACTTCACCTATCATAAAAGCTTCTCCAGTAAGCAATCCGTCGAAATAACTAATTTACGACGTAATTACGAAGCATCATTGGCCCAAAGTCGATCCCCAAAGAAATTTTTCAAATACATTAAGTCATCTCTTAGACCTAAAGTCACGACACCCTTGTTAAAGAAACCCGATGGTAAACTATGCAGAAATGAAGCTGAGTCGGCTGAAGTTTTATCTGAATTTTTCGCAAGTGTTTTCACAAATAAACCTACTTGTGCCAACCTCCCAATTATTTTAAACCCGTGCGTAACCGACTCTCTAATCACTATCGATTTTCCACCTTCTAAAATCGCCCAATGTATAAAAAAACTAAAAAAATGGGTCTTCTCCTGGCGTCGACGAAATCGAGGTAAAATTGCTCAAGGAATGTTGTTCACAAATTATTTCTCCGTTGTCAATGATTATGGGATGCCTCACTTAAATACCACACTCTACCTACGATTTGGAAACGTGCCTCAGAAACTCCGATATTTAAAAAGGGTGACAAGTTGAGTAGTGAAAACTACCGCTCAATTAGCTTGGTGCTTATAGTAAGCACAATTATGGAGTCAATAATACGGCAAGAAATGTTTTCTTTTCTTTTATCCAATAAAGTAATTCCTGAGTCACAGCATGGTTTTGTTCCTGGACGCTCGGTAACTACGAATCTGCTGCAGTGCACGAATGATTGGTCCATGTCCCTCGACGCTAAGAAACCTATCGACGTTATATATTTGGACTTCGCCAAGGCGTTTGACCGGGTGCCCCACAAGCGACTCCTTCACAAACTGAACCACTGTGGCATTCGTGGTGATCTTCTTCTGTGGCTTGAGGCTTTCCTCAGTGACAGAACCTTTGGTGTGAGGGTTGGTGACTATCAGTCATCAGCACGCCCTGTCCTTAGTGGTGTACCCCAAGGATCTGTATTGGGTCCTCTGCTCTTCTTAGTATATACTTCCGACTTTCCGTTTCACATACATTCTAAATCTGCATTTTTTGCGGACGATACCAAGTTCTATGCCAATCCCTTGATAGACCATAACATCCTTCAGCGTGATCTTATTAACATTTCGAAATGGTGTCAGGACTGGATGATACCTCTGAATGCTGATTAATGTTTTGTTCTCCGTCTTGGCAGGAATAACCCCTAGCTTCAGTACTCACTATTAAATACGACATTAAAATCCGTTACCTCACAAAACGACCTTGGAGTATTAATTTCGCAGAACTTGTCGTGATCTGAACACATACAATCCAGGTGCATAAAGGCAAATTCATTAGTGTACCTTTTGAGGAAGTCGTTTACTGGAGCAAATAACGGTACTACGGTTACCACCTTATTACTGTGAAATTTTGTTAAAAAATTCCTTGGAACGAGTAACTGCAAATAACTGGCAAAGATGTATACATCACGTACAAAAAGAAAAGGAGAAAATGTGGGAACTCGATAATTTAATTGACGTTACTGTGGCGTTATCAATCTAGGAGACGAAGATAATTCATCAGAATATTCAGAGGATGAATTTTAATATACCTACTTTTTTTATTTTCTTTATTGTACATTTATACAACACTACATTTACTCACCATAATTTAAATTTTCAAAATACATATATTTTTGTGTGGAATAAGTCTATTCATTAAATTTAAATAAATATTTTGATAATAATATTGAATAATTTTATTTGAATTACTGAAAACCCTCTTAACCCGGTTATGATGGTTAAAGCAGCCTCATGTCTTGAAATGCTATTTTTATATTATTTACGTATAAGAGAAATGGACCGAGAAATTGAAGCGGCATAGACAAAGACGTATTGTCGGGGTTTTGTTTTAGCTACCTGCTACAATTTACTACGGTTCGATCACACAAAGTTTTTTTAAAAGTACACCTCATCTATACCGATAATACATAATATAAAAATATTGAATATAAGCACCAGTACTACACTTATTTACGATTTGCATACACAATAAGCTTTTATTACTCTCTTTCATTTCTAAACAGACTTTAAGCTGCAAAAAAGTTAGTTAGCATGTTAGGTTAAATTGAATTATTTTTACCTAAGGAAACTGTAGTCTCATTTTTGCTACTTCATTTAAAACCACCCTGTATACGTTCGCTAGGTAGTACCGGTGACCCGAAGTGTTGATAATAGGGTAAGAATGTGAAATTAACCGTCAGTACCACCATGTCTGAGAAAAAGGTACATACCTCTTCAGCAACACATTATTATTAAATTATTATCGCGAGATAATACCAATAATTTAACTAAATTCGGTGTGCATATTTAACATAACAGTAGGTAAGTTTCTAAAACTGGTAATTTTTTGTTTCAAACCTACTATCATACGAAATATGCACACCGAATTTGGTTAAATAATCTCAAGCGGTTTAGAAATTAAAAATTGCTTTTTTAAATTTTTGACATGCTGTAACTGGACATAGGCTGTCCCAAAACCACACATTTATATAACAAAAAAAAACCCTATTTTTGCCGTGCCTAATAATTTGCTTATTATACATCATTTAGAGTGAATAATATTAAATTTCCAGATACATGGTGAGTAATGGAATACTATTTTGACATTGGGATGCAAAAGATTATTTAATAAAAGATGTCAAAAATTAATATCAGCCCTCTTCTACTTTATTACATAAAATACAGGGTTAACTATGACTAAGTACAAATATTTTAAGAGGGGATAGAAAAAAATAAGAATTAACAGAATTTCCTTTCAACAAATTTCCAAACTTATTTATAAAGCGGAAACAAATTTTTTTCGATATTATATTAAATCCTTATTTAACGCCGCCAATGCGAGAATCAGAGTATGCAACCAGCAAGCTACCGTCATGCAACAATCGGCCACAGTCGGCAGTCAGTCCAGTCGAGTCGGTTCGCTGTCATATTATAATTTAATTCCTGTGTTTACGTTGTAGTTTTGTGTTCTTCTTCAGTTTTTAGTGCCTTATTTTAATTTAAAACGTTTTATAGTTAATAAATAAAGGAATATGTGTCGGGTACAGATATTTTCCCACAATATAGTTCGCCGGTTTGTTTTTCTAGGTTATGGGACAAGACTGCCGCGGGTGTTAAACGTTTTCTGTTATCTATTAGAACCTACCTCACCCCTTTCTTCGATTTTGTTATAATACATAGGCATTGTATCTAACAACTGTACCTACGGGAAGTGTGTTTATCGGTAGTGAGTGAAAATGTAGTTTTACCAGTTTGTAACCAAATAATGAAAAACGAATGCAAAATACTGGAGCTAACTGGATTAACTGTTACCTACCTATCAGGTATTATTACTAATAAGAATGTTAATTTTTGTGGTTTCTGCATTTAGAACTACTGCAAACGACCGCATGGTAGTTGTTGACAGAGATAATGCCAACTATGTATCTAAGCCATAAGCCATCTCAGTCTATACTCATCATAGGCGCCGACTTTCCGTAGGAAAAAAGGGTTGTGCCCCATTTTTTAAATATCGAGCTAAAATTCTGGAATAACTTTTTTATTGTCTTTTATGGCTCCATGAGCACGTGGTTAAAATTTTTGTACTTAGTCATAGTTAACCCTGTATACAGCGGTTTGGTAAAACATATCTTCTTCTGAGACCTGTGCTTGTGGCAAGATCACGCACACGTGTTAGATCAATAGGTGTTAATATGCAGTAGAAAAAATTGTTGCTGTTTTTCGTTTTGTGTAACATAAATAGTACTGTATGCTGTTCGGTTGTTTACAGATTAAATAGAATAATCACCAAGTATGTGTAGATTGAAATAATATCAATTCACTTACATCAGCAAACAATTAAATTTATGCGTTAGTTGTTATATTATCCTCTTGAAGATAAATATTTGCTTAATAAACTCAAATAATACAAACAATAAGTACGGAATGGGTTTAGTCCGAGGGAAAGGTCACTCCATAAATAGGTGTACAAATCTAACAAACGTATTTAGAAAATATAAATAAATACGTAAATATAGTGAATAATACTAGTATTACTTTATAACCCATTTTAAATACAAAGAAATACATTTAAATAGAAATAAATATCTTCAAAATGTGTTTAAATAGAAATATATTCGAGTTTGATTCTGTTTGGTTACTTGGAATTGAGCGCCAAATAGTTCTGATTTGGCTCTCTATTTGCTCTATTTCAAACGTTTCGACCAATCCCAGGAGACGCATGGATTTCGACTAGCTTTTGTGTATAACTTTTGTGTTGTGTATAACTAGTGAAATACAAATTAATGTTTTTTATTATTATTAGGTATTTGACGACATGTTTACATGGATAAGTAAGTATAATAATTTTAGGTTTAAAATTAAAGCCTATTTCACAATGTTAGGTTAACAGCAGTGCATCCAGTGAATTAAAAAGAAAAAAGGTCCAAATAGGGACCAAAGAGGGACATGATTAAGCGTCATTTGTTTCGTTTTCCACGTTTTATTTAAAAAAAATTGCAATACATTAATACTTTAACGTAATAAACAAAAATAAGTTGTACTTGTCATTAATAAAATTTACCTTGCGACTATATGACTCAACTTTCCCTTGATTAAAAACAAAACATTTAAAAAATGTACATCAGATAATGGTTGCGCCTAATGTTATCAGGCCTAAGCCGATTTCTGTTAGCCTTTGGTGGACGGTTACGCTGAATTTTAGTGCTTGCAAGCAAACCAAGCTGAAAATACAGGGTGACCCTAAGTTCCGTGTACTAGTGAACTACTCTAGAACTTTCAGATATGATTTATGCTAATTTACCTATATGTAAAAATGCATCGTTAGGGTGTTAGGAAGTGCCAAAGCTTTTGAGAAAATTTCAATAATCGATTATAAAACGGAAAAGCGTTGACTCATTAAAATAAAATTTGTTATATGAAAATATATTCGTAAAAGACTATTTTGATGCAATTAATGTTAGTTACCGACTTGCACAAATGCCTTATACTGGATACGATAGTTAAAAATATATTTTTTTGTGTTGGGTATCTGATATGTCACATTTATGATAAAAGCTAACACTTTTTTAAGTAAATTCTGTCTAATAACTTTTACTGTTTAGTTGCAAAAAATTCTTTTCATGCCTAACATTTACTGTAAAATGAGAAGGAGTACCATCGCGCATGAGCTTACAGTCCCTTCTTATCAGTAGGGGTACATTTTCTAGTTCAACGGGTAAAATAGTTTGTAAGAAATTCAGATACATTTCTCCGTTTAAAATGGTTACTGGGCCAATCAGATAATACACAAAAAAATATTAACATTTTTTTAACTGAGGTATCCAGTTTAAGGCATTTGTACAAAACGGTAACTAATAGCATTAAAAAACAGCATTTTATCAATAAATTTTCATATAACAAATTTAATTTTATCGTTCAAAGCTTTTCCGTTTTGTAACCGAATATTTAAATTTTTCAAAAACTTTGGCGCCCTAGAGATAGACATTAGCAAATAAAAATAATAGTTATTTATGCAGCAAGTACAAAAAGTAACGAGGCCGTCAGACCGAGTAGGACAACACGTTGAGTGCAATAAACACTTTTTATACGAGTTGCATACAATATTTTTTCTATGTTCATGCAAAAACCAAAAAATATTTTATTTAGGTAAATGACACTAAGTGTAGGAAAATATGACGTCGATTTGAACGTTTATGTTTGTCATGATGACAAAACGCTGTAGTAGAATGACAGATGAATGCAATAAATATTTTATTGCATTAGTGCAATAAAGAACCACTTTTTCCACTAAATATAGTTCAATAAAGTTATATTTTTTGCATGAATACTCGAATCTTTTCCTTAAATACTTTTAAATACATTTTAATCAGCATAAATAGAAAATATATTGGCGATGATAATGTATTTATAAATAGGTGCACAAATTTGTCAAAGTGATCTTCCCCTCCATTTTGGTTTTAAAAGGTTTTGTTTGTAAACATGATGTGGCAACGATGTTTAGTGTATTGTATTAATGTTTGTAAAATAAAATATATCCAATTTTATGTTCCAAAATTATTACCATGAATATCTAAGACGATATGGATATAATTTAACACACTCAGTGCACAGACTAGAATTATGTAAATCAAATTTTATACAATAAACTTCACTTGAATCATTCGCGTATGTAAAATGTAAGTAGAATTTTTTATATAAAACCAATTCACATTTCTATGACCTCTTATTTTAAAGTCTCAGATGATATATAGCAAACAAATTTGTTGTGCAAATTAAATTTTGTAGTGTATAATGTAGTATATGTAAAATTTATATGTTAATTATTTAACACACTTATACGCTTTACACAAAACGGGTTAAAATTATTAGTAATATAATAAACACCGATAAGACACACATCATCTAAGTAGCGGCAGACAGCGATGGCATAGTGCGGCGGTACACCGTCTTGCTGTAACCAAATTGTGTCATTGGGCAAATCTGGTTCTTGCTCATTGGGGAATAGTACAACCAAGAAAGGAACTGAATCAAATTGAAGAAGATCTAAATATCTTGCGCCATCTAAATCTCCTTCAAAGAAATACGGTCAAACATTGACCTTCTTGGGACGCTGAGGGTATGCTTCCATCGTCCAGTGTGGATTGTGATCTGACCAGTACCGATGATTATGTTTATTAACGACGCCTCGTCCGAGAAAATTATGCGTTTGACAAAATTCGAATCTGACCGACAATCTTACACAACAAAGTGTTTATTTTGTATAATATATACAATCTTCCATCATCATTTCGCAAAACTCTGTCCGTCTGTTTGTGATACATGTGACATTTTCTACTGTTCTCTTAATGAGCTTTTTGATGCTACTAAAAGTAGGTTTACATAATTATTATCTGTAATGGTATCTAGTAAAAGAATTTATATATTATTTTTTTACATTGCATAATGCTATGTTTTATGTGTTAGGCCCGCTACAGACTATGCGTGTATTCGCGATTCGTTATGTGCGATTCGTGATATGCAAGGAATTCGCGAATAGTGTCTAGGGTCTTGTTCATTATCTATCGATATAAAAACCCTACACACTATGTGCATGAATTTCATATAACGTCACCCCAGAATTATATTGTTCTATATCCATTTTTGCCCAAAATGACATAATGTAATCCCTGAAAACTAGATAATTAGCTTGAACTATATCCATAAAAATTACGTATTAACAAAGCTCTACAAGAAAGTTTTTAGTAAATTAATGTACTATATCCACATTTCTTCCCAAACATAATATTATTATCTTGTCCCTCGAAATCTATGAGAATTATATTGTTCCATAACCTCTAAGAAAATTATACTGTGCTATATCCCCTCTCAATGTCACTTCCATCACCCAGAACTATTTTGTTCTATATCCGATTAGACATAATATCGGAAAGCTCGATCAACGATCATTGTAAGTACGTATGAATAATAATTCGACACCTGAAGAAATCCGAAACTTTCATCATATCGCACGTAAGAATTTGGGTAATCTTGAAAGAAATAGTGACAGGTGCCGCTTTTCCAATGATAACACAGTAGGAGTTATTACTTTTGATTTGCAAAATACATTTTCATTACCAAAGTATCAAAGAACTTTTATAAAATAAAACTGTCCTGTTATAATTTTACAGCTCACCTCAATGTGAACAATACTGTTTACAACGCAGTGTTGCACGAACTTCTCTGTGGACGAGCCGGTGTCCACATTGCTAGTACCCTGATTAGAATACTAAAGGAAATAGTTGGACATTCCTCAACTTAATACACTGATTTCATAGCCAGATAGTTGTGTGTCACAAAATAAAAATTCGATAATGTCCTTTGCTTTACAGAAATTTATTTAATTCCGGCAAGCATAGAACATAAAAGTGAGATTAAAAGTTCGGAGAGCCAGGCCATGGCAGCGTCCAAGAAATAGATAATGCTCACAGTTGCATAGAAAGGTATATACGCAATTTAGAAGTTTGGTCCCCTTTAACTTTAATTCGTCCCCTCCTGTCAATGCCAAAATCGTGGAAACTTAAATTTAGAATAATCCAGATGACTTCTAGAGATTATTTTGACTATCAATCATTTTTAGCCCGATATTCGTATAATTTAATTCCTTACACAAAAGCGAAACATTTAATATATGAAAAGGACACATTACGGAGAAATAAAGACTGCTAAGCTAAAATTATACAAGAAGAATAAATCTTAAGACGGATAACGGTATCACTTCCGGATAAAGTCCCCCAAATACCTAAGACGAATGTTAATATACCCGATCAGAAAAAGAAGCATTTGATTGAGATGATAATTTTAGAAGAGGAAATACAGTTCCACAGAACTTTATTAGGGTTGCATAAAAAACTTATTTTTGTCGACATCAAAATATCTTTTTTTATATATTTTTAGGTCTTAACATTAATGTGTGAAACTAACTACTCTGTGGACTAAAGCGTACCTAGAAGTTTGGTATCAGTGAGCATACATATGACTTCATTGATAAGAATTGTAGGAGATTTGATTTATTTTAAAATACCTACAGTAAAAAAATCAAAATATCTTGTTCTATATCCCCATATTTCTTTACCAAATCTGAAAATAAGGCATTTTGTTCTATATCCGTTTATAGAAACGTTTTTATGATTTTATATAGTTATCTTGTAGACTAAAATAACTAAATTGTAACATTACTTCATATTTTGAGACACTGATCTTAATTCCACATCGCTTTATAATATATGTCAATGTATGATCGCCGTACAATATTTAAACACGATTTCCCAAAAGTAGCAGTTTGGCGTATAGAACATTATAATTCTGGGGTGACGATAAATCACGCATGTCGAATCGCGAATTCATGCATAGCCTGTAGCGAGCATAAGGCATCAGTTTGTTTAATCTAGTATAATTTTTCCTCATTGTTTTAGATCGTCCTGTAATTGGTTAATTTACAGTTGGACAAATAAAACACTATTATTATTATTATAAACATGATCTCTATTCAAAATTACGCTCTGTATATTGCTATGCTTGAAATGCAGTGCTCAAGCTTTAATTTTGCGTTGTGCGTTCCACCCTTTTAGGGACAAAGAATTAATATCTAGTAAGGATGACCTGGGAGCTTATGACAAAGTTTCCGGTTTTTACATGCTTCTGCTTTCAGGGATATTCACACGTCGGGTGACACTTGACATATTTTATTAATGATATAGAAATAAAATTACGGCAGGAGTTAAAAATAAATTTATAAACACTCGACAATTTATTTATAACCGCATTATTTTTCTTCTACCCTCGTCAAATTCCGCAAACAGGCCGCCGGACTGAAATCATCGCTATCTTTATCCGATTTTTTTGAAAAGGTTAAAGTACAAAGGACGTTACTTGTATTTAACGATTAGGAGACAAACTTAAAACGAAACTAATTTTAACTCGAAATATTTTTTTTCATAATAAAGTTTTTTATGAATCTCAAATTTCATTTAAAAGTTTTCAAACCTATTATACAGAGTGTGACTTTCATAACGTACACTATATAAAAATACTTACATATTTTAATACAAAGAAACACAGTGTTAGTGTTAATATATCTAATAAATGTTTTTTATAATAAAGTTTTATATAAATTGTAAATTTCATTTATAAGTTTTTAAACTTGTTATACAAGGCGTTGCTTTGGTAATGTACACTGTATAAAAGTAATTACATATTTTAATATAAAGAAACACCCAAAATAGAAGGCCATACCATTAACCACATATTCTTTGGACAAAAATAATGCGACTTATGCCCTTTTTTATTTGGGCGTCCCTGTTTCAATATACAGGGTGTTAAAGTTACATTTTAAAAAACTATTTATGTTAATAATCCCATACGGTATCTAAAATTACAATTATTCAGTAACATTACATAGGTATAATTTACAATTACAAATTAAAAATTATAAAATGCAAATTGTAAATTTATCACATAATGTAATGTAAAATTTTATCCATGTTTATTTCTGCGCCCATATTACAATGTACTTATTTCATTTACAAAATTATTATGTAATTTTACCGAATTTTACATAACTACACTGATCACAAATTGTCAATGTAAAGTTACAAATCAGTGAAGGTATATAAAGTTTACACAATAAAGTGTTTATTTTGTATAACATATAGGGTGAGTCACTCATAATGTCATTAATTTTAACCATGTATTCGAGAGGCCTAATAAAGGCAGACAATCGAAAAGATTTTTTTTTATTCGACCTTTAAAAAAATAAACAAATCACCCTATAAAAATCAGTAACACGACGCTCATGGTGCGCTACGAACTTTCTGAGGACGCACCCATACAATAATCGAATGCCGGATTAAACATCGTTGCCACATCATGTTTACAAACAAAACCTTTTAAAACCAAAATGGAGGGCAAGATCACCATGACAAATTTGTGCACCTATTTATAAATACATTATCATCGCCAATATATTTTATATTTAAGCTGATTAAAATGTTTTTAAAAGTATTTAAGGAAAAGATTCGAGTATTCATGCAAAAAATATAACTTTATTGAACTATATTTAGTGGAAAAAGTGGTTCTTTATTGCACTAATGCAATAAAATATTTATTGCATTCATTTGTCATTCTACTGCAGCGTTTTGTCATCATGACAAACATAAACGTTCAAATCGACGTCATATTTTCCTACACTTAGTGTCATTTACCTAAATAAAATATTTTTTGGTTTTTGCATGAACATAGAAAAAATATTGTATGCAACTCGTATAAAAAGTGTTTATTGCACTCAACGTGTTGTCCTACTCGGTCTGACGGCCTCGTTACTTTTTGTACTTGCTGCATAAATAACTATTATTTGTATTTGCTAATGTCTATCTCTAGGGCGCCAAAGTTTTTGAAAAATTTAAATATTCGGTTACAAAACGGAAAAGCTTTGAACGATAAAATTAAATTTGTTATATGAAAATTTATTGATAAAATGCTGTTTTTTAATGCTATTAGTTACCGTTTTGTACAAATGCCTTAAACTGGATACCACAATTAAAAAAATTATATTATTTTTTTGTGTATTATCTGATTGTCCCAATTTTGTGATTATTATTCTTACTGGGATTTAATTGGCCCAGTAACCATTTTAAACGGAGAAATGTATCTGAATTTCTTACAAAATGTATCCCTACTGATATGAAGGGAATGTAGTTCATGCGATCGTACTCCTTCTCATTTTACAGTAAATGTTAGGCATGAAAAGAATTTTTTGCAACTAAACGGTAAAAGTTATCAAAATTTTTGAAGACAGAATTTACTTAAAAAAGTGTAAGCTTTTATCAAAAATGTTACAATCAGACCTAATACATAAAAAAATATATTTTTAACTATTGTATCCATATCGTATCGTATCGTATAATTTGTGCAAGTCGGTAATTAACATTAATTGCATGAAAAAAAGTCTTTTACGAATATATTTTCATATAAGAAATTTTATTTTAATCAGTCAACGCTTTTCCGTTTTATAATCGATTATTGAAATTTTCTCAAAAACTTTGGCGCCTCCTAACACCTTAACGATGCATTTTTACATATAGGTAAATTAGCATAAATCATATCTGAAAGTTCTAGAGTGGTTCACTGGTACACGCAACTTAGTCACCCTGTATTTTCAGCTTGCAAGCACTGATAACGTTAGACGCAACCATTATCTGATGTACATTTTTTAAATGTTTGGTTTTTAATCAAGAGAAAGTTGAGTCATATAGTCGTAAGGCAAATTTTATTAAAAACAAGTACAACTTATTTCTGTTTATTACGTTAAAGTATTAATGTATAGTAATTTTTCAAAATAAAACGTGGAAACGATACAAATGACGCCTTATCCCTTTGGACCTTTTCTCTTTTTAATTCAGTGGAAGCACTGCTGTTAACCCAACTTTATGAAATAGGCTTTAAACCTAAAATTATTACACTTATTCGTGTATACATGTGTCAAATATCTAATAATAATAAAAAAATATTAATAAAATTGTCTTTCACTAGTTACACAAAAGCTAGTCGAAATCCATGCGTCTCCTGGGATTGGTCGAAACGTTTGAAATAGAGCAAATAGAGAGCCATATCAGGACTATTTGGCGCTCAATTCCAAGTAACCAAACAGAATCAAACTCGAATATATTTCTATTTAAACACATTTTGAAGATATTTATTTCTATTTAAAAGTATTTCATTGTATTTAAATATATTTGTTTCCATTTAAACGTATTTATTTGTATTTAAATGTATTTCTTTGTATTTAAAATGTGTTATAATGTAAATAATTGTATTTAAAAGTATTATTCACTGTATTTACGTATTTATTTGTATTTTCTAAATACGTTTGTTAGATTTGTACACCTATTTATGGAGTGACCTCCCCCTCGACCAAAATACTATATCGTGTAAATATTACTACTAAAATTATGGTCAACAATATTTACATAACATTGACCACGTTTTTTATTTAGATTGATGTATATTAGGTATTTAAATATATGTTAATTAAAAATAGAAACTTTAAATGAATGTATACAACATGAATTTAACATCTGTAGGTAAATCCAAAACTGATAAATATATTCGCAAATGCAATCCAGCAGGGATATAGTATAGAATAATAATACTTTAGGGAAATATTAGCATTTGACTTAGTGTTTAATGCCATATTGTGTACAGTATCAGATTCACAGCCTTATTTACAAAGCAATTAGGTACTTAAGGGAAACCAATATATTTCAAACCCAAATTGTGCGGTGCAGAGCACGGTATCCCAAATTATTATTTCTCTGTTAATTAAACAAACTGATTTTGTATATTTTAATGCACAACAACGTCGAGTTGCAGTATTTACTAATTGTTAAATGATTCATTGTAAATTAGTTGTTCATGCAAAGTTATCGTACACCTTCGACAAATTGCAGCTGTTACCGATTTTGAAATTCTGCTTTTACCTAGATATTTGCAAATTCAAGTTCCGAATGGAGAATAAATACTGATAGAATCCTGTAGACGTGGCTCCCAACACAATTTCCCGGCTTTGGAATTTTAGCTGTTTATCAAACATTAAAATGTTTGCTAGTACCTATGCATAAAATACTGTACGTTGTAGATGTGTATGTTTTAATTAACTACAGCGGATGTAACAATAGCTGAGTGAATACAGGAAAAGTATTCTATCCACGAATACTGAGTACTCTGTTAAAAAAAAGGAAACAAAATATTTAAATAAGAATAAATAAAAGGATTAAACTGGATAATTCTATCAGATAAAACAAAGTGTGATGATAAAACAATAACTAAACTTAAAAAATGATACAAACGCCCTCAAACTACATACAGGGTGATTCATTAATAATGGGACAGAGCTTAAGGGTATGTTGCTGATCTCAAAATAGAGCGATTAAGCTAAATATGCCTTATCCGAATCATGCTTCTTTTCGATCTACAGGGTGTCAAAGTTGAAAAAATAAATCACATTTTCTTTATTATTTTTCGATCGCATCGACCGTATTTTATCAAATTTAGTATAAGGGGGTGTCTTGGTATTAGACATTCGAATATGTCGACGATTTTGGTGTATCTGCTAGAGGGCGCCACCAACGATGGTTTGGACCCCTTTAAATCGCGACGACTTTTTTGTGCTACACTGTATCTCATTCTGGACTGGAAAAATTTTCTTCCCTATCTTTTCTAGTTAAAAAAAATACACCTTGTTGATGTCGCTAGAAGCAATGGCTTCTAAGAAAAACGCATCTAAATCTCATGATGCATGCAATTTATCTAAAAGTAAAGTCAAATTGTTGCGTAAGTAATGGGCCATACTGTAACAGCATAATACCACAGTATAGGGAGACCAGTAGAAACACTCGAGCCGAAATAATAAGTCGCGCATTGTAGCTCGCGCATCCATTTCTAGCTGCAGAGACCTCAGTTTACATCCAACTCTGGGAGTGCGAACATCGGTTATATAGAGCCGTATTAAAGCAATATTTTGAGTCTGATCGAGGAACGAGTCCCTGCGCAGCAGTTAGATGTTTAAATATATCATCTATAAATAGTAATTTAAGTTTCTTTAAATTTCCTAAAGACATAAATAAGTAATAAGTAATCTATAATATACTGTACAAACCATAAATGATATTTTACTGCTATTGCCTTACCTATTAACTTATTTCTTAAGTATAACATTGGAATATAAATACTTCTCATGAAAGTGAAGTTTAAAATATACATATTTATACTTTTCACAAATACAAATTTTTAGTTTAGAGCAAAGTTTTGTGCAGAGGCTTCTAATAGAGAAGATTTATTAGAAAAGCTGCTGAGGATTAGTAATAGTTCATACAAACTATGTCAAATACATTTTTAAAATAATATGTTTTCTAACGATTCGCGCAATAGATTACGCAAAGAGGCCGTTCCAACGTTTCCTGCACAAGACGGCTCATCTTTAAATTATGTAGATGATCATATTTCTTGTAGTCACTATAATGAGAGTAAGTCTCAAAACAAAATAATAAAAAATAATTTTTTTCTAAATTTACATTTTACTGCATTTTTATCTCCAATTTAACAATTTTCAAAGATAAGTAAACATAATTTTGCTTCTACCGATATCAACAAAATGTATCTTTTCCAACTAGAAAAGATAGGGAAAAAAATTGTCCAGTCCAAAATGACATACAGTGTAGCACAAAAAAGTCGTAGCGATTTAAAGAGGTCCAAACCATCATTGGTGGCGCCCTCTAGCAGATACACCAAAATTGTTAACATATTCGAATTTCTAGTATCAAGATACCCCCCTATACCAAATACGGTCCATGCGATTGAAAAATAAAAATGTGATTTATATTTTCAACTTTGACACCCTGTAGATCGAAAAGGAGCAACATTCGGATAAGGCATATTTGAGTTAATCGCTCTATTTTGAGGTCAGCAACATGCCCTTAAGCTCTGTCCCATTATTAATGTATCACCCTGTAGGTGCGTCATGAGTCGATATAGTAAAAAAAAAATTATAAAATCATTCTAGTTTCCGAGTAAAAAATTATTGAAGTTGTAGAATTTTCAACCTTTACATCGCTGGGCTACTGTAGTCTCTGACCAGGCGATTCCAAATATTAAAATCCTATTACTTTTTGTAGGCACTAAAGTTTTTGAGACGCCAGTTTTCCATTAGTTTTTCAAGTGTCAAAATTGGCTTAAGTGTATAGCAGTAACTCGGATGGATATTGTTTTAATTTAGTACGCTGTGAAAATGCTTTAGCAGAACGATTTCCCGGTAAACATGTGCCAAATGCAGCTACTTTTACCGCGGTGTGCAGTGTGTGCAAATATAGTGCAACGCGAGGGAAATTTTAAACAGAATTGTGGAAGAGATGGAGGTCCAGGACTTCCACGATCTATTGCAGCCCAAAATGTTGTAACAACAGGTAATTAAAACCACAAATTAAATCTATTAGTAATTAATAACAATAGCGACAAAAGCAATTAAATTTGCTGTATAAAATCGGCGTTATTTATTTCTTTCCTTGAACATTTCCTTTCATTTTTCAGTTTTCAGTGTCATGAAGAAGTGTATTTTTAAATCATTTTTGAACTGCCCTTTTAGATTTTTTCTTTAAAAAATTGTATTTGTACTGTCGAACAAAGGCTACGAAATTCTATACGGCAGGCTAGCCGGGAATTGAATTTGAAATCAACCGTTCAACGAATTTTAAAAACCATGGGAGTATCAGATAAAAAAATATATGTTTTGATTTACCTAAACAATACGGTGAAACTAGCTCCCTCTAGGAGCAACGTCAAAATAAGCTTCAAATTCGTAATTCTCACACCAAAAAACCCAACACTACCAATTTTCAGAGTCATCAAAACTTTCTCAATTATTGACAAATTTTAGAATAAAATTTAAACCTTGAACACCCTGTATTTCTTAAACCAACGACATTCGTATAAAGCATGACGAGATGTTTTGGTGTCTATCATCTCCAGCTTAATGTGCCCCATTCTTGCTGACTCACCCTGTATAAGGGGTGTCCTCGGATAGTGAAGACTTTTGTAGTAACAAAAAGAATCAATGTTGAAATATGACCATCTGGAATTCAGCTCTGCTTGTTAGGGAAACTAAATGTACAATTTCAAATTTACAAAATCAATTAAACCTTGGAAATTTTGAAAAATATACCTCTTTCAGAAGTAAAGTACCCTTTCTCCATGATATATTAGAAATAACATTTTGTCACAACGAAAAATTGAGCAAGTGTGCGAAATTTAAATGTTTCAGGCCTACTTTGATGTTTTGCTTGATGTCGGAATTTACTCATTGTAATCACCCGTTTCTATTGGATACGACAAAATAGTATTTAGAAAAGTTTCTCGAAATGAAAAACCGAGTATGTTTACAACAACGGCGACCTTACCGTATTTCTTGCCGTAAATTGCCGCAAAACGATGAAATTTGTGTTTTTTTAACACCCTGTATGATAAAAACTTTAAAATAATTAATCTCAGTAGCTTCAACCTTATGCTAAAAGAGGTAATCTTGTTTATTATCGATAAAATGAACCGTTTACGAGAAAAATAATAAACGAATTCATGTTTTATTTTTAATACATAGGATCATTTAAAAAAATTTTTATCGACAACAAAGTGCGATACGAATCATTCAAACAATAGGAAAGTTTCATTTTAATATGTTCAATCCGTAAAAAATATAAAATATAAAAAACACAGTGGCAGGAGTAGGAGCCACCTTAACGAAATTATTGAAAACATGCGAACAGAGGTAGACCTTTTTCTCGTAAACGGTTCTTCTTATCAACAATAAACAAGAGTACTTTTTTTTAGTCTAAGGTTGAAGCTAATCAGATTTATTATTTAAAGTCTTTATCATACAGAGTGTTAAAAATTTAGGCATTATGTCGTAAAATTTAACCCGCTCTGGTAATCTAAAAAAAGCTAAATATTTAAAGGACAATATTTTAAGAGGTACTTACTAGTGTCCATCGCATTAATTTTTTATTAAATTATATTAATTACTTTAAAAGTTATTCAAGAAAAAACGAGTTTCAGCGGCGTCCTTCAGAAACACATATCTCCGTAGGGAGGGCCTATAGGAAAAAAATGTTATAGGAACTTGTTATGTTATTTTTTCATGTTCTATCTTACCCGAGGTATTTCCCACATTTTCCCGACACCCTTTATTTTCGTTTTACGATACCTTTGAATATTTCCAGGTGGCATATGATAACGTTTATGTTGTTTGCTAAGCTCTACTGTTATTCAGTTCTAAATGTCCAAAATTATTTATGTTTGTAGAAAACTGTATTTCAAGAATACGGCAACACAATTTTTCATCTATTTGTGTATAAATTTTATGTCAACTAACCTTTCAAACAGTTTTTCGGATGTAACTCCAAAGATCTGTTGAATGCGGCTACTTATAGTAATATAAATATTTAAAAATTACGACGACTTTTTTGGATAATAATGTACTATTGCATTTAACTTTAAAAGAAATGGATATTCTTGAAACGTCTCACTTGATTTAGACAAAAATACATTAAAAACTTGATAATTTTAACACAATAAATAAATAAAAACAGAATTATCCTAACTTTAATAACTTTTGTGAATTTTTTCTACACAATAAAATGATTATTGGCACGGAAACAGTGTTTTATTATTTATTAGGTATTTGTGTAACAAAATTTAGAAAAACTAACCTTTTTTCTACGTTGCTGCAAACGAAGCTTCTGCCTTTCGCTTTTTTACCCGTTTAAAAACTTGTTGAAGTCAGTAAAACACTTCAAATAATGATTTGAAAACATCAGCCGCACTTCACTTCAACGATTATCACAAACACATTAACTTTTACACGTAATATACCGAAAATCGTAAAAATAACGATAATAACATCACGAAATGACGCCGATTTCTACGCACCATGCTCTACTGTTGATAAAATCAAGCACTAATAAAAGTTGACGCATGCGCATGGCCCCCTCTTTAAAAACTGGACAGTGGGGACATATTTTTTCTTGGAATTCTGGACGCTGGCTGAAAAGAAATTAGAGATGGGTGCGCTTTAACGCAAAATAATTAGGTATATTTAAATATTATATTTAAAAAATAAACTGATAATAGGGTAATATTTAAACAATACAAAAATGTATAATAGAGTAATATACCTATACACAGTGTGTCACCGAAAACTTGTCATCCAAGTTTTCTTCATTTTAATGCAAAAACTAAAAAAATTGTCGGACTCTTGAACTTTTGTTTTGAAGGACACATATTTTGTGAATAAACTCATCCTCCAAATTTCTACCCTTAATCGGGGGTGATTATTTCCCTTAAAATCTTAAATGGAAAGTGGTATTGTGGGGTGCACTTTAACATAATTGTAATTATATTTAAATATGATATTAATATATTATTTTAGTTATTTTTGCACGTCAAGTGCAATACAAACTTTTTGTACGAGTTGCATACAATATTTTTGCTACGTTCATGCAAAAACCAAAAAATGTTTTATTTAGATGACACTAAGTGTAGGAAAATATGACGTCGAGTTAAGCTTTATGTTTGTCATGATGACAAAACGCTGTAGTAGAATAACAAATGAATGCAATAAACATTTTATTGCACTAGTGCAGCAAAGAACCACTTTTTCTACTATATAGTTCAATAAAGTTTTGTTTTTTGCATGAACATGAAACAAAATAAACTGATAAAAGAGGAATGAGGATACCTATATACAGTGTGTCACCAATAACTTGCCACCCAAATTTACTTCATTTTAATGCAAAAACAAAAAAAAAAAACCTTCACACTCTTGAACTTTTGTTTTGAGGGAGACATATTTTATGAAAAAACTCATCCTCCAAATTTCTACCTCTAATCGGGGGTGACTCAGGGTGAATGTTAAATGGAAAAGTGGGATTGTGTGAAAAATATATACGACCAAATTCACTTACCACTAATTTTATTTTAAATGTTGAAACTACTACTAACCTACAGGGTGTCTCAATTTCGGTGTAATTGCAGGATATCTTGGATACTACAAAAGATAGAAGAATGAGATTTTCACAACACTAGGCTACTTTTTCGAGAAACTTAAGGTGTCCATAGAGCTCTTTGTTTTTTAGATACAGGGCGAAATTTAAAAAAAACTATTTAGAGGATTCTTCTTATCTTTAAGAATAAATGAGATATCGGAATCGGTGAAATCTGCTTCTGATAAACTATTTTACGGAGAGTTCAACGGTGTTTCTCTACACACCCTGTATATTTTTATGCGATTCAATTACATTATTTTTTCCTTCACAATGATATACTTACAAGTATAACTTAACAACAATAATGCAAAATGAGACAGAGCTTCAAAGCTGGAAACAAATTTTGACATTTATGTTTTATTGGTAAAGCTCATGAATAAATTCATAATATTGATTTAAGGATGTCGTATAATCATTTTCAAATTTAGCTTATCTAATTATTCCCTCTAATACACACTTTCCTACTAAATCTGCTTCATCTAAGACATTTTTTTCCGGCCAGGAGATGAGAAAGAATTATTAACACACATAAATTCTTTAAAAAATAATTATGCGCCAGGTTAAAATAATATAACAGTTAGAATTTTAAAAAGTATACATACATTCATATCGACACCGATAAAACATATAATTAACTTAGTTTTTTAACAAAGGAGCAGATTAATAATAATAGGTACCGCCGCCCCCGGACTTTATTCGATTTTTTGGAGAAACGGATAAACGGATCGTCTTCGTTTTCGGTATGGACGAACTACACACAGTTGCAATGCTGTGTACTCTTTTATCGCATGGAATGGTTCGATGGGGAATATTTCACTTTTTAAAACTCGACAACCGGAATTTAGGACTGATTTTTCGCAGACAACTCTATACCACCATGTTGGTAATGAAATAATCTTTATTTTAATTTAACTTTAATTTATTAACCACACCGGTGCAAGTTACTAGTATCGATTTACCTGTTTATACCCAAGAGTTGTGACGGGAAAAAAATAGTCAACCTAACGTTTGCATATTCTATGGGCTTCATACTTTTGATTGGTATGGAATTTGTCTATTAACCAAACCAGTGAAATGTGTGTGAATAGTGGGATCTTAGACTATAGGGAATACATTATTCTCACACGTACTTTAAACAGCAAAATAACGGCTGTTAACAAAAAAGTCTCAATAATACGATGAACTTGCTGTTATGTTACCGCTACATATATTTTATATACATTTCTCGTATTATAATTTTGAATTATAAAACTAGAATTTTACTTGGGTGGAACACGTTGAAAGAGAAAAATAGTACCTAGTAAAACATGACCAAAAAATGCGAAGTGCCCTAATCAGATTCTGTATAATAAAATTAATCTAGTAGTTACTGCATAAAATAATTGCTCTAAAAACTGGGTAACAGAAGCTCCATATTTTTTTTAACAGAGCGTTCAATACAGCGCGTAATTATTCCGCCAATTTTGCCCCAGCGTTGAAAAAGCAAAGGTTTGATATTGCTTTATGATGCCTTTTTATATACTGTTTCAATAAACGCTTAGTTGGTTTAGCGCGATACATTTCAAGTCAATACACTCTGCCATTTGTGGGTAATTATAAAGTTGATTTTATATGCAAATGTAAACATGGTGTGGATGTATAATTTGTTTTTCGTATTTTCATTTATTTAATTATTTGGTAGAGAATCATTCTAAAGGTGAACGCCCACTAAGGAGTGAACTTCCTCTATTCACTTCTTGTAATTTAATAAATAATAGTTTAAACATTCCTTCCTTCTGAAGATGAAGTTGAATTATCAATTCGTAAACTTAAAAATAAACTTGTCGTTCTGACGGATGCTCAAGCTTTTTAGTAAAAGATTGTGCAATGGTGTTACCTCGCCCACTAACACTATTTTCAATTTGTCGGTCAGGTAACATTTAAGCATAACAGACTCCTACACAAATTTACTATTTTCTGCCATAAATAGTCTTCAATGTTACAAAATCTTATAATACCGAAATTTGAGTCAAAAATTTGATATCCAAAAGTAATATAATGACTTCCAAGTAAAATAAAATATATGTCAATTTGTATGGTTCAAAATTACAAATTATTTACCTTTTCTGTGTTGTCAGATGCTAACATTCCAATAACGCAGAAGACGAAGTTATAATTTACTTAATTTCGCCTTGAAATATATATGTATGTAATTATTACAAAAGTTAAATAATTACATATTTATTACGAAATTGTAAAATTTATTTTGTCTTCCACTAGTAGTTAAAAATATTATTTATTTATATCCTTCAATTTACTAAGTTCTATTTTTGTTGCAATATAAACCTATTTTCAACTTTGTTGATAACTTCTAAAGAATACAAGATGTGGCAATTAAGTTGCGGGAATTTGTCAATGAAAAAACAAGCAAATTAAATTTTGCCAAAATTTTATTATCGACATTCACAATAGTCTCCTTCCAACTCTACACAACGATTCCAACGTTGTTCCACGATTGGAAGCACCATTAGTAATCCTCCACCGTTCAGCACCACGGTTACAGCTTCTTTGACCTCCTGTACGCCGCCATGATGAGTTCCCTTGAGGTGCGACTTCATCTTGGAGAATAAAAAAAATCGCAGGGGGCAATATCGGGGAGGGTGCGGCAACGCTGGAATGCCTTTTTGCCAAAAACTCTTGCACAATTAATGAAGAATGGGCTAGCGCATTGTCGTGGTGCAAGATCCAGCCGTTCTCGGCGAATTCGGGTGGCACACGGAAAACGCGGGCCCGCAGCCGTTCCAGTACGCCAACATAGAACTGTCCAGTCACTGTCTGGCCGACAGGAACATATGCACGATGAATGACGCCGTGGATATCGAGAAAAACGCTCAACATTGCCTTCAGTCATAACTTGGACATTCTTGCTTTCGTTGGCCGCTCTCCATCCTTTTCCACCCACTGCTAACTTTGTTTATGGATCTCGGGGTCATACTCAAATATACAGGTCTCATCTCCAGTGACTACCCGACTCATCCAGTCTCTACCATCGCTCCGAATGCGGGACAACAAATCCTCGCAGATCGCAGATGTTTTTCTGTTCACGGGTGAGAACATTAGGCACCATCTCTGCGCAAACCTTGTGAACGGTTTCTTTGTTGACGTTTAACTCGTCAGACAACGTATGAATGCTTAGGCGCCGGTCAGACGTGATCAGTGCACGCAAACAACATTTTCGTCTGTACGAGAGGTACCAATTCACGCTTCTAATTGAACCGCTTTGCCCACAGACCACCGTTTTGCCCATTTAAATACGCATGTTTTCGACATGCACTCGTCTCCATATACCACCTGCAATTTTCGAAGGATTTCCGAGGGTTTTTCGCCAGATTTCACTAAAAATTGAATCACAATACGTTGCTTATAATTAGAGTTACTCATTTTCACGACATCACTAAAAAAGTTGCTTCCAAAAAATTCATATAAAACACAAACCAAACGTGCTATCGATTCAACCTTGGACTGAAACTAAAAGGAAGATCCCCCCTCTCTAGAAAAACGATGAGGATGCAGTGTTGCCAGTTTCCGAGTTATAACTAAATTAATAGCCACACCTCGTATATGATCATTTCAATTAAACCTAAAAAAAATATTGTCCTATATTATGATACAAATTTACTTGTTAATAATACTTCGACATAAATGTGCCTTAAAAATGTATTTTAGGGAGCAAGCTTCTTGTTGTATGTATTCAGACAGATCTTCATGCAATAGGGTGTTGAAGTTGTACTGTGTTTTGGCGATATGCAATGAAAACCAACTTGTGTTGTACGGGTGAATCAAAAATAAAGCTCTATAGGCGGCATATCACACAATATTATTAGAGTTGTAAAAAACTAATTAAAAAATAATTATTGTGTTCATATTTCACCAATCAAAATCGAAGTCAGCGCTGCAAATTATGTAAATCAAGCTATTGATAATATATCAATAAACACATCATAAGTATTCCATATGATAACACTGTTATCATCTCAGATGAATTCAGTAGTGCATGTGAATTGAAATTTGAATTGAATTCCGTTCTGAAATATTAATTTTGTTTCTGTTTATTTGATTGAATTATAATAATAATATATCTACCTGATTCTAATCACGGGGATTAGCCCATACGTCGGAGACTTGTGCGGGAGAGGGGGCAGTATATTATTATTAAACAGGCCGCATTTGTACCCAGGAACGACTTACGTTGATAATCACCATTCAGTGCAAGAATGAGGGAAACCTGGAAAACCACATTAATCAAATGTCGACTGGTATCAATCTCTCACATCGACGAAAGCTAACATTCTTCCATCCTACCATACCCGCAGAGAGGGTGACAATCTTCTCCACGGATATAGCTGATATACAGTCTACCGGCTGCGAAGCTCGAATCCACACCGGTCTAACCACATCGATTGAAGTACTGACGCCTTAAACCGCGCGAGCACTGACTGACCCGATGTTATACACACACATAATATTATTGGCTTCAGAATTTTATATGTAGGTATCTAGTAATAATTTAGCTGGTAATAAATTAAAATAAAATATCTTTATTTGGGGGAAATTTCAACCACAAAGTTAATATTTTGCTATGACATCAACACTGGCATGGGCAATCTGCTCTATAGGTTAAAACTTACAGTCAAATTGACCTCAAAGTTGATTGTATTTGAGCGTCCATGATTTTTAGTTTGTTATTTCTAATTGATTATTCATTAAACCTACGTTAATACAGATAATATTAGTTAATATATTTAAAATAAAAGATTATTAAACACATTTTATCACGAAATACATTCAGTTTTTATTTAAGCTTATTTTTCAGGATAGTAATATTATTAAAAAGCTATAATAAAAATATGTATTTACGTCGGGGGTTGCACAACGATCCAATCTTGGTCCGCTTCTTTTTTCTATTTTTATTAACGTATCATAAATTATTATTCGCCTATGATTTAAAAATATACACCTATTACGTCCACAATCGTCTGTGTAAGTTTACAGACTAATATTAATGAAATTGAAATTAAAGATTTGGGAGTGCTTTTTGATAACAAGCTTTGTTATGTATCACATATTGAATTAACTGTTTCTTCGTCTATGAGAATGTTGGGATCGTTTTCAGATTGGGTCAAGAATTTCAAGATATTAATGTTAGAAAATTAGAATACTGTTCTTTGATATGGGACACTATTTATAAGTGTCATTAATATGACTGATGCAGTACAAAGAAAAAATTTTAAATTTTTATCGTTTCGACTAGATCGTACGTACCCGGGTAGAGGCTATGATTACAACCAACTGTTAAGCAGATTTAATATTAATTCACTTTAATTTAGAAGAAAATTTTACAGTGTTACATTTTTGTATTATGTTATTGCACAATAATATTGATTCCCCTAATATTCTGGATCAACTTAACTTTGTTATTCCAAAAGACTCAACAGTCGATTATTTCATACTTTTATTATTCGAGTGCCCACAGCAACATTTTGCTAAAATCTCCAATTAACTTTATGTGCGGCAACTATAATCTTATATAATATTTGTGATATATTTCACTGTAATATTCTATCATTATTTGTCGCTTTTAGAGATTGTAATGAACCGTAATCTGTTATTTTGGGAATTCTAGTTAATTAATCCTCAATACCTTACTAATTTTTAGTCATTATCTTTTATGTTATTACATAATATTAATTAAAGTGTTTTTGTTTATCTTGTATGTTTTGTCCTATAATTGGAAATATTCTGCTGGGCAAATATCTCTAATATTATTATTATTATTAATCCACTAACATCATAAGCGAAACAGAAACAGATATTATACATATAAAAAGTACGAAAGTGAGTTCAATAAGAGCATATTTTGAGCATTTCATTGTAATGTTTCCTAAAATTGTTTTTGTTTTTTATTCTCTGTTTTTATTACTATTTATTCAGCAAGTTAGCAGTACGGTGCACTCGATTTATCTGTAATGTAATATGATATATGTAGATAAGTAGAATACTCCTAGAAACCGCTTATACAGACACTTGTTTAGATGCTTAACAATAAAGTCCTGTTTTTAGAATCAACTTGTAATCCTTTCAATCAATAAAGTTTAGTTATATTTTTTAAAAACAGTGCTGTTACGAAAACACGCGTAACTAGCATGCTGTTTTATTATTCTCTCTAAATAAATTTATTAGTTGTTTATTGTAAGTAGTGTGCCCATGTAATTGCATGACACAATTTATGAAAACCATTAAAATTTACAAAAAACAATACATTATTATTTGTACACATAAAACACTTATTAGTTCACACTAGAAACTGATAATTATTTTAAATTTGACGAAAAAGCTTGAATTTCTGCCACCTCAAGAAACAACAAAGACTACAAATTTTCAAAACAATGAGTCCATATGTTCTTAAAACATAGCAAAAAAATCGAAAACATTTTTTCAACTTTAACACCCTGTAAAATGAAAAAAAGCAACAATTGAATTGAAAGTGGATTTTTTACAATAGTAGTTTTACAATAAGTAAAAACAAATAAATTATAAATAACAGAAAACCTAATTAAAGGTGTAAGGAAAGTGTTGTTGTTGACAAATTTTACATAATTACATATACCTATATTATTATCCATATACATACTATAGACATTTACGTACTGGCCCCAAGAATCAGTACACATATAATATACGCAGACACATAAAAAGAGATAAACAAAAAACAATATTTATAAATATGAAAAAATAGACTATAACTGAGCAATATACTATGAATGTAACAATCATGAACATAGACGGCGAACACATAAACATATTTTTTGTATTTCGGACGTGATAATTCTTTGCTGCGTTAGTATGTACTTGAGAAATATTCATTTAGGGTATAAAATTCGTACTGTCTCAAAAAAATTTTTAGTTTGCGCGTAAAAACTCAGTGTTTTTAAATGAGATGGTAATTTATTATACATTTTCATCCCTGAATACAACGCACCTCTACGCGTTCTATTATAGTCATATTTTGGTAAAACGAGATTTTGATGCCATGTGGGATAGCGATGATAGTCATTAGGAGTATCTATGGAATGTTTATTTTTATGTATTAGAATAGCCAGTCTGTATATATATATAAATTAGTTACAGTAAATATTCCAATTTTCTTAAAATAACCTCTGCAAGATTTTCTATGAGGTAAGTCACATAAGATTCTGATTGCTTTTTTTGTATCAAGAATACATCTTCAGATTCACAAGATCCTCCCCAAAGTTCTATCCCATATTGCAACAAATTCTGAAAATATGCATAATAGACCAACTTTGCTGTGGAAAAATCAATATTTTTTTTGATGGTTAATAATGCATATATAACTTTTCCTAACTTCGTTTTTAAATTTGTTATGTGATCAGTCCAGTTCAGTTGAGAGTCAATATGAATGCCAAGAAATTTCGTAGAGTCTACCGGGTGTACTTCATCATCGCTTATTTTTAAAATAATATCTGTTACCCCACGTAATTTAAATGTAATATTATTGGTTTTGCTACAATTAAGTACCAGTCCATTAGCAAGGAACCAATCAGAAACACTTCTACGATATTTTGTGCTTTGGTTATTAAATTATTTCTATTAGCCTCCCTTATCAATAAGCTGGTGTCGTCAGCGAATAAAGAAAATGTGGCTTCTGGAAAATTTGGTACGATATCATTAATGTACAACAAAAATAATAGTGGCCCCAAAATAGATCCTTGTGGAACTCCACTTTCAACCACGGCATATTTCGAATGAATCTTTTTCGTTACACAATTTTTAATTTGAATTATTTCAGTGCACATCTGTCTTTTCAATAAATATGTTTTAAACCAATTATTTTCAGTATCAATTATGCCATAATATTCCAATTTGTGTAGCAACAGTCGATGATTAATACAGTCAAAAACGTTAGACAGGTCACAAAAGATTCCCAACGGAATTTCCCTGTTTTCTAAACTAATGTTTATGCTTTCTAATAATTTAAAAACAGCGTCTGTGGTATTAAGATTTTCCCTGAACCCAAACTGAGAATTATCTAAAATATTGTAGTTATTTAAATATAACAACAATTGTTGTTTAACTATGTATTCAAGCATTTTTGAAAGAGACGGCAACAGTGATATACCTCGGTAATTTATGGGAAGCAATTTATCACCTTTTTTGTGAACTGGTTTTGTTGATTTTTTAAAAGATTCTGGAAATTCACCATTTACTAAAGACAGATTAATTAAGTATTTTAAAGGTTCCACTAAAGCGTCCCCATTACTTTTTATTATAGTAATAGGGATATCATCATAGCCTGCAGACATCTTGGGTTTTAAGGAGTTCAATGCTTTTTTCACATCTGAACAAGTGTGTGGTTAACTATGACATTATTAATATAACTTGCACTTGACTGTTTTGATTTCTTATTTGGCAAAATATTCTTTGGAGCACTAATAAAAAAGCAGTTGAATTCCTCTGCCACTTGGAAAGAATCTGTAATTAAATTATCATTTATTTTAATTGCAATTTCATTATTTTCCGAATTTTTTTTTGTTAGTAAAATGGTTGACCATTTTCCAGGTTGACTTGATTTTATTGTCAGCGTTCATTATAAGTGTATATTCATAAGTTCTAATATAATCTAAAATGATTTTATTGTCTGTAACTTTTTTCATGATTAGTAGACATCTTTCTACTTGTTCTATTTGCCCGGCCGGATGCATTTTCTGTGCTCATTTTACAACTTAACAGTAATATCACAAATAACAAATTAACCCTTCTAACACTATGTACCGCGTTGTCCGAAAATGGAAATCATATACAAATATAAAGCACAATGCTGTTTTACGTGTTTACCTAATATGTGTTTTAAACACCGTTTTTAGATTTGTTTTTCCACGAAATTGTCTTGGACAAACGCCAACACAATACATTCTTTCTTCTGTAAATATTTGGAAACATCATACAATTTCTCCACGGAAAAATTTGACATAATCATAGTTGAAAAACATACACTGGTCTTTACCGTTCTTTTACAGCAAATTGTGGCACAAGGTAGGCATATTTAATTTTTTTAAATTATCAAACTAACAATTATTTAATAGTAATAGTTTATTAGAAGTGGTGGACTTTTACAGATTTACTGAACGATTTTCAGCTGCAATACAATACAGTACAATAAATATTTAAATCGCAACTGCATTAAAAAATTAAATGAGGTGTTTTTTAATTGTGTGTGAACCATCTTGTAGTGTAGACTCTTGAGCAGAAAAGGCACCGTGTCTCTTATTTGGTTCGAGTAAAAATATGCGGAGTTAAAGTTATAAATGGGTTGAGTTTAAAGCATTTCAGTTAAGACCTGTAACTTAGCTCCAATAAAAAGTTTTATGAAATAATGCATTTCACTCGTGAGGGAAGTTTTCATTGAAGCTAGTTCATTATGGAGAACACTTCAACTTTGTTGAATAATATTATGTTTGTAGTCACCTAGAAAATCTCGTGGGAACTATTATGTATTTCCCTTAGCGAAAAATTATAACCATCGATATTTCATACGACCGAACTGCAGAAGTTTCAATGAATTTTTTCGACAGTTTCGTTCGATTTTAACAGAAACGCAGACCGTTCCCTTCGAATACGGAAAATGCAAAGTATCAGGTTTATTATCATTTTTAATAACATCTTCTTGAGATTGCTAGTACATTGACAGGAAACAATGAAATACCTTTATTTCGTTATGATAAATTGCCCCAAACAAAACATAATATATTTGACAATTTATGTTTAACAGATAAATAGATATATAGATTTATTAATTTCTAACATTCTAACAGAAATGGATTACATATACACACACTTATAAAAATACACATATACAGGGTTAACTATGACTAAATTTTAACCATGTCCTCAGGAAGGCCTAAAAGACAATAAAAAAATTATTCCAGAATTTCAGCTCGATATTTAAAAAATGGGGCAAAATCCTCTTTTCCTAAGGAAAGTCAGCGCCTATTATAAGCGTCGACTGAGATGGCTTATATCCATAAATCTGTCTCTGTCAACAATATCTACTAAATGTAGAAACAGCAAAAATTAACATTTCTATTAGTAATAATAATAATAATAGTTAAACCAGTTAGCTCCACTATTTTGCATTCGTTTTTCATTCATTATAACCACTCACTACTGATAAACACCCTTTCTGTAGGTACAGCTAGATAAAATACTTATTTATTATAATAAAATCAAACGAAAGGAATAGATAATAGAAAACTTTTAATGTACTCGCGGCAGTCTTGCCCCATAACCTACAAAACCAAACCGGCGAATTTATTGAAGAGAATAATTTAAAATCATCAGCAAAAAGCAATTTTTCACAAGAAACAATATCTGGGAGATCATTAAAAAAAAGTAAAAACAAAAGTGGTCCTAAATTAGAGCCTTGCGGTACACCTGCAGAAAAAGAACGAGAAGTAAAGTTTTGATATCTGACCATAAATTGCCTACTTGTTAAATATGAAAAAATGTATGTATGTATAAAAATTCGTTTAGAAAGCAGGACAAAAAAATCCTGAAAAAACAGATTTTTCCTGATTTTCACAATTATTTACACCGCAAACAATCCTGGTTTTATATTTAATTATTGTTATGGTGACATATAATAATCTACTTACAAAAATGGCACGTTCGCGTACATCTTTCATGGCCTTCTAAGTTTTAATTACAGTAGTGAAGTTTCATCCATTACCTTACCTGCAAACAAAAGAATCATTAGTTATATAGTCAAGTATATTTAATTATAGTTCAGTGATAATTAATTCTAATATTATATGTAAGATTTATATTTATTTTTTCCAGTTTCATTAAATTATTAACACTTAATGTTTCTCAAACTGTTTTGTAATGTGGATATGAAATTATTAATATTTATAAGAAACGTTCTCATTGTATTACCAACAAAAAATGGCAGCTCTGCATTCGTACGCATGTTTTAAGCCATTATTTTTAAAGAAAGTTAGTATTTAATTTTTAACATTAATTATTAGTAAAATTTAAAAGTTGTCGTAGTAAACAAACAAAACTACTAGATAACTTTGAAAATTCCTAGATTTATGTTTTTTATATTGTCTAAACTAACGTAACTAACTCTCTAACTATATATTGTTAATACAGTAATTTCCTGATTGATTTTGAATGGAAACGTTTCAGGGTACCGGCTACTGTTACAATATTTCGAACAAAATCCAACCACTTCTATATGGCAGGCTAGCTGGGAATTGAATATGGATAAATTAACTGTTCAACGAATTTTAAAGACCAATGGGTATCATGACTACAAAATCCACAATTTGGAGTATTTGCCTGAGCGTGACGTTCAAAACAGACTCAAATTGTAGTAAATGTAGAAACTGGTGATCAGAACCTTCTTCCGCATGTTCTTTTGTTGGCCGAAAGTCAGTTAATCAGTAATGGTTGGCCAAACAGACGCAACGAATACTACTGGTTCATTGAAAATTGCCTCAGATAAAAAGATGCCTAGTCCCAGAAAATTATACGTTTGACAAAATCCAGATTTACCTGACTTCTATTCGTTCCATTTCACTTAAATTCATGGTTTTACAAAACGAAAACAAGTTAATTAATTAATAAATACTTAATACTTTAAGAAAGAACCAGTTAAAATGGATTCACTCGTACAATCTTAGCAAACTGTTTAAAACTGATTGCCTGTAAAAAATGCACGAGCACGTTCTATCAGATAAAATTAAAAAAACATGAAGGAAATTGTGACGAAACTTTGGTATTTGCAAATAATGTGGGTATTGTTGCCCACCCTGTAACAATTAGGAGCAACTTGTGATATATTTCTGAAAACAGCTCATCTAGGAAAATCCGGAAATTGGAAAAAAATGTGGTGTAGCATTTAAAACAAATGTGATGACGTCATTACTCGAAGGTAGGTCACCCTGAATATTAAATTGTTATTTCAAAAAAAGTAAATTAAAATAAAAAATCGACCTGTTTCGGGAATTTTCAACAATGTCTATAATTTACTTAATAATGAATGTGTGCGTGACTTTAGGGACGCACTGTATGTTTCAAACTGTTAATAATATTGTAATAGTACTGTTTAGCAATATATCTACACAAAAATTAGTAAAACGATTGAAAATTTGAATATAACACTGTATAGCGAAAATTAAAATTAAATACCATCGACTTCATCCTGACTCCAAAACAAACAAAACAAAAGCTATTGGACGAAATTTTGTAGGACAATCTCCTGTTTAGAGATCTTTGATGTGAACAGCATGTAAATTTATAATTTTTTCAGTGTATTTTGAATATTTTTCATACATCTCGACACCTGTAACTGCTTAGCATTTGAAACTAAACTCTTTCCATGTTCATCTCCTTTCACCATGCGTGACGGCATGTCTTGAAACTAACATTTTTTTCCCTTCTGTAAATCCCCTAAGCACTCAAAGCAAATCATTTTTTGGGCCCCTATATATATATCACATACTTTTTTATGAGTCTCAGTTACTGTTGAATGTAACCCCTAGAGGGTCAAAGTACCTGAGACCAATCCTAGACAGAACAATATAAATTACACAATGCTTGTTGTTTACTGATACAGTTTTTGTCAGAAAGTGCTTGTTCGAGACAAATAACAAACATCCAAAATCACTGCGTATAGAAGTAACACGAAGAAACCGCCCGAGTGTATATTGAAATACGACATACATAAAAAAGAAGCCTGTAAAAAACTGAAAAATATAATGCCTGCTTTATATGAAGGTATCATATCCCGGTCTCATTTTGTTTAGAGGCGTCACACGAAGGTCGCGTAGCGTTCAAAGAAAATAATTTAAATATATATTATCCGTTTCTTAGTAAAAAGTTGTCCCTTGTGGTAAATAAACCTACCACAAAAAAATTATGCTTCCAGAGAAGCCCTCAAAGAAGCACACACAAGGACAGAAGGAATATTTTACACAAAAAATATAATACAATTCACTTTATTTAATCGTATTCTCTAGACGTCGTCTTATTTGAATTTGATTCTAAAAAACAGTTTCGCTGAGATATTAAAAATGTATGAGAAAAACCAGGACAGAAATATACAACTATAGAATCAGTCTCTAAGTAGCGAAATATGATTTCAACCTTAATTCAGTGGGCTTTTAATGGACTAAAAAAGTTAGTGGGGGCAGGCACATACACTTATACGCAAAAGAAGAGCGAACCGTTGATTTATAAATAAATTGCCATTTGTTTTATATCACACATTGTGTATGTGTATGACAAAGATATCCGAAGGAGAGAGAACGTGAAAATTTCGATTCCGTGCAACGTCTTAATTAAACTTATCTATGAAAAGACAATTCAGGATCAAAAGTACTCAATTTTCAACACAATTGACACTTGCGCATAATTTTCTTAATAATTTAAATACAGTTTTATTAAAAGACATCGAGAAATCACAAAAAACACAAATTCCGACTAATAACAAGACTGTATATCGACTGCAAATTACTGTATAAATGAAATATGGCAACTGCTGAGATCCAATTTCAGTAGTAAATCTTCCAGTCGTCCAAATTAATAAGTAGTATGAAATGTTTTGATTGCTTCAAAATGTAAATAATTATAATTCTCTTCGTTAATAAGTCTATGGTGTAAGAAATGAATATAATAATAATAATCTAATATATAAAATTCTCGTGTCACAGTTCTCTTCGGAAACGACTTGACCGATTTTTATGAAATTGTATATGTATATTCGGTAGGTCTGAGAATCGGTCGTAATCTATTTTTCATACCCCTAAGTGATAGAGCCCAAACAATTTTTTTTTATTTTTTGAACAAAATTTTTTATTTTTTTTAATAACCATTTTAGCAATTTTATCATTTTTAACCCTGGTCGATAACTGATCGATTATCACTAGATCAGTTATCCCCGCCAGGCATCTACCGGTGTCACTTCTCACCCAGTAAACAGCACGGAGTAGGGATGAGAACGAAGCCGATCTCCTGTCTCTCTCACAATAAGCCTTCTCTCACTCCCTACACAGTTTTCGACCATTATTATTGTGTATGAATCGAGCGTAATAGTGACGTTTACAATTATCATTTTACCTTCTAAATGTAATTCTCAAGTAAATTTATTATTAATTTGCTGGGAGATAATTATTTATTTCCTATTTTATCAATAATTAATAAAATTATTAATTTTAAGTGCAGTTCTCATTATTAGTTAATTAAGTGATCTACATAACCTCAAAAGTACGCAACACGTGTCACGAGCTTCCGCCAACAACGGCTATTATTTTACTATATGGCTATTTTTTGTACAGTGAACAATGCCAACAAGACGTAAAGGGGCTAATTTGGGCCGTCAAACAAGTAAAATTGCAGGCACGCGAAATAATTCAAAAAATGAATGTTTCGTGTTTTGTTATTCTTATAGGCCGTCATCGTTCACAGTACTTCATTCCTCTTTTAGTCATATACCACATCTCCACACACTTACAATAAGTTAAATATTTTTTATTTAACTGCCAAAGTATTCACTAGAAATAATTCATATGGCAAAACAACGTTTGCCGGGTCACCTAGTAATAATATAATAATATCTCTACCCCTCATTCTAATCACGAGGATTAGCCCAGAAGTGGAAGACTTGTGCGGGAGAGGGGCGGCATATTATTATTAAGCAGGCCGTATTTGTGCCCAGGAACGACTTACGTTGGTAGGCCCTAACCACCATTCAGTGCAGGAATGAGGGAAACCTGGAAAACCTCATTAATTAAGGGGGTAGCCAAATGTCAACCGGTATCAATCTCTCACAAGCCAACATTCTTCTACCCTACCATACCCGCAGAGGGGGTGCCAGTCCTCTCCACGAGTATAGCTTATATACGGTCTACCGGCTGCGGGGGTCGAACCCACAGCGATCTAGTCACCTCGATTCAAGTACTAACACCTTAAACCGCGCGACCACTGACCGATCATATAAGTAACTGCTTACTTTAATCATCTAACCTAAGTAATTGTATGACATCGACTAACACTAGAATATAAGTGCTGCCCCTCCATAACAAAAACAACACTTTGTATTTTTTCACTGTCTTGTGCACGTTGAAATTTTCTTTCAACCCATGTAATGTAAGCCTTATTAAGGTTGCAGTTACTACTTTTGAGGATATTTGCAAATTTTTACTATTTTGGCAGTTTTCGTCTATCTGAAATTTTTCATGGAATCATTTTGTATCGATACGCAATTCTAATACAAGTTTTAATGAAAAGTATCCAAATGTGACTGTATACCAGTTCGCAAGCTAATGCAATTTGCGGTAGCACAGCTGATTAAAGCATAAAATAATAATACCGGTGGTAGCTATATATTTTCGATAAGTTTCTATTTCAATACTTAACCAAATTTAATTACGTTAAATATTAGAGGCTGGTTCAAATTAATTTCAGTGTAAATGAACCATAATTTGAGTTGGGTAATATCAGGAGTATAAATCATATTATTTGCCAACAAAATTTTCTAGAATTGACAAATATCATTGCTATTAAACTACTAACTAATTTGTAATCCAATTTCATTCCAAAATAGTGCTCTCTGCATATATAAAAAACGAGGCGGTTTTAGAAAGGCATAGAGAGTAGTTATGTATAAATCTTGCCCTAAACTATAATTTGTGATGTGAATCATACAAAAACCAGTGTTACAAACAGATGCTCTCGGTAGGTTTACAAAAACATGGTAGCTACTCAGATATCTCATCAAGAACTTAATATTTAAGCAATATACAGGGTGGTCGCGATGTAATGAGCCAAAATTCATGACTAGATTCCTGACGTGAAAATATTGCGATTTAGACAAACTCACCTTAGTCCAAAAGTTGATACTTACAGAGATACAGGGTGTTTAATGCAAAATATTACTTTAGTTTTTTCTTATTTATTTCATAATAAATGCTCATATCGAGATGAAATTTTGGTGTTAAGAGTTTTCTGGGGCGAGAGATTGAAATATATCCATGATTTGCTTGTAGCTCATAGAGAGCGCCACCTGCGCTAGGTCTAATGCGCTGAAAACGACAGAACCTTTTTATCTTTCAAAAATCTAATTCTCAGGTAGCAAATTCTGATTTTACAACATCTTTTACACAAAAAAGCTATACTTTTCGATAGTCCGTTCTCATAAAATTTGCCATTGAAAATTCCAATGTATTTGCATTCAATTACAAATCGGCAAAAAATTTCAAGTAGGCTTATGTTAAAATCCAATTTTGACATTTTCCACTTATCTAAGTGCTGTCAGTATATTACAGTATTATTCATGCCTTATTAAAAGTATTCTTTACTTTATGATCTAAATCGTAGTGCGAGATAACATGCCACGCCATAATTTATTTTCAAATGGAGAAATGTGCGATATGGTTTGCGTTTATGCGCAATCAGATTATGTTGGACGTCGAGCGTTTCGTCGGTATTCAGATTTGTATCCGAATAGAAGGCAACCAAATCGGAAACTATTTCAAGAACTTTTTAATAGACTTGGAGAAACTGGTAGTTTTCATCCTAAAAGAGACAACGCAGGGCGTTACAGTTCACCAAGAAGAAGAAATTTTAGTAAGAGTGGCAGGAAATCCAGAAGCTAGCAGCAGGCAGGTAGCTAGAGAAACCGGTGTTAGTAAAACAACAGTTCTCAAGATCTTTCACAAGGAAAATTTATATCCCTACCATTTTACACCCGTGCAAAATCTTTTAGCAGCAGAGTTACCAGCTAGATTACAATTTGCTCATTTTATGCGCAATCAGTAAAACCTTGACCAGGAATTTTTGGATAATGTACTACTCACTGATGAAGCGACCTTTACTCGTCAATTTTAGAAATAAGCACATATGGGATAATGAAAATCCTCACGTAGTCAGTGAGCGTCCCTTCCAACATGAATTTAAGAAAAATGTTTGGTGCGGAATTATAGGAAATCACCTTTTGGGTCCACATGAGCTTCTTCCAAATCTAAATGGTGATTTGTATTTAGATTTTCTGCAGCACCATTTAGTTGACTACCTCGATGATTTACCACTGAATACACGGCAAAATCTATTTTTCATGCAAGATGGAGATCCCCCTCATTATTCTGTCAGAGTACGGAACTATCTTGACCACATTTTTCCGGATCGTTGGATCGGTGGTGGGAGTCGAATATTATGGCCTCCTCATAGTCCTGATTTTAATCCTATGGATTTTTGTTTCTGGGGCTACATGAAATCAGTTGTCTATAGAGAAACTATAAACACCCGCGAAGAGCTATGGCAGAAATTTGTAAATGCCGCCGAATCATTTCGTAACAAGAATCTCTATTTTAAAATACGGCAGTATTTGAACAAACGCGTTAATAAATGTATTGAAGTTGGAGGTGGACATGTTGAATGGTAATTGTAATATTCGATATTCAATTGTTCATCACAACTTATAATTTGGAATAAACTCTTGTTCTTTTTGACATTCGTACCTTATTTTGATTACTCGAATTACCAAAGCTAAATATCTTGAGAACGGTGCAAGATAGCGACTATCAGAAAGAATAGCTTTTTTGTGTAAAAGAAGTTGTAAAATCAGAATTTGCTACCTGAGAATTAGATTTTTGAAAGATAAAAACGTTCTGTCGTTTTGAACGCATTCGACCTAGCGGAAGTGGCGCTCTCTATGAGCTACAAGCAAACCATGGATATATGTCAACCTCTCGCCCCCAGAAAACCCTTAACACCAAAATTTCATCTCGATATGAGCATTTATTATGAAATAAATAAGAAAAAACTAAAATAATATTTTGCATTAAACACCCTGTATCTCTATAAGTATCAACTTTTGGACTAAGGTGAGTTTGTCTAAATCGCAATATTTTCACGTCAGAAATCTATTCATGAATTTTGGCCCATTACATCACCATGTATACTGAGAAAACATGTTAACTATAACGAGATCATTTTTGTAAATGGTTATTATAACAAAACAACACCAATTCGTTGTAAGGTAGGCAACATAGATGCCCTTAGAAAGCAATTCGTTGTGTCAGTTTGACAATCAAATTTGAAGTAAAGTTACTATTTTTGAACACTGTAATTTGATATGAATGTTACTGCTGTGTCGATAGTTGGAAAAATGCTTAAGGTTTAATAAAAACAAACCTTTAATTACACAGCTCCATGGGGAAAAGAGTGCTATGTGCGAAAGTCTAGACCACCACTCCTATACATTCTCGAGATTGCTGAATCTGTTTGACGAAGTTAGCTCATTTCAAGGTCATTTAAAGGTCAACTTTTATTTTTCGACGGTAATGCAGTTTCCGTAAACGGATTCTAAAGATTTCACATTCAGATACGCGGTTGAGTCATTTATGGATATCGCGTTCAAGGTCATTTGGAGGTCAACACGTTATGATTATACAATATTTTGCCAGCGTTTTCTGAAAGACTGGAATTTCACGTCTGGATATACGATTGAATTATATTTAAGGTCATTTTCAAGGACATTTAAAAGTTCAATTCTCCTTTTGAACTTTTCATGTTGGTCAGTATAACGAGATATCGAGAAAATGACTTCTGTAAAAGTTGTTTAGCTGAGAGTAAAATCTGTCGACTTTGGATTTGACCTTGATGGTCAGATTCAAGGACATACAAAGGTCAACCCGTTTTTAAATGGTAATTTTTTTGTTATATTGTTAGTCAAGAAATTACATTTTCTACTTCCCAATGAACTTAGCGGCTTAGCGAAGAACAAGGATAGAGATTCCATCTAGACATCAAAGAGATGAAGAGATGATACCAAAGGAGATGGGATGTCATATGATGGTAGATTTCTGCTGAAACTTGAATTTAGAAACGAGGAAAAAAGATGTCAAATAAAAAAGAAAACCACTCCTCAGATTGTTTCGCAATAAATGTGTCCATTATAACAAAAAAAAAAATAGTGAAAAAAACACGCTTTCAGAGTGCAGAATCAGAAAATGTATTACCATTAAAAACAAGAATTGACCTTTGTATGTCCTTGAATATGACTATGAAAGTCAAATACATGATCAACAGATTTTGTTCTCGGTTGAACCAAACGGCTTTTACAAAGATCGATGTCTCGCCATACTGACGAATATCAACATGGAAAGTTCAAAAAAAGAAATAGACCTTTAAATGACCTTAACAAATAACTCAATTCCTCGATCTTTCAGAATACGCAAACAAAAAATTTCATTATTGCTACCTTATCATTTTTCATCATACGCCTTTGGTATTGAAACTATGTTCATTTTATAGCAAATCTGATTTTCAAACTTCTATGCCTGTTGACATTTTATTTATCTAAGGCTCAGTTTTTTAGATATTTTATATTTTCTTTGTGAATACCATGTATTATTTCCCTGAAAAGTGCGTTGTTGTGTAGAATTTCTTCTGATTTACCTCAAAAATTATTGACATTGACTAAGAAAATATAAGATATTTAAAAATTATTATATACAGGGGGCTCAATATTTAATAAGAATATTGATTTTAAAGTTGGAACTTATGTACAAACAATTAGTAACGTTGAAAATGTCACTCATTCGAGTTAATTACGATAATGGTATAAATTTAGTATTTTTTGCGTTACATTCCCAACTAACATTTAAGCCTAATAGACTACTTTCTAAGTAAAATGAAATATATGTCAGTTTATACAGTTCGAAATTACATATTGTTTACCTATTCTATGTTTTCAAATGCTAACATTCCAATAACGTGTAAGACGAAGTTATAATTTACTTAATTTCGCCTTGAAATATGTCTTCAATATCCAAGGATTTTTTAAATTATTACAATAAGTAAATATTTACATACTTATTACGAAATTGTAGAACTTATTTTGTCTTCAACTAGTAGTTAAAAATAAGATAATAACTAGTTATTTTGCCATATCAAATCCTTCAATTGGTTAAGTTCTATTTTTATTACAATATCAACCTATTTTCAACTTTGTTGATAATTTCTAAAGAATATTTAACCATTTCAATTAACCTAATAGAAATATTGTTCTATATTATGGTACAAATTTACTTGCTAATAATACTTCGACGTAAGTGTGTCTTATAAAGGTTTTTTAGGAGACAAGCTTCTTGTTACAGATCTTCATGTAATAGCGCGTAGAAATTGTTTTGTGTTTTGGCGATCTGCAGTGAAAACCAAGCCCTACACAATATTACAGAGTTGTAAAAAACGAATTTAAGCCGACACTGCATATTATGTAGTTATGGGTATGTTATGTGACAATATATCGATAAAGACTTCATATATAAGTATTCTTATGACTGTTATCGTGTCAGATGAAATCAGTAGTGCACGTGAATTGAAATTCGAATAGAATTCCGTTCGAAAATATTAATTTTGTTTTTGTTATTACGCATACATAATAGTATTGGCTTTAATTTGAATTTTCAATCACAAATAAATCCAAGAGTAGAATTTTATATACCTAGTAATAATTTAATTGGTAATAAATTACCTTAAAATACCTTAATTTGGAGGAAATTTCAACCACAAAGTTATTTTCCTGTGACGTCAACATTGGCATAGACAATCTGCCCTATAGGTTAAAACTTACAGACAAATTGACTTCAAAGTTGATTTTATTTGAGGAGCCATGTTGTAATAAACACTAAATGTTTTGTTCATTATTTCTAATTGATTACTCATTAAAATTATATTAATACAGATAATATTAGTTATACATTTATGACGAAAGATTATTAAACACATTTTATTACGAAGTACATTCAGTTTTTATTTTAGGTTATTTTTCAGTATAATAATATTATTAAAAAGCAAAAAAATGTATATTTATAAGGCGCTTTATTTTTATGAAAGTTTGGTCATGACATTATACGAAAATATTTCCTGTGTTGTACAATTTGATGAATGGAAACCAAAAATACAGACTTTATTATATTAAAATCTAAATATCTATAAATATACTAACTCCTACTGTACTTGTAGTTGAGTAGCCTGAATTATAGTCTTTCTTTTTCTTCCTATCCCTGTTCGCTATTAGAATGTATAAAATCAAACATATAATGTTGTCTCTCTCTAGCAAAAGTATGTCATATAAAGGACATAAGTAGGGTATATTTTGGTAATACTGTCTTTTATATTTAGAAATTTTAACATAAAATTGGTCCGTATTTCTTATAGGTCCAAGTATCTTATTGGAATAAAATTCTTGCCGACGAATTATTAACTTCCATATTACTTTAGTTTTTTCCCCACATAAGGAAAAAGACGAACGAATATAGGTAAACTTTCCTTATACAGAATTGGTCATGAAAAGTTTTTGACCAATTCAGAGGTCAAGTTAACGTAATTTTAACTTTAATTGTTTGTTGGGTTGGTTTTTGACAATTTGTTATCACTTTCGTAAAAAAAACACAATTGTAAAAAACAGAAATGACTACTATACACACACAACGAACGTAAAATTAGTGGATTCCAAATTTATTTTCTAATATTATTTGGAAGCGTTGGTTGGTAGTTTATTTAATTATGTTTTTGAAAATTAAACACTATGGTTTATTCCATTGTGGAAAAGGTAGATATCATTTCGCTGTATGAACAATAAATGTGCGAATAGAACAGCTCAGCTATTTAATGGACAACATCGAGATCAACATGTCAGGAGGAAGTATGTTTTAGAGTTAGTAAAAAAATTTCAAGACAGGGAACGTAGCCAATAAAAAACGAGAAATTGAAAAACCTATAGTTAATGAAGCTAATAAAGTTGTAGTTTTGGGACAAGTTCATATTGATCCTACATTAAGTACGAGGTAGCTGGCATCTGTATCTGGGAACAATCGAACTAGCATACAAACCATTTTGAAGAAGAATAAGTTCTTGAAGATGATTATGACCGCCGTTTGCAATTTTGCAAAATAATGAGTGAGCGAGCAGGGAACGATCAACAGTTCCTTTTTAACATCTGTTTTTCTGATGAATGCAGTTTTTTTCTTGAACAGGACGGTAAATCGTGGATCCGTTTTTTCTACCTGGTAATTTGACTGGCCAAATGTATTTGCAAAAACTGGAAAACGCTATTGACCCTGCCTTGACTGATATTATTGAAAATGTTCCAGAGCAGATCATTTGATTTTTCAACAGGGCGGTGCTCCTCCGTATTATGTGTTAATCGTCCGTCAGTATTTGGACCAACGTTTTCCACGGAATTGGATTAGGAAAAGAGGCAGCATTGCCTCCACGATCACTGGATTTATCACTCTTTGATTTTTTTTTTGAGGATACCTAAAAAGTAAAATCTATGAAACACAGCCAGCGTCGCTGCAAGATTTGCTTCAAAAAATCGTCGACGAATGCCGTCGAATCACTCGGGAAATACTTTAGAATATGCACGAACGTTTCGAACAAAATCTTTATTCTTGTAGGTATGGAAACGGGCGTTCATCAGTTTGAACATTTAATCAACTAAGTAGTAAGTAAAAAACTAAACATAATTTAAATTTTAAAATGTAATTTTTTTTCAACGTATTGGGCGGAATTATAAAATTTAAAGTCTGTTGTAAAGAGAATTGTAAGAGCTTTCAAAATAAATATTCCTCAATTCCCAATGCCATTTAAATATTTTGGGGTGATGCTTCTACAATCTTGACGCAGTTCCTGAAAATGGTTCTGTTTCGTTTTCATTTGACCGCCCTGTATCGTATTAATATATGTATATTAAAAATGCACTGTTTTGCAATGATTAAAGCAAAGAGATTAATATTGCATATATTTTAATGTAAGTTGTGTATAATAAATTATAATTTATTTATATTTATAAGGAATTTTGATGTAATATTCAACCCATTTTTGCCACAGTGCTGCTCACCTTCACATTAAAAGGAAAACCCCACCTGAATATTCACCCTGTATAAATTGGCGCATATCTGCATAGATACGGATTAAACCGAATCACATTTTACTGTTTATACTACCGTAAGCTATTTAACCCTACAGTCTTTTCATTTTTGGTAGGACGAGACCAAAGAAGAGGATGGAGTAAAAAGCTTGCTCGTTCAAGTGCAAAGGCCTTTTATAGTTCAAACTCCATATTGTGTTGATTGAAGATGCCGCGGTTTTTTAAATTGTCTGGTTTACGTTAAAGGGCTCAGAACAATTACCTTCTACTTGCCGTCTTATTTTCTACGAGAAGATCGTTTTTACTGTAATTATTTAATGCGAATGAGCGTTAAGAGCAGCCCTCTAATTCAATGTTTTTGGACAGCAAGAAACTAAAATAGTGGGAAAGCCCGACTAACATTTTAATACAAGTAAAAAACGGTAAGGTTTTGGTTTCATTGTATAACGCTGTATATTTCGTTGTGTCAAAGAGTGGCTGTTTAATTGTTTTTTAATGCTTAAATGTAGAAAGTTTGTCAATGATATCAAACAATTTTATTAATTTTTAACATACAGGGTGAACCTTAAATAAATGCAAATATTTTAACCAGCAGTACAATTCACTGTGTAGAACATATAATTAACAGGTATTTTTACAAAAAAATAAGGAATGAGTAAGTCTAATTTAAAATAAATTTCTTGATTTTTCAATAGAAAACTTGTTGCGAATCACTGATCCGACTTCAATATTAAGATTTTTAAGGGTCATGATAGATGTGCATTCCACAGCTACAATTTTTAGACATGTCAAAAAATGATTAAACATTGTTTACTTATAAAAATATTAATGCCCACCTCCTCCCCTTTGCATTCCTATACCTCACCAATAAAGTACGTCCATGTATCTAAATACATGAAACTGAAAATATAAACCAGATTCTCTACTTACAGTTATCCAGAATTTAGTCATTAGTTATCCATTTTTATTACACTCCAACTGATTTATCACTGCTTAACAAATATGCTTTCGGCATGTCAACCTTTTCACTGTTACTCCAAAACACCAAATTATTAATTAAATACACAAGACCCTTAAGAAAAGAACACTGTCCGTGAAAATAATAAAACGATTTAAATATGTTTTATACGTTAGTGCTGCAACTCTTAAAACAAATGCGTCAAACAGTGCATTACTTAAAGAAACCATTAGCTTAATTCGGTTTCTAAGATGCAAAAGTATCTCATATTAACTTTCAATTTACGTGTATTGAAATTATCGTATCCCTTTTAAAAAATATTACATGTTTTGTTTCCACTTATAACTTGCCTTTAGCATAGTTTATTCCTTTGCCCTGAACCAGTGCACCACCACACCACAGTGATCTCTTCGTCGACCTCGCTGACTATCAATCCTAGATGCTTGCATCAAAACTGTGCCGTTATGTCTCTTAACCATACATTTCAAACAACATATTTATCTTTGTGACAGTACAAATAGTAATAGTTTACAATAGATATTAACACTAGTTGTAACTACGTTAAATGTAAATGTACTGTAACTAATAATGGAGCTAAAAATATTTATTTTCACACAAATATATGTATATCTAGAAATATTTGCAAAAACTAAAGAATATATAGCTATTAATGTTTCAAAAATAAGATGTCAACACAATTTTTAATGGGATTGCAATACATTTTTAGATAATAGATGGATAATTCACATTTAGTGACATTTAGATTGACGAATTCTGCTCTGCTCCTGATAAGGCCTTCTTAACCATTTAGAAATAAACATGTAACTCGCACAGTGTATTTATTATTGAATTATAATAATAAAATCTACTGTATTTCTAATAATTTGTTAGTAAGAGACATTCTGCATAGTACATTGACTCATTTAAACCTGTATTTTTGTACATTTTTAACAAGCAGAGGCAACTTCTTTCCCTGACATTAAAAGTAAAAAAGTTTTCTCTTTTTTGCCATCTTTATGATTACAAAAATAATATTAATACATTTTCAAATTGACTTCTGCTACCCTATTCAGATTAAACAAAATGAGATTATTTGAAATGATTGATAACCTCTAGTATACAGTATGCGCCAAAAGTATGGAATAAATTCAATAAAAACGAAACAATTATTTTTTGGGAAAGATCCTCGAAAAGGTCGATTTTTAATTTAAAAAATACATATTTTAGCGTAAAATGTGATTTTCAAATTTCATTTGTTTTCGAGTAATAACGTCATCGATTTTTTTTTAAATGGCAACACCATATTTTTTTCCTTGATTCTGAAAGATCGTTTAATTCTCTATCAGAAAGTACTAAAATTTTGCCCTCTTACATAGGAAAGTTTTCGAGTAAATGACGATTGAATGTTAGAAAACGTAAATCAATTAGAATAAAGCAAAAACGTTATCAAGTTTAGTTTTTCGAATTCCATAGTTCTTTTATGGATCACGTAGGTGAAAATCTTTGCAAAGTGTCATTGTCACACCGACTTTCTAATAAGTATTGTAAGCGCCATAGAAATTTTTATTCAATTTAAAGTATTATGGCACATTTAACTGTTAATCAAAGAATTGAAATTTTAATTCTTATCGGATGCGGGAATATGACTAGAACTCAGCAGGAAGTTTGCGATTTATTTAATAACAAATATCCAGATCTCCCTATCAGCCAATCAACAGTAGTCAGTAAGGTTAGAGCCTAAATTTAGAGAAACTGGCAATGTTGTAAATATTCCAAAACCTGGACGTCCAAGCATTAATGAAAATCAAAAATAGAACATTTTGATAAGTATGGTGGATAATCCTAATAATTCTTCACGATTGGTTGCATTAAACAATGACACTAGTCAGAGCACAGTGCTACGTATCTTGAGGAAGGAAAAATATCATCCCTACAAAATTCAACTTGTGCAGGAACTCAATGAAGATGATCCCGATCTAATTGATTTAAGTCAAGGAAATAGAAATTTGCAGCGGCAAATACTTTTTTCAGATGAGGATACATTTTGTCTGAATGGTACAGTAAACCGTCAAACTTGCAGATATTGGAGTCGGGAAAATCCTCATTCGATGGCAGTGGCACATACCCAACACCCTCAGAAATTAAATTTGTGGGCTGGAATAGTTGACGACAGAATAGTAGGGCCTTTCTTCTTTGAAGGAACCCTTACAGGACAAAGATATTTAGAGTTTCTAGAAAATGACCTTGTTCCAGCCCTTGCAGTAATTTTTCTTAACGATAATGACCCTGACATTCCTGACGATACCATATGGTTTCAGAAAGACGGTGCACCTCCGCACTATGCGCGCCCTGTACGAGATTTTTTGGACAACTGTTTTCCTGGGAGATGGATCGGTAGACGCGGACCGATAGAATGGCCAGCAAGATCGCCAGATCTTACACCTCCTGACTATTTTTTATGGGGATACTTGAAGTCAAAAGTGTACATTAATAAACCACGTAATTTAGAAGAACTTCGCATTCGGGACGAAATACGCAGAGATACCCCAGAAATCATTCATAATGTGCAAGAAGAATTTCTTCACAGACTTGCGCATTGCCAAGAAGTTGGTGGATGGCAATTCGAACATTTAATTTAATCAATTGTATTTTATTTTACATACCTCAGAATTGTTACTTTTTTTATGGATAAAATTTACGTTTTCTAACATTCAATCGTCATTTACTCGAAAACTTTCCTATGTAAGAGGGCAAAATTTTAGTACTGTCTGATAGAGAATTAAACGATCTTTCAGAATCAAGGAAAAACATATGGTGTTGCCATTTTACGCCAATCGGATTTTACGCTAAAATATGTATTTTTTAAATTAAAACCGAAACCTGTTCGAGGATTATTCACAAAAATTAATTATTTCGTTTTTATTGAATTTATTCCATACTTTTGGCGCATAGTGTATACATTTTTTACATATGGATATTATGTGAAATAATATTAGTTATTGAAAGGGTTTCTCTACGCATATTTTTCATTTGTAGTTATAAAGGTAAGCATATATAAAATATAAAAAAATAACATATGATAATATAATCATTACATAACTTTACGATGGTCGCAAATTGCTAAAGTAAAGCGCAATTATTATTAATAATGAAGTTACCATTTCCAGGCAAAAACTAATGAATAATATTAAGGAATGTTTTCAGTAAGAGCACCTCAAAACTTGTATATATTTTCTTAAATTGTGTGAGCAACTTTTGTCGCATGCGAAACAATATGTTACAACGATTTTACAGCTTCGTCTCTTACGTATCAATAGGGGTGTAATAGGCCAGTCCTTTTAGGTGTCCAAAGGAAGAAATGGAAAGGATTAAGGTCAGGACCACCTCGGCCCAACCATCGGTCTGGAAATGTATGGGGGAGCACTATCATGCATTATCCACATGCCATTTTTAATATTTAATAAGTATATTAAGTTTTCAATAAAAGTTTTAGTTGCTCTTGTAAGTATTTTTCTTCCGTTATTCAAAATGTCAAATTAGACAACACTCAAAATTATATATATTGTAAAACTTTCAAGATAAAATAGTCAAATTTGAAATTGAGAATCACAATTAGATCGCAAATCTAATCTTCTGAAAATACATCCTCATAATTGGTCAGAGGCGTGCCAAAGTGAGGAGTCAGTGGGTAAATATTGCTCTTGTATTTCAAGATTTCCGTCGTCAGATCAAAAAATCAAAAATTCTGGTCTATTTTACATGAAAAAGGTACACCTATTTCAATTCGATAAACTGCTTTGTTTTCGAGTAATCTTAATGTAAACATTTTGTGACATACCACAAAAGTTTAAGATGGAAACTATCTGAGATCTGAGAAAATACTATCGACTTATTAAAGGCGTTATTCAAGCGTTTTACCAAATTAAAATACTTTTAAAATGCATATCAGCAATGCAATTATTTGCAAATTTTTGAATATTAATATAGTCTATTAATACTTCAAAAATTTTTAAAAACATTAGTAATATGTGTCAAATTAACTGACGGGTAACTTTTCTAAGACTACTAGAGACAATTTGACCACTTGCATATCATATTTCACATTTTTGTGGTGTCACAAAATTTTTGAATTAATATTATTCGTAAACGGAATAATTTATTGACGTAAAACAAGAGTACCTTTTTGTTGTAAAATTGTTCAACATTTTGAATTTTTTGATATAATGGCAAAAACCTCCACACACGAAAAAGTTACAGCAATATTTATACAATAACTATGACTAATCAGTTTTAAATTTGATTACTTTGGAGAAAATCAAATGTTGTGGTCCCCCATTTAAAGCGCAATAGCTCCGTTAGGGGGTCTACGGACTTATGATTATATAACTTTTTTTTCTTATTTTTGATCGTAGAATCCACAGTTCATTTTTGGCAGATTAATTTTGGGACACGCTGTATACGTAGAGGCTAGATAGGAAAACAATGTAAGTATATGAAGTACTGACATTATTTAGATTCCCCAGTATGTTCTATCGTATGACCACTAGTTTTTAAACACCCTGTATATATTTTGTCAGAAATATAATTATTTTTCTTGTCTGTAGTAAATTTTGAACCTGGATTGGCCACATGTGTAAGTTTGATTACCTACATTATAAGCTCGTGGGTTTTAGAAACTGTTGACTGTACTTGAAGGTATAACTAGGGCCATTTGCCCCCATTATTCAAAAAAGTGCTAAAATCCAATCAAGCAACATCATTTGAATGCTACAAATCCGATAATAGCCAAATCTGATGGAGCAATCGCATTTCTATCACAGCAAAAACACTGGAAAACTAAAATTTATTTATTTAAACTCAATTTTCTCTAAGGGCGGGCATTACAAGGAACTGCGAAGCAGTAAAATTGAAGTGGAACTAAGATAATAAAATAGGATATTTGCGAACCTAATTTATTTGCCTTTTATATTGCACACGATAATAAACTGCTTTGCATAGCGTCGCATAAAAAACTGTAGATATATAAATGTCTTTCCAGAACTACATACGTTGGAAATGTGAGGATCGTGACTAAACTATATGATGAATCCTAGTCGAATTTGACACCTGCGGCCGTACTCACCAGATCAATCTCTTACACTCTATCAGAAACGGAATGGGGCCTCTAAAATCCAACTACTACTTCACTGGAAACAAAGGAATCATCTCGGAAGTTTTGTCATCAAAACTGAAGGAAAATAACACTTTTGGAATACCAATGCGGTCGCGTTATAAATAATTCTCACATTCATTACTCTGTCATTCTTTTCTTTACAGTATTAACTCCAAACTCGAAATTCATTGCTGGTTTTTACTGTTCGATTTTAAAGGAAATATTGTCACTGTTAAATACATTAGGGTAAGATTCGTAAATCTTGTTAGGGAATTTTATACAGTGCCTTCAATAATGTCCATTACCTTCATGATCAGAATGCTTTTGGCGTCAATAAAATGTAATGTTTATGTTATTTAAAGTTAAAAAAGAGTATACTGTTATATGGAAACTATCTGTTTTATTTTAAAAATAAATATAAAGAGATAGAAACAGAAGCATTTTTTTTAAACCATAAGTTATCTTCAAAGATTTCTCCACTCTGAGAAATGCAATGGTTTATTTACTCTCTTTAACATTTTTGAAGTCTCAATGATCTCCCGCCATATCTGCACCTTATCATTTACCTAAAAAAATTATATGTACCAGTCAAGGCCAAGAGATGCTGAAGATTTCAAGAATAGAATAACTATACTTTTATTTATACTGTAGTACTTAATATATAGCATAATTATTTTCAATTATTATTAAATTTTCTGTTTTTCTAGAAGTATTAAATTCCCTTAGAAGCATAGAAAAAGATTGGATCTTTGGTGTATCAATGGCTCTTCTTTAGAGAAAATATACCTGAATCTTCTCTCTCTCACTATAATTTAGATATCGTGCAGGTCTATCGATTGCCCTGCATGTCACACAGAAACTAAATCTTATCTGCATATTGCACCTTCCTTGAGTTGGTAGGGGTAGGTTGTTGCCAGATATTTCTCCATCTCCTTTATATCTGCGGTTAGTCTTGATGATGCAGTTTTTCCTCCAACTACTCTAGCTGATCAATGGTCTGTGCTCGGTGTACTAAGGTGTTGACGATACCTTGTCTTTGATCCATATGGTGATGAGACTCAGCATTCAAATATCTGTCAGTATGAGCAGCCTTTCCGAACACATTGTGGTATAAAGTGCCATATGACTTTTATTTCCCAAGACTCTAGAGTGAAAGGGAAACTAAGTGAAGCTAAAATATCTTTGTTGTAATAACCATGAGATCATATGATGAATGTATTGGCAAGAAACCTAAACCAAAGTAAAACGTACGATCATTTCTTACTGTTGATGATGTACTTTTTCTTCCAACTGCTCTAGTTGATCAATGGTCTGTGCCTGGTGTATTAAGGTGTTGACGACACCTTGTCTCTTATCCACATGGCGATGAAACTTAGCAAATACCTGTCAGTATGAACGGCCTTTCTGAATACACTGTGTTCTAAAGTACCATATGGCTTTCTTTTCCGAAGACTCTAGAATGGAAGTGAAACTTAGTGAAGCTAATATATCTATGTTGTAATATCCATGAGATCATATGGTGACTGTATTGGCAAGAAACCTGAACTAAACTAAAACGTACGATCATTTCTTACTATTGATGATGTATTTTTTCCTCCAACTGCTCTAGCTAATCAATGGTCTGTGCTTGGTATATTAAGGTGTTGACACCACCTTGTTTCTCATCCAGATGGTTATGAAACTTAGCAAATACCTGTCAGTATGAACGGCATTTCTGAATACACTGTCTTCTAAAGTACCATATGGTGTTCTTTTCCCGAGACTCTAGAGTGGAAGGGAAACTTAGTGGAGCTAATATATCTATGTTGTAATGTCCATGAGATATGATAACTATGGTGGCAAGAAACCTAAACCAAACTAAAACGTACGATCATTTCTTACTATTGATGATGTAGATTTTCCTCCAACTGCTCTGGCTGATCAATGGTCTGTGCTTGATGTATTAAGGTGTTGACGACACCTTGTCACTCATCCACATGGTAATGAGACTTAGCAAATACCTGTCAGTATGAACGGCCTTTCTGAATATACTGTGTTCTAAAGTACCGTATGGCTTTCTTTTCCCAAGACTCTAGAGTGGATGGGAAACTTAGTGAATCTAATATATCTATGTTGTAATGTCCATGAGATCATATGATGACTATGGTGGCAAGAAACCTAGACCAAACTAAAACGTACGACTATTTATTACTATTGATGATGTAGTTTCTCCTTCAACTACTCTAGCTGATCAATGGTCTGTGTCTGGTGTATTAAAGTGTTGACATCTTGTTTCTCATCTAGATAGTGATGAGACTTAGGAAACACCTGTCAGTATGAACGGCCTCTCTGAATACACCGTATTCTAAAGTACCATATGGTTTTCTTTTCCTAATACTCTAAAGTGGAAGGAAAACTTAGTGAAGCTAATATACCTGTGTTGTAGTATCAATGAGATCATATGATGAATATATTGACAAGAAACCTAAACGAAACTAAAACGTACGAAATTATAAGGTTTTCTCTTTCATTTTCATTTCTTACAGATGACGAAGTTGATCAGCATATTTAAACACAAAAAGCACAAACCAGTTATGGTTCGCCATATCTAAATATTTCCTGATATCAAAATATAAATCAAATTATGAAGTACAATGGGCATCGCTTTTAATGTAAACAAAATTCAAGCGTACACAATTCAAACAGTTTATTAATAAAGTTCGATATGAGGTAGTTTATTTTTAATTTGCTTTTTATTTGGATTCACGAGAAATTTATCAGAATTTTTATGTAGAAAGAAACTTTGGGGGCAGATTATAAACTGGAAAAGGTCGATTTATTCGTAATATGTATCGGTTAATCAAAGAACGACTTTGTCGTAAAATGAAAATAAAAATTGAGAAATATATTCCTAGTTTCTGTATATGTCGAATTTTATAGCTGTACATTTTTATTCGATCGCAAACAAGTTTATATCTGATGTAAAATGTATTTTACGATATTTTATATGGTATTCGAAATCTTGTCAAATTGTTGAATATTGCGGTTTTATTTCAAATATTATTCCCATTAACATTCATATTGACGAAGGACATTATTTATAAACCACGGGTAATATGCAGGGTGATCATATGAACACTATAATATATTAAAATACAAAGAAAGTAGCCACTTCGGCAATACTTATAGTTATAGTCTTTCCAAAGCCAGTATGGTCCATGGGCGTACATCTATACATTTAAAAGGGGTTACATATTTGGAGTATTTTTTATTATTATCTGTAATTTTATGAATAGATCTTGTCGTATATATGTATTATTTTTTATATACGTCATGGTGGTGAAAGTAATAAATAACAGGTTATTATAAAAACTACAAATGAACCTAGTCAACAACACCCTGTATATGTTACCGAAGTTTGCCAATTAACGTTGTAAAGATTATACCATATGCTAAAAATATTTCTGCCATTTATAAATAATTAAGTTAACTTTACAAAAGAGAAAAAAATTTATAAACGATTTTCTACGTAAATCATTTGTGCGTGGGTAAGTATGCTCCACTTGGTTTCTTCCGAGAAATGAAAAATATATCAGTCAACAAAAAATTACATCGATATCTCCCTAAGCAAACATTGTTAGGAGAATATACAGATATCTTTCGAGGCCTGATTTGTCACTTCAAATTAGAATGTTGTATTTTGCCAATCACCTTGGCAGACACTTATTTGTTCTACAATTTTAATTTTTAAAGAAAGAATAATAAAAAGATTAAATCAACTTAAATACTATCTTTATACTAATGATATTATAGCTAATATAGTACTACCGTGTACTATATTAGCTATATTAGCTACTTGATCTATACACGTTGGAAATAGCCATTACTGCTACCACTCAGATCACTATAGTTATTAGCTATGTTCGCTATACGAGGTATAAAGTTGAAATTATGAGCGCACACAGATACTTAAGTTAGGTATCGTACTAACGTACAGAAGATTATGTCAGCTACATTTGCTATGTGTATTATACACATTGAAGTTAGTCAATATTGCGCCCACAGATAATAATATTAGCTATGTCCGCTATGTGAGCTATACAGGCTGAAACAAGTAATGTTATGCCTACGTATGTGTAATGTATTTGATATACTTTCTGCATGTATTAATATTAGTCACTACTGCTTAGACCACACGTACGTTAGATATGTTCGAAATTTTAGGTGTACATATTGACAATTGCCACTATGCTATAAATTATTTATTAGCTATGTATAAATAACTCATAGGGTTACATTGGCTATGTTCGCTACGTTAAACAAGTTAAAGCAACCAATATTTCGGTATGCAGAGCACTATATCTATGTTCGCTGCATGGGTTATAAACATTGCACCTATATTCACAGCATGAACATACACGGAAAACAGTCAATATTATGGCCACATTTGTTATGCAGGCTATATGTAATAATAAAAGTCCCCAATGCTTATATTCAGACCATATATAGTGCTATGTTCGCTCTGTTTGCGACGTATATATATATATATATATATTGAAAATAGTTGTTACACTATAAAGCACTATACTATGTATAAATAAATAATAATCAGCATTGGTTATACTTCACACATAACGCTACATTAGCTGTGTTCGCTACATTCGTTAAACGAGTTCAAACAGCCAATAGTATGACCATACTGAGCACTATATTAGCTATGATCGTTACATGGGTTATACACGTTGCAAATAGCTATAATTTTACACAAAGAATTATGTTAGCTATGTTCATTACATGAATATATATGTTGAAAACAGTCAATATTACGTTCACACAAAGCTGTAGGTGTATTGTATTTGTTATGCAGGCTATATGCATTTATAATAGTGACCACTGCTTATATTCAGATCATACATAGCGCTATGCTAGCTATGTTCGCCACGTAGCTATACGTAACAGCTACAATAGCTGTTCTAGCTTTGTCTGCTAAGCTAACTATTAACTATCAGGAACTAATAACCTTCACTGATTATACCTCACATATAGCATTAGCTATGTTCGTTACAAGAATATCCATGTTGAAAACAGCCAATATGACACCAGCTTAGGCCAGATCCATTTTATTTGTTATGCAAGCTATTTGTATTAATATTATCCCTCTTTACTCATGCAAGGACTATACATGTTAGCTGTGTGTAGCTATATGCCAGCTGTATTCGCTATACATATTGAAAATAACCATTGCAACACAAATAACTATGCTAGCTGTGCTTACTATGTGTAATAATAAATAACCATCGGTTATAATTCACTTAATATAGTCCTCCATTAACTATATTTGCTACGTTCGCGATGCATGCTAAAAATATATTCTATTACGTTCACACAGGGCACTGCGCTGTGTTCGTTTTTGTAATTAACATTTATTAGAAATTAAAATAAAAGAACGATACATTTAAATTTGTTTCAAACAACAATTTTTATCGCAAACGCAACAATAATCGTGAAAACCGGCAGGTTTATATTTGAATATATTTATCGACCAGGGATTCTCCAGAGTTGCATGATATATATTAATTCAGCCATAAATATATTTAAAACAAACAAATAAAACTAATTTGCGTTATCGATTTAAATATTCGGTGCTTGTATTAAAGGAAGTTTATTTTAACTGGGAGCGATTATTTTAAACGTAATTTATATATAAATTAATGTAGTTTTGACTAAAAAATATGTATGCAAGGGATCTACGTGCCTATCCCTGACACGCAGGTCAATGTTGCTTAAGTTCATCGATTATTTTAAATAAAATTGTATTATTGACCAAACTCCAGGTATAAAAATGAAACTGGAAAATTGTTTAAATATACAGCCATTATACCATTGGCGTACTTAACTCGAATGAGTGGCATTTTTACCGTTACTAATTTTTTGTACATAAGTTTCAACTTTAAAATCAAGATTCTTATTAAGTATTGCGCGGAATTATAAAATCTAGAGTCTGTTGTAAATAGAATTGTAAGAGCTTTCAATATGAATATTACTCAACCCCCAATGCCATTTAAATATTTTGGGGTGATGCTTACCCTTGCTTGCAGGTGAAAGTGGCGGAGACAAAATTACCAGCAAAGAATGTTTTGTTAATGTGTTATGTTGTTAGTTGTTGTTTTCTATCAAAATTATATGAATTCTCTTGGAGAATACAACGGTTTATTTTTTTCTCAAAAACGGTGCACTGCAGTCCAAAAACTCAAAAGGGTTCTTAATTTTCAAATTGAATGAGGAATTCAAAAGTAATTTTTATCTGGGAGAAAACTATTGGCGTACCATTGTTTTCTTTAAAAATATTAAAGTCAGTGCTCGTGCGTACGCCACTGTTAAAGTTGGAAATTATGTTTATATCGCAAAATATGCACCATTATTAATGTTACCACACCCAAATTTCATGAAAATATCTAAAGCGGTTTCGAAAATATTAATTATTTTCTTTCTTTTTTTTTTTTGGACCATAGTTTATAAAGCAAACTATCACTAATTTTCGATGTAGAATCACCGCCTTAAATATTCGCATTTCATTAAGAAACACCCTGTTTATGTTTAATTTTAACGTTAAAAACGGGAAAATTCCCTGCACAATATAATGATATATTTCCCAAATACGTGCCTGACGCACGTCTATGCTGCACTTTTATACTTTTCCGATTTTATGCAGTGTTCCTGGACAAAATAATATGTGGGTCGGATGAAATTTTATCTCTTCGAATGCTGTGTTTTCATAAATATTTTCGCATCACAGTATCTGAACATTGACCCATTTTAGAGGTAGTGCATGATTTATATATGCCCCAAACAGATCTGATTAGAATCCGCCGGTAAATTTTAAAAATATAGCGCCAGTATCGAACCCAATTAATATTTGCATTTTTTAACAGAAGTTCGTAAATACTAATGTAAACTATATTACTTGCATTAGAAACTGAAGAGAAAAACGAAGATGAAGTAGGACAATAAAATTTTATTGGAACAAATATTTTTACTTTTATTTTTGTTTTTTTCCCTCAAAAACATTCACATCCACAATGTGCTTCAATGCGATGGAACAAAATACATACTTTTTCCAAGTAGAAATAAAAAAAAAACGCTGAAACAGGTTAATCAGTATACAAGGTGATTTAGAACTTATCTAAAAATATTTGGGAATAGATGTATCATGACAAATCAATATAGTAAAACAATTTTTTGTAAAATCTTTATAGCTTCCGACTAAAAAATTATTGAAGCTGTAGAATTTTTAACCTTTACATCGCTGGGCTTCTTCTTCTAGTCTCTAGCCAGGCAATTCCGAATATTAAAATCTGATTACCGTTTTGGTGATGTGAGTATTTACATTAGTTTTTTAAATGTCAAAAATGGCAACTCGAAGTTTATGGATATGGTTTTTATTCATGGTGTGTGAAACTGCTTTAGCAGAACGATTTTCCCGTAAACATGTGCCAAATGCAGCTGCTTTTACCGCGGTGTGCAGTAAGTGCAAGTATAGAGTGCTACGCGCGGGAAATTTGGCACCAAATCGTGGAAGATATGGAGATCCAGGGAGTCCATGGCGTATTGCAGCAGTGTGGAGTATCATACACGAGCTTCAATTACATCCGTACCATGTAAAGCATGTCCAAGCATTAATATCAAGGGATTGGACGAGGAGCACCGGTACCATGGCCACCACGATCTCCTTACTTTAAATTATTTGGACTTCTCTTTTTGGGGATATTTAAAAAAATTAATGGTAAAAAACTTTTTAAAAACAAGCTTTTATTAATTTTTCTCTATTTGTTAAAATATGATACATGAGTAACGCGATATGTTTCTAATTTATGCCCTAAAAAGAAGAAAATAAACTTTAAATTAAATCAATCCAATCAATTTAGTACATGTATTACAAAATTTATTAAATGATATAAAAGCTTGTCGCGAGATTTCTGTGTACTAACTAGTCTTACTTGACATACTTGGCATAAGTAATTCTATGAATGAAAATGTTTCCTTTAAAATATGCACTCTCGCGCTTTTATATTATTTAATAAATTGTGTAATACATGCAGTAAATTGATTGGTTTGATTTAATTTAAAGTTTCTTCTTTTTAGGGCACTTTTTTTTGCCATTAATTTATTTTTTATTTTTTAGTTATGATTTGCAATGTTTCTAAGTCTGTGCGAGAGCATAGGTGTTGGCTTTTACGCCAGTGACGGTGGGTCTTTACAGACCTTTATTTACCCCCTATGTAATTAAGAACGCAAGAAGGGTTCAAGAGACACCCGAGCAGGACATATGAATACATTAGATTGGCCAGCCAACTCTCCTGACATGAATCCTATTGAAAACATATGGGATTTCGTTGCTAGAGCCATTCATAATGATATTCCTCCACCTCAGACTGCAGATGAGTTAGTCGTGGCGGCAAAAGAGGAATGGAACAATATTCCGCAAGAGATCGTAATCGCTTGATTATCTCAATACACAGACGTGTCAATATGCTATTGCAACGTGGTAGAGGTCATGCCGACTATTAGTCAAGTAGAGAACTTGCTTTGTTACTTCTTTTTGATTTAATAAAATTTGTCAAAAATGTTACACATTTGCTGGTTTTTAATTTTCTAAATACTCAGTTGATCGAATATATTTTTTCACAGAAAAAAAAGATTCAGAATACAATATATGTATTTGGTTTTTCTGACAAAAAGATTTCTTTAACAAGAATGAGGGGGGGTCTTTTGACGTTGTGTGTAGTAAAATAAACATTATTTTCATCTTTTGAAAATCACCTAAATTTTAAGTTATAAATTTAGAAATATCTAATCGAGATATAATATTGGAATCACATCCTAATTTTCTTTTTAAATTCAACAATTTCTCATTGCCACGACTTACCCAACGTCGTCCTCTTACTGGTAGTAAAAACAGTAGAGTAAAGATTATCTACCTCAGCTGACTGTATACAGTAGGGTGTTTGACCAGCTGAATGCAGACGGGGTGGGTTGAATTTATTAATAGAAGTAATATTGTATTACTTAATTAATTAAGATCGTTAAGGGCGCCCGACAAATTTTTCCACCACCAAATCACCCTCTACTAATATCAGTACTTGATCGAGAAAACTTGTCAAACAAGATCAATTAACACGGTCACCAATAATAACTATCATTTATTATACGGTACTCTATTATAAAAAAAAATTAGACTATAAGAAGATTTATAATTATTGTTAAGAATCGCAACTTATATGTGCCGCTCACACTAGTAAACCCACGCTATCATTGGTCACAGCAGACCGAACTACAGTTAATAGCAGTAATTCGCAAAATAAACGGAATGATAAAAAAAATTAAGTGCGTAAGGCAAAATACGATTAGGCGAATTCAGAAGAATGTCAAGCGTCGCGTGAGCTCAGGCGAATCGGCTTCATATAAACCTAAATTAGGTAAGCAAACTTTTATGAAACTAGCCGATTAAACTAAATAGTCACAACACCTTAATTATTTGTCAATCCCAAACGTGCAGATATATAATAATAATAATAATATCTCTACCCCTCATTCTAATCACAGGGATCAGCCCAGAAGTCGGAGACTTGTGCGGGAGAGGGGGCGGCATATTATTATTAAACAAGCCGCATTTGCGCCCAGGAACGACTTACGTTGGTAGGCCCTAACCACTATTCACTGCAGGAATGAGGAAAACCTAGAAAACCTCATTAATTAGGGGGGTAGTCAAATATCAACCGGTATCAATCTCTCACATTGACCCAAGCCAACATTCTTCCACCCTACCATACCCGCAGAGAGGGCGCCAAACCTCTCCACGAATATAGCTTATATACGGTCTACCGGCAGCTGGGCTCGAACCAACACCGATCTAGTCACCTCAATTCAAGTACTGACGCCTTAAACCGCGCGACCACCGACCGACCATATGTAAAACTATAAGCCACTAAATTAGCTTAAATGCAATGGAACATTTACCAGTATGGCGGTTAGATGGTGTAGGTAGTTAACAAAATATATACTTATATGTATAAAAAAATATGAGTGTACAAGCGTAAACAACAACAATGAATATCGGCATATAACTTTAAGTAAATTAATCAAAGTGTTAATAATACAACACCCACTTTCAAAATTCAGAAATAAACTTAATAATAAGTGGAACAATTACTACTAATTTTTACTTATAGAAAAGCTATACTAAAAATATTTTGTTCTGAGCGTATAGCAGAACAAGAACTAGGCATACGCGTAATAATCAAGTGCAAAAGTAATGCTTAAAAGAAATACAAGCAATACCATAAACTTGCGTGCGTCCAAGTGGATCTGAATGGTATAACAACTGCAGCGTGGCTAGCAGCAACTCCAACAGCAACAAGAGATGGCAAGCAATGGCTCAGCACGAAAGTGGTGAGCTACAGCTCCAGGGAAACACCCAAAACTTCTTAACTCCACGGACTGCCCAATATAAGAACCCTAAATAAAATTAAGTAATATAACTATCCGCTAAATGACTTCTTTGGAACAAATAAATTAAATGCAGCGAAATGTGCACCTTCTAAATACTTTAATATCATTATAATTCCTGAACATTGAATTATTTTGAGAAAGGAGAAATTCAGTTCGGCAACATCGCAAATTGAGCACATGGTAACCAATTTATTACAAATTTATGTAAAAGTCTTTTATATGGAAAAGAAAAGTTTAAATGACTAAACTTTACATATAGAAATACTTACCCTTGGCCAAAGGGGTTCTTACTACTATTTGAACTGCACCGGATCTTCTTGATCACAAGTTTAAACGAATGCAGACCTTATGCACACTGTAAATACGGTATACATTAGAATGCAAATTTGCACGAAGAAACTTATAAGAGAAATGACAAAATTTAAAATTGCAACTTACTGGAAGCCTAAGACGGAATCGCATTCTTGACTGGCGTGGTGTGAAGATACAGATCCTTTACTAAGAAAGTTTCCTGATTAGGTTTCACAAAAATCATCGAAAATCCAACAACAGGCGTTTGGAAAACAAAATCCTCGAAGAGATGATTTTAAAAATCACACAGATTTTCCAAACACTACCACACACCTAATATTCACAGTACCAGCTAACGGATGTAAAATTGTCGAAAATTAGCGCAGATCCCGTTTCCTAAATTTCAGCTGCAAAAAACTATCCTTGACTCCCATTGGCTGGAGTCTAACCAATTGAAACTAAGGAAACTAAAGTAAACACTTATTAACTATTAAATTAAATTTAAAATGATTTACCACGCAGTAATTAAGTTCTCTCAACATAATTACACAGAAAAATACACCATTCAACGTATATTTATTAAAAATACCTCCATAAGGAAAAGTAGTAATGTGAAAGATTCTTGGAAAGATCCGGCAACAACGCGCCGCGCCGAATCCTGTTGGGATTTGGCCGGTAAGTAGGTGGGGTTTCAGCAGGAAAACGAACAAGGCAAAATGGAGAAATGTCAACATAAAATCTAACCTTAGGAGCAATTGACTTAATACCAACCATTATTCTACGGATCTCCAAAATATGGTAAGTACGAAACAAGTAAATTATTGTCTTTAATTAATTTTGTCTGTACAGAGTATAGTGTAACGATAAACCGAGAAATATTAGTTGTTTACGGTGTAATTGTCATGTTTATTTTTGTTCTAGGACCTAGGCATGCCCTTAAGAAATTGTAATATGATTTCCCTCAAGGATCGAAGGGATGGCATCAATCAGAACACGTAACATTATTTAATAGACCTGAATACGGATGCATTGAGGTAACTACGGTAATTGTTTTGGTTGGTTAAAAATTTAGACCTTTAATATATTTTAGGGCAACACACAATATACGACCTGGTAGTTGAGGTGGCAGACTAACATCAATCACTGGAAGTACAGCAAATATTCATAATGAAGCAATACAATGATAAAATGTAATGTAATATAATAATAATAAAGAGTAAATTAAGTATGATGTTTATTTATTTATTTTTTTTATGGATAGACGTAAATTGTAACGCTACATTATGAAAATGCCACGTAAACAATTTAAAAACTATGCTATACATTTCAGACCAAATTTCACTAACGAAATATGTATTTAGAACTCATTTAATTTCACTGTTTTCCTTGAATAAAAAAAAGAATTGCTCACCACATTTATTGAAGCAGAATTATTCCGTAGCGATAACAATATAAAAAAATGTTTATGTTTGTAATTGCAGAATAATTCATAGATATCTAAGTATAAATAGTAATATTTACTAATATATACAACCATATCTAGCATAATCGTGGTGTAACACGTCAGGAAGACAAAAAAAAAAAATAATCACTGAAATTATTGTTAAATAAAAAACGTTCAGTATGTAAATAAACGAAGAAAATGTTTGAAATAGATAAATTGACTATTGTAATTGTTTCATTCAAGTAGATTTTAATTTTGTCATGTTGTGTTAAATAGCATGCATCACGTACGTATCTGGTTAATCCAAAAATATTAGGGAAAAAATTGAATACAGCACACTCAACTTTTTCTATTTAAGGGTTCATTTACTAGAAAACGTCACTAAATTGTACTATCACCATTGGCAGGCTAGAAAATTCATGAAATAGAAAAGGTGGCGGTGACAATAATTAAAACAAATTGAATTACAGATGTATTGAATGATCTGGTAAACCAGTTGTCCACCTTTAGTTCAGAAATTTCAATAAATAGAAAATGTGTAATTTTATTGTCTATTTTATGTTTACCTAACAAGTATAATATTGCTAAATAAATGTTTCATGTTTAGTTCACATTTTATTCAGTTTTGTTGTTTTATTAAATAGAAATATAATTAAGTATTGGAGATATTTTTACTGTTAAAGGAAAAGTGGCAACGCGTGAAACAGACGTACGACTGATATGTGAAGATGTATTGTTATCCTTGTTTTACAAATACAGATGTATAAGTCTATCTCTCTCGCACGTGGACTAGCCTCAGCGAAGTATATCCTGACATTCCATAACAAGTGAATGTGTAAATAAGTGAAAGTGCAATACTTTGTAACAATTTTATAACCTGTATTACAACAGGGTATAACCTTGTGAGTGTTTATTTTTTTATGATAGTAATCTAAATATATTTTTTTGTAAATTTGAAGAGTGTACTGTAAAATGAACTGTGTGAAGTGTATAATTTTTAATGTACAGTAAGTATTCAGTTACAATGTTATTGTGACTGCATTTTTATATTGAATGATGAAAAATATTCCGGAACCCTCAACACTTCAAAGCAAAAAAAGTTGTGTTTCAGCCGGAGAAAAAAACTCATATTAAATGTCTTTTAAGAGATCATCCGCGTCCAAAGGATAAGTTAATAGATATGTACTCTGCACAATTTACAATTCGATCGAACAACACCTCCCTTGTGTTCACTTTTGTTGTATATACTAATGATTTAAACCATCTCCAAAGGTAGTAATCAAGGGGGTTCAAATCTGGTGACCTTGGTGGCCAATTTAGGACCAACATGCTGAAAGTCCATATTTTGCCTAATACATCGTCCAGTAGATGTGTTAAATTATTTTTTAAAAATTGTACATACGTAGCTCCAGTAGGACGACCATCTGGCACAAATGGGCCAAGTAATTGATTATTATTAATCAATTAATCAATCAATCATATTAATCAATTTAATTAAATTAATACCATACCACACATTAATACTGAACCGATGCTGAAAGTTACTTTCCACGATGGCGGACGGATTTTCGTCTGACCAACGATGTTCATTGTGACAGTTATTTACTCCATCACGAGTGAATTGAGCCTCATCAATGAACAAAATGTATTTGTAAAGTGAATGGTTTGCGTTTTTCCAATTGCAAAAATGTAACCGCAAATCATTATCACCGTCCCGAAAATTCTGAACGCGCTGAATACGGAAAGGTTTTAAAGGTTTTTTGTGAATGACTTCCCATGCCGTAGTTTGATTAATTTGTAGACGGGTTGCGATGCGCCTAGTACTCACACCCGGGCTACGTTTTACTATATTTAGAATTTCTTTTTCCACTGCTAGTCTAAGACCAGCTTACCTCTCAAATGTAATTCCTACACTGGGAAACATTCCAGTTTCACGTACATTGTTGAAGACTGCCTGGAATACATTTCTATCTGGCACTCTTCTGTTCGAGAAGCGACGTCGATATTCAGCAACTGCGCGATTAGTACTACCGTTGCAATACCTTTAAATAAAAATAATATCAGCATCTTCTTGACGACTAAATATGACAGGCATTACGAAATTATGTGTGTCCAATACCGACTAAATGAACGCACATGTAATAAATGCGACAACTAGTAATCACTAATGCGAGTTTGGTTTAGAATGCATGATTCAAACTAAAATATCAAATAATAACAGCTTCTGCAAAAATAGCAATAAAAATATTTTCATTGCTATCTCAGTAACCGTTGATATTCGACCATATGTCTATTAGGCTTTTTTATTTACTTTAGCCCAATCACCCTGTATATTAATGCTAATTAAACTTTATTAAAAAAAGTATCCCCATTCTTATATAGTTTTACCTATATTTACTGATCATTTGCAACCTTTCCAGAAAAGTAACAGGTACGCCTATGCTTTAGAGTACATACGTTATATTTGCAGGTCATTCAACTGTCTATAATTTTTAGATGGAGTGTAAGCATTTTACACAATACTTGTGCACTAATTTAATTTCCCTCCCAGTAGATGAAAAATAGTTTCGTTTCTCTCGACCTTTTCCATAGAAAGCACATTCTTCCGCAGATACCCAATTAGATAAATAATAAAGTAAAACGCTACAAATAATTCCAAACTCAATTTCCTTACAATACAATTGCATGAAATACGTTTAGAAAATATTTTTGATTAAGACAGATGTTTCCGTGGCGTCGTGATATATTTCTCGTAAATATTGTGCATGTCCAAGTGCGCAATCGTGGTTTTAAAAACACTGTAGCGGCACGCATCGAATTATTTGAGTTCCACCCAGCTTCTTGCTTGGCAAATTGGAAATATAAGGTATTGTGGCAAACTACATTTTTTAATTAAATGACGCGGAATGCTAGCGCGATGAATTATCTAGAAAATGGAAAACATGCAGTTCGAGTTTATTTATCTTAGGTCGTGGTAGTATATTGTACATACAGGGTAGTGATAAAGTTTCGCATAATATTCATGATTTTCTTTTTAATTAATACGTCTTTCTATTTTTCTTTAAGGTAATGCTTAAGGTAAAAAATGCATTTTTCTACGTTTTATGTTGGGCTGTATCACCGCAGATTTTTTTAAATTGCACCCCCTACAGTTATTTTTTGGGTATCCAAAATAAAATTTGGGACACGTGGTGTTAAAAAGGATGAGGTAAGCTCCATTTTCAATCGAAAGTATTATCTTTGTGATTTGACAGAATTGACTAATGACGTCATCAATTATATTTTTACGAACGAACGAATACGAACGTCAAACGTATAACTTTTGTGCTTACAAAATGATTTCTCATTCAGAAAAAGTTGATATGTTGCTAATTTACGGCGAGTCACAAAAAAATTCAAGAAGAGATGTAGTTATATTGGGAAAGGAGTTAGAGTGCCTTATTCTTGATCATAGAACCTTTACAAGACTGAAGGTGACCTTGCGACGAAATTAAGATGCATTCTCTGTTCGGAAGAATCAAATAATTGACCGAAGGGTAAGAAACAATGTCAATACAGCTAGACTGTTACAGTATTTCCAACAAAATCCACGAAATTTTGGGAATTGAAGTAAATCCTTTAAAGAAAATTTAACTGCTGCTAGATTTTTAAATTTTCTACGTTTTGGCTTAGTCCCAGCTTCAGTAGTTCTATCAGCGAACAATGAGGATAATGATGTCGCCACCCAACAATCTCTTGACAATATTTCCCTCGAAGAAAGCTAGGATGACGATCATCAACTGAATGGCCATCACGTTCATATGATTTAAGACCCCTTCTTGTTTGATTATACGGAAAAAAGCTATACTTGTATCAAGATTAGTACACTTATTTCAACACTAACTTAGTTTCATTATTGCTCAAGTACAGTCATACTTTATTGAAAGATTGACTTATTCTTTCTTCTTTTAAGAACAAAAATTACTTGAAATTAAGAAAACTAATATAATTAATATGACATAAGGTTCCGTTTGTATTATAATAATAATAATATCTCTACCCCTCATTCTAATCACAGGGATTAGCCCAGAAGTCGGAGACTTGTGCGGGAGAGGGGGCGGCATATTATTATTAAGCAGGCCGCATTTGCGCCCAGGAACGACTTACGATGGTAGGCCCTAACCAATATTCAGTGCAGGAATGAGGGAAACCTGGAAAACCTCATTAATTAGGGGGGTAGTCAAATATCAACCGGTATCAATCTCTCACGTTGACCCAAGCCAACATTCTTCCACCCTACCATACCCGTAGAGAGGGCGCCAAACGTCTCCACGAATATAGCTTATATAATGTCTACCGGCAGCTGGGCTCGAACCAACACCGATCTAGTCACCTCGATTCAAGTATTGACGCCTTAAACCGTGCGACCACTGACCTACACATATATAAAAAGAATTGTTTTGTTAGACAATAACAATTGCTTGCGGCAACTTGTTATTTTCATAGGAAAATTATGTTTTCTTTGCAGTAGGTATTTGAATTTTTAAGTGATTTGAGAGATTACTGCAAATAACTGTAATAACTGGATCGGTCAGTGGTCGCGCGGTTTAAGGCGTTAGTACTTGAACCGAGGTGACTAGATCGCTGTGAGTTCGATCCCCGTAGCCGGTAGACCGTATAAAAGCTATATTCGTGGAGGGATTGGCACCCTCGCTGCGGGTGTGGTAGGGTGGAAGAATGTTAGATTGGGTCAATGTGAGAGATTGATACCGGTTGACATTTGACTACCCCCCTAATTAATGAGGTTTTCCAGGTTTCCCTCATTCCTGATTAGGGCCTACCAACGTAAGTCGTTCCTGGGCGCAAATGCGGCCTGCTTAATAATAATAATATGCCGCCCCCTCTCTCGCACAAGTCTTCGCGTTCTGGGCTAATCTTCACGATTAGAATGAGGGGTAGAGATATTATTATTATTATTATTATTAATATAATAAAGTAAATAACATTGCATTAAGAAAAAATAAAGCTGGAGTACGTACTGAGTATTTTTGCTTTAAATATATATTGTATTTCTTTCTAGAGTAATATTTAATTATTTATGTAAGGTGGGTTACAGAAAACAAATATCTATACACACTACCAAATGCCAAAGTCATTAATTAGCGACACACCAGACATATACCGCTTTCGAGCTTGTTAGCGACTTATCCGACAGAAGCGAACCTGAGTTTACGTGATGCAGCACATAGCTACATCTTGTGGTCACATGATGGTCCCCTAAAAAAGCGCAGGACCATCTGCATACACTACTTTAATATAATTCTCTATAGTCTCTATAGTGTTGGCAATGATCACCACAAGTGTTGTATTAATACCGCCTATAAATATTATTATTTTGCACTACAGCGGCATTTTAAATTTTATAATACGAGGTGTTCCAATTAAGTTCCGGGAATTTGTCAATGAAAAAACAAGCAAATTAAATTTCACCAAAATTTTATTATCGACCTTCACAATAGCCTCCCTCTAACACACAACAATACCAACGTTGCTCCCACGATTGGAAGCATCCTTGATAATCCTCCGCAGTTAACCCGTTCAGCACCACGGTTACAATTTCTTGACCTCCTGTACGCCGCCATGATGAGTTCCCTTGAGGTGCGACTTCATCTTGGGGAATGAAAGAAAATCGCAGGAGGCAATATTGGGGCTATAGGGTGGGTGCGGCAACGTTGGAAAGCCTTTTTTGCCAAAATCTCTTGCACAATGAACGAAGAATGGGCTGGCGCGTTGTCGTGGTGCAAGATCCAACCGTTCTCGGCGAGTTCGGGTCGCACACGGAAAACGCGGGCCCGCAGCCGTTCCAGGACGCCAACATAGAACAGTCCAGTCACTGTCTGGCCGGCAGGAACATATTCACGATGAATGATGCCGTGGATATCGAAAAAAACGATCAACATTGCCATCAGTCGTGACTTGGACATCCTCGCTTTCGTTGACCGCTCTCCACCCATTGATGACTTTGTTTACGGGTCTCGGGGTCATACTCAAATATACAGGTCTCATCTCCAGTGACTACCCGACTCATCCAGTATCTACCGTCGCTCCAAATGCGAGACAACAAATCCTCGCAGATCGATTTTCGCATGTCTTTCTGTTCACGGGTGAGAACTTTTGGCACCATTTTTGCGCAAATCTTTCACATATTCGTGTAACATATTATGAATGGTTTCTTTGTTGCTTAGGCGCCGGTCAGACGTGATCAGTGCACGCAGTTACTTCCAAAAATACACATAAAACACAAACCAAATATGCTATCGACTTCAACCTTGGGCTGAAACTAAAAGGAAGGTCCCTCCTCTCTAGAAAAACGTTGACGAATGATGCAGTGTTGCCAGTTTCCGAGTTATAAATAGATTCCCGGAACTTAATTGCCACAGCTCGTATGGCATTACAAAATATTAATAGTTTTAATTCTTGCAAATCTATGAACCTGTAATTTAAGGAAGAATAACCTATTCTATATTGAATTTACATATTAACAAAATATTCTTCTTTAAGTACCTTAAATTTTGTCTCGTTTTAAGGAAGAAAACTCTTGAGTTAAGTATAAGAATGCTTGTATGTCAACAACATGTAAATATTTTTTTACTGTTTTAGAAAGGTATTTTAAGCTAATATAAATCAAATCTCCTACAATTCCTATCAATGAAGTCATATGTATGTTCTCTGATACCAAACATCTAGGTATGCTAATGAACAATTCCACAGACAAAGCTCTATTCAATAATTATCTAAAGAGAATAAACTAATTTACTAACCTGATAAATAAACACTCTATAAATATCTAACTTCACTTTTTGGCAGTGGGAACACGACAAAATTAACCACAATAGATGAGATCTGACCTATTTCTGCATTTTTAGGATTGCTTCTTCAGGTGGTCTCCTTTAAGTTGAATAAAATATCTAACTATAAAAATTATTATAAAAATTAAAATTATTTGAAGTTACATACATATGACTTCATTGATAGGAATTGTAGGAGATTTGATTTATATTAGTTTAAAATACCTTTCTAAAACAGTAAAAAATGTTACAGAAGCTAATAATAAGGAATATGTGGGTAGATATTGTGGGTGTAATTCAACGCAGGTTGAGGCTATTGTCCACTGAGTAGTTAGTTTCACACAATATTATTAATACCTAAAAATATATAAAAACATGTAAATATTTATATCAAATATACTTTATTATGTAATTAATACATAAAGGATGTCTGGGAAGCTTAAAATGTTAAGTTTTAATTAATATACTTAAATACACATTAGTTAAATGATTTGGAGAACGAATTAGAACTGAAATACAAAATATTACAACAAAATTATTAAAAATCTGTGATGACGTCTCAACCCAAACATAAAATCTGAAAAAAATTTTTTTTTGTATCAAGCAATCCATCTTTAAAAATAGGTTGACGCTTTCATAATTTTTGAAAAATTAAATATTTCTACGGAAATTATAAGAAGTACGAGGGTAACTTTCAGCACCCGGTATACACAAAGTTCTGATTATTTTCCATATTTGCTTCGTCTTTAACTATAATAATTTTAATAATCATACATTTTGTATTCTATTCAATTCCCTAATTTTGGGAAGTAAAGTAGATATTATTTGCAAATGTAAAATCCAGTTTTTGCTTTGCTTCAAACAACATTTTACATATTTACATAGACAGATGTGACATTTGTCAAAGCATATTCAGGATCGCACTGTTAGTCGTCTATAAATTCATAATTTGACAAGCATATTAAAGTAATATAATAAATGCACTAAAATATCTACTCACCAAGTACCATTTTTCAAGATCGCTTTCAAACTGGCAATTGCTGATTGTTCAGTTACTGTACTAAAACAATTGTTTATTGAATGTAGTATAGTTTGTCTATCACAGCACACTACTGGTCCTCAGATGTGTAGTTTGATGAGTTTCTATAGGCCTAAGGCATTGAACGTAAAGTGGGGAGGACGCTGCAGTAGCATAAGCAAAAATATGCATCTACTCTAACCCACACATGTCGATGGATTTGATGAGTTTAATCGGCGTAGATAGGTTAGTTGTATGACGATTTTTCTTAAAATACACACAATATGAAATTTCTTCACTTTTTTTAGTCTTGACGATGAATTTTATACAGGATGTTTAACAAGCCCTATAATAAACATTGGCAGATGATAGATGGGTTGATGTCTAACATTTTTTTTTATATGAACATAGATCCGATTCGGTTTAGAAGTTACATGTTATATTTCAATCAAAGTAGTAAGTAAATATTGTCTTTATATATGGATATTTCAGTGTGAACGCCAGACAAGCAGCCCGATAATATTGACGAAGATACCCAAATCAACATCAACCTGCCCACAGAGTCTTTAGTACATCATTTCGTAGACTAACTGAATTTGTTGCTACTTCTAGAGCGTTTTAATTAATATTTTTAAGAAGCGGCGAGCGTAGCGGTGACTGAAACTCAAGAAAAATACTGCTAAAGCGTTACAAAATTATTTGCTACAATGATTTTTATTTTTGATAGGTTCTTTACACCTCAATTTATAGAATAAAGTGTAAAATTCAATTTGTTGCTACTTTTAAAGGAACGTAACTAGACAGTTTCAGGTAGCGGTTAATGGAAAATACTGCTAAACTGCAAAATTTAATATTTGGTGTGTCGAAAAAAATGGAATGTAATATTTCGGAGAGTAGTTATTCTAGCGTTTATTTCTATAAAAATATGGATATTAGTAAATATACCAATGTTATCGCTTTCAAATCAAGTGGATATAGACCCAGAAAATCCAGAATATTTTAAAAGGAACAGGTTGAATGGTTTATCAAATAGACAGACGAAGGAAAGTACTTATTCCAAAAAGTTGTCTTGATTGTTGATATATTTGGAGCATGTAGGAGAGAAGAATCAACTTATTTACGTATAAAGAATCTTGAAGATGCTTAGTTGCTCATTAAAGTAAATATTCGCAATACCAAAATTAATATTTCTAGATTATTTACAATACCAGAAGGAGATATAGAAGGAGTCAATTTTTGAAAATTTTCTGCAAAAACATGCAAGTCTACGTCCATCCACCATTGACCACAGTACAGGAATTCAAAATGTACTACACAAGTAGTGGATATAAATAACATAGATTCAGTTCCTAAAAAGATTTTCTTAGATTACCCAATGTTACTGAGTACACTGAGCACTGCTTTAGACGATGTTCTGCAACCTTCCTTGCAGGAGCCAACATATCGATGCTCAAGAGACACGGAGGTTGGCTTTCGACTTCTGTGGCAGGGGAGTACATAGAAAATTCCATATAAAATAAGCAGGCGATAGCAAGGAAAATTCTCGGAGAAAGGAAATACCACTTTCATTCCAAAAACTAAGTGCAGCAGCAGCAGCACCGGGATGCAGATGTTATCTTCTTCCAATATTTACGATATACGAAGTGAAGAAAAAAATATATGTTCACCTAAGGTCCAATTATCTGATTTGAAAGACTGTGTTTAAATTTTTAAATGATATTGTCATATGACTGTTTTTTTATAAATGTTATTGTTTGTGTCATTGATGTTGTTAATACCGTTACTTTATTGATTTAGCTTATCTTTTGTATTATTTTATATATGACTTGTTCTATCCATGATGTCATGGCCTAAGGAATTAATAAATTATTATTATTATTATTATTATTATTATTATTATTATTATTATTATTATTATTATTATTATTATTATTATAAATTATTATTATTAATATTTTTTAAAAAGATTATTTATGTGCCTAAAAGACTGTCATTTCGATACTGAAATGACAATCGAAATAGTATTATACGACGATTGTACGAAAAAGAGTTTTATCGATAAACTATAGGTACGTAGAGTTAGTCATCGCAGCATTTCGACGTGTCTACTCGCTGCCAGTCACAAAATTACCATGCACTTTCTTTGCATTAGTTACAAATCCTTGATTTGTCCTTGTTGTTATAGGGCGAGGGGCCAGAACTCCTGTGACATGCCATTATTGATCTAGGTTACGGCAGTAACGTATTCATGACTTAGATTCACTCATTGTTATTTTTGATACAGTAGGCTGCCATTCTTGCTTCAGCTGTGATCTATTTAAACTTAGTCCATCATATTACTGATCATAATGAAGACTAGATCCCACTGCTGAGATGCAAATCTAATGTAACACCTTCAGTTTTTCTTAATGTGGTAAAAAAGTACATGTACTTAGGGAACAAAAAAAAACAATAAAAAATTGCAGGCCATGAACCTTTACTTAATTACTAATGTTTTTACATATCTGGTCAGTTTGGCAGTGTATTCAGCCAAGTGTTCCTATGAATTTTTATACATTATAATCCCAGAACGTGAAATTTCTGCGTTTACCCGAGCTAGAATGAATGCTTTACATGATGCAGGACATTCTAATAATCAGATATTAAACATGTTGGACATTCCTAGATCATCTGTTGTACGAATAGTCCAACATATATGAAGAATTTGATACAGTGGAAAACAGACTACGTAGTGGACGTCCTCGAGTATCTAATGAAAAGAAGGATCGGTATTTGGTGTAATATGCCCGTAGACACCGCACATCTTCAGCTTCAGCTCTCAGGGCTCACTTTCAAGATACGTTTTGCCGTGTTATATCGACATCTACTATTCGAAGACGACTCCACAACGCAAATTTACGAGCTAGAAGACCATTACGGGTCCCCACTCTACTTCCAATCCAGTGGACGCGAGAGCATAGGGGTTGGCTTTTATGCCAGTGGCGGTGGGTCATATTTACAGGCGAAACCAGAATTGGGCTGGTTACTGATAACAATCGCCAAAGAGTCTGGAGAGAACCAGGCCGTCAACAGCGGCTTCATTTTCCCCGCGAAGTTGCTCCGTATGAAGGGGGTACCTTCATGTTTTGGGGTGGAATAATGTTCAACCGCTGCACAACATTAATTCGCACAATAAGTTATTACGCCCATTATCTACCCCCTACGTAATGAATTAGGTGAAAATTTTGTGTTTATGGACGACAACGCTCGACCACATCGCGGAAGAAGGGTTCAAGAGACACTCGAAGCAGACCATGTCAATAGATCAAATTGGTATGACTAGCAGTATCTGTTCCCTTTTTCAAATTTATATGAAAAATTTAATAGAAACTTTCCTCTAGAATCAAAGTTACCACAAAGCAAAATCGTTGTTTCAGTTGTCTTTACTAATGCTAATAAATATAATAAATAACCTCAAAGCAACAGACATTTATTCTACATTCAAGTTCGCACACAGCGGTGAAATTTAGTATGTTAAAAAGCAGAGTAGTTACGGAAGTAATAGCACCTCGATAAATTAACCTCTAGAAGTAAGCACTTGCTATTAAAAACTGTAATTACATTGTATTCCAGTCGTCACAAGTTTACTGTTTTACCGCATCGCTTCGGCATTCCGAGCACAAAAAGCACCAATCATTATTTCCATCCAAAGGCACGTGACTTGTACATATCCGTTTCGAAGCGTTGCGATTTTTCACAACGAGATTAATTCAAAACGCGGAATAGTTTCTGTTCGTTCCATTTCAAACGTTCTCTAACAAATATGCAAGAAAAATGCTGTTAACAAAATGTGGAGGGATATTGGCATCGCGTTCTGCGCCCCTTTTGCTATTTTTTTCTTATGGGAATTTGCTAAAATTTGGTGCGTTCACATAACTTTATGGGAGAAAAAATCCCATACGTAGAATTTGAAATGAATCAATGCACTGAAGAGGTTATAAGTATTAAATTCAGATTCAATTATTAGTATTATTTACTATATCAGTACCCAACCGCCAAAAATCTGGAGAGTGACTCATCGCTAGCTTGTAGACGGGCGAAGTGTGCGAGAGCACCATTTCATAGGCGTACTAAATTTGAAGGCAATCAGATACAAAAAATTCACAAAAATGACAAAAATAATTGCATTACATAACATCAATTATTTTTAGTAGAAACAGTGATCTAACAGTTTTTGATAAGTTCGAGACGTTAGATACTAATGATAAGTAATTTCCAAATTTAATATTTTTATCTTGTATTATCAATTACTTACCTAAAGGTCCAAAATAATAGAGAGTGACTAATTCATAGCACAGAGATGAGCAAGGAAGGTGAGGGTGGCATGATTACCTAGGCGTTCCACTTGAGAAGGGTTCAAACCACACAAAATTATCAAAAATAAGTTGACGTCGAATGAACTTAGCATATTAACAGTTTAATTTAAAATTATGTTTATTCTGAATATTGCAATAATTTGTAGCTTCTATTCTATTTAATTATTATCTCAGATATGTGATTATTATCAATTGTAATAAAAAACGGCAACAAAATAATTTGGATTTTTGTATCTATTGTCGAAGTTGTACATTAAAAAACTTTAACCACGTTTTGCTGGAATTAAGCTATTTTCCCTTAGTGAGTGAAAGCAAAAAAGAATACAAAAGGACAGTGTATCAACAAAGTTGATTTACAACACCTGCTGAGGCAAAATGTAAACAGAAAAAAACAATTAAAGAAATAATTAAAACCTTCATACATTAAACAATACCAAATCAGAGGAAAGTATATTATTTTTTATTTTCTGTAATAACAGTTTATCATAAAAAAGGAAACTTTTTAACAGGGAAAAAATGGGTAGGTTTCTGGAAAAAATATAATTGATGGCGTTATTAGTCGTTTCTGTCAAATTCCAGTAAAAAATGTTACAAAAGCTAATAATAAAGAATATATGGGTAAATATTGTCGGTGTAATTCAACGCTGGTTGGGGCTTTAGCCCACAGAGTAATTAGTTTCACACAATATTGTTAATACCTGAAGATATATGCTAATGTCTTAGTTAAACCTTTAACCTTTATTTTCAATCTATCACTTCGTTCTTTAACTTTCCCAACAATTTGGAAACATTCCAAAATCTGCCCCATTTTTTAAAAAGACGATAGGGCTCAAATTGTCAATTACAGGCCAATATCAATTTTATCTAATTTTGGAAAATTATTTGAAATCGTTTTGTGCGAATATGTCAATCAATTTAAAAACCTTAATTTCTCCTAAACAGCATAGTTTCATATCGGGTAGATCAACAGAAACTAATCTGGTATTTATTAATCAGTATATCTCAGAAGTACTAGACAGAGGCGATCAGGTAGATGTCATATATACGGATCTATCAAAGGCATTTGACAGACTTGATGATGGGTTGCTTTTGGAAAAATCGGTTATGGGCTAACTTAGAACTTTGTTACATTTTTTGAATCTTACCTGTCCAACAGAACATTGCAAGTTGAAATGTATGGTTTCAGGTCTGTCATGGTCCATGCAACGTCGGGCGTTCCCCAGGGTTCAGTCTTGGAACCACTTCTTTTCAATTTATTTATAAATGACATAACTCTGAACATCTCTAGTGATGCGTTGCTGTATGCTGATGACTTAAAATTGTTCAGATGTATTGATGGTATTGAGGATTGTTTGGAATTACAATCTGATCTAACTACAATTAACCAATGGTGTAAGCTTAATCTTTTACCACTAAATATCAATAAATGTATTACAATGTCATATACTAAAAGGTCTGATCATAACTCCATAAATTATCTATACCAAATTGATGATGTATCTCTGGCAAAATGTGACAATTTCAGAGACCTTGGGGTAGTATTTGATTCCAAATTAACTTTTGTCAACCATATTAATACTATTACTAAAACTGCTTACAAATCTCTGGGTTTCATTATTCGTAATTCAAGACAGTTTTCGGTTCATACTGTCAAATTGCTTTATTTCTCTCTCGTTCACTCTAAACTAGAATATGCTAGTACAGTGTGGAATCCAGGATACGTTGTTCATATACATAGCATTGAAATAATTCAAAGGCAATTACTTAAATATCTTTCGTTTAAATCTGACAACGTTTATCCACCTCGAGATCACCCACAATGTGAACTATTAGCCAGGTTTAATCTCAACTCGTTTGCCCAGAGAAGGCTATATTTTTCTGTTTTATTTCTGTTTAAACTTGTTAATGGCATAATAGTTTGTGAAGAGTTATTGCGCTATTTATAGTTCAATATTTTGGAGAGAAGAACTCGATATAATTATTTATTTTATCTAAAAACACCCAGGACAAATGTTCTTCGATTTGCACCTATTAATGTAATGTGTTCAAATTATCATCATTATCAGAACTCTTTCGACATTTTTTGTTCTACTGTACGGAATATTAAGCGATGCATTCTCGACGCGGATTGAATCATTTGTGTCTGAGTTGATTGGTGTGTATACGTGTATCATATGTATTAGTTATTTTTCCTTTGTTTGTTTACTGCTGTTATTTTTCTATTACCCTGTACTAACTATATATGTTATTTTATTATTCATCTGTATATGTTTTTTTTGTACTGTACCTACCATGTAATTGGGCCTGTCTTGGTAGTTGTATTAAATAAATAAATAAATAAATAAATAAATAAATAAAAAATAATAATTTCGATTGAAAATGGAGCTTTCCTCATCCCATTTAACACCACGTGTCCCAAATTTTATTTAAATTTTTTGTATCCTGACAGTAGACCCAAATTATCGAGTTTCAGACACTCTGCACTATTAGCCCAAGTAACACTGCCATATTTTTTTGGAACACCCTGTACAGGTTCGTAATATTTTGTGCCGAAAATACGCAGTAAATGGAATGACTACACTTTTTGTTACACCCTGTATAACCCCTGTCACCACAGCCGTAACAAAATACATGTTTTTTTCTTTCAGCTTCGACTTATAAAACATCAACGTGCTTTGCGGGTTCTAGTAATAAAAAACAGTATTCGAGTATTTTACGCAATGTAATAGAAAAAATATTTTGTCAAAGGTCAAATTACTAGTGAAACTCAAACACCGTAGGTAGCATCATATGCCTTCACTAAACAACTTTATCCAAATAAATGGACTAAGCTGTAGAGATTCATAGTGTTTGTAAGCTAGAGAGGTAAATTAAATTTATGTATGATAAAGGATTTAGTTCTAAAGTGTCGCTATTATCTGATGTATAAATCAGAGGGCCACTTTGGCCCTTGGCTATCCGTCCGTCTGGCAGTGACTGCTTTTAAGTGATGCGGTATGAATTATTACTATTAATTATGAAGAGTAAACGTAATTAAATAATTATTTAGTCGGGCCGGTGTAACCCTGTTGGTGAATATGGAGACAATGGCGGCTCCACAAAGTGCCACGCGTTGAATTAGGGCGAAACTGAAAGACAACGTTCTCTATTGGTAGAGATTTATTCTTATGTTTTCTAAAAGCTACGTAAAAAATAAAAACAAATATTTTTCAACTTGACACATAAGTGATAAGAAATATTTTTTTTACTTAGAAAGTATTAATTTTTTGAAAAAATTGACAGAGCAAGAAAAGTTTCTAGATTCATAGGTCCACAAAACCGTAATTTTAATTTTGGTCCATAGCCATCTAGAAAAAAGTTCTGACCGAAACATCAGGAAGGGTTGTATTTTTCAACCACTTTGAAGTGAAGGGTGCAAATAAAAATTTATTGCTAAAACGTAGTTCCATCAGTAGAACACAAGTACAAAATTTCAAAATTTTAAATTAAGCCGTAGTAAAAAAAAAAAATAAACCTGAATTTTAGGTTCACCCCACCATTGCGAATATCTCTGCAGGGAGGGCTCGAACCGAAAAAAAATATAGAAGAGATCTCCCCCCTCCTCCTAAATTAGACCATAGAATACTCCTTTTCAATATTTACGGGACATCCTGTATATATCGATTTAAACCTACATTGACAAAAATGGCTGGAAATGAATATTTACTGGTTCAATTACAATTATATATTATGGAAAAGTCAAGTATACTGTGTGTCCCATTTTTCAGGTTAACACCTGTAGAAATGTGGGAAGGCTGTGGAATTTCCGACAGCCAATTTTTTTGGCAATTACTACCTTGAAGGGCGATTATATTCAACTAACCATTTTATTGATGTGAGAAAAACCTGGCCTACTACGATCTTTTAGAAGGGTCGTTTGTCCAGAAAGTGGTATTGGGCATCTTTTTATCAAAAAGATAGTACCAGGCTACCAGCACCCATCAAAATACCCATATACCAACTTTGATCTAAGTTTTTATATTCGAGCAGTCGGTTCGATACTATGTATATAGCCACATATTCTAATGATTTTTATGTCACTTTTTTTAAATTGTATTGCACAACTCTATCCCACTATTTACGGGCGGTGTCTTTTGATTTTTTAATATTCTCTTATATCGATGATATAGACTGTACCAAGTTCATTTTTAGTATTAGCAAAGAACTTAGATAACGCTACATTATGATATATCCGTAAATTAGAAAATCATACCAAGCGTTTTATTCTTGCCGTTAAATTTTGACAACGTCAAACAGCTATAACTTTGTTATCTTAAATGTTAAACAAAATTGAATTGGACATATGATTCTGCCGGTATGTAGTAACTGTAAAACATATTTGGAAAGTGCGCAATATCTCATCAGTAACCTACCACACCTTTTATCCCAAAAGTAATTCCAACTTTATTATTTATTGTTTGAAATAAAACATTCGCGCAATTACTAAATTCATTGCGTGGGCGACAACAAATCGTGCTCGGACTGGGCCATTTCACTTCTTTCAAGAAAATTTTGTCCTATGATGTCCAAAAAATAATTATTTTTTACTTCGCTAAATTGAAAAAATAACAAGAATAGCAATCGCTTATACAGTTGTGGATCTACAGGTTGTTTTGAAATGAAGTAGCAAAAATGAGACCACGGATATCCCAAGTCGCATAATAAAAAAGATACAGGGTGTCAAAGCAAAAATTTTATTTTCGATATTTGTAGATAACTTCTTAAAAAAATCCAAATATTTACATTGAGGGGTTTTTGCTTGCGAGAAATTCTAATGCTCCATGTTCCATTTAAATGGCAGAAATTTTTTGCTGCCATCTGCCTATTGAAACAATCGATTATCCTACCTGTTATTGTTATGTTATTAATATTTAATAACAATAGCGGTAAAAGCAGTTGCATTTGCTGTATAATATAGGTGCTATAAAATGATATTTATTTATTTTCATAGGATTTTCTTTCAATGTTTTGTTCTGTCGCCGATTGTATGCTTTGCCTTGTCAGTATTTTTTTAAAGTGTTTTTGCCAGATTCACTAATAACTGGTTAATATTATTTTGACTTTCAAATTTCCATAGATATGTGTTTAAATTTATTATTTATATGTAAAATATTAAAAAACGTTCCTGCTACTATATCACATCTTCCATGATATTGCATTGCCGGACATGTAGATTAAAACGTAAGACCTACGTGAATAGATATGGAATATTTACCCCGGAATTGCTCCACGTATTGTCTAACGGTGTATTATTAACGGGTATTATTTAGGTACCTTTTTGTTCAATAGAATTGTTCCTGCAATAATTAGAAACGGTTTGAAACTATTGGAAATATTCAACCAGTTAAGTTGAGAATGAATAACCACTGAATTAGTTGAACGGACATTTTTGACAGTTCAAACCGTCTCCAACTGCTGCAAAAACAAATCTAATATGAGACACACACATGTAGATACACTATTATTATATAAAGCTGTTTATAGGCGATTTAAGTTCAGAGCTGTCATTTTAAATTCGTTCATAACCAACATATAGAGTGACAGTAATAGAAAACCTACTTTCCGCCTCGTTATTCGGGAGTCGACTACAGTATTCAAACTGTTCGGTTGAGTTCTGGAACACTTTTTAATTTTTGCATACGATCACCTGCACAGACTACTTTAATGCAATTTGTAGTAAATAATACTATAATTGTGTCTCTGTAGTTTTGGTAATTATGTCTACATGTGTTGTATTAGTACAATCTACAAATATTTGGAATTATACCAGTATTTTAAATTTTACAATGTGACATATACACAGTGAGTGTCATTAATTTTAAGAGGAGATAGGAAATAATGAGTATAATGCGAATACGCGATTAAAAAAAATCTTAATGCATATTTACACCGAAAAAAAATATTTTCAAACCATTATTTAAACCCCCTTTTCAGACTGTCACTGACCGCTCACAGCCTTGGTCGTTTACAGCTCACAGTTCAACTCGATGTCGATCTGATGCAACGTTGTCAAGTTGAAATATTTTTCTCGTACCTACATACCTAGGTTTTAGACATCACAAATAAACGGTTGTACTGATTATCTTAAAATATCATTTTTTCTTGCTCAGTTCAACTTCAGCCAATAATAATTTAAAATGATAATATCCAATGAAATCAAATAATAATAATCAAATAATTCTATTAAAAATTACAAATAACGCGGTTCACTCAGGTTTTCCGGTAGAAAACACGGCCCAATCAAACGATACCTGTGCACTCCTGCCCATACGTTGACAACAAATCGCTTCTGAAAGCTAAACCGACAAGTAGCGTGTGAATTTTTCTCTGATCAAATGTAGCTGTTATGACTGCAGCAAAACTACAACGTATCTAATAATAAACCGAGTAATAAACTATTTACGTACATCACATAAAAAACCTATACCCAATGAGTAAATTATTAAGAGAAGCTGAAAAGTGTTTGGTGTTTAAATACTAAATAATAAAAAACCATCGTGTTGTCGACAGAAAACTGTCCAAGACCTAAATGGCACGCCGCTGATCTAAGTTATCGAGAGTGAACCTTGACCTACCGTATTATTAGGTCAATAACCTAATTACCTAGTTTTTGTACTGTTATTTAACGACAAGGAGTAAAACTATTTTTTTAAATCTAGATACATGAATGAATCTTCCTCAAATATTGATTTATTTGTTAATAAAAACAAATGTAGATAATAAATAAATGTTTTCGAATGTTAGGTTATTACAGTTTAATAATTTTGATATTCCGTTTTCACTACGTTTTATAAATAAAAACGAATTTTTAGTATTACTCATAAGTACAGTTAAGTTCGTAGTTACGTACATCTAGCCTAGAAATTTATTGTTTTTTAAGTAGTATGGTACTAACCTGTTAACTGCACTCATCCGTCCATAGCACTTTATCAATAAAATTAGGGTCAGTCGCATTTCGTAAACATTCTGCATATAACACTACCATTTCCATATATTCGAAATTTGTAAAATTATGCATTTACGACGAATACGCGAGAACGAAATAAACAAACTACTGCTTACTGCTTGTATTCTCACTATTCTCTCCATCTTCCCTCCAAATGTGTGCGTGATCTACAAATTTGAAGGGAAAGAAATGCGGGAAATGCATGTAAATTTGAATAACACGCTGATGTGTTAGACGATATTATGTATGTAAACATGATGTGGCAACGATGTTTAATCCGGTCGTATGGGTGCGTCCTCAGAAAGTTCGTAGCGCACCAGGAACGTCGTGTTACTGATTTTTATAGGGTGATTTGTTTATTTTTTGAAAGGTCGAGTAAAAAATTGTTTTCGATTTTCTGCCTTTATTAGGCCTCCCGAATACGTGGTTAAACATTAAGAGTGACTCACCCTGTATACAAAATGCAATAAAAACTTTTATAATTATATTCAAATTTACAACAATCCAATTACTGTAATACTTTTGCATCTGCTACAAGAAATAACTTATATGATTTACTACAAATGCGTAGTTGTTTAAGCAGAATTTTTCTCAGTGTAGAAGGTATATTAATAAATGTTTTGTTTTGACTTATCAGTATTTTAATTGATGCTATAAACAGTAACAGTGCTAGAAACAACCACTTACTAGCTCGCTGGAATCTAACCATTGCGCAATTCGTGTTGAAATTCATCTATTACTTCTCTCACCTTCTCTGATACGATTTTTCAATCATTCGATAATTTGGTCAGATCACATAGACTTTGTCTTTGTGATAATTCCATAAAAAATATAGTGGGGTCCAGTTAGGTGAGCGTGGTGCCCATTACTATGTGTAAAGTTAATATTTCAATCACAGTATTAAAAAAAATGAGTTATTTTAAAATAGTTAAATCTGTTAAATTAACTGAATTTTGCAGACATTCGCTTCGCCCCTAAATTCTACGTCCTAATTATTTCTAATAGTCAGTATTTTAAGCATATTATATAAGCCACAAACTCGTTCTCCGGTGTTGTAATTTCCATTTAAATCGTAACTATACGTAATCTGAACATATTCCATGATATATGTCAACTAATTACGGTTATAATATCGTATTTCACGTTACATTACAATACCAGGATCTCTGTTGAATTTTCACCATGCACACAAGATAATATTTTTAACGATCCTGTAATTATTTCGGAGGGATACGAGTATCTACTAGTTTTAAGGGTGCGGTTTATATGGAATTACTCATTTTTAGCACCCATTGTTTCGCAGAACGCGACCACTATTTTCTGAAGGAAATAATTTATATACTTGTATTTCCTTTATTCTATACAAGGGGATTCAAATAGTTCTCCATTAAAAAATCGGGCCAGGCATAGATCGTTAAAAAAAATTTCAAGTGTTGCAAAAATGCATTGTAAAAGTGCGTAAAAAATAAAAAAAAATTTTACTTATATATAGGGTGCACCTTAAATGAGTACAAATATTTTAACTGCAAGTGTAGTTCGTCATATACGGGGTGTTCCGAAATTAATGGGACACAGAGAACTTCCTAGTCCAAATTTACAAAAAAATCCTTTGAAAACTTTCTAAGAATTTTAAGAATTTCGAATTCAAAATTTGAACTTTAACACCCTGTATCTTTTTTATTAGCCACAAATGGACTAAGGTAAGTTTGGCTTAATCGCATTATTTTGATGTAAGGAATCTACTCATGCTCTGTGTCCCATTCATTTCGGGACACCCTGTAGATGAGTCTATAGTGAGTTATTTTTAAACATTTCAAATATTTATGGAGATATCAAATTCACATCTTGAGGTCTGCTGACCAGATAGACCACTGACGTAACCTAATAAACTATATAATTGACCGAAGGCGAGGTTGCCATATTGGCTGTAAAAATAAATGAACGTAAATTCAAATTTTGCGGTTGATTTTTATTTGCAAATACTTGTTTTAGCCAAGTAAAAATGGGGTAGGTAGTCCGCTACGCAATAATATTAACCTAAACTGTAACTTATTAATCAATTTTACCATAAACGATTAAAAAATGAATACGCGCATAAAAGCTCGCCTAATTGTGGAAAAACAACTATTTAAACATCTTATCCACATTTCACAAATTAATACCATCGTATTACACACACTGCTAGAAAGACACAAATTATCCTCTTAAATTATTTTATGAAGAATAACAAAAAACTATGATTTTCACACAACACCTTAGAGTAGAGTTAAGGTATGAGCTCAAATCAAGAGAAGGCAAAGTAAAATATTTAAAAGCAGTGTCAATCGCATGCAAAAAAGAAGCTGGCGTCGTAGGCACAGGTAACAGGTAAGTATCACGGACAGTAGAAGAGATATTCCACACCAGCCCTAGTCTGAAGCGAGGACGACGAAGAGGTTATGTTGATATCGGTGCACTTGTCCAGGGCAAAGGAATAAGATGTGGCAAAGGCACGTAATATTTCCGGAAGAGATTTGATAATTTCAATACAAGTAAATTGAAAGTTAATAAGAGATACTTACATCTTCTGACACCGCTTGACGCATTTTTTTAAGAGTTGCAGCGCTATGTATAAAACGCATTTAAATTGTTTTATTCTTTTCGCGGGCAGCGTTTTAAGTGTCTTGTGTATTTAATTAATACTTTTGGTGAAATACAGTGGAATTAAGTAAAATATGGCACATTATTCAATCAGTGAAAAGGTTGATACGCTAAAAGCATATTTGTTAAGCAGTGATAGTAGTAAGGACAGTATGTATTGTATAAATCAGTTAGAGTGTAGTAAAAATGGATAATGACCAAATTGTGAACAACTGCGAGTAGAGAATCTTTATATTTTCAATTTTATGTACTTAGATACATGGATATACTTTATTGGTGAGGTACAGGAACGGCAAAGGGGACGAGGTGGCCATTAATATTTTTATAAGTAAACATACTTCAATTATTTTTTGAGATATGTAAAAATTCTAGTTATTAACTTTCTTGAAGCCTATTTCACATTAGTGAAACATTGGGGCATACACATCCGCCATGACGGTGATGAAATCTTAATATCAGAGTCGGATCAGAAATTCTCGCCAAGTTTTCTATTTGTAAAAGAACTATTAATTATGTGCGCTACACAGCAAACTATGCTGCTGGTTAAACTATTTGTACTAATTAAAGATTCGCCCTGTATAGACAAAGATATACTAAGTTCAATAGTTTTTATTTGTTAAGAATAATATTAATAATAATAATAATATTTGCACTTTACTTTACACTTTAACTGAGACTCGAACATATAGTTTGACAGTTGATCTACATTTACGGTTGCTATGGAAACTAAGAACAATTGTTTTCTCATGGCATACCAAGCATTTTTAAAATTAACTTTTAAGATTTGAACAATTGAAATAAATATTTAGCTTTTTGAATCCGCTGGTATTTTAATAACCTCAATATTTTCTAAATGTCGCGTTCTTGTTAGCAAATGTCTTCATTTGTTAAACCATTTTTATTACATACTAATCAGCTGTCCTCTGTTTTGGCGCATGCGCTCCCTGCATACTTAAAGGTTTTAAGGTTAATTTCCCCAATTTTTAGAACGTTTATCAAGAAACTTTTCCTAAGAACTGAAACAGCATTGCTTAGGTAAGTTTTTAATAATATCTGAATAAACCTACACACAAAGGTTTAAATAAAATCCACGTTTAAATTTGGCTCTTCGCTTTGTAGTAGAAGTAGAAAAACCATGTTTATGAAGTTCTAGGTAAGTAACGAAGCCACTTTGGATTTTATTGGTTAAATCATTTAAATAATTCATTCCTAATAAAAAAAGTATAGAAATATTTGTTAGAAAAAGATTTGTTTTTCTTCTACACTTAATTACACTTTATTAAAAAATATTAGAAAAATAATTATCACAAATATTGTAACACTTGGTAAGTACATAGGCACGTTTGTTTCAATCCACTCAAAATCAAGTATTCTATCACCTCCTAAAATTATTGCAACGACTTGCAGGACACCCATATACTATTTTTATTCTAAATTACGTCCAGGAGACTGTAACACACTAAATATACACTCAGTGTGAAACAATTATTATCCCATTTCACTACAGTTTTGAATTATTTTTGTTGCTCACTAGCCGTCTGAATAAACCAGAGAGCCATGAACGTAAAAATTCTTGTCTCCAAATTTTCTTTCTTATCGTGTTAGTTTTTACCCCTAATATTTTTCCCTGCCTTGAAATTGAAGTGGAAACGGTAGAAACATCCACTGTTACTCCCAGCCACGTCGATCTCTTTTATAAGACAACTTCTGGGTCCCTTTTTACCTAAAATTTCGTGAAACTTATACAACAAAGCGCTGTTGTGAAAAAGCTGGAGAATGATGGGAGAGACTGACACCGCAAATTAAATATTTACAATATTAGTTCTTGAAACGTCGTGCCATCATTAAAAAAGGTGTCAAATATTCCTGCGATTACAGAATATTTTCTAAATTCATTTCACAATTTCGGATAGCTATGAATATACTAGTATGTCTAAACTCAAAAAAAATATATACAGGGTGGTCGCGATGTAATGGGCCAAAATTCATGACTAGATTCCTGACGTGATTTAGACAAACTCACCTTAGTCCAAAGGTTTATACTTACAGAGATACAGGGTGTTTAATGCAAAATATTATTTTAGTTTTTTCTTATTTATTTCATAATAAATGCTCATATCGAGATGAAATTTTGGTGTTAGGGGTTTTCGCGGGCGAGAGGTTGGCATATATCCATGGTTTGCTTGTAGCTCATAGAGAGCGCCACTTGCGCTAGGTCGAATGCGTTGAAAACGACAAAACGTTTTTATCTTTCAAAAATCTAATTCTCAGGTAGCAAATTCTGATGTTACAACTTCTTTTACACAAAAAAGCTATACTCTCTGATAGTCGCTATCTTGCACCGTTCTCAAGATATTTAGCTTTGGTAATTCGAGTAATCAAAATAAGGTACGAATGTCAAAAAGAACAAGAGTTTATTCCAAATTATAAATTGTGATGAACAATTGAATATCGAATATTACAATAAATGTTCAACATGTCCACCTCCAACTTCAATACATTTATTAACGCGTTTGTTCAAATACTGCCGTATTTTAAAATAGAGATTCTTGTTACGAAATGATTCGGCGGCATTTACAAATTTCTGCCATAGCTCTTCGCGGGTGTTTATAGTTTCTCTATAGACAACTGATTTCATGTAGCCCCAGAAACAAAAATCCATAGGATTAAAGTCAGGACTACAAGGAGGCCATAATATTTGACTCCCACGACCGATCCAACGATCCGGAAAAATGTGGTCAAGATAGTTCCGTACTCTGACAGAATAATGAGGGGGAGCTCCATCTTACATGAAAAATAGATTTTGCCGTGTATTCATTCAGTGGTAAATCGTCGAGGTAGTCAACTAAATGGTGCTGCAGAAAATGTAAATACAAGTCACCATTTAGATTTGGAGGAAGGTCATGTGGACCCAAAAGGTGATTTCCTATGATTCCGCACCAAACATTTATCTGAAATTCATGTTGGAAGTGACGCTCACTGACTACGTGAGGATTTTCATTATCCTATATGTGCTTGTTTCTAAAATTGAAAATTCCTCGACGAGTAAAGGTCGCATCATCAGTGAGTAGTACATTATCCAAAAATTCCTGGTCAAGGTTTTGCTGATTGCGCATAAAATGAGCAAATTGTAATCTAGCTGGTAACTCTGCTGCTAAAAGATTTTGCACGGGTGTAAAATGGTAGGGATATAAATTTTCCTTGTGAAAGATTTTGAGAACTGTTGTTTTACTAACACCGGTTTCTCTAGCTACCTGCCTGTTGCTAACTTCTGGATTTCCTGCCACTCTTACTAAAATTTCTTCTTGGTGAACTGGAACAATACGCCCTGCGTTGTCTCTTTTAGGACGAAAACTACCAGTTTCTCCAAGTCTATTAAAAAGTTCTTGAAATAGTTTCCGATTTGTTTGCCTTCTATTCGGATACAAATCTGAATACCGACGAAGCGCTCGACGTCCAATATAATCTGATTGCGCATAAACGCAAACCATATCGCGCATTTCTCCATTTGAAAATAAATTATGACGTGGTACTTTTAATGTCAAAATTGGATTTTAGCATAAGCCTACTTGAAAATTTTTGCCGATTTCTAATTGAATGCAAATACATTGGAATTTTCAATACCAAATTTTTTGAGAACGGTGCAAGATAGCGACTATCAAAAAGTATAGCTTTATTGTGTAAAAGAAGTTGTAAAATCAGAATTTGCTACCTGAGAATTAGATTTTTGAAAGATAAAAATGTTCTGTCGTTCATGGTCTGCAATTTTTATTGTCTTTTTTGTTCCCTAAGCACATGTATTTTTTTACCACATTAAGAAATATCACTAGGTTCAATCAAATCATTTTATATACAGGGGGTCCAAGACTTTTGGCGTTGTGTGTATGTAAAAATACACTCAAATAAATCAATTTTGTTGTTAATCGGTTTGGAATATAAAAAAATTAAAAGAAACAAAAAGATAATACAATGGCGCATATGATATCTGTAGTATTACACTTGGAATTCATTACCTCAGGACATAGTAGATTCGCCAACAGTGTACTTATTCAAGAATAGAATTGACGGTTATCTATTTAACAATTAGGTTAATTTCTGTGGATGCTAAATTTGTTTTAAATTTATTTATTTATTTTTTCTTTCCTTATTGTACTTAAAATTTTTGTTATTCTTTTTGTACTTATATTAGGATAATATGTGTAACTTCATCTATTTTTCTCCTTTTTGAGCACAATAGGACAGTAGTCCTCTGCTCTTCTATAATTTGTAATAATAATAATAATAATTATACAGAGTGATATATATATATATATATATATATATATATATATATATATATATATATATATATATTGTAAATAATGGGCATACTGAAATATACACCGAATTTGGTTAAATTATTTCAAGCGGTTTAGAAATTAAAGATTAAAAACTAATTTTTGACACGCTGTAGCTGGACAATGGCTGACGCATTTATATAACATAAAGCCCTTATTTTTGGCCACAGAATATGCCCCTGAATTCTTTACCCCTACTTAAGAAACACCCTGTATATTATGACATGTGCCCCATTAGTTGTACCTAGCAAGCGTTAAAAATTCCAATTTCTTTTAACCAAATCTCGTAAGATCAACTGCCATTTGGATTTTGTGTGCCAGTACAAAAATATGCTATTAATTTAAATGCGTCTTGTTCTAGTGTAAATGGCATTTTTACATAAGTTTATGAGAAAATAACTAACAGAATATAACCTTTAAATTTTCATATATCTTTCCATGGTTCTGTAAATGATTATTTCTTTTTTCAACTTAAGAGGACAAAGATTAATTTGCAGATAAACACATAAATTACAACGCCCTTCGATAGGCATTTGATCTAAAGTTCTAGTTAGTGATTTTTCTTTGGTGATTTATTAGACGCCAACTTCAAAAGATTAAATTTGCTTATAGACGCAATGAATAAATTAAACTAATGAACACCTTGTACACAAAACTTCGTATATCCAGCGCATCGATACTGTGCATGCTGATGCGAATTCCACTAGAGACCTTAAGCAAGGGAACTAGCAACGAGAAATTGATTTCAGTCTATTCAGTTAATGACTGGATGTATCTCGCCTCTCTAATAACTAGCCTCCTCCTTCTCCCCAATCGCTTATGGGCTGTATCTTACCTGTGGTGTTTGGTCTAACTTATTTACCAAATTTGATACTAAAGTGCACCTGCAAGCTATTAAGCTACGTTTCGGCGACGATCCATCGCAATACCATTACCATTTAAGCCGTGTTCTCAAAACCTGAAGTGAGGATATACTAAATACATCGTTGAGTGTTTATGTTAATAAACATAATGATATACCGCGCCTTCCTCGCACAAAGCCTGACTAAAATTGCATATAACAAGTTGCTGCGTTGAATTAGAGAGAATTTGACATTAAAATCAAAAGATCATAAACTCAGTTTCACGTTAATTTATCCTCATTAGTAACGTAAAGTTTCCTGTATGTTCCAAAAATTCCAAACAGAACAGGAGCTAAAGGGCAATGTTAAAAATAGCCGATTTTTGGCTTATCCGGGGGAGCGCATAAATCATAAAAAAAATCAATTGATTATTGTTAATTAACATTAGAAATGGCCCATAAATACGTCAGATAGCTGGGGAAATGTCGCTACTACCCCTAAACCTATATAAACTACCCTTAAATAGCTTTAAATGGATAATCATTAATTATTGTTATAAAATTCGTGGAAAATGAAAAAAATGCTTGAAAATGATTTGAACAGACAGTATGTCAATATAAAAAGTGATAAATGACTGCAAAAGTGCCCATTCAATGGCGAAATAGCGCCAATTGTTCTCACTTTGCGAGCGCGTACTGAAAAAATGGCAATTTATCCTTGCGCCCATTTTTCAGGTTGCAACAGTATAAATGAACCTTAAAAGTGATTTAAGCATTTTTTCATTCTAAACGAATTTTACAACAATAAATAATGATTATCTATTTTACGCTATTTAAAGGCAGTTTATATAGATTTAGGGGTGCAATTAATATTTCCCCACTTACTTAATGTACTCTAGTATCAGTTTTTGCATTTTTTGACAGTAATCTATATTTTTTTTCTAGCAATAGGCGTTCCCTTGAACATTTAAGCATTATCTATTTTTGATGTCGAAGTAAGCTCACCATTAGCTTTTGAAAGTTGTTTTTTTAATTTTTAGGGGTGGAATGGACATTTTTACAGTTATTTATCACTTTTTATATTGACATACTGTCTGTTCAAATCATTTCCAAGCAGTTTTTTCATTTTACACGAATTTTATAACAATAATTAATGATTAGCCATTTAAAGCTCTTTAAGGGTAGTTTATATAGGTTTAGGGGTAGTAGCGACATTCCCCAGCTATCTGACGTGTTTATGGGCCATTTCTAATGTTAATTAAAAATAATCAATTGATTTTTTTATGATTTATGCGTTCCCCCGGATAAGCCAAAAATCGGCTATTTTTAACATTGTCCTTTGACCGTAACAAAAATATATAAAAAATATAAAAATAAAAATATATATAAAAATATTTTATTCAAATTCTCTATTTATACGCTGAGCAACGCATGATTATTTATTTATTCATTAACAATATTGTATCTACAGGCGAACCCAATTAATACATCAAAAGTGTGAAAAATACAAAATATATAAATTACAAGTGGTGATATAAAAGGAAAAAGTACAAGAATAAGAACAAAAATAAGTGCATAAATATACACAAGATACAGTAATATACAGAGTGTCCATAAAAGGTCTTTACAACGCTAGCTAAACTTACTTTAGTTGAAAGTTACTCCGTTTAGGCGCTATACGATCCTTATTTCTCCAAACTTATTTGAGGATGCACACATTTTAAACTGTCAAACTTGACATACTTTTAATACATTAGCATTTTTTGGGAACGAAAACAGAGTTTTTCGAAACGGCAAAAATACGGAAGTGTACGATAGTGATGAGATTTTTGTTATTTTTTACTTTTCTGCTTTTTCAGGGTGGGATTTTTTGGTTAGGAAAACTTAGTTTCAAAAATAACCCTTGACTGATCCGTTTGGCGCATAGGCTTATTTAATAAATCTTTATTTTTTGTGAAGTGTGGCAAAAACCCAATCAAACTAAAGAAAAGTTCATGTATTTTGTTTATTAAAAAAATAAATTTAGAATTTACAGGACTAATTTTGTACTCACGCTACATCACTTCCACATAGCTTGTAGGCTGAGTAATTCAATACCCTTTTCGACGTTTATTTCGAACATTTCTCTAGAGTTATGTGGCGGCTGCGGAGGGAAGTAATTTTTAACATTCTACCTAATATTGTATGAATTTCAGAGGACCATGTAACCTTCTTCCCAGGCGCAATCTAAATAAATAAGTTATAAGCATACAACGGCCTTGTCGTAAAACGTGCAGTGTCATCAAGAATTAACTTTCTGCTCTGGATCCATCCGTCTTCAATTAAACCCGGCAGAGGGAGCTGGCATTCGAAACGTACGTGCGTTTTAAAAAATAGATGATTGGGTTTATTACCAACAGCAAATTTCCTTGTACCTACTACTAGGCTATGAATTTCATAACTGTTACATATTGCTAAAATTCTTATTGAAAGAAAAGGAAAGTTTTTTGCATAAAATGTGTAAAATGAAGTTTAGAACTTAAAAAAATTGCTGAATAAAATGTCAGCGGAAGTACTAGCAACTAGAGCTCTCTACTTTGTACTGAAAAGTTGATAAAAATGTTATGCTTTAAAAAATTTACATCCAAAATTTGATTTTCTATAATTATCTTACACGTTTTTATCTCAAAAATGGGAACTTTAGGACATTAAGTCCCACTTAGTTTTGAATGTTCTATCAGCTCCAACAATATTGTCATGTATTTTTCAAACACCCTGTATGTGAGGGTACAGAGTGGAAGCAGGTTTACCGCTTACTGGTAACCAGCGCACGTACTTATAATCTATGAAATTTGTAATTGTATATTTAAATTGATATAAAAACAGCAGTTTAAAGCAAGCTAAAACGGACACAGTGGAAGCGGTTTCCTGCTTATATGCTTTAAAAATTATAACATGCTTTTAAATGGACAGGTACACAGAGAAAGCAGGTTGAAGCAGGTTATCGCCGGAAACCTGCGATCCCGTTTTAATCAGAATTCAAATATAATTTATTTGCACGCGCGGGTCGTGTGTAGAAAAATTGACAAAAAACTAGTAAAACTAGTAAAACTAGTTTTTCGATGATCTATATAGGACAAAATCCACAGCAACCGATATATCGTAGACAAATGTAGGAGAGAGATTAGTAATGGAATGAATGCAGAGGGTAAGTATTAAAATGTACAGGGTGTCCGAAAAAACGTGTCTTTATTTTGCTGTACGATAAATGGTATCAAACAAAACATATTTGATTTAACAATTTATGAGAGCAAACAGGAATATGCAACCTACCATTTCAGATATATATACATGATAAATACAAATACACGTAATAAACATACTTAGTGCGAACGGTTTTTTTAGAGCTCTTTTCACAACACAGAATAAAATGTGAAATAGTTATAAGTGTTCCAAATTAATGTCGTTGCTTGTGAAAAGCGTTTACCGTACAAACGTCTCCTAACCAAAAAGTTTTACCTAGATTCGCCACAAATTAACACTTTGTATATCATTACGAAGGGGCAAGAATAATACAATTGAATCGCATAAAAATATACAGGGTGTTCCATTTAAAAGAAATATGTTTGGGTCATTTTTACAGACACCGTATAGAGAAATTACAAGTAATCTTCACTGAACGAAAAAAAACCATCAGAAATAATTCTCACTATTCCGGTATCTCAGCTATTTCTTGAGATACGAAGAATCCCTTAAAAGTAATTTTCTAAATTTCCGTCTAGGTAAAAAAGTCTGTTAGAAATAATTTTACCAATCCGATATATCCGAATCACAAGAATTTCTTAAATGTATATTTGTATACAAAATCGACGCATCCTGTTAAGATCGAACAAGAGTATCTTTTTTGTGTAGAAAACTATGAAATTTTATAATTTGATCTCAACAAGAGATAATACCCAAAAATAAAAAAGTGGGGTAATATTCATCTTAGGCCCCCTCAAGCATGTGGCGCCTCTGAGCAAATATTTTAAGTTGTAAGAACAGAAAATTTTGTAGCATGCGAAATGTATGCTACCCACCAAATTTCGAGATTTTACATACAAATATTTTAATTATCCTCAATGTGTATGTAAATATTTTAGGTGGTGGTTGCCGAAGTTATTTTTTGAAAAAGGTTCATACAGGGTGTCGCAAAATAGAAGGACATACCATTAACTACATATTCTTTGGACAAAAATAATGCGACTTTCCTTATGCCATTTTTTATTTGGGTGTCTCTGTTTCAACATACAGAGTGTTAAAGTTACATTTTAAAAAACTATTTTTGTTAATAATCCCATTGTTTTGTAAGATACACACTTGAAATTTTGCACGTACTTTTATCTTATTCCGGCACACTTATCATGTAATTTTGTTGAAAAAAATCGAAGGAGGTAACTGAGGGATGCAGTACCCTTTATCCCTTCCAATTATTTCTAAGTACGCCTATGCAGCTGTTTCATGAAATATCAAACGTACAATTTTATTCTGATCATTTTATCTCTTCCGTAATTTTTTGTTTAAATGCTTCGTTTGAAGAAAAACGGCAACTTGTATTGCCCATAAAACTATCATTCACTATCATTTTCAAGTGAAACTGAAATTTTGTGGATATACCTATTATTACAATACTCAGCAAATAGTAATACTTACTGAATGAATAATTGCTAATTAAAACAGAATGGATAATTTTAAATTTTATAAAATGAGGAATACTTATGAATTGAAAAAATAATATGGCATTAAAATCTGTAATACAGTTCTCTTATCAACCAAAAAAATAATAGTCTGGTTTAGTAATAGTAATAATGAACGATCAACATAATAACTTTTTACCTAAATAACATTAAATAAAATAATTTATTAATTACTACTAATTTAACAAACGTTCTACTTGCCCACTCTCCTCATTAACACATGTACGTGCCCTTTTAAGTAGCGGAAACCTTATATTTTCAAAGATATATTCTTTTTGTTTTAATTAGCACATATTCATTCAGTAAGTATTACGATTTTCTAAGTTGCCAAGGTTTTGTAATAACAGGTATATCCTCAAAATTTCAGTTTCACTTGAAAATGGTAGTGAATGATAAATTTATGGGCACTACAAATTGCCCTTTTTCTCCAAAACGAGGCATTTAAACAAAAAATTACAAAAAATGTAAAATAATCAGAAGAAAATTCTGCGTTTGATATTTCAATAAAAAGCTGCATAGGCGTACTTATAAATAATTGGAGGGGATAAAGGGTACTGCATCCTTCAGTTACCTCCATTCGCCCTTCAATTTTTTTCACCAAAATTACATGTTAAGTATGCCGCAATAAGATAAAAGTACGTGCAAAATTTCATGTGTGTATCAATAGGATTATTAACAAAAAAAGTTTTTTAAAATGACACTTTAACACTCTGTATATTGAAACAGAGACGTCCAAATAAAAAATGGCATAAGGAAAGCGCATTATTTTTGTTCAAAGAATATGTGGTTAAAGGTATGGACTTCTATTTTGGGACACCCTGTATAAATGTGTTTGAATTTTATTTTTTTATTTATTTTTATTATTATATATAAGAGTTAAAGATATTGACTCGAAATTTGAAACACGCGTTGGAGGGATAAATGTGCATTTTTTGGAGTGATCCAAATAGTTCCACTTGCACCAGTGACGTTCGTGCGAGAATGCCACAACTTTTTTAATAAAAAAATGGTACGCCACTAACGTTGCGTGTTTTGATATTTTTTTAAAAATCCGTCATCAATTTTGAATGAAATTGGTCTCTTCAATTTTTTAAAAATCCTTAAAACTCTTTGAAATAATTAATAAAAATAAATAAAAAATTAAAATTTTAACACTCTGTATCACGAAAACGAAGCACATTTCGACCTATGTTTATATGAACTTTATTTCACAAAATAACTTCGGCAACCACCCCCTAAAATATTTCGCACTTACTTACAAACACCATGTATAATTAATTGATAGCATTAGAACGAAAGGAAGAATATACATTTTAAGCCACAGCATCACATATCATAAAAGTTTTTATATATTTTTAGGTATTAATAATATTGTGTGAAACTAACTACTCAGTGGACAAAAGCCCCAACCTGCGTTGAATTACACCCACAATATCTACCCATATATTCCTTATTATTAGCTTTTGTAACATTTTTTTACTGTTTTAGAAAGGTATTTTAAGCTAATATAAATCAAATCTCCTACAATTCCTATCAATGAAGTCATATGTATGTTCTCTGATACCAAACGTCTAGGTATGCTAATGAACAATTCCACAGACAAAGCTCTATTCAATAATTATCTAAAGAAAATAATCTAATTTACTCACTCTATAAAAATCTAACTTCACTTTTTTGGCAGTGGGAACACGACAAATTCAACCACAATAGATGAGATCTGACCTATTTCTGCATTTTTAGGATTGCTTCTTCAGGTGGTCTCCTTTAAGTTGAATCAAATATCTAACTATAAAAATTATTATAAAATTAAAATTATTAGAAGTTAAATATCGACAATGACAAAAAAGTGACATCCTGTCAATGAATTAAATATGACAATACCTACTTGAAAAATGTTCACCTTTTATCTAAAAGTTTTTATATATTTTTAGGTATTAATAATATTGTGTGAAACTAACTACTCAGTGGACAAAAGCCCCAACCTGCGTTGAATTACACCCACAATATCTACCCATATATTCCTTATTATTAGCTTTTGTAACATTTTTTTACTGTTTTAGAAAGGTATTTTAAGCTAATATAAATCAAATCTCCTACAATTCCTATCAATGAAGTCATATGTATGTTCTCTGATACCAAACATCTAGGTATGCTAATGAACAATTCCACAGACAAAGCTCTATTCAATAATTATCTAAAGAAAATAATCTAATTTACTCACTCTATAAAAATCTAACTTCACTTTTTTGGCAGTGGGAACACGACAAATTCAACCACAATAGATGAGATCTGACCTATTTCTGCATTTTTAGGATTGCGTCTTCAGGTGGTCTCCTTTAAGTTGAATCAAATATCTAACTATAAAAATTATTATAAAATTAAAATTATTAGAAGTTAAATATCGACAATGACAAAAAAGTGACATCCTGTCAATGAATTAAATATGACAATACCTACTTGAAAAATGTTCACCTTTTATCTAAAAGTTTTTATATATTTTATATATGACTTCATTGATAGGAATTGTAGGAGATTTGATTTATATTAGCTTAAAATACCTTTCTAAAACAGTAAAAAAATGTTACAAAAGCTAATAATAAGGAATATATGGGTAGATATTGTGGGTGTAATTCAACGCAGGTTGGGGCTTTTGTCCACTGAGTAGTTAGTTTCACACAATATTATTAATACCTAAAAATATATAAAATCTTTTAGATAAAAGGTGAACATTTTTCAAGTAGGTATTGTCATATTTAATTCATTGACAGGATGTCACTTTTTTGTCATTGTCGATATTTAACTTCTAATAATTTTAATTTTATAATAATTTTTATAGTTAGATATTTGATTCAACTTAAAGGAGACCACCTGAAGAAGCAATCCTAAAAATGCAGAAATAGGTCAGATCTCATCTATTGTGGTTGAATTTGTCGTGTTCCCACTGCCAAAAAAGTGAAGTTAGATTTTTATAGAGTGAGTAAATTAGATTATTTTCTTTAGATAATTATTGAATAGAGCTTTGTCTGTGGAATTGTTCATTAGCATACCTAGATGTTTGGTATCAGAGAACATACATATGACTTCATTGATAGGAATTGTAGGAGATTTGATTTATATTAGCTTAAAATACCTTTCTAAAACAGTAAAAATATCACATATCATGTTTTTAACATTACCGATAACTAGCGGTGGATAATTTGGATTCAGTAAACGCTTCTGATTGGAACGATTTCTGGTTAATTTACTCCTATGGCGTAACAAAAGCAATGTAAATAATAGTTCACGATAGATTTGACCCATATAATATCCTATAATTCGAAACGATGCAATTAAATATTATAATTAATATCTAGTATTGATAAAACACCATTTCGACAAATTCAGCGCACAGCTATTCATGCAGTCACACATAATTAGAGTTGATGTTAATATTCGGGTTATCGTTGACCTGTCAGTGGTGTTAATATTAGTATTATCTTCAGCAATAATGATATCATAAATTTCTGATGATTGTATGATTGTAGTTGGAATAGTATAAACTGAAAGATTGCTTCTAAACAAATATATCATAAATAAATAATGACTTTGTGATTGGGATAAAATTTTTATACTTGGGAAAAATCCGTACATCCATTATTTTAAATCATAGAAAATTATGGTCGTATTTCGATTTAATGGTAATGTGGCTCTTAGAGTGTTTCGTCATTTTAAGATTTACTATTTGATGAATTACTAGATATGTGATTGCAGTTCTAATGCCCATATTTGTATTCATTATAGAGAATGTTACAGTTATAAACCAAATTGAAATAGAATGGTGAAGAATTTGATTTCATGTAAGGTTGCTAACTTAAGGGATTGTAACTCTTTAGGGATACATTTTGTAACTTCTGCGTGAATTAAGCTACAAATAATTTACGTGACAAAACAGACTTTATTGCCGCTACGTGATATACATAACAAACAGACTTCTAATAAATTCATAATTGCCAACTGATTATCTATTTTGACATTCTGTCGCGTTCGTCGTCCGATTTGGTTATATCTATTTTTTGAGTTCACGAAGTTTCCATGGCCTTCTAGAACGCATCTTGAACCAAGTCTAATACAGATTTGGAATATTCTAGAAAAGCGTCAAAATAAAAGTGTTTATAAGTGTCACGTAAACAAGAACTTATTTATGTAACTAGGCACATAAATCACCGTAGAATTGTCTTCCCTTTAAAGCTGATCGCCCTGATTACTCCATTGTCTGCATAACTTTCTTAACATAAAGCATAAGCACCTACTACAATAAAATCGCTTCCTGACTTTGTTTAAAGTTTTATTTATTTCTTCCAAAATGAGCGACATCGACAGCTATGAAGCACTTAGTACTCTTTTTAATACCTCATCCTATATTACTGAGGAATCCAACAGTCAAAGACTAAGAGAAATGTCATTCTAGTTAGGTTCATTCAAGTTTTTTTTTTATTTTCCACTCGAAAATAGAGCCAAAATCCGGAGCTTCACTCTGTTCTTTAACAAGAATCATATTATGCCATTTATCCAGGACCTGCCAATTTGTTCTTTGAATTAGTTCTTAAAAAAAATGTCTTTTCCTCTTGCATCATTCAGTTCAGGTTTTAAAGTTACTAAGGTACTTTGTTCTTCCACTGAAGATTTTTCTCTTTCTATTTCCAGATTGTCTGTTATCAATCAGCAACTGATCTTTCTTTATGCTTCAAATTTTTCGACAGCGCCTCTTTTTCTTTAGCTCAATGAGTTTCTTTTTGTTCCTGGATTCTGGCTATCCAGATCAATTACTGCTTTGTTCTCAGTTCGGGCTGGATTCTTTTGTTGCTTTTGTTTTTCAATCCTCAAGTTTTTCTAATTGCAACTGCAAATTTGTAACCTTATGTTCTAACTTAATTAGGCTATGACTTGGACTTTGACAACTTCACTCTCTAACACTTTCTTCTATGACTTGGAGTTTGATTTGCACCGTATATTTAAATAAATAAATTTCTTCTTCCAAATTTTCTTCAAATTCCCTGAACTTGACTTTAATTGCATCTTCTATACTTTTATTACTTTCTTGTAAACTCAACTCATTCCCCAATCCTTCTTGATTATTTTTCATTTCCCTTTCCAACTCTTCCACATCCACCCTGTCATTCCAAACTGCAAATCTGTCGAATAAACGATAGTTCCGTTGCTTTAAAAATTAGAAAATAAAGTATTTGGCGCAGCCAATGGAAACGCGGATTACCTATAAAAGCGTAAGTATAAAAGAAATTTAATAACATAAAAATGAATATTGAAGTAACCGTAAAAGTAGCAGCGGAGTTAAGCTGCCATCGATTCACGCAAATCCACAGAAAGAGAGAGTTCACAGCTCGGTCAGGGTAAGCGGGATAGCATTGAATGCAGTTCTGTCAGGATCTTTTGCCCCCTGCTGATAAGGTCTCGAATGTCCTGGGTTTTCTTTAAATTGGTATAGGAGGAGATATTAAAATCTCGCTACATGTTTACTGGATTATGTATTAACTAGAGCAAAAGTACGGGAAAAGATATTGTGTCATTAATAACAAGAAACTGAATTCTAGAAGTTTCTGAATCTTCCACAATAAATTCTGTTTATTAAGAAATATATAGCAGTGTAACTAAAATAGAAACTACACGGAAAAAAGCTAGTTATACTAGTATCAAGATTAATAAACATTCACTATTCATCAAGTACAATAACACTTTATTGAAAGATTAACATATTCGTGAATAATAACATATATTCCTCTTTTAAGAATAAAAATTATTTGAAATCAAGAAAACTAATATACATAATATGTGCTGTTCCGTTTGTATTAAAAATTGTTTTGCTTTATTTAGACAATAAGAATTACTTGAACCAACAAATTGGAATTCTCAAAGTAAAATTATGTTTTCTTTATTTGAATGTTTAAGTGATTTGAAAGAATTGTGGCTAATATTTGAAATAATATTAAATAGTTTTGAATAAAGTAAATAACATTACATTAAGATAAAATTGAGTACGTACTTAGTATTATTGCTTTAAATATACAATATAATTTAAAATTTTATTTTCGATATTTGTAAATAACTTCTTAAGAAATCCAAATATTTACATAAAATTTGTAAATCGGGGGTTTTTGCGGGCGACAAATTCAAATTTATTTCTAATTTTGACGTTTGAATACCTATTAAAAAAAGAATGTAACATTGAGGCATAAAACTTTCTAGGGAAGTAGTATTTAAAAGGCTATATGCAGAAAAATAATTAAGGTAAGTCTTAGTATTCAACATTTTTAATTTTAAAATAGAAGGTTTGAAAACGTCTACATTTAACTTTTTCTTTTTTGTTAATTTACAGTTAAGTAGAGCTAAATATATACTAGACAATAAATATTGTACATTTTATGCTCTTTAACATGGTTCTTGTTTGAACAGATGATCTTTATTAAAAGCAAAATCAAACATTTTGAAGAAACCCACGACGGTTAAAATGTAATTGAAAAAGAATAAAATAATTTAAAAACCCCCGACTTAAAGAATTGCACTTATTTGGTGCTCGACGGATTTTCTTTGGTTTCGCATATACCGTCTCCGTCGTGGGTAAAAACCAAGACGCTACAGCGTTTATCACAAACCTCTGTAAAATACAAAATAGGCTGATACACCAATACAAAACGATGGTAAAAAAAACTGAACATATAAAAAATATCCGTTTTCAACTCTGAGTATAGTACTTAGGTAAAAGAAATCAAACCTTCCGATCTTCATCTACTTTTGCACGTTATAATTTGCCAATCTGAATTACTTTTTCAAGTAACATTTTGCTGTATTTTCAGCGGAAAAGGCTCTTTACCTGAAACCAAAACCGTTTCTACTCGATGCACTGAATATTTCAAATATCGACAAAAATAGAATCATGATGTGTCATAAGTAACACCCTCTAATAATAACGTCAAAATTAGAAACAAATTTGATTTTGTCGTCTCCAAAAACACTCGATTTTGAAATTGCCTGCAAATATTTGGATTTTTTAAAAAGTTATTCACAAATATCAACTTTTGATTTACTCTTGCTCTGTGTTGTACTTATTTCCGGACACTCTGCATTTTTAGTGTCAGAAGTTTACAACAATTTATTACTTTTTTGTTTATAAAAACTAAGAAATAAACATTTCTATAGATATAAGTACTGATTGATCTCAAAATTGTTTCTTTTCTTTCATTTAGAGAACAACTCTGTTATTATAGATTATAAAATCCTTAGAGATTTCATTTTTGCTATGAAAATATAAAAAAAATATACACAAAAAACTTTGGGTATTTTTGAAGCACTACCCCCCTTGTTTTAGCCACCCCTGGATAAACTTTATTGATTTATTTTTAGATTTTCAAAAAGAGCATAACAAGTTATAAGATTGTGCCAAATTTCATTAATATATTTCTACACCCTGTATATCGAAATTGAAAAGTTTTAGGACACATTTAGGTTTGAATAGAAGTATAAGCTCGGAATACAGTGAAGTACTTACAGGTGTCTCACAGGGCTCAATATTAGGCCCAATTTTATACTTATTGTACATCAATGACCTTCCATCTTGCATAGATAATGAAGCTCTTATTATGTATGCAGATGACACATCTCTGATTATATCAGATAAAACTGATCAAGTTTTGGAGGAAAAATGCAACTCAACTCTGCAGCAAATTGGTGATTGGTTTGGCGCTCATTCTTTGTATTTTAATCCTATCAAAACAGCTTCTATTAGATTTCACAATTATCAGAAACAGTACTCTAAAATTAATATTAAGATTCATGACACATCCTTGCCAGATGGCAAAAATAGAATAACCTTTTTGGGTTTTAAATTAGATGAGTGTTTAAACTGGAAAGAACATTGTACTACATTAACATCAAAATTGAGTTCTTTGTGCTACTTATTTAAAAGTCTAAAGTCCGTATTTTTAAAAGATCAATTAATAGAACTTTATTATGCTCAGGTTGTCTCCCGATTGAGGTATGGGGTATGTTTTTGGGGAAATTCTGTTCTGTCGTCGGATGTATTTACTGCTCAAAAAAAGATATTGCGATGTATAGCGGGTGTCCCGAGGTACCATACTTGTCGGGCATTATTTAAAGAATATGGACTGCTAACACTTACAGGAATTTTTATATTTGAGTTATGTACGTATGTATATTTAAAACAATTTTAACAAAAAGTAATATTCACGGACTAAATACTCGACAAAAAGATAAATTTCATATGCCTCATTACCGGTATAAAATATCTTTAAATTCTCCTGATTGTTTGGGGTTGAAGGTTTATGAAAATAAGAGGAATCCAAGTTTTAAATTCTTTTAAATTTAAATTAAAGCTATTTTAACCGATAACTGTTTTTACACTCTTATTGAGTTTTTACTTTAATTTTATGTAATTTTCATGACTATTCCTATATATGTATGTACATATCAGAGAGGAAAATAAATTATTATTATTATTATGTTTATATAGACTTTTCGTCTTATTTTGAGATCTAGCAAACGCAGTTAAATTTATGCCTATAGATTAAAAACCACTCTGTATACTGCCAACCCAAGTATATCGAATAAAAAAAAACTTGTCCCTAAATTGGATGTGACAAAATTTTACGCGAGCCCATCAGTTACTTCTTGAAGTTGTTATTTCCAACCGTATCCGCCACTATCTCATACCGAATACTCAGGCATAAATTGTGGATCTGACACCATTACTACATACACACAAGGTCTCTGGCTCCTCATAAAATTATGAAATTCACTTCGTATTCATGTTCTCCCGCCTTCCTATACTCTTGAGAGGTTTTAAAGAGTAAGTAAATGCCCTTCTGGTATATTTCCCTTTGCTGCGTAATAAGCCTAGATTAAATGAAACATATTTTATGGTAAGCTCGAATTCTTCGTCGAGATATATCCTAAGAGGTAATTATCAGTAGGAGTATAAAAAACGCAGCAAAACGTATTCAACGAAATATGTGTAAAATGTGGTTACAGTTATTTATCAGTGTTAGAATAATTTATAAGGCGAATCTTAAGTACGGTTGTTCGTTTCTTGTCTTCAGTTGGAAATGGAGAACATGCATTGTATCTCGAAAAATTATGGTGTTTCGTAGCAGCATGCAATAGAAAAGATATTCATTTCTTGTCTTCGGTTAACAGTCAAATCAAGTCTAGAAGAACAGTCAGAACTAAGATACAAAGTCGCGAAACTGGTGAGTATGGACGTATCTTTGGTAGTCGCAAAACATGGTACTGCATTGTATCTCGACAAACTCTGGTATTTCACGACAATTCCAATACAAGATATGCCCGTTCCTAGTCTTTGATTGGAAATACATGACATTATGATACATGTTGCGCAACAGTCACAGAAAATCTAGAAGAACAGCCAGAACTAGGACACAAAGTCACGAAACTGGTGTGACTAGACATCTGTGGTAGTCACAAAACATGTTATTGCATTGTATCTCGACAAATTCTGTGTTTCACTACAGTTACAATACAAGAGATGTCCGTTTCTAGTCTTTGGTTGGAAATGCATAACATGACATGTGCAACAGTCACAGAAAGCCTATAAGAACAGTCAGAACTGCCGATCCACCATTCGTAAGCTATCCAAAAGATATAGTCCAACCTGATTTCATTAGCCATCATCGCATACAGGGTGTCCTTTTTGCTGTATGATAAATTGTACCAAACAAAACATATTTGACTTAACATTTATTATCTGACCAAAGGTAACAGAATGTGTTGTTTGCGAGAAGGGTTTTATCCAGATTCGCCATAAACTAAAATGTAATGCAGCTGGTCATGGTTACTATAAATTATTCCATTTTTGTTAATGTACCCTCACAAGTTGTTGGTTTTAGCTGAAATAGTTGACTGGAATTTTTAACTTATTTTTAAGATTACGGCAAAATTTCAGTAAAAACCTCATGGTCCGTTTGAAAATATATTTTAAGTAAATATTCAAATAACTGAACGATAAACACGATAATTCCAATCGATTTTATTCAACATGTATCAATTTATAATTTATTATTGCATGATATAAAACATACAAATATTAAGATTGATTTCATACAATATTTTGAACTTGTTTTGTCTTTACACAACAAACCTTGTACAGCGAAAACAAATATAGCAGAACATTTCCAATTTAATGAGATCTGTAATACTAACAAAGTCTATTAGCACATATAATACAAAGGGACAGAGATTCTAATTATCCCTGTCAGCATGTATTTAGCTGCAAAAATAGACTCCAAACAGAAAGTATTTTTATTTAGATATATCTGCATGGTGTTACGATATATTTAGCAGAGTCGGGTGACTTAAACATTTAATTAAAATCTTGATTAAATGTAAAGATTTTAATCAATAGATTTTTAAGTTTATTTATTTATTTATTGAGATCCCAACAGATAAATATCCAATAACAGGGCCATAAAACTAGTAGAATAACTCATGAAAATTGATAAAACAAAAGAGAAACACAAAAAAAAACAAATAAAACAAACAATTCTTAAATAAAACACAAATACAATAAAAATAAAACAAAAATAAATACAATGTACAAAGTAAAACCAAACTAGACATAACCAATTAAATCTAATAAACAGTAAATTTGTAGTTACATCAAATCAAAGTCAAAGTAGAAAAAGTATCAAACTAGATTCAGTATCATATCAAACATAACCCTAAGAATTTTTATATATTTTTAGGTATTAATAATATTGTGTGAAACTAACTACTCAGTGGACAAAAGCCCCAACCTGCATTGAATTACACCCACAATATCTACCCATATATTCCTTATTATTAGCTTTTGTAACATTTTTTTACTGTTTTAGAAAGGTATTTTAAGCTAATATAAATCAAAAGTCCTTAGATTTTTATAGAGTGAGTAAATTAGATTATTTTCTTTAGATAATTATTGAATAGAGCTTTGTCTGTGGAATTGTTCATTAGCATACCTAGATGTTTGGTATCAGAGAACATACATATGACTTCATTGATAGGAATTGTAGGAGTTTTGATTTATATTAGCTTAAAATACCTTTCTAAAACAGTAAAAAAATAACCCTAAGAAGTTGTGAAGATTTCCAGAGAATTATGTAAGATGTTGTCATTTTTACACACAACATATAATGGAGACTTTAGAATGAGGTTATTTCTAGCCAAATGCAAATACAAAATTTTAAATTCTCTGGATATAGCTTGTGGTACATTCAATCTAAGTTTATCATGAAGAAACCAGCAGTCAATATTATTACGCAAAATGTTAAATAGTAACTTTACGGAAAACATCCTTCTTCTACATTCTAACGTCTTAAGATTAAACATAGCAGGGTACCAATGCAGTATGACAAAAACAAGGTAAAAGGGATACTACACAACGTTAGAATATTCCAACCGTGATCTTACATAAGCAAAAAGCAGCAACTTAAGACATTCGACATTGTCGAAATCTTTGCAAGATGTCAAAGTAAACCCCAAAGAAGCAGTCCAAACGATATAATCATAGTCCAGGAAGAAGGTGAGGTTATCATCAAATATTCTAAAGCTGTTTCATGCATCACATCATTGTATATGACAGGATGATGTTTCCTAGAGTAAATTAGTGTGTTACATTTAGATACATTCAGCACCAGATTATTAGAGACACCACTACAACACATTTATATTATTTCGAAGCTTCAGGCGGTCAACTGAGTTTATCGTAGACACAATTTTCAAATCATCCGCGTACAAAAGTGATTCCACATCAAATAAGCTCGTTAAGTCATTAATAAAAATCGCGAATAAGAGAGGCCCAAGGACAGACCCTTGTGGTACTCCTGATGTTGCACGAAAATTATCGAATTGATGACCCATATATTCAACATACTGATATCTATTAGATAAATATGATCTTAATAAAAAGAATAACTTCAGAGAAACCCAAAAGTAGCAATGCGCAACATAACCGATTGATCGAGACTATCGTATCTCGTTTGTATGCAAAGATCTCGTAAGAATCACACAAGAGTCTTACAGAATTGCGAGACAAGACTCTCATGGCAAGAGAAGACATGATCTTGCAAGATCGAGCAAGTAAAGAAACTCTGGTCTTGTCTTGCAATCAAATTTTTCAAGATTTCTTGTCTCAGCCAACGTTACAGTTATTGGGATGATCTGCTTATTTTTCATAACAGGTAAATCCAACGTGATACATTCAACTAACACTTGTGTTTATGTCATGCAGTGTATCATCCCAACGTATCAATTTGTCGCATTACGCTCCAAGAAAATATTATCATTACATTATATATCTGGCGTGATATGATGAACCCATCATGTCGGCGTTGCATTATGATAATACGGGTATGCACAACTAAAACATCTCATCTTGTTAAGTTGGCTCTATTTAGGATCGATATCGTGTGACCCCATACAGCGTTGGCTTAAACAAAGAATTTCTCCCATGTATTTACCGTACGATTTGGATTACCCGATGCATTTCATGTTTCACCACATCGTTGAATATTGAATGAATTGCAATGGGAAAACTTCTCGTTACACCGTGACGCCTTTCATTTGATAGCCATTAATTATGCAGGTGTCTAGGACACAACTTTTTCTATTAAAATTTAGACAGAAGCCCCTCTTTCTCAAAGTTCTCAAATATGTCTCGTATAATTATTTTCCTGTAACATGAAAAGAAATCATAAAATTGAATGTTTGAAATAAAACTGGTAAAGATATGGGAAAAAAACCTTTCCGGTCTACAATTCTTTAAGCATAAAGAAGCCCGTAGTCCTAAAAAATGAAAGGCATCATAAACTGATGTTGCATCATACTGTTCGATTGGCACATCCGTCATGTTCTTCTGATTTTACTTCATCCAATGTCCTTAGAAGAATGGAGCTAGAAAAAAGAATATGGCCTCGTTTGCCTTTGTTGGAATGCCCCATTTTCGATCAAAAAGATTGAAAAACTAAAAATAGATAGCTTTAAAATAAATTTCAACAAAAAGTAAAACCTATAATCTTGATTAATTAGTTTCAATTTAAATCCATTCAAATTCCAATAATTCACCTTAAATAATTTTAAACCTTCTTAAATTATGTCAAATAATGATATATCTTCGAAATCAAATCAAATAATAAAAATAATAGTTTCTCAAAATCAGATTAAATCAAATTAATGTATGTATGTTAATCATTCTTTAATAAAAAATATATAATATACAGAGTGTTCCGCACAAGAACTAACATAGAGCGGGTGCATGGGAGGGTCCCAAAATATTGCATTTTAACCAAATATGCCTATACAGTGCGTCCCTAAATAAAGTCATTATTAGGTAAATAGAGACATTATTGAATATGCCCGAAACAGATCGATATTTGATTTTAATCTAGTATTTCGAGTAATGACGTTATCACATTTTTTTAAATGGCACATCACATTTTTTTCCAATTGCAATATTTTGCGACTCCCTACATGCAGTACCTTGTAAAATAGACTCGAGATAAAATTTTTCACGTTCCCTACAGTTTTACGTATCTCAGAATAAGTATAAATCCAGTTATCATAATGTTTTTCCATACATTGTACATGCATAGTTAGCGGCAGCATATTTTTGTTCAAGTAAACCATTCAAGATATTTGTAAAGTTTTTCTTATTGTTGTAGAAATGCAATAGTATAAAACAGTTATAAAGCGATCACTTAAACAATAATTTGGCTTTAAAATTGACATTGTTCCCAAAGATACTTTAATATAACTGTTACTGGAGAAAGTAATTTTTAAATAGTTTTTTAATACATTTATAAAGGAATTTGAATTATTTATTTTTATTTATTCATTTATTTATTTGCAATGCACCGACCAGTCAGGCCATGCCTGCTCTCTATGAGAGCGCAACAGAGACGGTCTAATACAGGGTGTTACAAAAAGAGTATCAAATATTTCTGGAGGTAACAGTATGAACCAAAATAAGCAGAAAAGATGGGTCCGCAAAGGTTGCGGAGATATGGACCACTATTCGTTTTTCATCATTTCATTTTATTAGGAATAAACCGACACAGGAAGCTTTTAACAAACAAAAAACAAAGTTAAAAAAGATGTTCAAAGTGCCCTCCGTCCATTTCCAAGCACGACAACTTCGTCTCAACGATATTCGAACTCTTTCGAAACCACCCTCCTTGGTTTGGATTTCTTGACACTTTTGATTAATCCGTAGCTGCAGCTCTTCCAGGCTATTTACAGGAGTACCATACACTAATGTTTTCAAATATCCACAAATAAAGAAATCTAGAGGGTTCAGATCAGGCGATCTTGGAGGCCATAAAACAGATCCGGCCCTTCCTACCCATCTATGTGGAAAAGTTTGGTGTAAATGCTCTGTAACGGGCATAGAAAAATGAGCTGGAGCACCATCATGCTGGAACCACATTTGTTGCCTCTGATTCAAAGGAATGTTTTCCAAAAACTCATACAGTGTGTTCTGCAGAAAGTTGAGGTAAGCAGCGCCTGTTAATCGGTTTGGTAAAACAACAGGACCTACAAACCTGTCACCTACAATACCCATCCAAATGTTTAATGAAAAACGTGCCTGATGTCCAGATTCTATTAGAGCATGAGGATTTTCGTCGACCCAAATATGAGTATTGTGAAAATTAAACACTCCATTTCATGTGAACCCCCTCATCAGTAAAGAGAATGTTTGCAAGAAAACGAGGGTCTTCAGCATCATGACGTAGAAACCAGCGGCAAAAAACCAAACGTGCTTGATGATCATTTATTGGATTTAAGGCATGTACTCGTTGCACATGGTATAGATAAAGCAGTTGCTCGAGAAGTATTCTCCAAACAAGTGGACCATTAATTCCTACCTCGGCTGATATTCTCCGCACACTCATACCAGTGCTAGAATTTCTTCTTCTGCTCTAGGAATGGATACCGATCTTGGTCTTCCGAATAAATGGCACGGTTTGCTCAAGGAACCGGTATGACGCAATCTTTGCTGAATTCTTCCAAACATGCGTTGTGAAGGAATCTGGCGATTTGGATAAGCGTCAACATAAAGACGTCGCGCTTCGGTGGCGTTCCCATTAGCACGACCATACATGAAATGCATGTCTGTTAATTCTGCGTTAGAGTAGCCAGCCATAGCGAAAGAGAACTTGTGCACTGAGAACAACTCTCAAATAGGTACTGTTTATTTCACTAAACATCAACCAACTATTATAAGAAAATACACAACGTTTTTGCAAAATAAAAAAGGGGCTAAAAAACATAAAACATTCCATATCTGCGCAACCGTTACTTTGCGGACCCATGTTTATTTAAAATTTCAGAGCACTGTAATTCAAATTTTATTGTCCTTCCTGATTCGTTTTAGTTAAGTTTCACATGTGCGTACCGTAGCTATGTAATGAGCGTAAAATAGAAATAAATAATGAATCTGAAAGTTGGCGGAAATCGGTAAATAAACTGCTCCACAAAACTTAAAGTGAAGGTCACAAATATCGAGATTTGTTTTAAAGATTGACGTGTTTTGTTTTCCAAATAGTTCTAGATACTTAATAAATAAAATGATCTTATCTGAGGGTTTTTTTGCTCACCATTGAATGACTTTTTCAGTTCTCGGCTAGTTCTTTGGTGTTTTTCAGAATTTTGGAGCAGTCGTTGTTTCGAGTTTATATAGTCAACCTAAAGACCTAAAAATTTTGGTTTGCAATAATGCCTAGACGCAAATTGAGTGCATCTGAAGCCAATAGAGCCATTGGAATGACCGAGACATCCTCAGAGAAAAGTTGCTAACTTCTTTCAGGTCAGTGAAAGCGTAACTTCAAGAAACAGGAAATGTTATTGAAAGAGCGAGGAGTGGACGCCCAAGATTTCCTAAACCTGCAAAAGACCGGTTTCTAACATTATCCACCCGTAGAGAGCCCTGAGTACATGTCGGACCATGCAACAGCGACTTTTAAACGCTTCTGGTGTTGTGGTTTCAATTGAAACTGTTCGTAGAAGACAGCGAGATGTTATCTCTATCTACGTTCACGACGACTTTTGAAAAGGATTTCACTGATACAAAATCATTTGCGACTTCGGCTGCAATGGGCTAATGAACACGTGTATTGGAATGATCAATAGAGGTCAGTATTGTTCACGGATGAGTCGAGATATGGACGGTTTTCGGAGAGTCGGCGTGTTCGAGTATGGACCCTTCTTTTGGTACCCAGAAATCGTAGAACCATCAGTAAGATCATCCATTTAGAGGTAGTACAGTTGCTGTTTGGGGAGACATTTGTTTTAATGGGCGTACAGGGTTGTTGGTGTTTGATGGAAACATGAATGCACAGATCAACGTCGAACAAGTCATCAGCAATGATATCTCTTTGTTTCATGCTACAATTGGGCCAATTTTTTTATTTCTTGACGATAATACGCGACCTCATCGTGCGAGAATTGTTGTCGATGCCCTGGAATTTCATGGCATTCCGCACTTGGAACTGCCACCTCTCTCGCCAGACCTCATCCAATTGAGCACGCATGGGACCAACTAAAAAGAGCCTTAGATTCGCATCAACCACTCCCATATACATTTCAGAAACTCAGTGGGCTTTTGCTACGCCTGTGGCGAGAAATTGACTACTTCAGCAACCTGATAAACATTATGCAAAGATGTAGATTAAACATTCAAGATAGCATATCAAAAATATTTTTGAACAAAAGTTGTCAACTTTTAAAAGAAACTCAAGATTTGTGAACTTCCTTAAGTTTTGTGGAGCAGATTAGTTAAGATGTTTACTTAAATGAATTTATTCACCTAACAAAGTAGAGCGCCTTTATTTATATTTTCTTATAAACAATGATTAAGAAAAAAGTTTCCAAAAAATGTTAAATCTGTAGTTCGTATTTGGTACAGTCCTAGTCTGCTTGCCTGACTAATTTAAAATGTAATGAGCTGCAACTGTTAGATAAAATACCTATGAAATAAAATAGGCAGAAAACATCCAAATTATAAAACAACTTTACTGGTTGGGTATACACTCATTAATGTATTTTTCTTGTTAAAAATATATAAACACATTTCAATTCATATTACACATTCAATGATGAACAAAAAACTGTGCACCGTTCAATTAGTCTTTTGAACTCGTGTGAGAAATAAAAGTTTTAAAAAGAATCATGTTTAAACAAAGTTATAATAGAATATTAAGCCTTCTATTGAACCTTCTTGATATTTTTTTAAGTAAAAAGGAGTTTGAAAGCATAAACCAACAGTAATATTCGAAACTTAGATTTTAAAACAGCGGATACCACAGAAATGCACGGCTAAATTTTTAAATGAATTAAATTAGATCCTTTTTTATTTATTCGTAAAATGTTGAGTTGTTAACAATATGATCAGATTGTATTTGGTGCCAAGTAATTTATTATTTTTAAGATGGAATTAATTATAAAAAACGTAGTACTTTTCGGAACTAAGAAATTTCATTTACTTTACGTAAAATAAAAAAAATAAAGTTTTATTTTTTATTTTTAGAACATGTTTAATCAATTGTATTTTATTTTACATACCTCAGAATTGTTACTTTTTTATGGATAAAATTTACGTTTTCTAACATTCAATCGTCATTTACTCGAAAACATTCCTATGTAAGAGGGCAAAATTTTAGTACTGTCTGATAAAGAATTAAACGATCTTTCAGAATCAAGGAAAAAAATATGGTGTTGCCATTTAAAAAAAAATCGATGGAGTCATTACTCGAAAACAAATGACATTTAAAAATCACATTTTACGCTAAAATATGTATTTTTTAAATTAAAAATCGACCTGTTCGAGGATTTTTCCCAAAAAATAATTGTTTCGTTTTTATTGAATTTATTCCATACTTTTGGCGCATATTAACATTAGTTGTAGCTACGTTAATTATAAATTTACTGTAACTAAATTTCGAGCTAAAAATATTTATTCTCACACATACACCTATACGTATATCAACAAATATTTGCAAAAACCAAAGAATATGTACTGATGTTTCAAGAATAACTATGTATTTCAGCAAAAATATTCAACATATTTTCTAATGCGAATGAAATACCTACACTGCAATACATTTTTAAATGATGGATGAACAATACACTTTTACAGAGACGGATGGATAATTCACATTTAGAGGATGGATGGACAAATTCCACTAAAAAAAAAACTTCATACACAGAAGTTAGTTCTGCTCCTGGCAATGCCTTCTTTACTATTTAGTAATACAGTCTACTGTATTTCTAATAATTTGTTAGTAACAGATATTCTGCATATTATATTGATTAGTTTAAACCTGAAATTTTGTACATTTTAAAAAGCAGATTTTTTTTCACGGCATTAAAAGTAAAAACTTTCAACTTCATCTATCGACACACTATTCATGTTAAACAAAATGAAAATATTTGAACTGATTGATGAACTCTTTGGTATATACATTTTTTTAACGTTTGCATATTGTTCAATTTTTTACACATTGATATTCTGTCATATATGTAAAATAATGTCAGGTATTGAAAAAGTTTTCTCTATGCATATTTTTTAATGTTAGTTATAAAGGCAGTAAAAATAAAATACACACAACGTCAAAGGTATTGGGCCCCTTGTATACAGGGTGATTCAGGTTTAATCTTGATAACTTCAGGAATCGATAGAACAGGTTAAAATAATGTTCATTTGTGATATAAACTAACGCATCGTTTCCGAGATAGAGAGCGTTGAAGTAGAAATTTTTTTCTCGTTCTTCCCTCATAACTTTTGAACCACTTATCCGATTTAAGTGAAATTCAGAACACAAAGACTCCTTATGATCTTACATAAGCTTCTTAAGTTTGAACTACCTACCCTCTTAGAAGTGTATTTTGTATGCTACCCCCGCTTACTTTATTTCAAAACAACAAACAAAAAATTAATTTCAATAAAACATCTACACACCACTTTGACTGATTAATTTTCTAAACTTTTTCGTCTCCTGTTTTTTTTCGACGTTTGGTCCTGTTTCTGAAATATTCAAAGAAATTGGTGACAGTGTACATGAAAACAAAACTCAGTGATTTGTGTAAACTGACGTTTGTGAAAATCATTGTGAAAAGTATTGTTTGAAAAGCATTTTTAATGCTAAGAAAAAATGCCAAGAACGTTTACAAATACTGAATATGCCGATATACATTATGTTTATGGTTTCTGTGACGGAAATTCCAACGCGTCAGTTCGAGAGTACCGAACACGCTTCCCTAATAGAAGAATTCCAAATGCATACGTTTTTGTAGATGTACATCGTCGATTTACGGAATATGGTTTGCGTCGCTAAAATGATCATAATCGAAATGTACCGCCAAGAAATAATCAGTGAATTCTTAATCTCTTTGATATCGATAGAACTTTAAGCACACGCCGAGCAGCTCGGCAACTTCATTTATCTCAATCAAAAGTACTGAGAGCACTTAAACAAGATCATCGAAGGGCTTTCCATATCCAACCAGTTCAAGGTTTGTTGCCAGAAAAAACGTTTAAATTTTTGTAGATGGGTTTTAGATTCAACAGAAATTAATCCACAATTTCTGCATACGGTTTTATGGACCGACGAATCTAATTTCACAATAGCTGGAATTGTGAATTACCACAACATTCACGTTTGAAGTGAAATCAATCCTCGATGTGTTAGACAACCTTCATTTCAGCAACAGTTTAGTGTAAATGTGTGGATTATATATATTTTGCCTCCTCGTTTAAATGGGGATTTATTTCATGAGTTTCTGCAAAACTCTCTCCCCGACGTGCTTGACGATATCCTCTTAAATTTACGCCAAGGGAACTGGATGCAGTTGGATGGTCCCCTTGCACATTACGGAAGGCAAGTACGGCAGTGGTTGGATGGGAATTATCCTCGTCGATCGATTGGACGGCAACCCAACAACCACCCAAATATGTGGATTTCCTACAAAGGACCAGTAGCTTGGCCTCCGCGCTTGCCAGATCTGAATCCTCTGGATTATTTCGTTTGGAGCCATCTAAAAGCAATTGTGTATGATACGCCAGTACATATCTGTGAGGAATTGATCCAAAGGACAAGACATACTTGTGATGACATAAAAAACAATCCTGTTCAAATAGCAGCTGTGGTTAATACACTAGTTCGTCGATGCCAAAAATATACTGAGGCTAGAGGAATGCGCTTTGAACAATTATTGTAATTTTTTTAGTAGTTGATAAGTTTATTGTAAATCTTGTAATAAGTAGTTGTTACTAAATTTATGTTTGAGGTTATTGGCATTTTTTCTTAACACTAAGAACACTCTTTAAATAATACTTTTGACAATGATTTTCACAAACGTCAGATTTTTTTTTAGAGCCATCCGACAGTGTCCCCGGAAGCACTCGCCGAGCGCAAACATCCATGGTACTACAGTGGGATTCGAACCCACACCGACATAGCCGATCCAGACTGGTTCCACGAGCTGTCGTCTCCCAACCACCTCGGCTATCGAGTTTTGTTTTCATGGGTTGCTAAAACGATAAATAAAATTTACTCGGCTGGTGCGCTACACTGTTACCAATTTCTTTGAATATCTCAGAAACAAGACCAAACGTCGAAAAAAAACCAGGAGACAAAAAAGTTTCGAAATTAATCAGGTCAAAGTGATGTGCAGATGTTTTATTGAAATTAATTATTTTTTTTGTAGTTTTGAAATAAAGTAAGCGGGGGGTAGCATACAAAATACACTTCTAAGAGGGGTAGGTAGTTCAAACTTAAGATCATAAGGAGTGTTTGTGTTCCGAATTTCACTTAAATCGGATAAGTGGTTCAAAAGCTATGAGGGAAAAAAGAGAAAAAAGTTCCTACTTCAACGCCCTCTATCTGGGAAACGATGCGTTTTAGGAAATAAGTTTATATAACAAATGAACATAATTTTAACCTGTTCTATCGATTCCTGAAGTTATCAAGATTAAACCTGAATCACCCTGTATATATATGATTCGATTAAACTTAGTGGTTTACCTTAATGTGATAAAAAAGTACATGTACTTAGGGAACAAAAGAGACAATAAAAAATTGCAGACCATGAACCTTTACTTTACAAATCTGGTCAGTTTGGCAGTGTATTCAGCCAAGTGTTCCTTTGAATTTGTGAACATTATAATGCCCGGACGAGAAATTTCTGCGTTTACCCGAGCAAGAATGATTGCTTTACATGATGCGGGACATTCTAATCATCAGATATCGAACATTTTGGTCATTCCTAGATCATCTGTTGTACGAATAGTACACAGATATGAAGACTTTGATACAGTGGAAATTAGACCACGTAGTGGACGTCCTCGAGTATCTAATGAAAGGGAGGATCGGCATTTGGTGCAATATGCCCGTAGACACCGCACATCTTCAGCTTCAGTTCTCAGGACCCACTTTCAAGGTCTACCCCCTACGTAATGAATTGGGTGAAAATTTTGTGTTTATGGACGACAACGCTCGACCACATCGCGCCAGAAGGGTTCAAGAGACTCTCGAAGCAGAACATATCAATAGATTAGATTGGCCAGCCAACTTTCCTGGCATAAATCCTATTGAAAAGTTGTGGGATTTCGTTGCTAGAGCCATTCATAACCATATTCCTCCGCCTCAGACTGCAGATGAGTTCGTGGCGACAGAAGAGGAATGGAACAATATTCCGTAAGAGATCGTTAACCGCTTCATTATCTAAATAATATACTTTTATAAAGGTATTTGGTTTTTCTGACAGAAAGATTTCTATAACAAGAATGAGGGGGAGTCTAAGACTTTTGACGCTGTGTATAAAAAAATTTAAATTACATATCTATATTTTATAATTCCAACCTAAAAATTACAATGTATAAATCAATATAAAATATAGAGAGAAAATTTACGATGGAATATACTGTGGTACATAAGAATCTGTTAGTTCTTAGAAATTTATCTCACCGACAAATCTACTTCGTGCAACCCAACAATCCGCCCCCTCTCAATGTCACTAAGCTGGGAAATCTGCCCAAATCTACGTACTCTAGGCATAATCAGCTGTAAAGAATGTAGTTTGCAACAAACTTTACAATATTCGCAACACAAATGTGAATAGACATTTTTAAAACAGAATGCTACTTTAACAAAGTACAACCTATACGAACTCAAAAGAAATTTTACAAATAAATCTCAAAATTTAATAAATTTCATGCAAAACATTATGAAAATAAAATGATATTTAATGGGTCTTTGTTACGTAATATATTTTTAAAGTTTTTAAGAAATTAATAATATAAAATTACGCAAACGTGTTACTATTGGCGCAACAAATTCTTCAATTACTTTATACTAAACTCTTCAAGCGTTGATTGTACAGAAAATGAACAATACAACAATTTTTCACTTTTTCATGCATCATCTTTTGTACATACATCAACATACCATATTGACACAAAACATCAACTCATTATAGCCTCGATTAATTAATGTCCTCATGTCAAATAAAAATTTTTAAAAGAATTCATGGCATAAAACAAATTACTGCACGTGATGCCTTTCTAATGATACCGCCCTTTAATTAAAAATGTATTAAACGATGCACAATGAAAACAAGGCATGTGAACGACAATTTTAAGCAAAAATTAACAAATATACAGGGTAAATTTAAGGCAAAGTATTTTTATACATTTACAGTGTATGAAAGAAAACTAAGGAAAAATAAATCATTAAATATTATGGAAATTTACACTCAAGTTACAAAATAAGGAAGTCGAGCACAATGCAGTAACAAATTAAAAATAGGTCATAAATAAGTTTCTAACTGAAATAGCGTGATATCTAATAAATAAAGAGATTTTTTTTGGTAAGGTAGTTAGAAACCAATTATGTTAATTAATTAATTGGTCGTTCACCAACTGAAAATAATATAATAATGTCTTGTGTAGGTATAATGAATCGGCCACCTCTTCCGCCCGATTTAAACCCCTTATATTTGGAGAAAAATTATAGCAGGTCATACAAACCCAAAATGAATGATAAAGAATACAAGAAATACTCTCAAACTGGATAATGTTCGTTTATAAACTGTTTTACTGAAATATGTCAAAACTTATTCTTCACTTCCAATAACTTTTATAGTTACTTTTTTATACAACCTCACGCTATACAGGGTGTGCAGAACTTTCATAGACCCCTTCGTTTTTGAAATAGAAGGCGAAATTTGAATAAAAAAACTAATATTAAGATATTGTTCGTATCTCAAAGAATAGCTGAGATGTCGAAATGATGAAAATTGTTTCTGATAGAGTTTTTATGTAGAGTTTAGTGGCATACTTGTAATTCGTCTACAGGATGTCTCTTTTAAAATATGATTCAAACACACATTTTTAAAATGGAACACCCAGTATATTATTATTCCAATCAATTGCATTGATTTTTTCCTTCATAATAATATACAGGGTGTTTCTTAAGTAAAGGTCAAAAATCCATTATACAAATGTGGGGCCTTAAAAAACACAATTTTTAATTTTTAAACTATTTGAAATAATTTAACCAAATTCATATGTGTGCATATTTAACATGACAGTAGGTATAAAACAAAAAATTACCACATTCTTTGACTTAACGCATAGAAAATATCTGTACGATCCACCGGTTAAAGTTCTTGGTAAAAAGTAAGGGCCAACAAGAAAATTTTCAATAATACCCACCCACAAACGACTTTATAATAATAAACGTCTTGGATTATTGTAAAATTGTTCGATAACTAATTTCTCTAAAAGTTTTTGTTTTTCTAGAACAAGTTTGTTATGAATACTTGATATGGCAAGCCCATTTAAACAGTTTTCTCTCATTGTTGAACGCAGCCACATTTTTTTCTCCTTACAGCACTAAAGACAGTGTTGCCAACTTAGCGATTTTATCCCGAAATCTAAAGATATTTTTACCTATTTAGGGACTAGGAAATAACTTTTCCAAAAATTAGTGAGATCTAAGGATTTTTCAGTATTTTCATTTTCGCGTTTCTAATGCTCAGACAGAAAGAATATTTTCTGTATTAAAAGACATAATGGTGGTCATCTAGAAGGAAGGCTTTCTAGCTAAGGAACGCCTTCCGGTTAGCAAATCGTAGCGTTAGTAGTGGTTTTGACCGGTACGCCCAGTGTAAATTCACGGCCGAAAAACTAGAAAATTTGCCTGCCGGTTTGCTGTCTAGCAAGTTCAACCGTGCATGCCTGAAAAGTGGGTACAATGGCAAACAGTCTGGTTAACATATTGCGTAATCGACATGAGAGCGTGATGTTTTCAAGTCTTTGAAGTTAATTAATTAAAGACAGTGTTATCTACTCGAAGTAATGGAAAAACATGTTTTAAGTGATTCCGTATATGAATTTTGGTCCATACTTAAATATTTTCTATGATCATAAAGATTCCGTTGTTGCGTAAAAAGCGAAATATTGCAATATAAAAAAGTTGGAGGCATTGAAAATGCACTTACCGACCACGGTGGTAGTGCTGCTGCTGCCAGTGGTGTAGATGATTATACAGGGTGTTAAAAAAAGAGTGTAAAATATTTAAGGAGGTATAAGTATGAACCAAAATAAGCAGAAAAGTCTCAATAAACATGGGTCTGCAAAGTAACGGTTGCAGAGATATGGAATGTTTTATGTTTTTTTATTTTGCAAAAACGTTGTGCTTTTTTTTATAATAATTGGTAGATGTTTAGTGAAATAAACAGTACGTATTTGACAGTTGTTCTCAGTGCACAAGTTTTCTTTCGCTATGGCTGGTTACTCTAACGCAGAATTAACAAACATGCATTTCATGTATGGTCGTGCTAATGGGAACGCCACCGAAGCGCGACGTCTTTATGTTGACGCTTATCCAAATCGCCACATTCCTTCACAACGCATGTTTGAAAGAATTCACCAAAGATTGCGTGATACCGGTTCTTTAAGCAAACAGTGCCATTTATCCGGAAGACCAAGGTCGGTACTCACTCCTAGAGCAGAAGAAGAAATTCTAGCACTGGAAGAGCAGAATCCAGGTACGAGTGTGCGGAGAATATCAGCCGAGGCAGGAATTAGTGGTCCTCTTGTTTGGAGAATCCTTCACGAGCAACTGCTTTATCCATAGCATGTACAGCGAGTGCAGGCCTTAAATCCAATAAATGATCATCAAGCACATTTGGTTTTTTGTCGCTGGTTTCTACGTCATGATGCTGAAGACCCTCGTTTTCTTGCAAACATTCTTTTTACTGATGAGGCCGGGTTCACAAGAAATGGAGTGTTTAATTTTCACAATACGCATATTTGGGCCGACGAAAATCCTCATGCTCTAATAGAATCTGGACATCAGGCACGTTGTTCATTAAAAATTTGGATGGGTATTGTAGGTGACAGGTTTCTAGGTCTTGTTGTTTTACCAAACCGATTAACAGGCGCCGCTTACCTCAACTTTCTGCAGAACACACTATATGAGTTTTTGGACATTCCTTTGAATCAGAGGCAACAAATGTGGTTCCATCATGATGGTGCTCCAGCTCATTTTTCTATGCCCGTTAGAGAGCATTTACACCAAACTTTTCCACATAGATGGGTAGGAAGGGCCGGACCTGTTTTATGGCCTCCAAGATCGCCTGATCTGAACCCTCTAGATTTCTTTGTTTGTGGATATTTGAAGACATTATTGTATGCTACTCCTGTAAATAGCCTGGAAGAGCTGCAGCTACGGATTAATCAAAAGTGTCAAGAAATCCAAACCAAGAAGGGTGTTTTCGAAAGAGTTCGAATATCGTTGAGACGAAGATGTCGTGCCTGGTTGGAAATGGACTGAGGGTACTTTGAGCATCTTCTGTAATTTTGTTTTTTGTTTGTTAAAAGCTTCCTCTGTCGGTTTATTCCTAATAAAATAAAATATTTGAAAAACGAATAGTGGTCCATATCTCCGCAACCGTTACTTTGCGGACCCATGTTTATTAATACTTTTCTGCTTATTTTGGTTCATACTATTACCTCCTGAAATATTTTACACTCTATTTTTAACACCCTGTATATCAAGTGAATTCACTATCGATAAAGATTTAAGAACTATATGCGACGAACATCCGATTAACTTGAGATTGTGTCTGTCTCGCGTACAAATTCAACCTACACAAGTTAGTAAGTGAAATAGCCATTAGAGGCCGCGAACTATTCATTTTACCAATAAATAAAGAAGAAAAAATCTCTTAAACAATTTAATGTTAAACATCAGTTGTAATTAATTTATTAGGTCCATATGAGAATACATTTGTTAATTTTTAACCAATGTTTTACCCATTTAGAACGCCTGCGATTTATTTTTGGTTTTTTATCTGAACAATAATTGTCACTCTTATTATAGTAGGATCATATTACCAGATCATGTATACAACTTAACTTTTCTATAAAACTAAACAAAACCCAGCGATTAAAAAGCAGCTGGCCTTCCGACAAACCGACTGAGTATGGTCACCTTAACTGTTACTATAGTTACTTTTTTTATTACTTAAAAACATTTGTCATAATAACATTTCTTATTTGAAATCTAAAAATCCATAAAAATATTTTAAACGAATATGGGCAGAACCTCAAATTTCAACATTCTTTTTCTTTCCATGGATAATACTATAACTCAATGTCCAAGAAAAATATTTTACTTGCAACATGCAGCAATAATTAAGGGTGGGGGAACGTGTCACATGCCTGCTCACCCTCTGGCTATGGCCGTGATTGGATGGCCGACTATGCACCACGCTACATCAGTTTTATCAATTTAACGTTTTTTAACAATTATCAAAATATTAAATAACTATTATACAGGGCGGCCAAATGAAAACGAAACAGAGCTATTTTCAGGAACTGCGTCAAGATTGTAGAAAAACGCTCAGACCCGTCGATTTTAGATTTGCTGGTATTTTTGACTCCGCTCTTACAATTGTCTATACAACTGACTTTAAATTTTATAATTCCTCCTAATACTTTGAAAAAAAATTTACATTTTAAAATTTAAATTGTTTAGTTGCTTACTTAGTTGATTAAATGTTCAAACTGATGACCGCCCGCTTCCATACAAGGATAAATATTTTGTTCGAAACGTTCGCGCACATTCTGAAGTATTTCCGGAGTGATTCGACGGCATTCGTCAACTATTTTTTGACGCAAATCTTGCAGCGACGCTGGCTGTGTTTTATAGATTTTACTTATTAGGTATCTCCACAAAAAAAAAATAATAAAGGGCGATAAATCCGGTGATCGTGGAGGCCACTTAATGCTGCTTCTTCTTCCAATTCAATTCCGTGGAAAACGTTGGTCCAAATGCTGACGAACAATTAACGCATAAAGCGGAGGCGTCCTGTTGAAAATCAAATGATCTTCATCACACCCTGGAACATTTTCAATAATATCAGTCAAGGACAGCAAACGGCGGTTATAACATCCTCATGAAGTTCCTGAACTAAATGTATTTTGTATGAATGGAATTTATTCTTCTTCAAAATGGTTTGTATGCTAGTTCGACTGATCCAAGACACAGATGCTAGCTGCCTCGCACTTAATGTAGGATCAAGATAAAATTGTCCCAAAACTGCAACTGCAACTAGCTTCATTAATTATAGGTTTTTCAATTTCTCGTTTTTTATTGGCTACGTTCCCTGCCTCTTGAATTTTTTTTCTAACTCTAGAACATACTTCCTCTTGCCATGTCGATCTTGATGTTGTTCATTAAATAGCTGAGCTGTTCTCTTTGCACAATAAATTTATTGTTCATAAAGTAAAGCGGAATGATATCTACCCTTTCCGCAATAGAATAAACCATAGTGTTTAATTTTCAAAAACACAATTAAATAAACCGCCAACCAACGCTTCCAACTAATACTAGAAAATAAATTTGGAATCCATTAATTTTACGTTCGTTGTGTGTGTGCATAGTATTCATTTTTGTTTTTTACAATTGTGTTTTTTTTACGAAAGTGATAACAAATCGCCAAAAACCAATGTAACGCAAGAAATACTAAATTTATACCATTGGCGTACTTAACTCGAATGAGTGACATTTTTACCGTTACTATTGTTTGTACATAAGTTTCAACTTTAAAATCAAAATTCTTATTAAGTATTGGGCGGAATTATATAATTTAAAGTCTGTTATAAAGTGAATTGTAAGAGCTTCCAAAATAAATATTACTCAACCCCCAATGCCATTTAAATAATTTGAGGTGATGCTTACCCTTGCTTGGGGGTAAAAGTGGTTGAACCAAAAATACCAGCAAATAATGACGTATCTGAACGTTTCTCTACAATCTTGACCCAGTTCCTGAAAATGGCTCTGATTTGTTTTCATCTGGCCACCCTGTATGTAATATGAAGGAAAACATAATGCGATTGAATGGCATAAAAAATACAGGATCTTCCGTTTAAAGAATGTACGTTTGGGTCGTATTTTAAAAGAGACACCCTGTAGAAAAATTACAGGCCACTGGCTCCTACGTAATAAACTCTTATCAGAATCAATTTTACCATTCCGATATCTCAGCTGCTGTATCTCGAAAACCAAGAGGTAATCGAAAGTTTTGATTGCGACATCTTGAATTTCTTGAAAAAGTAACCCAGTGTTGGAAAATCGCATCCTTTTATCAATTATTTCCGAGGTACTTGCAATTGCAACGAAACTGGAACACACGGTACAAGGCAGCGCTATTTTGTAACGCTATGTATACCGACGATCCGATCTGAAGGTAGCTTGTTTGTGTTTGGTAAATTTTGGTGATGCATGGATGGATTTGGTACTTATTTAAAGCGAGCCTTATGTGCGGTATTAGCCGTGTTAGATCTGCAAATGGAACTCGTTAGGGTAGACAAAAATACGTGGGTTGAAGTAGGGTATAGCCCAATTCTACATTAGGGGAAAGATTAGTTTATTAATTAATCATAACGTTTGTCTCAACTAACCTAGAGAGACATAAATATTAATAATCCGATTATGTCGATAGCGCATTTTCAGACCTACAGTAAATATTTGGGGATGCTTCGTTGTTAACACATATAATACTGGAATAATTAGCGACATTTCCCATTATTGACCTACTTAGATAAATTGGGTAGATATCCTACTAAAAATCGTTCCATTATTAATAGTGTATGGAGTGATGGTTGAATATTTTTTCCCAATTTCCTGACTTTTCTTTATTTTGCAGTCTATGACTTTTTAGTCAATTTGTGCAAAAAATAGAAACAATGATAAAGCTTCAATAAAAAATGTGTACCTCAACGTTGTTTACTATATTCCATTTCACTGTAAAATGCTACAACAGCATTTTTTTTAAATAAAATAAATTTTTGAAGGTCAAAAATGCAGGAATGTGGTTAAAAAGTTTTTGTTAAATAAATGTGGGTTCTCAGGACAGCCATTGTCAAGCTACAGCGGATCAAAATTAAATAAAAAAAATCAGTTTTTAATTTCTAAACCGCTTGAGATAATTTAACCAAATTCGGAATAGTTTTTTTTTTAATTTTTGCTATAACTGAACAATATTTTTATTTTTAGCCACAGAATACTGGATTTTTACCTCTACTTAAGTAACACCCTGTATATCGGTGATAAAGTTCTCATAATTTCCTCAGAATTTATGTTTGGACTGTGATGTTATCACAGATTCCAGATCATGCCATGCCATAAGACAAGATTTTTTCAAATTTTGCAAGATTTCTCAAAAACGCTACGTTAATAAAAAGAAGTTATATAAACTATCTATCTTCCAAAGGAATTGCATCCCTTAGTATTTTTCAAGTAGAAACAGGACACCCTGTATAGCACAGTTAAATTATTTTTAAATTTATTAGTGGCGCTACTGACTTTGTACGCAAATAGAACTCTACTAATAAATATTTATTACACTTTTTATGTCAGTTATAATAACAGAATGAATTTCAGATCTAATTGTGCGTTTATTCGAATAAATTTTAATGTCAGAAACAATCAATTGATGCAAAATTATAGCGCCGATAAATTATTATAAAACATAATTTATTTGCCAAATTTCAACGGTATGATGAACTGTTAATTAACGGCAGTTTTGATAGCATGCCGTACAAATTTTGAAACAGACTGGATACCGTTGAAAGCGGCTCATTTGAATGTATCCAACACTATCCGGAAACGAAATGTAGAATAATTTTAGTCAAATTATGCACACCTAATTTGAAAATTATTGAATCAGTTTTCCATTAGTTACACTGAGAGAACGGACTTTTCACAACAAAATTAAGTAAAAGTTTATTTTTTAACATAACGTACCAGTAATCCTAAACAATAAAACTAAAAACAACCTATAAATGATACTACAGGAAAGAACTACTCCGCGGACTAATGCCCCAACCGGTATTGAATTATACCTGCAGTATCTGTGTGAACAGCCAGGAACCCTTGTCGGACCCTAGACATCAGTATGGCATATGTGAGATGACCGACAATTGAACTGGCTATTCGTTCATATGTATGTTAACATATTAACCGACTGCAGATGAGATATAACTGGTTTGCTATTTCCTGCTCGGCCTAAATGGATATAACATCCATTATTGTGAGAATAGCGCAATTATTTTTGTATATTTTTTACGTCTGATCGTCTTTAGATTTTTGGCTATATCCTAAATATATATGTATGATGCCGACTTCAAGAATCGCCTTTGTACTTTCCCTAATATGAGTACCATAAATTGGACTCTAGACTACAGTTAGGTCTGCAAAGAAGAAAGCGACCTAATTTATATGCAAAAGTGAAGAGATTTGCTTTCCTAGTAGATATCATAACATTAGATTTCAATGCGTTTAAAAGCAAATTGCTGCAAGAGCGCCAATTTTCTATTATTTCTTCTTCTAAGGCATTTTGTAGTTTTTGACAATCACTGACGGTATTTATTTCATCTAGCAACTCAATGTCATCCGCATATATCAAATAGTGCACATGTAACTCAGATACAATGTCATTTAAGAACATAACGAACAAGAGGGGCCCAAGCGTCGAGTCCTGAGGCATCCCAGGCACTTGTTAGAATTTCCTAGTAACAGTAACCACGATACTGTACGAACTGGTATCTATTTTCCCGGTAAAATTGAAACAATTGCAATAACGATTTAGACAGACCAAACATATCCAACTTATGTAACAGAATATCATAAATAAGTGTCAAATGCGATGGTATAGTCGGTGTATATTACGTAAATTTGGCCACATTGGGCCAAGGGTTTACTAATGAATCGAGTCTTATGTAAAAAGTATAAAAAAAATAGAATGTGTAAAAGTAACAGGGAAATTTGGTACATCCTGTATTACACACTGAAAAATGTAATTTATACATCAATTTATTAATAAACATATGTTCAAAATTGAGTGTTTTATTTCCTACCCTCTAACCAAAATTCAAGCTGCTTGAAGGAACGTGCCGGCCCTTTGAAGTGAACTCAGACACTGTCCTAAGGCGTAATTATAAGGTATCCCGAAAGTAATGTGCAATTTTAAATTCCATTATTTGCTTGTTATTAACCAGAGGCTGAGGGAGGGTTGAGGGAGGGTCTTGGTTGTCAAAGTAAGGTGCCATATGGGGCCATAACGTTTTATAGATACTGCACTAAATAAAGGGGAGGTTGCTACTACGTGGAACAGTAGCAACGACTTCTGGCGGTAATAATTGGAATCTAGAAGTTGCAAGGGAGGCTAAGCAAATATAGGATATTTCATATTTTTTTGCTGAATATGCTCTTTCCTTGCAATATACCAGTTACCAATGTCAATAATACAAAAGTGTCTTATTTTCTTCACATTTTAAACTAATTTTGGGTTATAGAGTGTATACAGACAGAAGCTTGTAATAGGCATTAAGAAATAAAATATAATTCAAAAACGACATTCTGTTAATCAAAATAAATCCAGAATAAATTGTTTTCAATTTTCTGAAATATTGATGTAGTATTAAGTAAGAAGTAATATAATTTCATTTTACGGTTTATTTATTGTCAAGTCTTCTTGGATAAAATAAGTACTATTACAGAGATCTCCTTCTTGAGTTTACACTCATAAAAATGGGTGGAAGTCTCTATGTTTTGTTATGCTGTTTTTACATAATATTTTCTGGTCATTTACATTACATATTAAAGAAAAATCAAGTATATGTGTTTTTATGTATTAAAATTCACAAATAATGTGGTACCTAATACAATGTACTACTTTGGAACTATTTACTTTTATATAATTTATATTGAAGTTTTACAGTATTTTTAGGCAAACTTAGTTTCAAAAATAACCCTTGACTGATCCGTTTGGCGCAAGGGCTTATTGAATTATTCTTTATCTTTTCAAAAGTGTGGCAAAAACTCAATAAAACTAAAGGAAGATTAACATTAGTTATAGTTGCGTGAACTGTAAATTTACTTTAACTAAAACTACACACAACGTCAAAAGTCTTGGACCCCCTGTATATAAAATGATTCGATTAAACCTAGTAGTTTTTCTTAATGTGGTAAAAAAGAACATGTACTTAGGAGACAAAAAAGACAATAAAAAATTGCAGACCATGAACCATTTATTACCAATGTATTTACAAATCTGGTCAGTTTGGAAGTGTATTCAGCCAAGTGTTCCTTTGAATTTTTGTACATTATAATGCTAGGACGTGAAATTTCAGCAGGACATTCTAATCATCAGATATCGAACATGTTGGGCATTCCTAGATCTTCTATATATGAAGACTTTGATACACGTAGTGGACGTCTTCGAGTATCTAATGAAAGCGAGGATCGGTATTTGGTGCAATATGCCTGTAGACACCGCACATCTTCAGCTTCAGTTCTCAGGGCCCACTTTCAAGGTCTACCCCCTACAATAATGACTGCTTTACATGATGCAGGACATTCTAATAATCAGATATCGAACATTTTGGGTATTCCTAGATCATCTGTTGTACGAATAGTACACAGATATGAAGCCTTTGACACAGAGGAATACGGAGGAACCATATTAAGTACATGATGGTAATGCAAATAATGCGTTAAGGTTTATATTGAAAAACTGTTAAGTATTTTAGAGATATTAATATACTGAAAATTTTGTATGTTTGCTTTGCCAGAGGTAAGCTTGAGTATGGATCGACTATTTGGTTCCCTATATACAGGGTGTTAAAAAAAGAGTGTAAAATATTTCAGGAGGTAATAGTATGAACCAAAATAAGCAGAAAAGTCTTAATAAACATGGGTCCGCAAAGTAACGGTTGCGGAGATATGGACCGCTATTCGTTTTTCAAACATTTTATTTTATTAGGAATAAACCGACAAAGGAAGCTTTTAACAAACAAAAAACAAAGTTACAGAAGATGTTCAAAGTGCTCTCCGTCCATATCCAAGCAGCCACGACATCTTCGTCTCAACAATATTCGAACTTTTTCGAAAAGACCCTCCTTGGTTTGGATTTCTTGACACTTTTGATTAATCCGTAGCTGCAGGTCTTCCAAGCTATTTACAGGAGTACCATACACTACTGTCTTCAAATATCCACAAACAAAGAAATCTAGAGGGTTCAGATCAGGCGATCTTGAAGGCCATAGAACAGGTCCGGCCCTTCCTACCCATCTATGTGGAAAAGTTTGGTGTAAATGCTCTCTAACGACCATGGAAAAATGAGCTGGAGCACCATCATGCTGGAACCAAATTTGTTGCCTCTGATTCAAAGAAATTTCTTCCAAAAACTCATACAGTGTGTTCTGCAGAAAGTTGAGATAAGCAGCACCTGTTAATCGGTTTGGTAAAACAACAGGACCTAGAAACCTGTCACTTATAATACCCAACCAAATGTTTAACGAAAAACGTGCCTGATGTCCAGATTCTATTAGAGCATGAGGATTTTCGACCCAAATATGCGTATTGTGAAAATTAAATACTCCATTTCTTGTGAACCCGGCCTCATCAGTAAAAAGAATGTTTGCAAGAAAACGAGAGCTTCAGCATTATGACGTAGAAGCCAGCGGCAAAAAAACAAATGTGCTTGATGATCATTTATTGGATTTAAGGCATATACTCGTTGCACAAGGTATGGATAAAGCAGTTGCTCGTGAAGGATTCTCCAAACAAGAAGACCACTAATTCCTACCTCGGCTGATAATCTCCGCACACTCGTACCTGGATTCTACTCTACTAGTGCTAGAATTTCTTCTTCTGGTCTAGGAGTGGATACCGACCTTGGTCTTCCGGATAAATGGCACTGTTTGCTCAAGGAACCGGTATCACGCAATCTTTGGTGAATTCTTCCAAACATGCGTTGTGAAGGAATCTGGAGATTTGGATAAGCGTCAACATAAAGACATCGCGCTTCGGTGGCGTTCCCATTAGCACGACCATACATGAAATGCATGTCTGTTAATTCTGCGTTAGAGTAACCAGCCCTAGCGAAAGAAAACTTGTGCACTGAGAACAACTGTCAAATACGTACTGTTTATTTCACTAAACATCAACCAACTATTATAAGAAAATACACAACGTTTTTGCAAAATAAAAAAAGGGCTAAAAAACATAAAACATTCCATCTCCGCAACCGTTACTTTGCGGACCCATGTTTATTGAGACTTCTCTTCTGCTTATTTTGTTGCTCATACTATTACCTCCCTAAATATTTTACACTCTTTTTTTAATACCCTGTATAAGTGCCATATAGAATCTGTCCAGAGGCGTTTTTTAAAATATCTTTCTTTTAAAGAAGATGGTATCTAACCTATTAGAGGAATTAATAATCAGATACTGCTGGATAGATTCAATATTGCTTCTCTTAACTTACGGCGAACATGGTCTATTGTGTCATTTTTGTACAACTTGATACATAATAATTCGGACTCTGATGATATTTTCTGTAAAATAAAATTTTTAGTACTGCGTGCTGGTTTAAGATATAATGAAACTTTTTATTCTGACAGGCCTAGAACTAACATACTGCTAAAAACACCTTTAAACATTTTCGTTACCATTTGTAACACCAAAATTACTAATGAGATTTATTTGACGCATGGCAACTTGATTAATTATAGAAAAAAATATTAAAATTTGATGTTTAATAAAACATATAGCGATTTCCTGCTAAACGGTTACATTTATCAGCTTGAATGAAGAGTACATAATTTGTTCTAATATTGTTTCTCTTTTGAATAAATTTATGTGATATCTAGCAAGAAAAAAAATTATGAATAAAACTAATTTTCATGACATACTGCTGTTATTTCGTTAGTCGTTTCCTGACTGACTTTCAGAACACCCTGTATTGTTCTAGCAATTCTTAACTAATTACGCTCATGTTATTTGACAAAGCACAAGTAATTTTACCATTACGAATTGTTACCGTTCATCTGTGCCATGTATGAACAATATTATTCGCATGGTTTCCCATCAAGACTTATTAGGAGCCGAGAAACAAAAGTCGTTGACACTGGCAATTTGGAAGTTCGTTCATTTCGTCAGGCTATTGTTTTAGTTATTTTAACGTGTAATTTCCTGTATCTTCCCAAAGAGAACAAAACGGGTTCGAATATATGCAAATATAGAACGGGAAATGCCAAAGGAAAAGTAATAAAAAGGAATTAGTATAAACACTTGTACCATGCGACTGCTCCCTACCAGCATCAAAGGATAACAATAGGTTTTCATTACAGTTCGCATATTAGAAAAGGCACAAAAGTGAGATGGAGAATATATGCCTAAAAAAGGATATCCTTGTGGATGTCACAGACAAGTTTAAAAATAATTATATATATTATGGAATTTCCTCAAGCCATTTTTTTACAATTAGTACCCTACGATTTTTTAAAAGGGTCGTTTTTCCAGAAAGTGGTATTAGGAATTTTTTATCAAAAATATAATATTACCAGGCTATTCAGCAGCCATCAAAATGTACATATACCAAACTTGATCGGAAAATATCTATTGTATGTTTTTTCATGGAGTGCCAAAGTTCAAACAACTAAAGATTATAATAAGATCAAAGATTGTCATGCAAGTGAAAACAGATACCAATCGGACAAAGAAAAAACACATACACTACAAGTTTAATTTAAGTTTAATTTTCGTAAACTCCTATTAACGTTTACTGGTCCGTCGTTTATGATTTACTAGAACATTATTAGTCTCTTATTAAAATATGTACTACTAGTACTACTAATTTTGTTAAATATTTTATTAGAAAACTTGGTTGTTATTTATTTGAACTGAATTATATATTTTAATAAAACCATAAAATATCTTGAATGAATGCCTTTCTGTGTAACGTATTATAGTATTTTTGTAAACTTTATTATTTAGAAGGTTATTTGGAAAAGGAATCAATGCAAAACTGCGACGCTTATATATATCAGTAAAACTCCTGCAGTTGAGATATACAAAAACAAAAATCTGAAATGCACATTATTAAATATTCAATCAACTAAGTTTAATACAAAGGTCTAATTATTATGATGGTATACGATTCATGCATAATTTGAAATTGAATTTATGGAATAGAATTTGAACTCATAAGTGAACTACAATCACGAAAAAACATCAAGAATATCATTTATAAAAAATATAAACATAAACGGCACTAAATAAGAGCCTTGTGGAACACCTCTGAACAGCGGAGATGAACTAAGGCAATACAACACTAAATCGATTTATTTGAATCATGTTCTGTCACTGTTTATTTATGTGTCGCCTTATACAGGGTGAGAAAAGTTTAAATAGTCAAACTTCAGAAATAGATTCCTTACGAAATTTCATATCTACACCACTGGTTACAATTTGATTCCGCTTTTTAGTTCATGGTCTACTCTAACTAATAAATATCTACAACATTTTAGGAAAATAAAGAGAGCGATATAAAAGGTATGTTGTATTTACATTTTTCCTTCAAATTTCGTAACGAATTTATTCCTGCAGTAAAATAAGTAATCTAAAGAAAATATTTATTACAGTTTTATTTCTTTAAACATAGTTCTCAATCTGTTTCGCATTGTTGGTGATTTCAATGATGCAGTAAACAAAATTAATTAAGTAAACAAGGTGTGCTTTTATATTTTGACTATAAATATGTTTATTGTTCTCTTGAAAATCACCGCTTTAAAATTTTTAGCCATTACGATCTCAGTATTCTATTCTAACAGTTTAAATATATATTAAAAACTTTTTAATGATGTATAGATAAAATGTTCCCCGTTTCATATTACAATCACGTTAAAATGTTTGTATACAGGGTGGTACGTAAGTAATGGTCCATAGAGATATACTATAGTTCTTTAAATGTTTTTAAAAATTAATTAAAATCCCTATTAATGAAGTACGTTCTTTGATACCAAATATATGGGTATGCTAAAGAACAATTCCAAAGACGGGTTGGATTCTCTAAACATCATCTTTTTTAAAGATTTTAAATAAAATATATGCAATATTTAGATAACAGTTTTGCAGGAAAATGGATTAGGATGGCCCGGAAAGTCACCAGATCTAACACCCCTCGATTTTTTTTGGGGGTTTAAAAAATAAGGTTTACAAAACACCTTCGCGAGATATTAATTATTGGAAAGAAAAAAATAAGAAACGCTTGTAATGAGTTAAACGATGAAATGTTAATAAACGCAGCCCACAAAGAAGTCAGGCGAAGATTGGATATAATAATAATAATAAATGAATTTATTTCAAAATTATAAAAATATATGTACAAATGCAAAAGTAGGCAAAATGTAATATAAATGTGAATTTTGAAATCACAAGGGGAAGTTCACACTCAATGTGCTCTACCACTTAATCCTTGGTAAATAAAAATTTAAAATATCCATCAAATACTAAACGGAATAATATACAGTATAAATTAAATAAATAAGTACATTATAGTATTTTGCCACAAACTAAACAAGTAATGAAAGGTTGATTCATAATTATTGCTTGGAGACACAAATGTCCAATAATCACAAATTATGTTTTATTAGAAGTTCATGTTTCGTAAAACCTTTAAATTTAACCACATTCTACAGGGTGTCCGGAAAAGACGTGTACAACGAAAGACCACAGACTCCTGGGTTCAACATAAGCCGATTTATCCCAATTTACTTATTTCCAAAATTGCTTCGTTTAGCCGCTAGAGAGCGCCAAAGTTCGCGAAAAATTTTTGTTTATTCCGAATGTCTCGAAAACTACTTGATCGATTTTAACGATTTTTGGGCTACGCAGTTATAAGTGTAACCGACATTTTTTGACATTATTTAAATCACGTATCTTGCAAATATAAGCACATATTTTTTAACCCCCTGTACAATTACTCTCAGTTTTATTAGTAGCTGACGTTATTTAGAAACTTTTTTTATACTTTCAGAATTTTTAATAAATGAGTATTTTAGGCAGAAAACATATTTTTCGTATGTCAACAATATCAGCATTCGTTCTGCAACAAATAACGAAAATTCCAAAACTCTCATTTATATTTTATTTAATAAATACAAGATAATAAGATATTAATATAACAAATAAAAAAGAGTTATGATCTCTTTACAATAAATGCTCAAAGTGGCCACCGTTTTCTCGTACGCAACAAGTAATCCGTTTTACGAAGTTATAGTGCAGCCTCTCATGATTCCTGGATTACCTCGTAAAATATTAACTGCGTCTTGGATTCACCTAAACAATTCTTCTTCATTATTAACTGCATAGGCATATACTTCGGTTTTTACTGCACCCCACAAAAAATAATCGCAAGGTGTTAAGTCTGGTGCTCGAGGTAACCATTTTATAGGAGCATCGTTTCCTATTCCGATCCATCTGTTAGAATACAGATTATGTAAACACTGACGAACGGGTATTGTAAAATGGGGGGTGCACCATCGTGCATAAACCACATGTTACGACGAAGTAATAACGGTAAAGCATCCAATAAATTAATACTTGCTGTAAAAAATTTAAATAGTTGACCCCATTTAATCGATGTGGAAGCACAACCGGGCCAATAATAAAGTTGTCGATAATTCCAACCCACACGGTTACTCATATTCAAAATGTCTTATTTCAGTACAATGTGGTGTCAGCATAAACGTGTTTGTTATGGTTATTAATAATTCCGGACCTAGTGAAACATGCTTCACCTGTTTTTGCTGAAGTTGATATCATGGGCTCTTTGATCTTATATAAAATTACAAAATGCTAAACGTTTTTTAGGGTCAATGGGTAGCAATTCATGTGCCGATTGAATGTGGTAGGGATGTAGTAACTGCTCCTTCAAAACATCATGAACTATGGTTTTTGGTATCCCTATTTCATGTTCAATGTGTCTTGCACTAATTTTTGGGTTCTCTTCTATCTTATCTAGGATTTGTTCCTCCACCTCTATAGTTTTCGTGGTACGTTGACGCTCTTGAGCCGCATTCATTTGGTGGAAGGAACCAAAATCGCGAAGTCGCTTTTCGATGTTGGCAAAAGTTTGATGATTTGGCACTCGTCGATGAGGGAATCTGTCCATGTAGACCCTAACACTTTTGCGGCCGTTACCTTGATAAAATCCGTAAACCAAAACCATATCTACTTGTTCGGAATATGTATGCGTATCCATGATGAAATAATGAAAAATGAGAATCAGAAAAAAACAATAATAACGACAACAAATAAAGTAAGATTTAAAGTAAGTAAGTAATTGAGTAAGTGTCGGTTAGACTTATTATAACTGCGTAGCCCAAAAATGGTTAAAATCGATCAAGTCGTTTGCGAGATATTCGGAATAAACAAACATTTTTCGCGCTCTCTAGCGGCTAAACGAAGCAATTTTGGAAATAAGTAAAATGGGTTAAATCGGCTTATTTTGAACCCAGGAGTCTGTAGTCTTGTACACGTCTTTTCCGGACACCCTGTATAACTTAACGCCAGGAGACACATTATTGTAGTTTGTATATATTATATTCAAAACTTCTTTAAAAAAAGGTAGTTCTATGCGAAGAAGGAGTTAGCAATCCTTTTGTTCTGATGTGTAGAGTGTGTACATCACTCTTAAATGAAATTTATTCATAAATATAAGAAGTTTTTGTTTGTAACAATTTGTGAAAAAATACATGTAGTTTGGAGACGTCTTCGAATTACCACATTGAGCCGGTTCAGATCTGTTTATATAAAACATGTTCGTATTGCCTGATACCAAATATAAAGCGAATACAGAAATTTTGAACGCTTTGAATGCGATCACTACAACTTTGATCAAAACAAAACCCATGGACAGCGACACAATAATTAAAATGACTCGACTAAAGTTTCACATAATTTTTTTTTAGTACCTCTATGATCTATCTAAAACTAAGGTTAGAATTTTCAAATATAGGTAAATTTGTCCCCATCAATTCGATGTTTATAGTATGTTTTAGATTTTCAACATTGTTTTTATTTCCAAATAAAATTGCAGCTGACTTTATCGGATTTAGGATCAAAGAATTCTTTTTAGATATAATTTTATTACTAATTGAGACATAATCTTTAACATTAAATGAATCATAATGCAGAGTGTCATCAGCATACATATGAATAGAAACGTGCTTAATATATTTGGCAAACTGACTGGTATAAATGCTAAATAGAGCTGGCCCTAATATGGAGCTTTGAGGGACACCTGATCATCTCACTGTAGGTTTAGATAGTTTATCAGATAGCCTGACTATTTGAGGGCGACCTTGTAAATAAAACTGAACAGGTAAAAGAGCTTCAGTTGAAAAACCACAGTATTTCAGGATAGCTAAAATAATATGGAAATTAATGGTGTCAAAAGCCTTACTATAGTCCAAAAGTACCATTGCCGTAACTTTACTTTCAACTGCTTGTATTATATTATCAGTGATATGCATTCAAGCAGCTATGACCTTGAGAAAAAGCTGCTTGTATATATGGTAGTATGTCGTTAAGTTCCAAGCAATCACTAATTTGAAGTTCTATGATCCTTTCAGCAATCTTGGATAAACAGGGCAGGTCTAAGATCAGACATTTGCTTCGGGTCACTATTTTTTGGTATTGGAGTTATTAAGGCCGTTTTCCAAATTTCAGGAAATTACATTCAATAAACATACTATTTATAATATTAGCTATAGTCGACTTCCAAAATTGTAGAGAGTGGCTAATAGTATATACCTGATCACAATTTATAACAGTCAACACAAAACATACATGCAGCCTGTATATTTTTCCTACTAAATCGTGTGCCGCATATCTCTGAGAGTATATCCGATTACACAGCTTCTGCTACGCATGCGCTGCAGTTAGTACACGTTAGTACGCATGCGCTGCTGCTTCTGATTGGCTGCGACGGATTGTCGGATCCAACTGTTTCATTTCCAGTGCTATCATGGGCGGGTATATCGTTTGGGCGGACAAAATTTCGGATATATCTTTTCGTTAGTTTAATTATGAATGTAATTAATTTTATTAGTGATTTGATCGAAATGAGGAATATCAGATGATGACATGTACGAAGAGTTCAGAGCGCGAGGTCAAAATATGAGTGTAAGTGATGTTGAAATACGTATTTCGTTAACAAAATTGTACGTGAATAGCATATGTGTGCAAATAAAAAAGTGGTAAAGAAGTACAACTGTGAAATGGAAAGTAATGGAAACTTGCGGAGGGAAGATTTTATTTTTATGAGTTTTCCAAAAAAAAAATCTATTGCTATATCTTACAAGATGAAACTTAGTCCGTATAAATGAGATAGAAAATAGTATACTGATAGAAAGGACGAAATAGTGATATGGCGAAGAGATTTTTTAAAATAAATATTAAAAAATAAGAATCTTGATCGAAGAATATATTAAATTTTGACGAAACATGGGCGTATGAAGGTCATACGGAAAGCGGTACGATATGATATAATAATTGTTAATGTGTGACCGTTATAATGATAGTGCTAGTAACCAATAGTAAATAGTGTGTATGTTTTCTAAAGCCTTTGGCCTTTTGAATGCGGAATTTGCAAATATTTGCGCGATTTACTTAATGGTGGAAAAATCTCTATTTGTAACAAATTTTGTCAGCTATCTATAACATTATCTATCATTTTCATCATGAAGCTGCCATGGTAGATTATCAGAAGCTCAAAACAAATTTATTAACACCACATAATAATGAAAGGGGCAAACATATTTGTAGTGTTTGACAGTTTCGCAAATTGCAATTGTCAAAAGTTGATAAATAATTAAAACAGAAGTTGCAAAATTCTTGCAAAAATCCGTGAATTTCGCATCCACGAGGGCAAGGCTTAAGTGTGATATCCGCGGAGCGCGCATCAGGTAGTTGTAAGTGGGTGGTGGTGGGCAATAGCCGTCCAAAAGAACGGCATTATAATTTGAGAAGATGACACAGGTGGCACATTTAAATTAAATTGTTAATGTGCTAGGTTCAGTCGACGTCAACTGATTCTGATGATAATTTTGTGTGCTTTAACTCTTCTCAAGTGGCCCGCTTAGGTAATCATACCACACGCATCTCCCCTACTCATCTCTGTGTTGTGAATTAGTCACTCTCTATTATTTTCGACCTTGGGTAACTGATAATACAAGATTAAAACTTTAAATTTTGAAATATTCTTATTATTTTTATTATCTAACGCCTCGAAATTGGTAAAAACTCTTATGCGCCTATGAAATGTTGCTCTCCGCATGCTTTGGCCGTCGCGATAGCATACAAGCTAGCGATTAGTCACTCTACAATTTCGACCGCTGACTATAGGTATTTTAAAATATAAGGACAGCTAATTTTAATGTAATACATATGTGTCTTGAAAGAAGATTGGAATATGTATGTAGTATTAGGACGTTTGCCTCATTTTTAAGTTATCATCACCTTTTGTTTTAACTGTATTAAATAATTATCGAGTTTAATCCTTTTATTTATTCTTAATGATATTTATGCACTTTAAACAACGAACATTCAATTAATTTCCAACGACTACTTCATCCTTCCACCACAAATGCGATTTTTAGGTAGTATTTCTTTTGAGGCTCTTTAGGACAATATTTATTTATTATTTATTATTAGCAGAGGTAATCCAACAGAATTTCGAACAAATTCCAATTACAGGATTACACCTTGGATAACATTCTGTGCACAAATACTTTTAAATAATTTAAAAAATAGATACAAAAAAATATAGAGAACAAAACAGCAGGGAACAAAAAAAAAATACAAAAAAAACTACTAAACTAACTAAATACAAAAACAGCGTTGCGCCTCACAACGGGAAGCGAATCAGAAAACAAATCAATATGATTGAAATATTCGTTATAAGAGCTCCAACAGAATTTCGAACAAATTCCAATTACAGGATTACACCTTGGATAACATTCTGTGCACAAATACTTTTAAATAATTTAAAAAATAGATACAAAAAAATATAGAGAACAAAACAGCAGGGAACAAAAAAATACAAAAAAAAAACTACTAAACTAACTAAATACAAAAACAGCGTTGCGCCTCACAACGGGAAGCGAATCAGAAAACAAATCAATATGATTGAAATATTCATTATAAGAGCTAAGCATTGAATTAATCGGAGAGTTATTGCCATAATTGTTAAAATACATCTTTACGTAAAGTAAATTTGTTGAGCGAGTTATCTGTTGTTTTACATTGAAATTAAGTCTACTTACTATATAATTACTATAAATATTATTATTAACAACTTTATATAAAAATAATACGTAAGATATTAAATATTAATATTGGTTATAACTTTTAAGCGGAATATAATACAGAAAAATGTCTTTAATAAAAGTTTATTAGAAAGAGAACCTTTTAACAGAATTTGGGAATTTTCTGGAAAAAATATAATTGATAACGTCATCAGTCGTTTCTGTCAAATCCCAAAGATTATACTTTTGATTGAGAATGGAGCTTACCTCCCTTAATTTTATTTAAATTTTTTGTATCCTCACTGTAGGCCCATATTATCGAGTTTGAGACACCCTGTATAATCTCCGTACGATTTATTTTTGTAACTTCTGCCTGTTAAAAAGAGTAGTGCATATTTCACGAATTCGGTAGAAAGGGGTAAAACAAAGAAAAGAACTGAACAATGCACTAGGATCATAGTTGTTTGTATAGTTTAAAATCAGACTCTGCTTTCATGTACTTCGCAAACTCAGTAGCGTTTCATAAATCCAAAGTTATATTAAGTTAACAACCATATTTGTATGTAGAACATATTATATTTGGAAATTAAATTATTTAGTTTGCTCTGCTTTTCGGCTATATACATTCGGCTAGGTTAATTAAAAGGTTTTGCAAATTGGCACGATTCTGTGCCAAAATAAAAAATACGTTCCAAGTGATTGTATTTGCTTATTATAATAATGAAAAACAAACAAATCTGTGGATTGGGAAATTTCCTACCCTAGTGGTTTTAAAATTACAGTAATATTTATCTAAAAATTATTATATGAACGGCATTAAAGCTTGTAGTAATTATTCTCGAGTAATAATGAATGCATCGATCCAGTTCTACAAAGGAAGGAATTCAGCATGACCAAACACCAAGTCCTTTTGTTGCAGATCTAATAGCTAACGCTTCCAGGTTAGTTACTGCTGTTTTTTCGAGGTGGGTATCGAGTAAATATTAAATTCAATAGATGCCTAGGAGTAATTAAACTTTCTTTTTTATATTTTATTAGACTTGAAGTTCTAATTTCTTATTAGTAATGCCTAGATTCAATTTTATTTCCAAGGATTTCATTTCATTTTAATTATCTTCCCCTGCATTCGGAAGGACTATTCAATGAGATATTTTTATTTTTCGATTTTATATTTCTTACTTTATCATTCCCCGACTTGATTTGAAAAATATGTTAGTTTTTTTTTTTAATTATTTTAATTAACACCTGTAGACACATATTTATACAGGGTGAGTCATTAATTATAGTACATAGCTTAAGAGCAGATAATTAACGACAAAATAAAGCGATTGAGCCCAACACGCCTTATTCAATTGTTGCTCCTTTTTATTCTACAGGGTGTCAAAGCTGAAAACATGTTTTCGATTTTTTGCTATATTTTATAAACGTATTAGTCTAAGATTCGAACTAGGGTCGTCCTGCTGTTTTTTCATATGAATTATTTCTAGTGAATATTTTGGCAGTTAAATAAAAAATAACTAACTTATTATAAGTGTGTGGAGATGTGGTATATGACTAAAAGAGGAATGGAGCACTGTGAACGATGATGGCCTATAAGAATAACAAATCACGAAACATTCATTTTTTTAATTATTTCGCGCGCCTGCAATTTTACTTGTTTGACGGCCCAAATTAGCCCCTTTACGTCTTGTCATTGTTCACTGTACAAAAAATAGCCGTATAGTAAAATAATAGCCATTGTTGGCGGGAGCTCGTGACACCTGTTGCGTACTTTTGAGGTTATGTAGATCACTTAATTAACTAATAATGAGAACTACACTTAAAATTAAGAAATTTATTAATTATTGATATAATAGGAAATAAATAATTATGGCCCAGCAAATTAATAATAAATTTACTTGAGAATTACACTTAGAAGGTAAAATGATAATTATAAACGTCACTATTACGCTGGATTCATACACAATAATAATGGTCGAAAACTGTGAGTGAGAGAAGGCTTATTGTGAGAGAGATAGGAGACCGGCTTCGTTCTCATCCCTACTCCGTGCTGTTTATTGGGTAAGAAGTGATGCCGGTAGCTGCCTGGCGGGGATAACTGATCTAGTGATAATCGATCAGTTATCGACCAGGGTTAAAAATTATTAAATTACTAAAATAGTTATTAAAAAATAGGAGCTTGTGATAGAAGGATGAAAAAAAAAATTAAGGGTTGTATGTATTTTTTAATGCCACATCATAAAAAAATAAAAATAAAAAATTTTGTATCAAATAGATTACGACCGATTCTCAGACCTACCGAATATACATATAAAATTTCATAAAAATCGGTCAAGCCGTTTCCGAGGAGTATGGCGTCTAAAACTGTGACACGAGAATTTTATATATTAGATAAAGATAATTTTGTTGCGATCACGGTGGTATAAGATTGTTTGCGGAAAATTGTTCATGAACCACGGTTGCCGGGCTTTGAAATTTAAAAATTTGAACAAGCGGAGAAGCATTGCATATACTGTAATGATAGTATACTTATAATTACTTTAATTATAAAAATGTCTTTTAAATACAGGGTGATTCATTAATAATGGGACAGAGCTTAAGGGCATGTTTGCTGACCTCAAAATAGAGCGATTAAGCCAAATATGCCTTATCCGAATGTTGCTCCTTTTCGATCTACAGGGTGTTAAAATTGAAGAAATAAATCACATTTTCTTTATATTTTTCGATCGCATTGATCGTATTTTATGAAATTTGGTATAGGGGGGTGTCTTGGTACTAGAAATTCGTATATGTCGACGATTTTGGTGTATCTGCTAGAGGGCGCCACCAACGATGGTTTGGACCCCTTTAAATCGCTACGACTTTTCTGTGCTATACTGTATCTTACCTCATTTTGGACTGGAAAATTTTTCTTCCCTATCTTTTCTAGTTAAAAAAGGTACACTTTGTTGAGGTCGTTAGAAGCAATGGTTTCTGAGAAAAACGCATCTAAATCTTATGATGCATGCAATTTATCATTGCTTCTCGCGACATCAACAAGTGTACCTTTTTTAACTAGTAAAGATAGGGAAGAACATTTTTTCAATCCAAAAAATGAGATACAGTGTAGCACAAAAAAGTCGTAGCGATTTAAAGGGGTCCAAACCATCGTTGATGGCGCCCTCTAGCAGATACACCAAAATCGTCAACATATTCGAATTTCTAGTCCCAAGCAACCCCTCTATACCAAATTTCATAAAATACGGTAGCTGCGATCGAAAAATAATAAAGAAAATATGATTTATCTTTTCAACCTTGACATCCTGTAGATCGAAAAGGAGCAACATTCGGATAAGGGATATTTGGCTTAATCGATCTATTTTGAGGTCAGCAACATGCCCTTGAGCTCTGTCCCAATATTAATGAATCACCCTGCGAGATAATTGTAAAAATGTGAAATTTTTTAATGACTCATTTATAAATTTAGATCTATAATTGATCAAAAAGTCACTCTATTAATTTATAACATGAACTTAAAATATATCCTGTACTTATACAGGGTGATTGGAGGGAACCCCCAATATTCGAAAGGGGTGTTTAGGAGGCAAAAGTGAACAAAAAAGCTTAATAAACATATGGTTGAATATCAACGGTTACTGAGATAGTAATAAAAATATTGTTATTGCTATTTTTGCGACATTTATTTTGACGTCTGTGGTTTAAACGCTTATCTTATAACTGTCGCATTTATTTTACATGTGCGTTCGTTTAGTCGGTATTGTACACACATAATTTCGTAATGCCTGCTACATTTAGTCATCAAGAATATGTTGATATTATTTTTATTTATGGGTATTGCAACGGTAGCGCTAATCGTACTGTTGTTGAATATCGACGTCGCTTCCCGAACAAAAGAGTGCCAGATAGAAATGTATTCCGGACAATTTTCAACAATGCAGGTGTAACTGGAATGTTTCCCAGTGTGAGATTTACACCTGAGAGGCAAGCTGGTCCTGGTTTAGCAGTGGAAGAAGAAATTTTAAATATGGCAGAACGTAGTACAAGGCGCATTGCAACCCGTCTTCAAATTAATCAAACTGCGACATGGGAAGTTATTCACAAAAATGGTTTAACACCTTTCCATATTCAGCGCGTCCAGAATCTTCAGGACGGACCATACACTTTACAACTACCTACATTTTGTTCACTGATGAGGCTCAATTCATGAACATCGTTGGCCAGATGAAAATCCGCACGCCACCATGGAAAGTAACTTACAGCATCGGTTCAGCATTAACGTGTGGTAAACAATTACTTGGCCCAGTTGTGCTATATGGTCGTATTGCTGGAGCTAGATATGTAGAACTTTTAGAAAATAACTCGACAGATTTACTGGATATTAGGCAAAACATGAATTTTCAGCATGTTGGTGCTCCTGCCCATTTTAGTCGTGTTGTGATCAAGCATATTAACACAACGCTGGATTGGCCGAGGTGCTTTCCAAAATTGGCCACCAAGGTCACCAGATTTGAATCCCCTTGATAGATGACTCTTGGGGATAGTTTAAATCATTAGTATATGCAACAAAAGTTAACACAAGAGAGGTGCTATTCGATCGGATTGTCAATTGTACAGCACTCATAAGAGAAAATCACCGTGCACTTCAACGGGCTATCCGTACAATCCACAAACTACATACAAACTATCAGATGCATGCATCGAGGCGGACGGTGGTATATTTGAAAATTTAATTCATTAATTTCGGTTTATTAGATCTTTAATCAATGTTATAATTTATAATATCTACAGAATATACACTTTTCTCTACTGATGCATTACAATAATTAACTCGGGGAAAAATATTTTCATTGTTATCTCAGTAACCGTTGATATTCGACCATATGTTAATTAGGCTTTTTGTTCACTTTTGCCACGTAAACACCCCTTTCGAATATTGGGGGTTCTCCCAATCACCCTGTATATTATTAAAAGAGGATCGATGGTGGCAGTGCAACAAAAAACTGAAGTGTTACTGGCGCATCCGGCAGAATATAGAAACGTATACCCATTGATTTAACAAAGTTTAAATTGAACTTAATGAAATTCCATAGCAATAGCTTGACAAATATTTTATACGTTAGGACAAGACTTTATTATATTAAATAGCAATTAAATGTGAAAACATTTACACACACAAGCGAAAAATTACACCAACATTTCAATAAACGTTTAAATTCAGAGAGGTTTACTTCAAGAATGCACTGACAAGATTATATCTTGTAATTAACAAGCCTTTTATTCAGACCATATTTATTTATCAAGAATATATTAAATTATTATTGATAAAAGTTACAATATTTGTGATAATTAATTTTTTAATATTTTTTAATTTAACGGCGCTTTTCTACAATTATTGAAGTGTGGAAGAAAAAACTCTTTTATAACAAATCTAATATATAAAATTTCGTGTCACAGTTTTAGACGCCATACTCCTCGGAAACGGCTTGACTGATTTTTATGAAATTTTATATGTATATTTGGTAGGTCTGAGAATCGGTCGTAATCTATTTTTTATACCCCTAAGTGATAGGGGTGGTCCACCCCAAACAATTTTTTTTATTTTTTTGGACAAAATTTTTTATTTTTATTTTTTTATGATGTGGCATTAAAAAATACATACAACCCTTAATTTGCATCCTTCTATCACAAACCCCTATTTTTTAATAACCATTTTAGTAATTTAATCATTTTTAACCCTAGTCGATAACTGATCGATTATCACCAGATCAGTTATCCCCGTCAGGCATCTACCGGTGTCACTGCTCACCCAGTAAACAGCACGGAGTAGGGATGAGAACGAAGCCAGTCTCCTGTCTCTCTCACAATAAGCCTTCTCTCACTCCCTACACAGTTTTCGACCATTATTATTGTGTATGAATCTAGCGTAATAGTGACGTTTACAATTATCATTTTACCTTCTAACTGTAATTCTCAAGTAAATTTATTATTAATTTGCTGGGCCATAATTATTTATTTCCTATTTTATCAATAATTAATAAATTTATTAATTTTAAGTGTAGTTCTCATTATTAGTTAATTAAGTGATCTACATAACCTCAAAAGTACGCAACACGTGTCACGAGCTCCCGCCAACAACGGCTATTATTTTACTATATGGCTATTTTTTTGTACAGTGAACAATGCCAACAAGACGGAAAGGGGCTATAGGCCGTCATCGTTCACAGTGCTCCATTCCTCTTTTAGTCATATACCACATCTCCACACACTTACAATAAGTTAGTTATTTTTTTATTTAACTGCCAAAGTATTCACTAGAAATAATTCATATGGCAAAACAACGTTTGCCGGGTCACCTAGTATTTCTATACTTTTTTATTAGGAATGAATGGATTATTTAAATGATTTAACCATTAAAATCCAAAGTGGCTTCGTTACTTACTTAGAACTTCTTAAATATGATTTTTCTACTTCTACTGTAAAAGGGAAAAGTCAAATTTAAACGCGGATTTTATTTAAATCTTTGTGTGTAGGCTTATTCAGATATTATTAAAAACTTACCTAAGCAATGCTCTTTCAGATTTTAAGAAAAGTTTCTTGATAAACATTCTAAAAATTAAAGAAATTAATCTTAACACGTTTAAATATGCAGGGAGCGCATTCGCCAAAATAAGACAACCGAGGGGGAAACCACTGAGGTATTTTGCTGTACAAGCTGTAGGTAATTAAAGGTACTTTTTGCATTTTTTGGGTATTTGTCTGTATTTATAGATATTTTTCAGTATTTTTATGTACTTTTTGTGTATTTTTGGGTACTATGAATGTAGTAATGGTTATTTATTGGGTATTTAATGTGTATTACGAAGATAATTAATGGGTATTTTAAGAGGAAACTAGTATTTTCCCGCCATTTTGAAATACAATGGCGATCGCGCATGCGTTATGCCGATGGCACAGTTTAAATATAAGTAAACAACTAACCGATGCAATGACAAATATAAAAATTATTAAAAATAGATACAAAAATATTTTCTGTCAAATTTTTCGGAGGCACTGTTAAACCACTATGTGGCCTTTTATTGTCTTCGTCAGCCTTTAGTTTAGAAAATAATATAGGATGATTCGAATTAGATACGTTCTGTTGCAAAAATAATTACACTTCCTCAAATCAGTTTTTTGACTACTGGATGTTCTGTGTAGAAATTTCAATAGATTTTTGTGGGTGAGTGGCACAACTAAGAATTAATATTTAAAATTGAAAGTAGACCAAATTCAACTAAACAGTGCCATTATTATTGCAATAAATTGTACAGTATAGTAATATATAAACAAGTATCATATGCATTTACGCATAATATATCCACTCACATACTAGCACATTCCCCTCTTATAACAAATTTTAGTATGGTATAATTTCTAAAACTTTATATTTAAATCAATATATTACCTATTATTCGATACGACCTGTTAACGCTAAGTTTAGTCAAACTTCTCCGACATATTCTATTGATGAAAAATATTTAATAAAAAGTGAATGAGTCTATAATAAAAATTAAAATATTGCTAAATTAGGTAATCCTATCGCATCCATATTCTATTTAACAAAAAAGATTTTTTATGTAAACAACTGCCAATTATCTAATTCTAATCATACATGACGGAAAGCAAGCTGGGGCTAAAATTGAATTCTCCCTCGATACCCATGTATTTACACTTGATAATGAAAGATTTTGGTTGTACTGGAGACACCGATGGTACCCGATGAGTATTTGGGATCCGGACAATAATTTTAGCGACACCCTGTATAGACCGAATATTATGATTTCATAGACGAAGTTTATTTTTAGTTAGCTTGAAGGGGGCATGGTGTAGGTATTGGCACCCTTCTTGGTTGCGCCAATGAGTTTATGATACATTTTATGTAATCCAAAATGTTTTTTCCAGATGTATTCAGATAGTCATAGGAGCCCTTAAAAAATCTATATTATTTACGTAGATCTGTAACTGGAATAATTTCTAAGGAAATGAAAGACAGTTTTGGAAAATTAAACGTATATTAAGTAAAATCGTGGGTCATTTAATGTATTTTTCGTTTCTTAGATAATGGGGTATTTAAGGGTATTTTTGGTACTATTCGGTATTTATGGGTACTTAACGGGATTTTTAGGTACTTAAGGGTATTATTGGGTAATAGTCATAGGTATTCTTTGGGCACTTGAGGATAATTCGTGGTTTTTGGATATTTTTGAGGTATTTGCTTATTTGATGAGATTTTTTTGGGAAAATTAGGTATTTAGGGGTAATGGGTTTTAAAAAATGGTATTTCATTGTACAAATTTCAAGCAGTGGTTTACCCCTCGGGGACCGTTCAGTATGTAATAAAAATGGTTTAAGAAATGAAGATATTTGCACTTTACACTGTAACTGATATTCGAACGTATAGTTTGACAGTTGAACCACAGTATAGGGAGACCAGTAAAAACACTCGGGCCGAAATAATAAGTCGCGCATAGCAGCTCGCGCATCCGTTTCAAGCTGCAGAGACCTCAGTTTACATCCAACTCTGGGAGTGCGAACATCGGTTATACAGAGCCGTATTAAAGCAATATTTTGAGTCTGATCAAGGTACGACTCGCTGCGCAGCAGTTAGATGTTTAAATATATCATCTATAAACAGTAATTTAAGTTTCTTTAAATTTACTAAAGACATAAATAAGTAATAAGTAATCTATAATATACTGTACAAACCATAAATGATATTTTACTGCTATTACCTTACCTATTAACTTATTTCTTAAGTATAACATTGGAATAAAAATACTTCTCATAAAAGTGAAGTTTAAAATATACATATTTATATTATTCACAAATACAAATTTTTATTTTAGAGCAAAGTTCTGTGCAGAGGCTTCTAATAGAGAAGATTTATTAGAAAAGCTGCTCAGGATTAGTAATAGTTCATACAAATTATGTCAAATACATTTTAAAAATAATATATTTTCTAACGATTCGCGCAATAGATTACGCAAAGAGACCGTTCCAACGTTTCCTGCACAAGACGGCTCATCTTCAAATTATGTAGATGATCATATTTCTTGTAGTCACTATAATGAGAGTAAGTCTCAAAACAAAATAATAAAAAATATTTTTTTTCCAAATGTACATTTTACTGCACTCTTAACTCCACATTAACAATTTTCAAAGTTAAGTAAACATAATTTCTCTGTTCTGAAAAATACTTGTCTTCTGGTTTACGTAGATTATTTAAGACGAAAAAAAATCATAATAAATTATTTGTCCACTAAACTTCAAACGCCAAATTTTAAATTTAAAAAAATCCCAAAAAAATGTAATTATCACTAATAACAAAAAAAAGTAAGCAAATAAATAAAAATGTTTTGTAGTGCAATAATATATATTTTAAACTCTTTTTTTAAAGAGTCCAAAGAAGTAAATCAAATTTTCACACTGTATTTTAGTAGCAGTAAATGATGTATAGTACATGTTGAATTACCCATTTATAACTGTATAATGAATTATTACATAATGTGGATAGATAAAACGTAAACTTTCATGTGGAATAACTACGCTTTCGCGCGCAAATAAAAATTTCTTATTCCGGTCCTGATCAGCGATTCTGTCAATTCTATCGGATGTGCTATCGCACTCACATTTCGAGGTCACCGCAGAAACTGAAAGCAGTTCAAAGTGCCGACAATGGAGTGAAACTGCTGGTCTACCTATGCTGTGGTTGAACTACATTTAAGGTTGCCATGGAAACTAAGAACAATTGTTTTCTCGTGGCGTACCTGGTATTCCGGTATTTTAATAACCTCAGTATTTTCTAAAGGTCGCGTTCTTGTTAGCAATTGTCTTCATTTCTTAAACAATTTTTATTACATTCTAAACGGCTGTCCTGTTTTGGCGAATGCGCTCCCTGCATATTTAAATGTGATAAGATTAATTTTTCTAATATTTAGAAAGTTTATCAAGACACACAAAGGTTTAAATTAAATCCACGTTTAAATTTGACCCTTCGCTTTTATAAAATAGAAAAACCATGTTTATCAAGTTCTATTTAAGTAACAAAGCCACTTTGGATTTTATTGGTTTAAATCATTTAAATAATCCATTTATTCCTAATAAAAAGAGTATAGAAAGATTTGTTATAAAAATGTTTTTTTCTACATTTCAATAATTGTAGAAAAGCACGGTTAAATAAAAAAATATTAAAACATTATTTATCACGAATATTATAACACTTGCTCAAAATCACGTATTCTAGCACCTCCTAAAATTATTGTAACGACTTGCAAGACACCCTATATATAATTTCGCCATATTTCAATATAAATTAAATTGATTGTTAATAAGCCTTGTTGCTCATAAATAAATTCTTTTTTCAGTGTATCTTATGTTACTTTACAGTATACTTGATATGTAAAAATTTTGTAGCAAAATTTTATAATTTATATTTATATTCATGATTATTATGTTCTGATTCAAAAAAATGTTTAGTTGCATTGTGATATTAAAAACACTGCCATTATTTTTAGTTAATTGAACTAATGTCTTTCTACTTTTGAATTCATAACTTATATAAAATTAAAACAAAATAATAAAAACAAAACTATTTTATTATTATATTCTTACAAAGCATTATTTGTAAAATTAACATACATTTTATTTAATAAAATACGATGACTATATTTATACCTAAGTATAATCCTATAAATCATGTACAAATTGTTTCTGTAAGTAAAGCATTATTAAAAAAGTGTTATAATGGAAGACTTTTGGATAGCAAAATAATAAGAAAATTTTAGATGACATCTTCAATAAAGTTTTCGTTTTTCTGGAAAGCTAATAACAATTTCAAAAATTTACAAGAGACATTTTTTGTCAAGAAAGTTGACATGAGGATTAAAAAAATATGCAAAATATTCCCTAATATCCATAGGCGTACATTTTCTTTTCAAAATGTGGAGTCCAAACCTCCATATCTACGCCTATGTGATTAATAATGGGCAAATTTTGCATCGTTTTGTACTCTTTCCAACAAATTAACCATACCCAAATTAAAGTATATATAATATAAAACCAAAAAAAGTGTTAAGAGAAAATGTTATAGGCCAAAAAATTATCTTCTTCGATATACTACAGTAATACGTCAAGCACGTAATCATTGATTTTGCTTCGATTCATGTTAAATTAAAGGGTACGTTGAAATAAAATTAGTTACTTACATGAAATATAATGAAATTATAGGCAAATATTAAATTAAACGCCAAATAGGTAATGTATTATAACAACGTGTTCATTAATTTATTATTTACGAATAACAAGCGATAGGCTGATAATAATAATTATTATTATTATAAGACCAATATTAATAAATAATTAATTTTAGTTTTAAACATTTTTTCGTGCAAATATGTATTTAATGAATTAGGTAGGTACTTATTTCTTTTAGTTTAGTAATTTGTTATTTAAATAAAAATATATTATGAATTTTATGTTCTCTTTTCCTATTTCGTATGAGTTATTTTGTACATTTTACAAATTCCAAGCCATTTTGACCTAGTTTATGATAAAGTACATTTAAAAACGGGTAATTTAAAATTATTCACAACATATAATATACATGTTTTGGTAATATGTACAACAAAGACATTATTTATTTGTTCGTTTAATGAATGATAAAACACGATATACTATTTTCAGTTACATTTTCCCTACAAAATTTAAATTAAAGAACACTGAAAATAAGTAAATAATAATAAATAAGTTATTTAATTGTATTTTTTTGTTAATTTTGATATTTTGTAACACTAAATTAAAATCTCAAGAGAACATAAAAAGTTGTAAAGTAAAAGTCTGTGCCGTGGGCATAAGTTAGGACGTCTCACAATCAGATGAATAATTCACTATTATATAAAACACTATTCACACCTACGTTTATTTTGGAAAGCCTGTGCGCTCTTATTCTTAAACGATTCGTTCGTTTTTATTAAAACTACCCAATATGATAGTCAATTTAAAGGAACACATCATTTGAGGATAGATTAGAAGTTTATCGTAGATTTATTATTGAAGAAACGAATTTTTCCACACTTTCGAATATTTTCTTATTTTTCTACATTTTCAAATATTTTCTATTTAGTGATTAACCCTAACGCTTTCACATTTTCTTGGAAATTTTTTTCTATTTATATAATTTTGCTGTTTACCAATTTGAAATGTTAACTTTTAGGAACTTCTAGATTATAATATAGAATTATATAATATGCACCAGAAATAGAAACATGGTTGACAATTTTTACGATCGTTTGAGTAAAACAAGAAATATAACGTTTTATAGCATAGACGAATTTTTAAATAATATTGTAATAAAAATTTCTGAATGTCATTGTTTGATTTTTGTAGTTTTACTTTTTATTGTATTACACTATTTTGGAAAATATTTTAATTATTTGATATTATATACTTCACCAATTTGGACTTATATATATATTTTATTACTCGTAGTTTTATGTCTATACATATTTTATAAATATTTATCTATATTTTATATTTATATTTTATTATTCAAATTTTAATGCTGGGTATCGAACATTGTTACAACATATAATAACTGTTTTTGTTATGTAACATGTGTAAATACTTATTGTAAAAGCAACAGCAATAATACCAATATTTACTTAATTTTCAGTAGATACTAATAAATATTCGCAACTGTATTAATTAACAAAACAAAATAATTTAATATAAAAAATTAATTTATAAAATACAGTTTTGCAATATTTTGGCATATTTGAAAACCAACGTAAATTTTAAATTTGAAAATTTTACAAAAGCTTCTTCTTTCGTTTTCCAAAGGTTTAACACAATAATAACTGTTCGTTCTTTTTTCAGAATTTTTGCGGAGTTTCGTTTAATTATTATTGTTCCAAATATTTTCGCAACAGTTTTCGAATTATCTCCTATTTATTTAATTTTGCTGTTCTCTGACTCCTAAATTTGAAATGGTTTCTTTTATTCATATGATTTTGTTCACTAATTAAGAATTTAAAATGTTCACTTTAAAATAATTGGTTCTTTTCTCCAGAATTTTAAATTGTATTTAATGATAAAAGTATTTTGGCAAATATTATTACGTTTTTCGGAATCTCTTATTTATATAATTTTACTGTTCGTCAATTCCAAAATTTATGGTGTTTTCTAAAGTTTTAATAAAATAACAATTGGTTCGTTTTTTTTCAGAATTTTTGCGGCATTCCATTTAATTATTATTGTTCCAAATATTTTCGCAACATTTTTCGAATTATCTCTTATTTATATAATTTTATTGTTCACTAATTAAAAATTTAAAATGTTCACTTCAAAATAATTGGCTCTTTTTTCCAGAATTTTAAATTGTATTTAATGATAAAAGTATTTTGGCAAATATTATTACGTTTTTCGGAATCTCTTATTTATATAATTTTACTGTTCGTCAATTCCAAAATTTATGGTGTTTTCTAAAGTTTTAATAAAACAACAATTGCTTCGTTTTTTTTTTCAGAATTTTTGCGGCATTCCATTTAATTATTATTGTTCCAAATATTTTCGCAACATTTTTCGAATTATCTCTTATTTATATAATTTTATTGTTCACTAATTAAAAATTTAAAATGTTCACTGCAAAATAATTGGCTCTTTTTTCCAGAATTTTAAATTGTATTTAATGATAAAAGTATTTTGGCAAATATTATTACGTTTTTCGGAATCTTTTATTTATATAATTTTACTGTTCGTCAATTCCAAAATTTATGGTGTTTTCTAAAGTTTTAATAAAATAACAATTGGTTCGTTTTTTTTCAGAATTTTTGCGGCATTCCATTTAATTATTATTGTTCCAAATATTTTCGCAACATTTTTCGAATTATCTCTTATTTATATAATTTTATTGTTCACTAATTAAAAATTTAAAATATTCAATTCACAATAATTGACTCTTTTTTCCAGAATTTTAAATTGTATTTAATGATAAAAGTATTTTGGCAAATATTATTACGTTTTTCGGAATCTCTTATTTATATAATTTTACTGTTCGTCAATTCCAAAATGTATGGTGTTTTCTAAAGTTTTAAAAAAATAACAAATGGTTCCTTTTTTTTCACAATTTTTGCGGCATTCCATTTAATTATTATTGTTCCAAATATTTTCGCAACATTTTTCGAATTATCTCTTATTTATATAATTTTATTGTTCACTAATTAAAAATTTAAAATATTCAATTCACAATAATTGACTCTTTTTTCCAGAATTTTAAATTGTATTTAATGATAAAAGTATTTTGGCAAATATTATTACGTTTTTCGGAATCTCTTATTTATATAATTTTACTGTTCGTCAATTCCAAAATTTATGGTGTTTTCTAAAGTTTTAAAAAAATAACAAATGGTTCCTTTTTTTTCACAATTTTTGCGGCATTCCATTTAATTATTATTGTTCCAAATATTTTCGCAACATTTTTCGAATTATCTCTTATTTATATAATTTTATTGTTCACTAATTAAAAATTTAAAATATTCAATTCACAATAATTGACTCTTTTTTCCAGAATTTTAAATTGTATTTAATGATAAAAGTATTTTGGCAAATATTATTACGTTTTTCGGAATCTCTTATTTATATAATTTTACTGTTCGTCAATTCCAAAATTTATGGTGTTTTCTAAAGTTTTAATAAAATAACAATTGGTTCCTTTTTTTCAGAATTTTTGCGGCATTCCATTTAATTATTATTGTTCCAAATATTTTCGCAACATTTTTCGAATTATCTCTTATTTATATAATTTTATTGTTCACTAATTAAAAATTTAAAATTTTCACTTCAAAATAATTGACTCTTTTTTCCAGAATTTTAAATTGTATTTAATGATAAAAGTATTTTAGCAAATATTATTACGTTTTTCGGAATCTCTTATTTATATAATTTTACTGTTCATCAATTCCGAAATGTATGGTGTTTTCTAAAGTTTTAATAAAATAACAATTGGTTCGTTTTTTTTCAGAATTTTTGCGGCATTCCATTTAATTATTATTGTTCCAAATATTTTCGCGACATTTTTCGAATTATCTCTTATTTATATAATTTTATTGTTCACTAATTAAAAATTTAAAATATTCAATTCACAATAATTGACTCTTTTTTCCAGAATTTTAAATTGTATTTAATGATAAAAGTATTTTCGCAAATATTACGTTTTTCCGAATTTTCTCTATTTATATAATTTTACTGTTCGTCAATTCCAAAATTTATGGTGTTTTCTAAAGTTTTAATAAAACAACAATTGGTTCGTTTTTTTTTTTCAGAATTTTTGCGGCATTCCATTTAATTATTATTGTTCCAAATATTTTCGCAACATTTTTCGAATTATCTCTTATTTATATAATATTGCTGTTCACTAACTTCTACATTTGAAATGTTTTCTTTTATTCATATGATTTTGTTAATTAAAAATTTAAAATGTTCACTTCTGAATAATTGGATCTTTTTTTCCAGAATTTTAAATTGTATTAAACGATGAAAGCATTTTCGCAGGTATTATAACGTTTTTTTCCGAATTTTCTCTTATTTATATAATTTTACTGCTCGTCAATTCCAAAATTTAAGGTTTTTTTAAAAGGTTTAATAAAATAATTAGTTCGTTTTTTTTTTCAGAATATTTGCCGAGTTCTATTTAATTAGTATTGTTCCAAATATTTTCACAACATTTTTCCAATTATCTCTTATTTATATAAATTTGTTGTTCACTAACTCATAAATTTGAAATGTTTTCTTTTATTTACATGATTTTGTTTGCTAATTAAAAAATTAAAATATTTACTTCAAAATAATTGGTTCTCTTTTTCCAGAATTTTAAATTGTATTAATGATAAAAGCATTTTCGCAAGTATTATTACGTTTTTTTCCGAATTTTCTCTTATTTATATAATTTTACTGTTCGTCAATTCCAAAATTTATGGTGTGTTCTAAAAGTTTAATAAAATAATAACGGATTCGTTTTTTTTCACAGTTCTATTTAATTATTGTTCCAAATATTTTCGCAACATTTTTCGAGTTATCTTTTATATACGTATATATATATATATATAACTTTACTCTTCACTAACTACTAAATTTAAAATGTTTTATTTATATGGTTTTGGTCACTAATTACAAATTTAAAATGTTCATTTCAAAATAATTGGTTCTTTTTTCCAGAATTTAAATTTATATTTAAAGTGTTACTACGTTTTTTTTCGCATTTTTCCTTATTTATATAATTTTACTGTTCCAAAATTTATGTCGGAAAAAATTTTTGTAATATTAATTTATGTAAATTAATGTTTCAAGATGTCTGAACCAGAAGACAACGGCTGCATGCAGTTTCAAGCGCGGAGTATTTGAGCCGTATTTCCTTGGCAAAAATAATAAATAAAGGTTATTTAGTGGTGATAAGTCGGACCCTAGACATAATTATAGCCTGGTTAACTGCTTGGAATTCACATGGTTCCAAACCGGTAATACCCGAGAAGTGTAGCTTTCCTGAATCTCAAATTGAATTAATTTATGCAATAAGCATGCCCTGTTCTCATACTGATTATACCGGGCCGCTGGTATAAACTTGCAAACTTCTCCGCACATACCTTGACTGACGATGGTAGCGATATAAACAATGCCGATGGCGACATAGCGATTGTGCTGTTTCCGCTTCACCACCATCACAAAGCACTTGTTACAAAACAAACTAAATAACAGCCCACAAAAAGCGAAACACTGATTTTACACCACTGAATGCGACGCGGGTCGTTCCAGGTTCAACACGTGTGATGCTGATTTTCCGGTGTGCGTGAGCTTTCGCGCGAGGCAGCTTCGTTATCCGACGCGAGACCGACTACCGTAGGGTCAATCTGCAACTGTACACTAACTCTAATATCAAACTGAGCGCGAGACTTCGGCTTGCTCTTGCGCTGCCGCGTGTTCCATGCCACATGCTTTTATGCCCGACCATCAAGCTTCAACGTCAATCGTTAATCATTGATCTAACATTATTTGTATATGACAGTCGTCATCTGTATTATATTATATCCCCGCGTTTTCCTCTTTGTTTGGAGAACTTTTCTGGTCATTTTTACCACCCTCCTGATGCACCCACAAAAATTACAGGAGTCCTTGACAATGATCATGAGGAAATTACATTACACTTGAAGCCAATTTCCTGTAAATGAGAACAAGTAGAGAATTGTGTTTTGGTTTAATTGGGTACTTTGCCACAATTCTGAAAAAATAAAGATTAATTGAATGAACGCTTGCGCCAAACGGATCAGTAAGAGTTATTTTTTAAAACTAAGTGTGCCTAACCAAAAAATCTCTTACTGAAAAAGCAGATAAGTAAAAAATAACAAAAATCACAACACTATCGCACTCTTCCGTATTCTTTTACGCTTCGGAAAACTCTGTTTTCATTCTCAAAATAGTAAATGTATGTCAAGTTTAACAATTTAAAATTTGTTTATCTGCTTCCATAGAAATGTTAAATGATTTTTATTGTTACTTCTTGATATAACAGTAGCCAACAATGTTCAATGTTTACTTAATGATTTGACACACACTTATTTATCTCCGTCCAACAAAACAATAACGGTCTTTTAATTATTATTTTTGTTGCATTATCTTCCTTCTCTAAAATTTTTGCCAAACACCATTGAATCAAATGACCGTTTTCCCAAGCGTCTTAACAAATTATTAATTTTTCAAATTCCGGTCTTTTTATATAATTTTTATGTTTCTCACCTGTAACATTCATAGGTCGAGAAGTTTCTCCAACATAATGCTTATTGCATTCACAAGGTATGCTGTAGATGCAAATTTTTAACTGTATATATAATTTTTGGACGTGTTTTTGACGAAAAGGAGCGTAAAGTATTAGTTGTCTGAAAAACTGTTCTAATATCAAATTTGTTAACGAGTCTGCTTAATTTTTTTTGGTAATAGATATACTGCTGTACTCGCGTATGACATTGATTTTTGTTAAAAAAAAATGAGAAGTGGTGCCATTTATAAACATAACCCAAGTAGCATTATAGTAACGAAAACTGGTACCACAACTTCAATCAAGTGGGTATTACGCAGTAATCTACCATCATGTCCATCAGTGGTTGCGCGGTTTAAGGCGTCAGTACTTACTTGAATCGAGGTGACTAGATCGCTGTGGGTTCGATCCCCGCCGCCGGTAGACCGTACATAAGCTATATTCGTGGAGAAGATTGGCACCCTCTCTGCGGATATGGCAGAGTTGAAGAATATCGGCTTGGGTCAATGTCAGAGATTGATACCGGTTGACGTTTGACTACCCCCCTAATTAATGAGGTTTTCCAGGTTTCCCTCATTCTTGCACTGAATAATGGTTAGGGCCTACCAACGTAAGTCGTTCCTGGACGCAAATGCGGCCTGCTTAATAATAATATGCCGTCCCCTTTCCCACACAAGTCTTCGACTTCTGGGCTAATCCTCGTGATTAGAATGAGGGGTAGAGATATTATTATTATATAGCAAAAATAACTCCAATTTGTGTAAGTATTGTTGTAAATACGTAATTCTCAGCATTGAAAATCACTTCATGGTTTTGTAATTTTTGGTTGTCCACGCAATTTTTTGTTGTTTTGGTTGTTAAGTTGTCCACACTGAAAAGTGAATATTGAAGCTAACGCAAAAAAGCTATATCACTTACATATTACTTAGAAGTAGCTTTAAAGTGTTTGAATAGTTTTGGTGACGTATTGGGAACGTATAATAAACGTTTAATGTAGTGGCACTTGATTATATAATTCTGACAGTTGTCGCCACATTATTGTTTCATCTAAGTGATTTCCACATTTCACATGGGATCAAAATGACTACAAAATTCCTAAATGAAATTCTAGCGTTAGAGAAAGCACATTAATTTATTATTAGCTTTATCCTATGTCTGTGTGAAAGATAGGTAGCAAAAAAAACCTTCCAGGAAGAATACTTTTTGGCATTCGACCACGTTTTATAGAACACTATAACAACAAACAGAAAGTGCTGCAACTCTTAAACATTATTGTTTTTCGAGTCGAACTTTAAAATTTCCTAATTCTAAGAATTTCAAAATGCGCCTAAGCGAAGAACAAGTGTCTTCGGGAGCACTTGTTGAATTGCGTCTTCAAATTTCTCCTTCAGAACAGTTTGAATACTTTCTTTCTCTTTCTCTTTCGTAGACACCATTTTAAAATTGAAAAAAATACATAGGGTGTTGTTTTTTTTAGGCACGTCGAATCATCTATAAAAATGACAATTTTTGTATTTGACATTTTTTTTGTAACTATGACATTAAAACCACAAATCGAGTGAGAGCGTGACACCCGGTACTTATATACTACATATAAAAACGTGTAAGATGTGAGATGTTGACATGAACTACATATACTGCAATTTTGAGGTTATGGCGAATTAAGGTAAAGTGACGAAACAAAGTTATTGTAGCGTTGCTACCACCTTTATGTGGTCGGAAAGTTGATGGATTAGTTCCATTGGCCATTTTGTTCAATGTAACTAAAGAGTCAGAGATTTTTAATTTCTACCACTTTAAGTATACATTTTCGGTGTATATCACTTAAAAGTAATTAATATTCATCAGTACTGCATGAAATTTCATAGATAAAATAAATTTTTTAGGCATACACACATAATTTTTTTGGTTTGCAAAATTTATAAAATTATTTTAACTGTTCCTTAATATCGATTTTTTCGGCACTTGTTTATATTTGGGGCTGCAACATTCATATTTGAAATAAACTTCAATCGTTCTAATTTTATACCTTGGAATTATTCTAAATCTATATTACATGTTTATATGCTACACTGTTATATTAACTATCATTTTCCTAAATGCAACAGGACAAGCCGAGACAAAGGCAGATAATACACACAGCATCAAAAATCTTGGACCCCCCTCTTCTTGTTAAAGAAATCTTTTTGTCAGAAAAACTAAATACATTTATAAAAATATATTGTTTTCTAAATCTTTTTTTTTTTGTAATAAGAATTTGTTAGCTAAACTGAGTACTTAGAAAATTAAAAACCAGCAAATATGTGACATTTTTGACAAAATTTATTAAATCAAAAAGAAGTAACAAAGCAAGTTCTCTACTTGACTAATAGTCGGTATGACCTCCACCACGCTCCAATAGCATATTGACACGTCTGTGCATTGAGATAATCAAGCGGCGAACACTTGCGAAATATTGTTCCATTCCTCTTCTGCCGCTATGACTAACTCATCTGCAGTCTGAGGTGGAGGAATATGATTATGAATGGCTCTAGCAACGAAATCCCATATGTTTTTAACAAGATTCAAGTCAGGAGAGTTGGCTAGCCAATCTAATCTATTGATACGTCCTACTTCGAATGTTTCTTAACCCTTCTTGCGCGATGTGGTTAAGCGTTGTCGTCCATAAACAAAATCGTCACCTAATTCATTACGTTGGGGGTAGATAATGGGCGTAATAATTTGTTCGATGTAAATTTGACTGGTCATATTCTGTGGTATGCGAATTAATGGGGTGCGGCGGTTGAATATTATTCCACCCCAAAACATTACGGTACCCCCTTCATGCGAAGCAACTTCACGGGGAAAATGAAGTCGCTGTTGACGATCTGGTTCTTTCCAGACTTTTTCGATTATCATCAGTAACCAGCCCAATTTTGGTTTCGTCTGCAAATAAGACCCACCGCCACTGGCGTAAAAGCCATCCCCTTTGCTCTCGCACCCACTGGAGACGGGCATCACGATGTCATGGAAGTAGAGTGGCGACCCGTGATGGTCTTCTAGCACGTTTTGTGTTGTGGAATCGTCTTCGAATAGTAGGTGACGATATAACACGGCGACGCTAAAAACAAGCTAAAGATGTGCGGTGTCTACGGGCATATTGCACCAGATACCGATCCTTCCTTTCATTAAATACTCGAGGACGTCCACTACGTGGTCTGTTTTCCACTGTATCAAATTCTTCATATCTGTGTAATATTCGTACAACAGATGATCTAGGAATGGCCATCATGTTCGATATCTGATAATTAGAACGTCCTGGATCATGTAAAGCAGTCATTCTTGCTCGGGTACACGCAGAAATTTCAGGTCCTGACATTATAATATACAAAAATTCAAAGGAGCACTTGGCCGAATACACTGCCAGACTGACCAGATTTGTAAAAACAATGGTAATAAAGTAAAGGTTCATGGTCTGCAATATTTTATTATCTTTTTTGTTCCTTAAGTACATGTACTTTTTTACCACATTAAGAAAATCCACTAGGTTTAATCGAATCATTTTATATACAGGGGGTCCAGGACTTTTGACGTTGTGTGTATGTAGGAAACAGACCTAGCTGCACACGATTATTTAGCCAATAAAGACAAGTATATCTAGTAAATTTCCTGTTTCTCCAGTTTCTCTTTTAGAGGCAGCAACCTCATCCCCCCGTTTTCGCCACGTAATCACAACGTGCTGCCTCCAAAAAAAGTCTTTCCTATTGTAGTCACCTCCCCGTAACACCGTAGTGATTGTGGCAATACACTTAAAAGGTCTCAGTGTCATAACTATTACGCTCCATTCACTAAAAATGCTACATGGGTATTTTTTTACGTCAATTTTACCTTTTACGAAGATTATGATTTCTCGAATCCAAAAACATATTTATTCACAATCGATTAGTAATATAGACATTGCTTACCTTTAAAATGGTAGGGAAATGACTTACCTTCACTTCCACGCTAGCCGGAAGTATATGTCACTTTTCCAAAGTATGGCAATGTCATGTTAAGCTGGTTTTAAAAAAATAGGTTAATACAAACAACAGGTATTTATTTTATTCAATTATAACATAAAGAAATATATTAAGAACCAAAACGAATTTGAATTATTGTAAATATTAATTGTAACATTTGAATTCTCATTACTGTGAATCGTTAATGTAAGCCCATGGCTTAACATTGTATTGGGTTTCGGAAGTTGACAAAAAGGACGACGTTCGCAGATTTTCTGTATGGGATAACATTTGCAATTTTTACTTGACCATGTAATGAGTTCTCCACGTATCCTTCGGCTACGGCGCTGGATTTCCATCCTCTTAAATTTTTCAACTGTAGGATGTCTTCACCTGTATTTGCTAACAATGTAGCTGAGCGTCTAAAACAATGTCCCGTAAACCCTGGAGCATTTTCTAATTTTAAAAAAGCCGTTATGTGTTTGGGAAAACTTCCAATAGCATTATGACCACAAGGTTGATTTGTAATCTTGCCATTCCTTATTTGTAAAAAAAACGATTGAAACCAATAGTCTTCTGAAGATCATAGTAGTGCTTTATTGCTTTATTATTTTTATCCAGATATGCCAATAATTATAAAGTAAAATATACCATTAAACAGATATTTGATATGAAATATTACCTTTTGAACAAGATATTCCACTGGAGCCTTATTTAAGAAGGTACTGATGGTTCCTTTTGAGAGAACATTGTATTTTTTAGGTTTATATCTGCCTTTTCAAAAATGCTCGCAATTTGGCATACTGGCTAATTTTGCTTGATATTAAGTACAGCTCGCAACATTGAATATCGAGACCAGAATGTTGATACTTTACTTTCTTTATTCATTTCAACAAAATATGCAAGCAGTATCGTTTCTGAAATATGTTGCACACCTTTAATTGCGCATCATTTAATGTAAGACGAAAAATTTTTCTCGTACCTTTCTTTGCTTTTCTCCGGAATTATTCCGTCAAGCGCAGTGTCCGCAGCTTCTCGGACTTCCGGAGGAGTACAGGTTAATTCAAAATTAGACATTATGTACTTGTTTAAGCAAAAAAATTAAAATTTTGTAACGGAAAGAATATTTTTTGACTTAATTGTCAAAACCAATAAACTAGTAATATTGCCTAGCAATAGTTTCATGAAGTTCTTTGTCGAAAAAAATATTAAATTATGATAACAAATTTTCTTAAAATAAATGGATTTAAAAGTTTGTAACTAAGCGATTGTGAATAAAATAGTATACATACCACGCGGGAAGGATCAAGCCAGCCACGGTTTTTAACAAAGCCTGGGCTGTAATGATCTACTTCCCCGCTAGGTATGTAATACAGGGTTAACTATGACTAAGCACAAAAAATTTAACCACGTGCTCAGGGAGGCCTAAAAGACAATAAAAAAATTATTTCAGAATTTTAGCTCGATATTTAAAAAATGGAGCAAAACCCTTTTTTCCTACGGAAAGTCGGCGCCTATGATAAGAATCGACTGAGATTTATAAATAAAGCTTACATCTGTCAACAATGTCAACTACCATGCGGTCGTCTTTTTGTAGCGTTTCTAAATGTAGAAACGACAAAAATTAACATTCTTATTAGTAATAATGTCTGATAGGTACTCACTACCGATGATAAAAGAGATTTCCCGTAGGTACAATTAGATCAAATGTCATTATAACAAAATCGAACGAAAGGAATAGACAATAGACAAGTTTTAATGTAACCGCGGCAATCCTGTCCCATAACCTAGAAATACAAACCGGCGAACTAGATTGTAGGAAAGTATCTGCACCCAACACAAATGTCTTTATTTAATAACTATAAAATGTTTAAAAATTAAAAAAGACACTAAAAACTGAAGAAGAACACAAAATTACAACGTAAACACAGGAATTGAATTATGACATGACAGCGATACCGACTGAGCGACTGTTGCATGCTTGTAGAGTAGGCAACCAACTTGCTTGTTGGTTGCCTATTCTACATTGGCGGCGTTAAATAAGGATTTAAAATAATATCCAGAGACTGAAAGATAAATAAGTTTGGAATTTTTTGGAATGGTGACTCCGTTAATTCTTATTTTTCCCTATTTCCTCTTAAAATATTTGTACTAAGTCATAGTTAACCCTGTATACTATTACACCACTTCATTTTTAAATTACTACATTCAAATCTTTATGAATAATACAAAAATTCCAATGTTGATACTCTGTAAAAATATGCACTGCAATATTGTAGCAGTAACAACTAAAACTTTCTAAAAATTTGGGACCATATATGGTGTCTGCAATACATTTCAAATCAATATAAAACTCATGAAATTTGTTTATTGGCGAAAATCATGAACCAATAAATGGCGCTGATAAAACGTGTATGATGTTTTGTATGTTTATGATATTTCTGTTTTCATGTGTTTTTTTTTGTGTTATTATTTAGTATCAAATGTGTATTGTGTAATATTTTAAAAAAACATCTTGTAGAGCAATTACAAGTAATTATCTGAACTCTACGTAGAAAAACTCAATGAGAAGCAATTTTCACCATTCAGATATCTCAGCTAAGTGGTGGCTATACATTCGATTTGTTGTTCACCTTTTTAGCAGTTCCGAAATGTATCAACAGATGTCAGCCACTTCGTGATGTTCGCCAATAGTAGTGTAAGACGCCTACCTGTCCATAATGTATCATCTATAGTTACCAATTAAGCTACAACAACAATCATGTACACTGAGACATTCTTTCATTTTAGTGTGATATTGCAAAATATACCATTTCATGTTTCAGGTTTTTCCTGTGCATTTTCTCAGTGTAGAAGTCTTCAGCATAGTAGCAAATATTACTTACATAAAAAAATAATAAAGCTTGTTCCTTAACAAAAAACGAAGAAATACCAGAACAGTTTCAGGTATTGATAATACAAATTTTCAGCTACAGTTGTTCCACGTGTATAATTTATTGATTTATTGTGTCTAAACTATAGTTTTGTTACTATAGAAATTAGTTACAGTTACCTTTCTGTAAGCATATTTGTACATATAGTACATAAACTTAAAATTACCATACAGAATTAAGCTGCAGTAAATTCAGCCTGACTATTATTCACATTCAGGATCCGATACAAACTCTAATATTGTATATCGCCCGTCTCCTTACCCATTACGCCACCTCCCGTGTCGAGTAATATGAAGGGAGCGGCCTATCTTGCGCAAAGTAGCATATAAACCAGTTACAGAAACTAGGGAAGACGGGTCACTAGCACACAGGGTGTCTTAAACGCGATGCACAGAAGCGTAAGACATACAGGTTTGTTACAGAATGATGTTAAGAAAATCTAGCGGCTACTTTAACGTGTATAAGTTTCTCTTGAAATATACGAGGTGTAGCAATTAAGTTCCGGGAATTTGTCAATGGAAATAACAAGCAAATTAAATTTCGCCAAAATTTTATTATCGACCTTCACAATAGTCTCCCTCTAACTCTAAACGATGATTCCAACGTTGCTCTTATGATCAGGGTGTCTCAAACTCGATAATATTGTGAGGTTACAAATAATTTAAATAACATTGAGCCACGTGCTGTTTAATGAAATAAGATAAGCTCCAATTTCAATCGAAAGTATTATCTTTGGGAGTCAACAGAATTGACTAATGACATCAATTATATTTTTTCCAGAAACATACCCAATTTTTTTGCCTGTTAATAAGCTCTCTCTTTTTCTAATAAACTTTTATTAAAGCACTTTTTCTGCTTTAAAATAATTTAATGTTCGTTGTTTAAAGTGTATAAATGTCATTAAAAATAAAAAAAACGGATTAAACTCGATAATTCTTTAATACAGTTAAAACGAAAGGTGATAACAATAAGTGAACTTAAAAAAGAAGCAGACGCCCTCATACTACATATACAGGGTGTCCCATAATGATGTGCGCTCCTTTGGAGAGTGCGTTCCTTATGTCATTTTAGGAGGGGTACGTTCTATAAAATTTTTCGATTTGAGCCCTCCCTTACGAGATAAGGGCTTCTAAAAAATTGAAAAAATTTCGGTTTTCATTTTTTTTTTTCAAAAACGGTTAAACTTATTAATCTGAAAATCGGTGAATACATTTAGTTAATTAAGTGACATTGTTGAATACGATTTTTATTTTTACCAAATGTCTACAAGGGTGGCAAACACCAACCTCTGTTGTTGTTTTTTAATTAGAACTTTTTATTCTAAACGTTTCTCGATATGAAAAAATTCCAGTAAATAAAACAATCAATTTAAAAAATTTTCCCCCTCTTAATATTTTTTCATATAAATTCTTTTATTTGCATATTCCACACCCGAGGATATGTACGTATGTGGATTTCATTTTTTTATTTGCATAAAAATACTAAGAGGAGGAAAATTTTGTAAATTGATTGTTCTATTTACTGGAATTTTGCAGGGCCAATTTTGGACGAGCAGGGCCAGATGGATGTTGTCGACACTGACATTCGGAAAGCGTTTGATAGGATTGATTCATTCCTACTATTAAATAAACTTAGAGAGATTGGTTTTTAGGATGAGCTAGTATCGCTATTCCAATCATATTTATGTGGTAGACAACATGTTGAATATTGTGAAGTTAAATCTCAACAGTATGTGGTTGGTTCTGGTGTTCCGCAGGGGTCAAACCTGGAGGCGTTACTTAATATTTTTTAATGATGTCATCAATTGTTCCCATTCGTTATTTGCTGACGATTTAATTATTTTTGCCAAGGTTAGTTCTATAAATGAATGCATGTGTTTGCAACGTACTTTAGATAAGATTTGTGAATGGTGTGGGAATACTTAACACTTTGGAAATCAATGGTTCTAAATGTAGTGGTATCTTTTGCTAGGAAACAAAATCTGATAATATTTAATTACACAATTAATAATGAACAGATCTGAAAAGGTTAACGATCTTGGATTGATTTTTGGTTGACTTTTACTTCTCATATTAATCAAATGGTAGCATCTGCTAATAAATTATTAGGCTTTTTACTAAAGAATTGGAAGGGTTTTACTAATGTTGATATATTAAAACTACTGTTTGTTACATTAATAAGAAGCAAATTGAAATATACGTCTCTTATTTGGTCTCCAATCTATAAGAACTTAATTGAATCGGTTCAAAGAAAATGTATGTAATTTTTATTTTTTAAGGGTAATAATTATAATTATCTTTACAGAGGTATAGATAATAAAATTTTATTAGATAAATTTAATTTAAATTCTATGGAACTTAGAAGACACGATATAGCATTGACTTTTCTATACAAACTGTTGCATAATCAAATTGAATGTGAATTTCTTTTTGGGAAATTACAATTTATGACATCTAGGACCAAACACGTTAAGAAAACATTTTTTACTGAATTTCGTGCCGCACTAATGATTTGGTTAAGTCTCCTAGTATTATTTTGTTGTTTGTGTTTTTTTTTGTTACTATTATTATTCTAATCTGATCTTGTATATGTATGTATATTTAATCATGTATGATTTGTGATGTTCCTGTAATTGGAATAAAATTATTATTATTATAATTATTATTGTTAGCGGAAACCTCTCCAATCTTAATTAAATCAACACAACACAGAAAATTTAAATTTTTGCATGTTTCTCAAAAATGTTTTCTAATATAATGAAAAAGCACTTACCAACTGATAGGAAAAACCAACAAGAGTAAGTACTTACAAATAATAATAATAAAATGAATGATAAATAGGTATTTAGACACGTTACATGAAATACTACTGACGCTTAGAAGTCGTGAAAATCTATACAGTATGCGCCAAAAGTATGGAATAAATTCAATAAAAACGAAACAATTATTTTTTGGGAAAAATCCTCGAACAGGTCGATTTTTAATTTAAAAAATACATATTTTAGCGTAAACTACGATTTTCAAATGTCATTTGTTTTCGAGTAATGACGTCATCGATTTTTTTTTAAATGGCAACACCATTTTTTTTTCCTTGATTCTGAAAGATCGCTTAATTCTCTATCAGACAGTACTAAAATTTTGCCCTCTTACATAGGAAAGTTTTCGAGTAAACGACGATTACATGTTAGAAAACGTAAATTTTATCCATAAAAAAGTAACAATTCTGAGGTATGTAAAATAAAATACAATTGATTAAATTTTATACTTAAATTATATGTTCGAATTGCCATCCACCAAATTCTTGACAATGCGCAAGTCTGTGAAGAAATTGTTCTTGCACATTATGAATGATTTCTGGGGTAACTCTGCGTATTTCGTCCCGAATGCGATTTTGAAGTTCTTCTAAATTACGTGGTTTATTAATGTACACTTTTGACTTCAAGTATCCCCATAAAAAATAGTCAAGAGGTGTAAGAACTGGCGATCTTGCAGGCCATTCTATCGGTCCGCGTCTGCCGATCCACCTCCCAGGAAAACAGTTGTCCAAAAAATCTCGTACAGGGCGCGCATAGTGCGGAGGTGCACCCTCTTGCTGAAACCATATGGTATCGTCAGGAATGTCAGGGTCATTATCGTTAGGAAAAATTACTGCAAGGGCTGGAACAAGGTCATTTTCTATGAACTCTAAATATCTTTGTCCTGTAAGGGTTCCTTCAAAGAAGAAAGACCCTACTATTCTGTCGTCAACTATTCCAGCCCACACATTTAATTTCTGAGGGTGTTGGGTATGTGCCTCTGCCATCCAATGAGGATTTTCCCGACTCCAATATCTGCAAGTTTGACGGTTTACTGTACCATTCACACAAAATGTGGCCTCATCTGAAAAAAGTATTTGCCGGTGTAAATTTCTATTTCCTTGACATAAATCCATTAGAATTTCGCAAAAGTGTAAGCGGCGATCGGGATCATCTTCATTGAGTTCCTGCACAAGTTGAATTTTGTAGGGATGATATTTTTCCTTCCTCAAGATACGTAGCACTGTGCTCTGACTAGTGTCATTGTTTAATGCAACCAATCGTGAAGAATTATGAGGATTATCCACCATACTTATCAAAATGTTCTGTTTCTGATTTTCATTAATGCTTAGACGTCCAGGTTTTGGAATATTTACAACATTTCCAGTTTCTCTAAATTTAGACTCTACCTTACTGACTGTTGATTGGCTGATAGGGCGATCTGGATATTTTTCATTAAATAAATCGCAAACTTCCTGCTGAGTTCTAGTCATATTCCCGCATCCGATAAGAATTAAAATTTCAATTCTTTGAGTAACAGTTAAATGTGCACTAATACTTTAAATTGAATAATAATTTCTATGTCGCTTACAATACTTATTAGAAAGTCGGTTGCAAAGATTTTCACCTACGTGATCCATAAAAGAACTATGGAATTCGAAAAACTAAACTTGACGTTTTTGCTTTATTTTAATTGATTTACGTTTTCTAACATTCAATCGTCATTTACTCGAAAACTTTCCTATGTAAGAGGGCAAAATTTTAGCACTGTCTGATAGAGAATTAAACGATCTTTCAGAATCAAGGAAAAAAATATGGTGTTGCTATTTAAAAAAAAACCGATGACGTCATTACTCGAAAACAAATGACATTTGAAATTCGCATTTTACGCTAAAATATGTATTTTTTAAATTAAAAATCGACCTGTTCGAGGATTTTTCCCAAAAAATAATTGTTTCGTTTTTATTGAACTTATTCCATACTTTTGGCGCATACTGTATATATAAGAACTTTATTTCAGGTACGTGATAGCATCAGGGTTATTGTAAAGGAGTGCATACTGCGTATAAAAAGTAAGGATTTGGATATTCGACTTAGTAATTATAAAATATATCTTGTGAATAAAATTGATTTATTTTGTAAATAAAATGATGCAAATAACTTAAGGATGAAGTTTAATTATTGTATTTTAAATTTTCCATTCTCAGCAATTCTCTCAATTAAAAGGTAATTTATTAAATAAAAAAAATGACAAAAAAAAGAATAATAGTAACATAGTAACATTTGAAAACGCTACAAGACGTCATTAGTCGTTTCTGTCAAATCCCAAAGATAATACTTTCAATTGAAATTTAACACTACATGTCCCCAATTTTATTTATTTTTTTTTATATTCTCACAGTAGGCCCTACTATCGAATTTGAGACACCCTGTACAAAGTTGTTTGACTAATTTGAAGAGAGGATACCACCCTCACTAAATAAAGGCTATTACGGGAAAAAGTGACACCTGTATCACGTTTGGCGTGGAAACTAATTTCGGGTATAGAAAGCGAAAGAAGGTTTGGTTTTTTATTGAAGTTGAAGCCATATTTCCACGATAAAACTGCCGCGAATGTACGTTTCAATTTTTTTACGGTCGTTCAATTTGCTGTGCCGGCGGTATTATTTTAATTCGAAAGCCAGCTGAACTTCAAAATGCTAATTTATCTATTTTTTTTTATAAACGCCATATATCACCGTGAAATGGACAATAAAAAATAACGCAAAGATATACTTTCAAATAGTCCCAGATTTCGTTGCTATCGCAACATGTTTTAAACAAATAAAGATAATCAGAAACTATTATACACAGAGTGATTGTACAATGCTTTCATAAACTTCAGGAAATGATTGCTGATATTATTTTAAGAAGAAAAAAATCCCCAACAAAAATTACTAATAATAATCGGCGAAAAATGAGAAAATTAAATAAATTAAATAAAGCCATATTAGCAACTAATTAATTAGCAAAACTTCGTACTGACGGCACTGGTTAAATTTAAAATTGTGTTGTTCGATTAAAATAGACGCTTATTTCATTCATCAAATTACATAAAACTAACTCCCCGGTTTACAAATTGTATGTAAGTATTTAGATTTCTTAAGAAGTTATTTACAAATATCGAAAATAAAATTTAAATGTAACACCCGTAACTCCGGTAATAATCAGTTTAGGAAAAAATGTTATACTTAGAAAGAGGTAGCATTTAGCATAGTACTATTAGCATAATACTAGCATAATACTATTATGTCTCCTACTTGTACTGTCTTGTTACATGTAAGCGATGAATTGTATAGAGCTTGTGATAACGGTGAAAAGGCATGTCTTATTTTACTTGATTACAGCAAAGCCTTCGATACAATTCATCATGCTACTCTATGTACTAAACTCAAACATCTTGGACTGATGCTGTAAATTTTTTTAGAAGTTACTTGTCCAATAGGTGCCAAAAAGTTGTCATTAATAGAACCTCTTCATCTTTGATAAATACCGCCATGGGAGTGCCGCAAGGTAGCATATTAGCTCCATTGCTTTTTTCGCTCTATACTTAAGATTTATCTAATGCAGTTAAGTAAGTCCGCACCCACCAATATGCTGATGATTGTCAGCTATATTTTCACTTTTCACTGAATGAATTGGACCCTTCTGTTCAAAACATTAATGATGATTTAAAAAATATTGTTCATGGCTCATGGGTTGATATTAAATGGTGCAAAAACTAAATTACTTGCAGTGGGTAGGCATAAAAACTTGGTTAAATCAAATCCACAATTTGAAATTGTTGTTGATGGAGAAATTGTGCAACCTACTGATAGCTGTAAAAATTTAGGAGTTTATTTTGATGATGAGCTCAGGCTCACTAAACATGTGCATTTGCTTATCCAAAAATCTTACATTAAGCTGCGTTCACTTTATTCACATAAAGATTATTTAACTTCAGAGGTTAAATTAAAGCTATGTGATTCTTTAATCTTATGTAACATTGCTTATTGTGATACCGTTTATTGGCCTGCCATTTTAAACAAAGACAAAGAGATTTTACAAAGAGTGCAAAATACATGTGTTAGATTTTCCTATAATTTACGTAAATATGATCATGTTATCTCTAAATTCAAACAATCCAAGTGGCTTAATTTAAACCATCGTTTTCAACTGCATATGGTATGTTTAGTACATAAAGTTAATAATACTATAGCTGTGCAACGCGTCATAAAGATCTTTATGTAGTACCTAGACATGTTTCCTCTCTATATCGTAGAACCTTCACTTATAATGCTGTAGTTATTTATAATAATATACAGGGTGAATCTTAAATAAGTACAAATATTTTAACTGCTGGTGTAGTTCGTCATTTAAATCAGTCTAGTAAAAGCCATTTTTAAAAATTTCTAATATTTACGGAGATATTAATTTTTTTAAAAAATACCCACATTTTGAGGACCGCTGGCTGATTTTTCATCCAACAACGTAATGAAACATATGATTTGTTGCGAGGTTGCCATATCTCCTCCAATATAAATATTACGTTTCCTTTAACGTAATAGTTCTATTTTAAAAATACTTGTTTTAAGCATAAGTACAGTAAAATTGGGTATGTAGTATGATACGCAGCAATATTAACATAAATTTTAACATCTGAACTAACCTTACTATACTTCAACGATTAAAAATGAATTTCCGCAAGTTCAATACTACCGTAAAATATTTAGGAAGATATTACGTGATATTACTATGTCCAATGTTCAAAAAGCATACATAAACGTGCACACAAGCTTACCTGTTTGTTAAAAAATTAACTATTTAATCAGTAATCCACATTTCACAAGTTAAATGTCATTGTACACTGTTAGAAAGGGACACAAAACACAATTTCCTTAAGTTATTTTATGAAGAATAACGAAAAACTATGCACGCGTTTTTTATTTAAAATGGAAAAAATGTCAACTTTTAGCAAATTTTATTGCTATTTTCATGCATTATGTGGGGTTAACAAGTTTGACTTGGGCTTCCGATAATCTGTCATGACAGTCAATGACAGTTTGATAATAAAAAATAATATAAAATGTTACACTTGACAAAATTCGCTAAAAGTTGAGATTTTTTCTTCCTTGAAGCAAAGACATTTGTGTAATACTGGCAACACTGTGAACCACACGTTCAGTCTGCAGCACTATGACTCATAAAAGTATGAAGGGTCGGTCTAGGCCAGCGGTCCTCAAGTTTTCTACTGAAAAATTACGAAATTTATTTAAAATTTCACTTTTTTATTTCTGATTTTTTTGTAAAAAAACTATTAATTATGTGTTCTACACACAAAACTATACTGCTGGTTAAAATATTTGTACTTATTAAGATTCACCCTGTATATACCTCATGCTTCTAAATTGTCAACTAACAGTTTAACTTTCAGAAGACAGGTCAAGGCTAGTATATGTGCAAATAATTGAATTTATTGCTTTATTCAATTTTCTATTATATTTTTATTGCTAGCATCAAGTTAATTTCTTAGTTGATTTAACTTTCAGACGGTTAGGGGAAAGAGCAAAATTGTTGAATCTCGCCGTCTTTCATAAATATGTATTTGTTATTATGTTCTGTTAATAAAGACACGTTATTATTATTATTATTATTATTATGATTATTTATTTTCGGTATACAATTATCCCCTGAATTTTTTGCTCATCATTTCCGGACAGCCTGTATAGTATGAACCATTTCAAAATGTACAGGGCTACAAGGGACATTCAGATTTACAATATGGTTTAATCTTAATCTATATTGACAACGGTGGATGAAGATTTCACAAGTTGTAGAGGTCTATTGTTAAAGTGTGGAAAAATATTAGACTATCCTTAAGTGCAAATTAAGAATGTTACAGAGTAGACATTAAAGTTATTGACCTAAATGCGGCAGATCAAGACACGGATGGCCGGATTGTTTATCATTGAATAGGTATATCCCGGCAGTTTTTTGTTGTTGAAACTTAATATGTTAATTGTATATATTTAAAAAATAATTATGGTAATTATGGTTATTTCATATTAGTAGGTACTATAAGAAAATATTTAAATTTGGCAACGTCGCGTCAGAGCGACACCAAGTTGAACTGTCGCCAGAGTTCAGTGACAGTCTGAAAAGGGGGTTTAAATAATGGTTTAAAAATATTTTTTTCGATGTAAATAAGCATATAATTTTTTTTAAGTCGTGTATTTGTATTATACTCATTTTTCCCTATCTTTTCTTAAAATGAATGACATTACAACTGAATCACCCTGCATATTCGTTTTATTTACGGTACCTTTGAATATTCGTAGGTGGCATAAGATAACATTCCTGTTACTTGTTAAGCTCTGTATTATTCAGTTCCTAAATGTCTAAAATTATTTGAATTTGTAGGAAAAACTATTTCAACAATACAACGCCCTTAAGTAATTTTTTTATAACAATTATTCAACACCCTTTGAATATTCCAATACGTGGGAAACTTCCTTTCAGTAATATTCGCATAATGCATAATAAAACCAGTTAATTAAATTTTAATATCTGTGCATAGTTAAAGAACATCCTGTATATTTAACAAAAAAAAACTAGCTTTTATATATACGTGACTGTTTCAGATGATATTTATAAGTTTAAGATAATTTTAGTAAAACATATTTGATATTAATTACCGCAGAATGACAGCGCAACCCCAATTAGAATTAAGTCTACTAAGCTAGTGACCTCTAGCATAAATTCTGGTCAGACCAACAACCCTAGACAATATTTGAATCCCCTGGGATATGCATCAAGTAAATGAGTCCAAGAATAATTAAGAATTATTTATGAATTTGTATAGTAATGAAAATGGTAGTAATACCTAATAAAAAAAGGTAATCATAAAAGTAAAACATGTTGATATTAACTAAATAGGGATGGCTGAATATTTTATGAGCACTTTATACAGTGCTTTCGAAAAGTAACGAATAAATTCATTATTTTTGAAATTGAAAAGTTTCCGAATAAATCCCCTGGCACGTCGATTTTGTTTTTTAAAAAGGCACTTTTTGACATACGACCCACATTTGTGACGTCATCGTTGTTCGAGATATGACGTCATCGACAATTTTTTTAAATACCCCTATTTGAAAAAGCGTGTCATTCTATATACATACATCATAAAAAATTATGGTGTAACATAACAAAAATTTCAAGAAAATAATGTTTGAAGATTTTAAAATTTTATTTTCACAATACTAAAAATGATAATGATTATGTAAAAAAATCGACTAAATTAAATGTTCACAAGAAATAATTTAGGGGTGTCAAATCAGGCGATCTGGCTGGCCACTCAATCGGCCCCTTGCGTTGCATAATGTGGAGGTGCACAGTATTGTGAAAATTAAATTTTAAAATCTTCAAACATTATTTTTTTGAAATTTTTGTTATGTAACACCATCATTTTTCATGACGTATGTATGTAGATGACAACATGCTCTTTCAAATGGCATGGTCAAAATTGGGGGTTGCTATTTAAAAAATTGTCGATGACGTCATATCTCGAACAACGATGACGTCGCAAATATGGGCCATATGTCAAAAAATGGCTTTTTCCACGTACCAGGGGATTTTTCCGAAAACTTCTCAATTTCAAAAATAATGAATTTATTCGTTACTTTTCGAAAGCACTGTATATAGATCGAGGGTATAACCACTAACTAATTTTTACCCTTTTTCTTTGCATTTTGTATTTAATTGATCATATATACCTAATGGAATTTATCATGTTTTATATTAATTTATTCGAATAAATTTAAAATTTCCAGTTACCTATATTGTTTCGGTAGTCTAAAAATTATTATTTAAACCCCTTTTTTTCTCTGACCATGGTAAATGGGAGGGGAGTAACTACTGTAACCAAAATTGTGACAAAATTTCGAAAAATAAACATTTCCAAGCTATTTCGCGGAATTCCGAGTAGTTTCCAAGGATTTCACATTTGATAAAAATTTCCTCGAAAATTACTATATTTATACGAGGTGTCTGTAAAAGTTTGTGTCTCTTTAATGTAGAATATTAAAAATCTAGATTCCTAACACCAAATGAAGTAAAATCATATATGTCATCATATGAGATTTCAATATTAAAGAAAAATGTAAAATATTACAAAAACACCCTGTATAAACACAACTCGCGACAAGAGACCGTATATTTTCAACACCAAATATTGTTTAACACAAAACAAAAACCGAAACCTTTTCTTTCGTTAATAGTAATCTAAACACATACCTGCATCAACTTTTATAAATCGGATTCTAATCATTTCACCCTGACAAGTGAAACTACAAACTATTTTTTGCATTACTGTTCACGAGGAAGACAGTTAAAATCTGCATGGAGCTTAAACGTACTGTACCAGTAGCATTTAATGATGATGTTTATCCCGCAAGTAATCATTATATTATAAGTCCTCCTTTTTCAGGTCGTCTGCACACCCCATCGGCTTTAATCAGCTACTTTTTATCCACTCCGATAAAGTTTGTGAATACTTGTGTAGCGGTTTTAAAGTTGAAGTAAGTTTATGACAGCTATAAAATAATGGTCAACAAAAATAGTTGATTAGCTAGCTGTTCACATGCAATAAAGCACTGGGTGGGTAACGAGGAAGAGCAACAAATCTCGGCTATTCCACAATAAATCGTTAAAAAGATAATAGATAGCGATTTAGTAGATTCGTATGTGCCATTAATTTTTTACTGGTTTTAAAAATCAGAACGATTGCAGGATTTTTTGCCTTCTAACAGCCCCATTTGTTTCAGAGATAAAATAATATCGAAGCTGATACCTGATACACGAGGTATAAAGTAGGAAATTTTAAAACCACGTTTTGCAAAATGCAAATATTTTGGTAGATCTCATCTATTTGCTATGGTTGCTTAAAATAAAATATGCTTAAAATAAAAAAAAAGCTACTATAGTTTTGTGCTAACGCAACCACAGAGCACTATATTGGCTATGTTCACTAGCATTAGAGCTGAATGTGGTTGCTATTCTCAGTAAGTCAGTATTAGCCTCTTTGTTTTACACTAAACAAAACAAAAGACTATGCTTGTTAGTTGTGTTAGTATAGCTATGTTCGGTCGCTCTAGGCTATCAGTTGTCGTTATGCTCACTATGTGTATTATATAAAACTACCATTGTTTTACGCTAAAGTAACAGAGAACGCTGTATTAGCTATGATCGCTAGTATTACGCTAAACCTGTTTGCAATTCATATATATTTACTATGTTCGTTAGTTGTGTTGCTATGCTCATTTTGTGTATTCAACGTATCTGTTGTTGTTTTATACAAGGCCACACAATGCAGTAGACAGCTAACATTGTTTTACATTAAGACATGTAACTTGATGTCAGCTATGTTCGCTAACAGCGAACTATATGTATTATATATAGCTACTACTGTTTTATGCTAAAGCAACATACATCACTATGTTTGCTAGCATTACGTTAGACGTGTTTGCTATGATCAATAAGAATACTGAAAATAGCCACAATTTTTTTATGCTAAAACAAAACATAGAGCTATGTTGGCTATCACTACGCTCATTTGTTTTGTATTCAAAATAGCCGGTATTGTTTTGTCCCAAAGCCAAACAGAATGCTATATTACCTATGATCGCTAGCGTTATGCTGGTCGTGGTTGCTATGCTTAGTAAGTTAGTAATAAGTAGGTAATTATAGCCGGAACTGAGACTCCCCCCACCACTTTTGACCTTGGGAGACGTCATCCGTGACCTGGGTGACATTGAGAGGTCACGTCAGTGGCTGACATTCACTTGACCTCCACATATGGGAGGAGACATTTGACATTGAATATCTTGATGTATATGTTTGAAAGTTGGAGGGGATACAATCATTTCTATATAATCCAAGGGTCTGTGGACTAAAATCATATACTAGTTTAACCACCGACCTTACAGTTAACAAGCGCAGTAAAATTGGTGTTGTGATTACAGTTGTTTCAAGTGAGCGCAATTATTATATTTATTACTAATTAGATAAAGAAAAGAAGTGCATTTAAAAATGGCTCTATCATGTGAAGATTTAAATAAGATTAATAATAACATTAACAGTGATTTTGAAAATATATCTCTAAGACAGTTTACCTCTTTAGAAATAAATAGACCCTATTTAATTTTTACATTGTCTATGATGAATTCAAGATATGGAAAGTGTGTGTTAGCCACATTATTTGATGATAATGATCGCAAGTTTAAATGCTTTTTACCCAAGAGGGTTGTGGAACATTTATCAGAAGAAAATTTAAGTAAAATTAATTTTACACAAGCAAAATATACTTTGACATACATAGGTCAAAGTAAGCCACTATTTAAAGATGCCAAGTGCAGACCTTTATTAAAATTTGGACTTCTTGAATAATTACATTAGTTTTTAATATCTAGTAGTAGTAAATATATTTAGTTTTCATAACTGTATCCAATACAACATCCAATATGGGTAAATAGCCAATAACATATTTCGTTGCTCTGTATAAAAAATTAACTTTTTATTACAGTTATAACAAAATGTGGATGCACTACGCTCGTCAACAGTGGGTCGAGGCCACAGATATCGACACAGCTATTCAACGATTGGGAAGTGAATTAAACGCTGTGAGTTTTGATCGACTTCACGCTACTAATTATGATCTGGATTATTGTTATGATGAGGAAAAAATCAGGTGGCTCGAAGAACAAGCCGAAATGTACAACAATGGTTGGGAACTATGTATAAATTATTCCGAAGGTCTCTTAAATTTGGATCAATTTTGTGGAAAAATGATAGAGATCGGTTTAGTGGGTTATGTTAGAGGACATTTGTTCGAGTATTTACCTGACGCAATTAGCCAAAAGTATCAATTAACTAAGCAATCTATTACTGATTCTGAAGATGACCAGGACATTGATGATGAAGAGACTTTCACTCAAACCCCATAGAGATAATTTTAATTTTATCTTTATATTTTTTTCATATAACTTGTATAATTTAATATTTCTAGAATAATATAATAAATATGTGATTATAATAAACTTTTATGTAATTAACAATAACTTAAGATTATTTTACAAATTACATATTATATAAATAAATTGTACTGTATAAACTATTATCTTTTTTTTTATTGTGATGTATTATTAATAAAACAAATATATCATTTTAAACTTTTATTGTTGATTTTATTTGCTACAAGAGTTCACAAAAAAAAAAACACATTCTATAAATAAATTAAAATTAATACAAAAGTAATAAATAAACTACACATGTATAATAAAATATGTTAACTAACAACTAAGAACTTAATGGAATACGTAAGATATTCATTAGATTACATAAATCCACTATGTACAGAACCATCCAAAGCATTGTAAGCTAAATAAGCATCGTGAATTATCAATGCATACACTCTTGTATTTTCAGGAAAATTTTTCTTTCGAGTTTCAAATTCTAGCTTTATGTCTACAGTGGATGACTTCATGGCGTCTTGTTGATGCGAACAATCGATAATAAAGAGTGGGTTTTTTCGGAATTCTCCAATATCCATCATTGGCTCAGAATTATCTTTACCATAGAAACTGCGTTGAAAATTTTCATAAGCATAGTAAGCTGTAGAATCTAGTTTCTTTCCAAAGTCTAAATTCCAACGCTCATATGGATACACTTCAGAATTTAAATAAACTCGGATATTGCTTATATCTGCATGGATAAATTGAGTAACGTCCTTGCTTCTATTATCAGAACTATCAGTACTCTGGAAACCGATAATGATATATCGGGGTCTTTCTAAACTGTTAGTGGTCTTTATAGCCCATATATCTGTAGATGTTTTTCGCAGTGTCGGTAATTCATATAAATCCCACATACGATAGGCCATCTTAATTTTAGCATGAACACCGCCCTTATTAACGCGATTTAATAGCTTCAGTTTTTGCCTATCTTCAGGAATGATGTGTCTTATCCTCCATTCTATTTTATTAATTTCTAGATCAGCGTCAACTTCTCCAAAGTAGCAATTTTTAAATGATCGAGCAATTATCAATGTAAGCTCTTGTTTGGTGTTGAGGATGCCTCTTGTATAATCTTCGGCAAATCCCATAAGATATTTTAGAGGTAATTTCCCGCTAAAAATATGACTGGTGGTATCCAAAATATCTTGATTTTTCTGTGTTAAACCCCATCCATAAGATAGTAGCGTTTTCAAATGCGTTTGCCCCCATGACACCATAGTTTTCATTGTAGATGTTATACCTGGTTTTCGAATAACAGTTACTTGTTCGCCACCCATTTCGTAACGAATCTCATCGAAAAGAAATGCTAACGCATTGTTAGATAGGTAGCATGCTTTATTGACATCGCTAGGAGTAAATTTGCCTTCTATATAGATGTAACTTTCGGCAATATCAAGAATAAGATCTTGGAAGTGAATGGGAATTCGTATTTCATCAGAATTTCTATAGTATGGTGATCCATACGGTTTGTACGTGTGCTCATGTAAACTAACAAGTGAATTATCAAATAAAGGCTCATCGAACACATCCAATTTTGCACTTGTTGGTATCATGATTATAACCACTAACGTTTCAATTTTAGTCCAATAGATTGAAGAAAAATGCGGTCTCTAGTTGATAATTTAGATGTTGACCGCTTAACGTTCTTTCGTAGAATAAACTGGTCTGGGTAATTGTTTATAAATTTATCATGTTTTCTTGATGGTGTGGACAACGATTGATTTCTCTGATTAAAGCAAAATCCCATTATGACTCACTGTTCTAATATAACTTTTTTTAACTCCAATTTTACAATAACTTTTTCACCTCGAAAATCTACCAGAGCACCGTTATCATCTAATATACGTAGTGTAATGTTATCGATAAACTGGCGCCCTTCAGGTCTTATCAACATATAAATAATATTTTGTGGTTCCTTCGTAATTTTGAAACCTGGTTCTACGTCCATATCAAATTCAAAAAGAGTATGTGCTTCTTCACCGTTCATGTAGGCTCCTGAAATAATATTGCAATCAATGCGAATGATCCTAACTTTCATAATATCCACTGGAAACGTAGACTGATGTCCAAGATTTGCATAATATAATTTATTTTCAAATCCTATAACACTTGCTAGAGAGTGTTGTGGTGTCAAATCGAAATCGAATTTCGATCGAATTTCACATTTAAGAGTATTATTGTTGGCTGTTAACATAAATTGATCATCAATGTTGAACGTAGGACTCTTATTGTTAGGTTTTATTATGGGTTCTATAAGTCTTTGAATTGCCTTGTTTATTTCATAAAGTTCGTAAGCACCTGGTGGTATTCTAATAAAGGTGACGGACGATCCCTTCTTGAATTTGAATCCAATTATGTTGTTTTTCTCATCAATATTTAATATTGAATTATAGGAATAGAAACCGTGTAATCCCAAGCCATATTGACTATGTATATCTAATTCGATCGGTGGGTAGAAGTCAGCGCTTAATACGCTTGACTGTCCTGTGATGGTAAACGTGCGAGACATGACTGATACATAAAATGTATTCACACAATAATTTATTGATGATTACAACAACAATTGAGAGGTAGTCTCTTTCGTGAATTTGGTGGGGGTATCACTATATTCGCACTAACGTTGTTATCCGATGCTAATGAGACATCGTGCACGTTGCAATAACAGCAGAAAAGTTTTCTTGGCACAGGACCGTCATTGACATCTACAGGTTCGTCTGGGCCGTAATCTTTATTATAATGTTCTAAGCAATATTGGTACTTTAATATATCAATGTCTTCTCGTAAATGTAACGGTAATTTATCCCACACTAGAGCTATTTCATTTGCAGCACAGGAAATCATTACCTCCTTAGGTAGGTCTACCAATTGATCCTTTGTCATTTTTGTAAGAGTTTTGTGCTTGGAGAAAGCACGCAAAGAATGTCCCATTTTCTTAATCAATTCACGATCACTTTTTGGAGTCGCTGGATAAGCCATGGTTGATTTTATTTTTACTGCCACTTAGGAACCTTAAGCACAGATGCCCACACCAAACTGTGTTGAATTTTTGTTGGCGGTCATAATTATAGAAGATTTTTATCTGACGATTTGATTTTAGATATAAATATTTAAGAAGTTCTTTAGGTGGGGGTAGGTTTCCGAAACTGTCATAATAATTAACAGTATTACCTAACTTCTTGTATGCTACCCAGTGCGTTCCCATACCATTTCTACTATCCAGATTCAATACGGCAGACTCATTATGGTGAGGACCGCTTACTGGAAGATCATCACGCATAAATACGCCTCGAAAGTGTGGAATTCTCATAATATCAACATAATAATTAATGTCGATGTTACTGAGAGGTCTTCGAGGTAAAGAGCTTAGAAGTTTTTTGAATTCTTTGGTTTCAGATATAATCCTAATCCAGTCCGATACGGCTTTAAATACAACCCCTTTCCATTTTTTCCAAGGGCAACGGCTTTCATTTCTTTATTATGACGCGTTGTTTCAGCTAATTGATCTCTAGCAGTTTTGATGTTATTAATACTCTTGTATATAGATGCAGCACCACCAGCTAGACTTCCTAAGGCCGATAGCCCGGCAAATATAGGTATTAGCGGTAAAATTCCACCAACTTTTGGAACTGCTATTATTCGTGGAATTCGAATATTTCGTTTACCACCAGACGCTTTTGTAAATCTTCGTGCAGCATTTAATGCAAATTGTGCAGCTTTTCGGGTGTCCTTGGACACGAATCGTTTACCTCCGGCTTTTCGTAATTCAGTTCGGACTTTACTAACAACACCACTACCAAAGCTAACCTTTTTTCCACTCATTTTTCTCTTGACCTTATTTTTATGCTTCCTTCTTTTTGTCATTGTTTTCGTGGATGTACATCCCATACCTAAGCGCCGTTTTGTCTTCATAGTGTTGGTAACTAACCAAGCAGCTGCTTTTTCTTTAATGCTAGCGTCCTTAGATTTGACTCTTTCCCAGGCACGTTGTTCTAATTCGTAATCTGCTTTATGTCGCGCAGATAGATCACTAGATTGCTCGTAGCTTAAGTCGTGTTTTTTACATGCAGCATCAAGAGGGTTAATACCCGGATCCCCTCTGGCTAATCTCTTTTTTAGTTTTGTACCAGGACCACAGTATTGATATCCTCCCGGTAAATGTAGCTCAACGGGAAGTTTATTTATCAATGAATTAACAAATCCTGTCCCAATCACTGAATTCTGCGATTTACGTCTGAACTGTTTGACCGACGGCATCAAAATGGATACAAGTTTTCACATGTGATGCAAACAAACAATTAAATATCAGATACACAATAAAATTCCTTTTATATCGTTTTGAACACTCGAACGATGCGGATTGTAAAACAAAAAGAAACATTTGCTGTAGATAATTTAGATGAAAGTGTGGGTTGTGGGGTAAATGTTAACCATGAACGCCATGGTCCACTTTTACCGTCAACAATTAGAGGTCTTATAATTGGTCCTTCTAACTGTGGAAAAACAAATGTAATGATTTCTCTCATTACGCATCCGCACGGATTACGTTTTTCCAACATATATTTATACTCAAAGTCTTTATATCAACCGAAATACGAATATTTGCGCAAAATTTTAAAGCCTATTCAAGGATTGGAATTCAATATGTTTAATAATAACGCTGAAATCGTTGAACCTTCTGATGCTAAACCCAATTCAGTGTTTATATTTGATGATGTTATATGTGAAAAACAAGATGTTATTAGATCGTACTTTAGTATGGGTCGTCATAAATCTGTAGACTGCTTCTATCTTGCTCAAACATACTCTAGGATTCCAAAACAACTTATCAGGGATAACTCGAACTGGATTGTCATGTTTAAACAGGACGAAATGAACATGCAACATATATTTCAAGACCACGTTTCACCAGACGTAACATTTAAAGAATTTCAGGAGATGTGTGCCAAATGCTGGAAAGATAAATATGGATTCTTAGTTATCGACAAGGACAGCAAATTAGAAGAAGGTAGATATCGAAAAGGCTTAGATAGTTACATATATCCGTAATGCACACAAATTTTAATGTTATTTGTTAATCAAACAATGTCGAGTTCGCATCAAAAATGAAGAAGGTTGAGAATAATAAAGACACGCATAATGCTAGCGAAATAGAATTACAACGTAAATTAGTAGAAGTGACAGACGCAGTTCGAAAAAAATTCAATTTGATTAAAAACAGACATATTGAAAATAAAGTGGCATTAGAAAAGATATATGAACCCATCACAAAACCTTTAAGAAGTATATCCGCAGCAGCTCAAACAAATCGTAAACCTCAACCAGCAGTGACGACACAACCTAAAAGAAGCAGTTTCAGCAGTCCTATCAAGCATAAAACTATCCACGCCGAAGTGTATGATGATGATGATGATGATGATGATGATAAAACAATGGTTTTTGATTCTTCTTTCCATGGAGCAAATACATCAAATCAATTAGAGACGCCTCCAAGTTCTTTGGCATCTAGCATTGATAGTAAAAATGTACCGGAATCAGTTAAAAATTACATTAACGGTTTAAGAGCCGGCGAAACTGCTTTTGATACCATATATGGAGTACATATCGATGTCGAGAGTGGAAAACTAATGATCGGTAACACCGAAGTGCGATTTTCAGATAGAAAAATTACTCTTTGGAAAAATGGTAAAAAGATGAGATCCTACGAGGGAAACTCGCAACTCTATGATTTACTATTTCTGAAATTGCCTCCAGATGTAAGTAGTAGAGGACAGGGAATTAGTGACGAAAACAAGAGGTTGTATGGAGAAATAATAAATATAACAAATGCAGCTTATACAAACTACAATGTAAAACAAGGGTATCGCAGCAGCAGATCGAGAAAGTATAATGAAGTTATTAAACCAGTATTAGCATACAGAATGATGCTTCGATCTACAAAAGGTTCCGGTTTAATACCAACTAGAAAACTATATACACATAAAGCAATAGATTTTATATATTGGAATAAACCTAAAGAATTAATCGATCGTTTACGTTTATTATGGAGTTCTAAAATAGCTGGTCATTCCGGTCATGATAATGAAATATTATCTATTATCGAAGAATTACGTGAAGAGGGTATAGTATATTAAAACAAACATCAAGTATAACATTTATAGAAGATAAAAATATATAAATATATGTCACATCACACATTAATTATTACCAGTTTACACATTGAATGTGAAAGAACAACGATGAGCTCTATCGATAAATTTGGGCGTCGAAAAGGAAGTCGTTGTGTAGGTCATCGCGGTCCACAGGGTGTTGGTTTCAAGCTCACCAGTGAAAAGCAATATGACATTCAGGGCAAACAATTAAAAAATATTGGCGATCCGACAGATGAAAAGGATGGAGCAACATTAAACTGTGTCAATTTACTTATGGGTGCCTGTAAAACTGATATCCTTTCCGCTGTACAACACTCAGCAAATCTCATAACCGATAACTTGGTAGCTTACATAAAGACAGAAAGAAATGAAATCGTGGATGAGGTAACAAAAATATTTCAAAATATCAAAATTAAGACGGATGAAACGATAAGTGATATGAAAATTGATTTGGATAAATTAAAAAGTGACAAAGACAAATATTGGGAAGCTCATAATAAGTTCCTACAAGATTTGTCAGATTTTGCACTTGATATAGAAAAAGTTGAGCAACTTATTACGAAACATCATCCCCCGGAAGATACAGGTAGATTAGTATTTCCATCTATATGGTCAAAACCAGTTGAATCATAAGAGGGTGCCATTTGTCAGGAATGATCATTATAAAAGAGAATATTGCAACACATACATGTGCCTGTACATCGTATTACAAGGTTTGAATTATAGATGAATACAATATGTTCATTAGTCATACAAAACGACAAATTGTTGATGAATTACACAAATCCGCTCGACGAAATTTTCGAAGAAGAAGAACTATAATAAAAGGGTTTGGTGACCTATGGCAAGCCGACTTAGCAGAAATGCAAAGTTTTGCTGAAGAAAACAAAGGATATCGATACATACTCATAGTAATTGATTGTTATTCTAAATATGCTTGGGCCAGGCCACTTAAGAATAAAACAGCCAGAGAAGTTTATAGTGCAATGAAAAATATACTTCGAGACTCTGATTATTCTGCAAAACACTTACAGACAGATCTTGGAACTGAATTTTATAACCGCCAATTTTCATCTCTAATGGAACAGTATAATATAAACCATTATTCAACGTTCAGTACAAAAAAAGCAGCTATTGTGGAACGTGTCATTAGAACATTAAAGAATTGGTTATACAAAGAATTTTCGGCCAGAGGCAATTACAAATGGTTCGATATTCTTCCTAACATTATAAACTTCTACAATAATAGAGTTCATCGTACAACAGGGATGAAACCCATTGATGTAAAACATACAACAAAGTTAAGCGTATATAATCGTCCCAAAGTAGCATTAAAAGCAAAATTCCGTGTTGGTGACATGGTTCGAATTAGCAAATTTAAAGGTGTATTTGAAAAGGGATATACTGCTAACTATTCAACGGAACTTTTTAAAATTGTGAAAGTAAATATAACAAATCCTGTAACATATATGATAGAAGATGTGTACGGTCAATCTATTAAAGGATGCTTTTATGAGTACGAACTTCAGAGGACTAAATACTCTGATGTTTACTTAGTGGAAAAAGTTTTGAAAGAAAAGGGTAATAAACTATTTGTCAAATGGCTTGGACTACCATCAGATCAGAATGAGTGGATCAACAAGGCAGCCGTAGTTTAATATATTTACAATGTATTTAGCACATAATTATTTTATTATTATTTTATTACAATAAAATTACACTTCAAGTATAACACTGTTTTTTTTTTATTTATTTATTTGTTTGTATTAGAAATAGAAAGGAAGATGAAATAAAAAAGAATCTTTTGAAAAGAAATTTCATTTATTGGTGTTCAGACATTAAAATATTTACACAAGTCAAAAAAAGGGAAGCAATGAAACATATATGTTTATTATATATTTTTATTTTTATATTTTATATATAAATAATACTAAAATAATATTATATAAATATAACTTAAGATTTATTTTTCATCAACATTTCACTTTTTTCTTTGTACTGCTGGCTGAGAAGGCCATACAACCTGGCCCTCTCAGCCATCCTATAAGCCTTTTTTTCTGCTTTGGACTTATTCGTTACCGCGTAACTGGTTCTTATGACCATTCTATTATTCGTCGCTTCAATGGGTTTGTAGGTCCCCACATATTCATTGTCCCAGTTTTCGGACTCCAATATATTAGACGGCTGGGAATTGTTGTCGGACGGCCCCACATATTCATTGTCCCAGTTTTCGGACTCCAGTATATTAGACCGCTGGGATTTGTTGTCGGACGGCCCCACATATTCATTGTCCCAGTTTTCGGACTCCAGTATATTAGACGGCTGGGATTTGTTGTCGGACGGCCCCACATATTCATTGTCCCAGTTTTCGGACTCCAGTATATTGTTAGATGGGTGGCTAGTGGTGAAATATGCACTTGAACTATCAAACAAATACAAGATGTAAGTATATATAAACACACAATCATCAAGGAATTTATAATAACCAAAACTTCTCTTATACTTACCATTGTCTGTATGCCATTTTAATGCTGTACTGTTGAAACCGTTGAATCTGATGCTGCTGCAAGTGTTACTTTTGGAAGGAGATGTTCGGTTGAACTGCCAAACTGATGCATGTTGCAAGTATATATAGGCACTCAGCCATCCCTCCTCTTACATTTGAGTGGGAGGGATATTCAAAATCTTCCTTCTACGCACTGCTATATGGTAAGATCTTAAATCGTCCACTCATCCCTCCTACTTAGCAGTGGGGGAGTTTGAATCTCATATATTATTTTGGTGGTGGGTATCCCTCTCTGACTAGAGATTGGTGGGAATTAAAAGAAATATAAAATGTACAAGATGTTTTTAATTAGGTAGGTATGTGTACAACCAATTATAAAGATTCCTACAGTTCCTTAAGCTATACATATATTTATTGTAACTATGATAAAAACAATATGGATTATTTTTAATAAATACAGGAAATGTACTGGAAGAAACATTACGTAATAGAGTATCTACACTGATTACAATTGGGTGCAATGATGTTTCCAATTCTTGTAATAATCGTTTGAGAAATATTTCCTTCTGGTATTCTTTAACAGAAATCAAACATATCATAAATAACAATAATATAAAGTATAATAAATGTTTGTGCAATATATTATCCAACATTAATCCTTGGTGAAATCGCTGTAGATATGTAACTCGATATTTCAATTGTCTATCTAGCGTATTGAATGCAACTGGGGGAATCAATAGATAATGAGCGGTGTATTGTCTACTGATAAATGTAATCTTCTTTGGATAGAACTGTTTTAAGTTGGACCCTTTTACGTCGACAACAATTATCCCCATTTTTGTGAAATGCTGTACTTTCCGTTTGACGGTTCACAGACAAATGAAACTACTAATTTACACATATTTCCTTAAGTTACTATTTTCTACCGATTACGTATAGCTTTACTTTATTCATTTATTTTTTTGGTATATGTTTTTATTCAATTTCATAGGTACCTCTCTCTCAATGATCTAATTAATTATTAGATATAGTCCGTAATAAAAAGACATGAATGCGATAAAAAAAAATATATTATTTATTATAGAAAAAAATATATATATAATGTTTAATTTACTTCCTAAATATATTATACTATTATTCAATATACATAAATCTATTTACACAACTTAACCTAAATCATCACACTAATTATTACTATTACATAGTATGCAACACTCTGTTAGTTTCATCTGGTTGAGGGGTAGTTGACATGAATCGCAAGTATAAGTTATGGCTTCCTCTCGCTTGATTGTTCGGTGCGATTCCATACAGTGATATCTGGATGTGGGGACAGCATTGATCGTGAACCACTCGAAGCAGCGATAGCAGAGGAAGTAGAGCCTATCACCTGGCACTACGATGCAAGACATCATAGAGCAATACTTCATCTGTCCCAAGAAGATCTCTACGGCTTCCACATGTATTCCACGAACAAGGCCCTCACCGACGTCATCCGTGGCGTCAGCTTCTACACTCTCGTCATCACTGTCCCCGACGACATCCAATCCCGCATCAACTAACTGCTTTATTGTTAAAGCACCAACGTCATGGGGGTCAACCTACATGAACACAAAATATATGTAAGTTACCTGTAATAAAAATTATAAATTTAAATTCAAGTACAGTACTTACCTCGTGATCCTCTTCATCGCTATTTTCTTGAAAAATTGTGGTAGCCAACCACGTCAGGAATTCAAGATGGGGTTGTCCTACAGCCATTTTATTTACTCTTTACTGTTCGAAGATCAAAACGAAATGAATTGAAATAGACGTCCTCCTCATTTTAAATATATTCTGTGACGTCACCGACATGGAAGGGATACTATCATCCTACACTCAAGAGTCATCTGTTGAAGGCATAAAACTGGCAACTTGAGGATGGAGGAGTTCAGTGTTACTACGTCTCTTCAGCAGTATACATAAAATCAGTGAGTGAGTTAATTTGTGTTAATAAGATGCCATTTCCGAAAGAATGGGATTCTAAGGTAAAGATATGTGTATATCCATGTAAAATAGAAGACGCAGTGGTTTGCCACAATTGTTACTGTTCGTACAGCAAACCTTTACTCAATCCTTGTACTGGACTTTGCGCTAATTGTGTAACAGTGAATGTTGAACAGTCATTGAAGAAAATATACACAAATAAATGTGAGACATGTGCGAATATGGTTAAGAATAATGCAATTAATATGGGGATAATTCGAGATCGTTGCATCAACTGTGTATCAAATGTGTGTCAACCATTAATACAAAGATGTATAGCGTGCAACACATATAGCCAGGATTGTTGGAATAACGTTTGCCGACACTGCAGAGCGAATAAATATTTGTGTGAGAATGTGGGTTGTTTGTACAGTGATGAAAATCATCATTTTAGAAAATGTTGGTGTTTGGTTAACAAACAGCAAGTGTTAAGATATAACTTAAAGAACTGTTAAATTAATTATTGAAAATATTAAATAAGAAAACATGTAATATACCACTGTGATCATTATTGTAACTATTATTAAGAATTAAATTTATAAACAGTATCTTAATTGCAAATTTAATTATAATACATCTTATAAAAAATATATTTCTTTTTTCTCACAAAACTACTATACAGATGGTTTGTCAAAAAAAATTTATCGGATGGGTCTGGAAATGGTACCAATCGATAGAAAATTTCAAGACGAGTAATTCGATATGCTACACATATATCCGAAATGTTAGCAATCCGCAGCAAGATTTTTATTGAATTTTTCTGATTTTTAACGCACTTTTTCAGATGGGTTTCCAAAAAAATTTTATCGGATTGGTCTGAAAATGGTACCAATCGATAGAAAATGTCAAGACGAGTAATTCGATATGCTACACATATATCCGAAATGTTAGCAATCCGCAGTAGAGATTTTTATTGAATTTTTCTGATTTTTAACGCACTTTTTCAGATGGGTTTCCAAAAATTTTATCGGATGGGTCTGGAAATGGTATCAATCGATAGAAAATGTCAAGACGAGTAATTCGATATGCTACACATATATCCGAAATGTTAACAATCCACAGTAGAGATTTTTATTGAATTTTTCTGATTTTTAACGCACTTTTTCAGATGGGTTTTCAAAAATTTTATCGGATGGGACTGGAAATGGTACCAATCGATAGGCAATGGCAAGACGAGTAATTAGATACGTTACACGAGGTACTACAGACTCTTCGAACCTGAGAAAATGAATTTAAAAATTTTAAAGCCTTATCGACTTATAAAATTTAAAAATTTTAATTACCCCCTCACCCCACCCCTACCCAACCCCTAACCCTCCTTCCCCCAAAAAAAAAAGTTCGCGCATAGCTAGCTCTACTCTAACACCAAAATCGACCATTTCAGTGCGCTCTCGAAACCCTTCGACAATACTTATGCGCAGTATACTGGATCTTACTCAGCACCGAAATTGGTTTTCCCCCCCGGAGGGGGGGAAGGGGGGGGAGGGGGAAGGGGGGGAAGAGTAGGATTTTGGATATTGGGTTATGTTTTCGATTCTGGAAGATTCGAAAATGGATTCCTAGGGTTCTGGTGTCTCCGTTCTCGCGGCCGCTTACCCATTAAGAATGTCCGCTATTCTACGATCTTGCGCCAAAAGCCGATCGCGTTTCCGCACCATCTCCTCACGACCTACTAATAACTGCTGTAATCTTTCACGGATGGTCTCTATTTCGTGGTCGGTCATTGCGATATCGCGATCGACTTTTTCCAGTTTCTCGCGTCGGCGGCGCCTCCAGTGCTTTATTTCGTTGCACATCTGCAGGTCCTCCTCCTGCGAGAAAATTTGCGCATCCCCGTCGATGTTGTCTCCTACGGCTTCGGGATGTGGTTGACTACCGCCCGCTCGTTCCCGTCTCGGCTCGGCCGGTACGTGCACTTGCGCGGCGACAGTAACCACAGCTATAGGGGGCGGTTGTTGGTCTGGCTCATTCCTAGATGGCGTCTCTTGCGTCGACGATTTGGCCTCTACAATTTCGTCTACTCTCGTCGGCGTGGGATCCGCCATCTTGGAGTGTGCCCTCCCCTGATCGTCTTGTTGGACTTGAACTTGGACCTGGTGGTCTTCGTCCTCGTCCTCCGTATGGTTGCTGCTCATAGGAGACAACATCGGCGGCACCACGGTGCAGACCTTGAAGTGGCTACTTCCCTGGCCGCCCGTTGCCAGGTCGCCCTTTGCCACAGACGCCGCGGTTAAATCCATCGGAGTCCCGGACGACGTAGAGGCCGCCGGTACCAGAGAGATTTCCGTACCCTGGGGAAGGTGTACGTTGGCTGATGGACGAGCTTGTGGACGGGCCTGTGGACGAGCTGGTTGTAGCCACTGTCGGTGTATTATCCGTTGGGCGGGCGTCACCAACGGCTGAGGACGGCGTTCTTCTGCCTCGGCTGCTACACGTTTTCTGGGACGACGTAAACCGACCATTCTTAATGAGTTTAAGAAACGAAAAACAGCGAAAACGAAAAGCAAAAATTTGAATATTATTGAACGCAATTACACAATTGCACTTCAGACTCTACGCGGAGACACACGTGTACACTCGGCGGAGGTTGGAAGGAAAAGAATTTCACTACCTGCTCTTGCGAGGGTCTTCGTTACGCTCTCCCTCTTAACTTGCGCGGTGCTTCTACGCAGCTTGGGTACGCTTCGCTCTACCTGCACGTCCCTTCGCGTGTTCGACTTTGCCGGTATTGCCAACCTCTTTTTTTATCGATGTTGCCAACCTTACTTTTTATACTCTATGTTGCCAACCTAACTTTTTTATACTCTATGTTGCCAACTTCATTTTTTCACTTGACATTACCTACGTCGTTTATTCATGTCGACTTTTACCAAATTTAATGTGTGTACTTTTGTATTTAGGGAAGGGTTAAGAAACAACGATGTTGCATTCTATTTATTCTTTATTTGATACTGCTATCGTAACCGTTAAATTTTTCTGTTCCTTTATTATATACTTCTATTTTACAATATTGTTACTACCCTATACTACTACTATATTACTTAAATTTTAATTACTTTTACATTGCTCGTACGACTCTTAACCTAAAGATTCCGTTACCCACTTCACTTTCTTTGTAATTTTATCGCGACGTTCTCCTATTTCTTTAAGCCGCTTATTAGTGGCCGTTAATTGTTCGTTTAAGCGAACGATTTCCGCTTGCAACCCGCTTGCTTCTTGTTGGACATTCTCGAACTCTCGATCCGTCGTCTCTTTCTCCGTTACCAGCTTCTTCTTTAACGTTATTGCCTTTCTGAATATAGCCATATCTGTTTCTTGAGAAAATATTTCCCAGTCTAGATGGAGATTCTCCTGGTCCTCGTCGACTTTGATGACGGGGATGTTATTATTCGTCGTCACGGTCGAGGTATTACTCTGCGCTTCCTTTTCCATTTTATTTTTCACCAGCGTCGTCTCTTCTAGCAGTAACTGTTTCAGTACGTTAGGACGTGCGTTGGGCTTTTCGGTTTCTTTTACTTTTTGTCTTTTGGAAGACGATCCCTCTTTATCGATGGAGCGGCGGGGCTTTTTTGTCGATGTAGGTCCCTTACTCTTATTATTTATGCTTGCACTTTTAGGTTCAGGATCTACGAAGTCATCTTCGCTCCATGGTGACATTTGGTGGATCATTTCTACCAACACGTCCTTACTTACGTTTTCTGTACTTGTATGTTGATACCCTTCGTTTATTACTTCAGCTAAAGCTTGGTTTACAATATCCAATGGCAGTGAGGCCTCGCTGTGGGACGTTCCCTGACCGTTTCCTAATTCTTCTGGTCGCCATACGTTTTTATATGGTTCCGTAAAGTAACCCGGATGCTGTGATGTAGACGCTGTAGGATGCGATGCGTTTTGTTGTTGACCACTAACGGGGTTTGTCGTCCACAATTGCATCTGGTTATCTTGATAATTGACGCTAGGTATTATTATGTTGGATAATACCCTCATCGTTTCGATATTTTTCTGTGGCGTCTTGCTCCGCGATGTTGAATTTTCCACAGTTTGCGGTCTTCGACTTCCGCTAGCTTTTTGGTTGGTGTTTCTACTGTTACCCATTGTACTTGCACGAACTGATTCTAGTACTACTACACTGTTTCTAACACTTCTACTCTCGACGACGACTGGACGAATGTTAACTCCTCCGATCAACCCTGGCGTTTTAAAGGATCAGAGTCGCTCCCCCACCATCCCCACTCTACCGCGAAGGCTTCATATACTCCATACTATGCGTTCTGATGCTCAGTGTGTCTATGACATGCTAAGTGTGAGAGGTATGCTTGAATGATATTGTACGAATGAAAGACTGGTTGTTTAATTGTTATTTTGCTTTAATATTCATGTTATATGGTATCGCGGTATTACGTACATTATTACGTAATACCTATTACTACGTTATTTAAGTTGCAGATACTTCAAGTACTTTGCACTTAGTAATTAAGTCATGTAACCAATTTTTTTATTACGTTTAAATTATGGTACGGTAGGTACCTATGCTATTTACGTTACATGTACTTCAATTACGTTGCGCATAGTAATGAGGTTATATAACAATTATTTTCCTTACATTTAAAGTATGATACATTACTATGCTATTTATATTTTACACTTACTTAAATTACATTGTACTTAATATTCTGGTCATGTAACGATTATTTTCATTACATTTAAATTATGCTACATTACATTACAGTTACGTCAATTATGTTGTACTTAATAATGAGATTATTTAGCATTTAATTTAATTACGTTTTCACGTTATGACACGTTACTTTTATTTTCTATAATAGTTTACTTTTATTAGTGTACGTGCAATTTTATTTCTTTTTTTTTCTCGATTACCGTAAATTTATGACTGACTTATTTGGTTAATTCTTCGATTGCATTTATTAAATTTTTCAACCTGACTTCACTGCTATCGTTGTCACAGCCTGCGGTTTGACTTAAAGCTGTTACGAACCATTCGAAATTTTTCTCTGCGTCCGTTAAGTAGAATTGTATATCGTTATGACCCCACGGTAAGCTATGTGTTGTATTCGGTATTATGAATCTTTTGTCGTCGAAGTATGACAAAGCGACTTTATTTTTTATTTCTGTGTATATATTGTGTAATTCGCTACGAAACGAACTCATTTTTCTGAATATGATACCGCCTTGCTCTACGATTTTTTTATAGTCTTCGACGGTTAAATTATTTTTAATGACTGATTTCTTTATACCTTTAGCTTTTTTTACTTCCGTATTTACCGATTTTACGTAATAAGCTTTTGCCCCCGTTCCGTAAAATTCGATTATGGGATCTGAAGGAAACTCGTCTTTCATGTTTCCCAATACGGAAGCAGATACGGGAATACCGAACTTATTTCCTTCTTTATAATTTGACGTATCGAATATGTTCGGATTTGACTTGATAAATTCGTAAAAATTTTCTGTATAGATTTTTATAATTAAGGAATCGGTATCGGTATAAAGCAAAGAGGCGTTATCCTTATAGTTTCTTTTTATGACATCGTAATAAAAGTTGTACAACACTGTCTTGGACAATTCTAGAATTGAAAACCCGAGATAAAGCGGTTTATTATAATGAGCTCTTGTTCTCCCCATATGTATGGCTACGAAGTCTTCTAAAAACGTTGTACAAGTTTTGAAATTAGGACGGGCGATCAACGTGTTTGCCCCTAAGGATCTACCCCTTCTTTCCCAGTGAGTTATTAGTTTGATATCTCTTCTATTATCTACGTTTTCCATCGTTTTACCGTACACTGCGTTATTCATTAATTTGTATAAATCCTTCTCGAATTTGCTTGTTGCCTTATTTCTCATTTCCGTATTTAAATCTATGTACGCTTTTAACCAACAACTCTGATTGAATTTTATTATACGATGTATTTTTTTCAATTTCAAGCCGTTTCTTATGGCTTGTTTTAAATTTCTAAAGTGTATTATATATTTATTTTTATTATTCAGGTTGGGTATCAGTTTTGGCATTTTAGATTTTGAACCGGGCGGTACCATGCTTTCGGCTAAGAATGGTAAATCTCTGTGTAAGTCGTGCAATTCCGATGGATATTCCATGTCGACTTCTAACGTATATCCGTAACGATCCTCGTCTGGGATATTCGTGACGTCAAAATTGATAATTTCCTGTTCGCTTAACCATTCGAATCCGCCTGTTGGTAAATACTGTGACATACTGTGCCCGTATAGATTTGTAGCGTCTAAATATGCGATAAAAGAGGAAGACTCTTGCGGATTGTAATTTGGAACGAATATGTTATTTGCGACGTGTTTGCGTTCCGAACACTGACTTATACCGCCTCTAATGCCTTTTTTAAAGAAATGAATCATTGAAATATCTGTCATTAATTCTAGTTCTACTTTAGTCAGCCTTAACATGGCGTCCCAAGCTAATCCTGGGGCGGTAAAGTATTGTGCCGGGTCCAAATGATATTTTTCTAATGAAATGTTTCGAAAGTTTTCGAATACGTCGCATAATATAAGAACGTCCGATTTTAAATACGTATCTGAATATTCACCCAAATTTTGACAGTTAAAGATATTCCAGGTTTTTTGCGCCCTATGATAGTCGGCCTCTGATATATGTTCTTCCGATAAATTATCGTAAAATTCTTCTTTACTGGGTAAAATTTTGTTATTTAATTTATCCAAAGTTGTTAAGAAACTATAAGGAAACACGCCCTTTTGTCTGATTAAGTTAAATTGTTCGTCGTCGGGAAAATGTTTAACCGTTTCTTGAAATTGATTATCGCTCAAATTATTAGCTAGATTTTCCAGAGAAGTGGATAGAAATTTAAAGCTATCGATAAATCTCATCTTCAAATATTTTTTCTTTACTTTTCCGTCTTTACCGATATAATCGTGCAAAAACACGTTTTTCGTAAATGATATGTATTTCTCTTTGCTCTGAGCTATAACTTCTATTTTATCCTTATTAGAACACAGCTCTTTAATAAAGAGATGGGAATCGTAAGAGCTCATACTGTGTAATATGATAGGAACGAAATTGGGCAGTTTATAATTTAAATTACAAACGGAATGGGCCGCCCCGTATCTCTTTCTGCCCGTCAAATGACAATGGTCCCTGACTTTTACTTCTCCTTCTATAAACGGGTTTTCACATATACCGCAAACAGTTGCATTTAAAAAATCTTGTTCCTCCTCCTTAGATAAAGGCGTCATTGGAACTATATCTTTTAAATGTTTGTTATAAATTTCTTTTAAATCCGACTCGAGACGTTTTATAAACTCTTTCCCGGCATTTTGCCCTCTATATAATACGAATTTAGATAACGAATCGTCAAATGAACATTTTATTAAGTATGCGTATGAGAATGGTTCGTGACTGAACGTTTTATTTGTAAAAGATTTTGCAGGATTGGGCTCGCAAGTGTCGAAAGGTTTTAGAATAGATTCGAAATCGGCGTACACTACGAAAGGTACTTTCAATTGTTTTTCGAAGTTTTCAAATTTTAGTATGTTTTCGGGAACGCTTTTTCCAAATTTATCTATACGAAGGTTATTTGAAGGTGTTGTGGTATAAACGTGATTACAGTCGTTGCTCTGATGTTGTAATAATGATCTATCGCTGCTAAAATACATCAAGCAACCGTCACAAAAATATTTTCTATGTTCGTGAAGTGAAACTTGACTAGAAACTAGTCTTGAGAAATCTTTAATCCAACAATAATGACTTTTTATGCATTCCTTTCTACAATGATGGTTCTCTCCACAATTCTCTGTAACAAGTAACAAGTTAACGTGATAACGTAATTTTTTTGGCGCGTACCGCAGCGGTCCTACTATTTCGTATTTTATTTTATTATTCTCAAATTCCCTTTCTAAACCGTATACGCTAACTGATATATCGTTCAGCGTTTCGAATTTTGAAATATCTTTTAATTTAATTGGAAAATCCATACCCGTCACATTTAGAACTGTAGAAAAATGAGGATACGAAGACACCTCCTGAACTGGACCTATAGGTGGATACATCGCCGATGTTACTGCCCATGCGAAACAATTTTGATCTTCATTTCTTATATTCACTACGGCTTTCTTGTTTTCGATGAACTTCGGTAACTTCATGTATGAAGATGCACATAGAGGACTATTTTTATTTATATTTACTTCTACATATAAAACTTCAACGATAGCCCAACCTAAAACATTAAATATGTAAATATGTATAACGCATCCGTTGTGTTTTGGGAATTACTTACCAGAATCTTTCTCTTCGAATTCTGATGTTTGAGATATCATTGAATCGACAAATTCCTGATAAATACTGTTCAGATCCTTGGATTCGTCTATAATTCTGTTAGAACTATTGAAAGCTTTAACGTCGGTTATTTCTTGCGTTGGTAAAACGTATTTACCGAAGGTTTCCATATTGACTTTTACAGATTTGTGCACATTCACGATTTCTTTTAACAATTCCAATATCTTTTCTTTTACTTCATTAAAAAACAAATTGTAATCTATGTGATGATTTTGGCTGCACACTCGATAACTAATAATTCTTCGCTTGAACGCACAGTTAATAATTTGAATGCCGTCACATTTAGGAGTACAGGACATTGTTCTGTGTTCCAGTGTTCTGCGATGTGAATTTATTTGATTAGCGGGTATAGTCTTATTACAGCAATTAATAGTTTGAGTACTTGAGGATTCGAGTTTAATACGTTTAGCACTGCGTTCCTCCTCACTATTAGTGAATCTCGCTTTGCAAGATACCCTCTCATGACGACGTAAATTATCACTGCGAGTAAACGTTGTACCACAACTACTACACAAATACATTTTGTTATGCACGTTCCCCACGAAGATACTAACTCGAAATGATTTCAGTTTATCCGTTCCCTCCTTTTAAAGGTAGGATTAGGGAGTGTGGGCGGAGCATTCGTTGTTTATTAAATTGCATCACTTAAAGTTACTCAATGTCAAATGCCTCCTCCCATATGAATAGGTCAAATGAATGTCATCCACTGACGTGGCATCTCAATGTCAACCAGGTCACGAATGACGTCACCCAAGGTCGACCCAAGGTCAAAAGTGGTGGGGGGAGTCTCAGTTCCGGCTATAATTACCTACTGTAATAGTCTCTTTGTTTTATAGTAAACAAGACAAAAGACTATGTTCGTTAGTTGTGTTAGTATAGCTACGTTCTATTACACTAGGCAGTTGTTGTTATGCTCACAATGTAGATTATATATAACTACCATTGTTTTACGCTAAAGCAACAGAGAGCTATATTAGTTATGTTCACTGGTGTTACGCTAACATCAGCTATATTCTATTGGACTAGGCTAGCAGTGATTGCTATATTGACTATATGTATTATATACAACTACTACTGTTTTATTCTAAAACAACATACAGCGCTATGTCAGCTAGCATTACACTAGACGTGTTTGCTATGATCTGTAAGAACATCGTCCAGTAGATCTGTCAAATTATTATTATTTTTTTAAATTTCTACATATCTAGCTCTAGTAAGACGACCATCAACCACGGCTAGGCGTGCGGATTTTCATCTGACCAACGATGTCCACTGTGGCAGTTATTTACTCCATCACGACTGAATTGTGCCTCATCAGTGAACAAAATGTATTTGTAAAGTGCATGGTTTGCATTTATCCAATTGCAAAAATGCAACCACAAATTATTATGACAGTCCTGAAGATTCTGGACGCGCTGAATATGGAAAGGTTTTAAACCATTTTTGTGAATCACTTCCTATGCCGCAGTTTGTACGATGCAATGCGCCTTGTACTTACACTCGGGCTATGTTCTACGATATTTAGAATTTCTCCCACTGCTAGACCAGGACCAGCTTGCCTTTCAGATGTAATTCTCACACTGGGAAACATTACAGTTTCACGTGCATTGTTGAAGACTGTCTGGAATAGATTTCTATCTGGCACTCTTCTGTTCGAGAAGCGATGTCGATATTCAGCAACTGCACGATTAACGTTACCGTTGCAATACTCATAAATAAAAATAACATCAGCATATTCTCGATGACTTAATATGGTAGGTAGTATATTATGTGTGTTCAATACTGACTAAACCAACGCACATGTAAAAATAAATGCGACAGTTATAAAATAAGCGATTAAATCACAAACGTCAAAATAAATGTGACAACAACTTTCGCAAAAATAGCAATAAAATATTTTCATTACTATCTCAGTAACCCTTGATATCAAAATGCCGTTTAGATTTTCAAATCAAGAAATAGCGGATATCCATTTTGTGTATGGATTTGCTAATGGAAACTCAAGGGTGGCCGCCAGAGAATACAGAAGAAGATATCCGCACCGACCACATCCTAGTCGTAATGTGTTCACAAGAATTCATCAGCAATTAATGGAGAATGGTTTAGGAAATTTACATGGAAATCGAAATAATCCAACAACAAAGAAGAATTTCTCGACGGATATTAAACGAGTTTGACAGAGATCCAACAACAAGTTCCCGTATAGTTTCTCGTATTATCGGCACCTCTAAATCCAATGTACTTCGACTCTCAGAAGGGAGCACAGGCGTCCATTTCACCTACAACCTGTTCAAGGTTTACATCCAAGAGATGAAGAGAAAAGAGTGACTTTTTGTCGGTGTGTCCTTCGCTCAGTTCAAGAAAACAGGAATTTTTTGAACGAGATACTGACGAATTCTGCTTTACCCGTCGCGGTATAGTTAATTTACATAACATGTGTGGTCACATAAAAATCCTTACTGTCACGGAATTTGCCCCACTCACACCCAAATCGACGACTGTGGTACCGCGAATTGCTAAGATTGCCCCGATCGCCCCTACACGATTCTGTTAAACAAACAAAAGCCGTGGATCGAGACGGGACTAGAAAATTTGAGAAACGACGAGAAGCGTTCGAGAGATGCTAGAATATACCTGGAATATTCGTTGGGTCTATAAAAGTAAAATAAACGGCCGATTAAGTTAGTCTTGTATTAAGTCTTGTATTACAGTGTTGAATTGAAGTGTTTAGTTGGAGATATCAAAGTGATTTAGATAGCGATTAATTAAATAAGTGTTTAGTTGAGTTCTAATTAGTGTTCAGTAGTGTACTGAGTATAGTTAATAAAGAAGTAGTTAGTTAATTAACAGATTAGTTTTTCTGGCAATAGTAAAATTCGGATTAGGAAATCCGTGACATTACGCCATTAGACCACGAAATTTTCAAGTTGAATTCAGCGTAAATGTTTGGATAGGGATTTACAACAACAATCTGTTTGGACCCTATTTTTTACCTTGACGCTTAAACGCAGAATACTTCTTACAGTTTTTAGAAACGAAACATCACAATATGTGGGATGAAATACCGATAATTTTAAGACAGACTTCATTTTTTCAGCTCGACGGTTTTCCGGCGTTTTTTTCTACCAAATTGATCAAAGAATTCAAAAGTAACATTAATTTTTAGAAAAACCAGGGACGTACCATTTTTTGTTGGAAAATAGCCACTGACGATCCGCTACTCGCGCCATTGGTGGCAGTAAAAGAAACTTTTGCATTGCAAAACTTAAGTCTTCCAATGCTATTGACACCTGTCAAATTTCATTTAATTATCTCGAGAGGTTTAAAAAAAAAATGTATTTTTCTGTTTTTCAGAACAAACTTCAACACCCTGTATTTTCGTAACGAAGCAATTTTAGACTGATGTTTGTATAGCAAACTACGGTTATTTTTCGACGTAGAACATACCCTTAAAGTTTGGCACGAAAAAGCTAGTCCACCCTGTATAATTAATTGATTTGTAAAATAATGTATAATTTTGGTTATTATATTGTTGTTTGAAAATTTTATTTGTGATTTGTAAAAGAATTAATGTTTTCGTTAATAAAATTTTATTTGTAATAACTAACTAATAAAAAATAATTATTACCTATAATATTAAGTATTTTTAATTTTTCACGGTCCTATTTATTTACGTGTGTATAGTGTATAGGTACCTGCAATTTTTTAAGCTTGGAACATTTGAAACATCTTACTACCATAACGCCCTCTCCCTTGACATATCACCGGGTGACCCTTCACTTGAAGTTGGCAACCTTGGGGTTTCCCCCAATCACCCTGTATATTATATACAACGATCATCTTTCATGCAACATAGCTAGCAAGATAGCTATGTTCGCTAACATTGTGCTAGTTGTGGTTACTATGTTAGCTACGTTTATACATTATGGAATAAATTCAGTAATTTCATAACAAATTTATATCTACTTACTTACTTACTACTTTTAATATACATTGCAAGTATGTGTGACTTTAGTATAAAGTTGTTATAGAATTCGAGAAGTGTTGCGTCACAGGATCGTATCTAACAAGCTTCAGGAAATTTTTCGTAAAAAAATCAGATCTATATATTAACTAAAGGAAGTGGTAAGGCATTGTAAAGCGAAAATATTTTGTTGTGTCCCATTTCAAAGCTATCTCGACATGGCAATATAAATGGAATCTTTGTCATAGGTTTTCACGTCTATCGTCCGATTCAAAATGATTTTTTGGCCATTGTGCCGTTAAACGTCTCGGATAGGATATTTAAATTTCAATTCGAATCATCACATACATATTTGTACGGCTGAGTTAAATAAATTCCTATAAAACCTGGGATTTGTAATGATGAATAAAATTTTACATACAAGGTGTGACAAAAAAGCAGGTCACTTAATTATTTTTTTTTTGGTGACATAATATGGCAATTTAACCCTAATTATCTCTTAAATAATACAGGGAGTTGAAATTTATCTTTTAAAATTATTTTTCTCAAAACTTAACTTCGTAAATTTTTCAAATATCACCTTGAGGCTTTATAGAACACACACACACTATTGGAATTTAACATAGTAATATTAATATTAATTCACTAATTACACATTTTAGATTTTTTATATATTTTTAGGTATTAACAATACAGGGTGTCCCGAAATAAATGCAACAAAATTTGGTCAGAAATTCTTAAGAGAAATTTAAGGGATCCGTATTTTTTACTTTTGATAAGTGCGGCCCCCTTTCGGAGATATAGCCCCCTGAAACAAGCCCCTAAAAATTTAATTTTTTTTATATCTCAGAGCTATATCGCACAAGAACCACCAAATTTGGTACACAGGGATTTTATGACATGTAGAATGCGATGCTGATAAGCTTTTTGGCAAGGGGCCCCCACAAGACACTTTTTCGGAGGCCCCCTTGCCTTTGGGGCCACCGAACATTAGTTGCATATTTAATTTTTAAAAAAATAAGTAGCCTCTTAGAAACTCCAGGGAATTTAAAAACTTTTTTGTCTCTTAAAATTTTTTCGAAACAAGCCAGCCACCTACGATTAACACTTTAAAATTTCATATGAACCTCGATATGCATCCAATCACATTTTGACATTTTTTCGAAAAACGCTGCGTTTTTCGAAAAAATTGTAAGAAACAAAAAAGTTTTTAAATTCCCTGGAGTTTCTGAGAGGCTACTTATTTTTAAAAAAATTAAATATGCAACTAATGTTCAGTGGCCCCAAAGGCAAGGGGGCCCCCGAAAAAGTGTCTTGTGGGGGCCCCTTGCCAAAAAGTTTATCAGCATCGCATTCTACATGTCATAAAATCCCTGTGTACCAAATTTGGTGGTTCTTGTGCGATATAGCTCTGAGATATAAAAAAAATAAAATTTTTAGGGGCTTATTTCAGAGGGCTATATCTCCGAAAGGGGGCCGCACTTATCAAAAGTAAAAAATACGGGTCCCTTAAATTTCTCTTAAGAATTTCTGACCAAATTTTGCTGCATTTATTTCGGTGCACCCGGTATTGTCTGAAACTAACTACTCTGTTAACTAAAGCCCCAACCAGCGTTGAATTACACCCACAATATCTACCCATATATTCTTTATTATTAACTTTTGTAACATTTCGTACAGTATTAGAAAGGTATTTTAAGCTAATATATATCAAATCTCCTAAAATTCCTATCAATGAAATCATATGTATGTTCTCTGATACCAAATAATTTTAATTTATTGATATAATAATTTTTATAGTTAGATATTTGACTCAACTCAAAGGAGGCCACCTGATGAAGCAATCCTAAAAATGCAGAAATATGTCAGATCTCATTTATTGCGGTTGAATTTTCGAGTTCCCGCATTTTCAAGAGTGAACTTAGATATTTATAGAGTGTTTTCATTAAACCAGGTTAGTAATTTAGCTGGATTAATTTTTTTTTGGATAATTATTATTGGATATTGTCTGTGGAGTTGTTCATTAGCATACCTAGATGTTTGGTATCAGAGAACATACATATAACTTCATTGATAAGAATTGTAGGAGATTTGATATATATTAGCTTAAAATACCTTTCTATTACCGTTAAAAATTCATATTTTAGTTTACTAATTGCTCCATATGTCCGCCTGCTTTTTTACAACTCGTAAATATACGGAGTATTTTTCAGTTTTAAATTAACAATCTTCAGCAAACAACAGATTTTTGAAAAAATATACCACTTTGCCATATAAATTTTATATATTTAGGATGTTACAGTGTGCAAAAAAAGATATATTTTAATATTATTACTTTTATATTATTTCTTATACAGTGCTTTCGAAAATTCATTATTATTGAAATTGAGAAGTTTCGAAAAAATCCCCTGGCACCTCGATTTTGTTTTTAAAAAAGACACTTTTTGACATACGACCCATATTTGTGACGTCATCGTTGTTCAAGATATAACGTCATCGACAATTTTTTTAAATAGCACCCCCCAATATGGTCCATGCCATTTGAAAGAGCGTTTCAAGAAAATAATGTTTGAAGATTTTAAAATTTAATTTTCACAATTCTGCTCACCTCCCCATTATGCAACATCTGTCCGTGCTTATTTAGAAGGGGGCCGATTGAGTGGCCAGCCAGATCGCCTGATTTGACACCCCTAGATTATTTCATGTGGGGATACTTAAAAAGCAAAGTATACGTTACTAGACCGGTTAATTTAGAAGATTTAAAAGCAATAATTCGTCACGAGATATATCGTATACCTCTTGAAGTTATTAATAATGTTCAAAAAGAATTTATTAACCGTCTTGGCTACTGTCAGGCAGCCAACGGTGCTCAATTTGAACATTTAATTTAGTCGATTTTTTACATAATCATTATCATTTTTAGTATCGTGAAAATTAAATTTTAAAATATTCAAACATTATTTTCTTGAAATTTTTGTTATGTTACACCATAATTTTTCATGATGTATGTATATAGAATGACACGCTCTTTCAAATGGCATGGTCAAAATTGGGGGTTGCTGTTTAAAAAAATTGTCGATGACGTCATATCTTGAACAACGATGATGTCACAAATGTGGGTCGCATGTCAAAAAGTGCCTTTTTTTAAAATAAAATCGACGTGCCAGGCTATTTTTTCGAAAACTTGTCAATTTCAAAAATAATGAATTTATTTGTTACTTTTCGAAAGCACTGTATTACATATTACTAGGTAAAGGTAACTGGTGTCGCTAATTGAAACAAAATAATTTGGCTTTATAAAAAATCATTGGTAGCTTTAATTTCGAATGCGCCCTTTTATTTTGCACATTTTAAATTAATAATTTATTAGAATGTATGTAAGATTTTTTAAGATTAATAAACTCGGTAAATGAAATTTTCTCTAAAATGGTTGAGTTTGGCAACACGCAACAAGTAGGTATACTTTTTTAAAACTAATCGAGGACTATTTCAAAATAACTAATCATTTTCCAAAAATTTGTATCTTAAAAAAATCTGAAAGAATAATCAGAACGCCCTGCACATTTAACTCAAAAATCAATTAGACATTCGTGTTTATCTCACAAACTTATTTTCCAAAATTTAAGTACAATTATCAAACTAATAAAAAAATTATCGTAAAAAAATAAATAAAACAAGGACCTAGAACCTATAACCTCTTAAGGTCGTATTCCTCGCTGTAAAATGATCAAATTTGTGATGTTTTTAGGTACAGAAATCTCGAAAAAATAAAACAGGTAGAACAAAAGTAGTATCAAAAATAAAATTCTTGATGTTTAGTTTACACATATACAGGGTGAGTCAGTTTTTTGTAGACAAACTTTAACAGAAGATAGAACACACGTTTTTAAGAAGAAAATTTCATTTCCTATAAACATATGTCGTAGAAGGCTTTGTTTCCGAGATACAGAGTGTTGAATATAATTTTTTGTTCTCGAATTTTCATTATAACATAAAGAAATACTTAGATTTTTTTCATATTTTGGGGATAATGCCTATTAATTAAGAGGCATAAAACAAGTGATAAGAATATTCAAAAACTTGCACAGTGGCGTAGTGGACGGGGTGCTCAACCTCTTTCTTAAACAGAACTTCCACGCCAATGACTCTTTTTAAAAAAACTGTTATTTTCATTATTAACAAAGTAACGTGGTTTAACAGTTTATCAAAAATAATGTCCCTTCTTCTGTTTCGAAATTCCTGTGCGTTGAGTATTGACAGTAGAGAAAAAGAAAAGTCGAGAAAAGTATTTCCATTTGCAAGAAGATGTAAGAAATTGACTAAACAATAGCTATCCGGGGAAGTAGATATATCGTGGAGGCCCAGTGGGAAGAATTAATATTATTTTTGGCGAACTGTATGCAGATAATGAAAATAACAGTTTAAAAAAATCATGGGCGTAGAAGTTCTGTTTAAGAAAGGGGTAGAACACCCCCTCCACTACGCCACTGTGCAACTTTTTGAACATTCTTATTACTTATTCTATGCCCCTTAATTAATAGGCATTATCCCCCAAATATGAAAAAAATCTAAGCATTCCTTCATAAGTTACAATGAAAATTCGAAAACAAAAAATTATATTCAACACCCTGTATCTCGGAAACGAAGCCTTCTACGACATATATTTATAGGAACTTTTCTTCTTAAAGACAAGTGTTCTATCTTCTATTAAAGTTTGTCTACAAAAAACTGACTCGCCCGGTATACTTACTATTTAAATTCTCCTCAAATAAAAGAATATTTAAAAAGCGTTTGTTAAGGCACATATTATTTTGATATTCTAACCTCAACTTTTACATCTTGAGTTAAATTTAAAAAACTACATATTTTTCAATGATTTATGTATCTAAAAATTTCTTGATCTGTCGTTATAAAGGGTGTTACAGAATGATGTTTAAAAATAATTTATCTTGTAATATACTAGCATCGTGCGTGACGTTCGTGCCGCTAAATACTCATTTTTAGCATAAAATTATACGGCGTTGATTTTTGGACAAACTCGCCAAGTTAATTCTGCTTAAAAAGTGTCCCTTGAACTTTTTCCTCCTGACGCACCATATGTATTCCAATTTGAAACTTTACATGTTTACTAAATTCTTCATATAATATTTTTGATAATTAGTACCTCCGTATTTTCGAGGATGCTGTACACGAATCTATTTTTTTTTTCAAAATAGTAACCTCTATGTACATTACGTTAGGTCGAAATTGCAATATAACGCCTCTGTTATCTTCATTTCATGACGTCAAACTTAAATAAATAGGTGTCAGGTATATTGCAGCTTCAATCTAATGTAATTCTGAACAATTTTTTCTAAAACTAGACTCGACCACACAAAACTAATTTTAGATTCGTGTGCAGAACTCCCGAGTAGGAATTTTTTTTATAAAGATTGGAGAGGTTTCCGGCAATATAAATAATTATCTTATTTGTGTGTATAAATTTTAAAATAACTAACCTTTTATCCATGTTTGTTACTATAGATGAAGACACAGTTTTGCGAATGTTTAATTGTCCAAAGAATGTTGAATGCTGCACTTTGAAGCCATAAAATTTGAAGTCACTAAACACATTTCACTTCAATAATTATTATCACAAATACACTATGTTTTACACAAAATGTAGGTACCGAAAAATATTAAATATAATGATAGAAGCGTTTAAAAATCATTCCGCCATCTTTCAGCAATATTATATTGCTGCATCCAACGCTATAAAAAATCAAACAGACGCATGACGTCATTCTCAACAATAGCAATTCTATGAATTTGTTTTCATGTAACTTCTCACTTTAACAGAATACTTAACCCTTTTTATCTTTTTTTATAAAAATTTTCTACACAATAGAACGATTATTCGGTACAGAACAGTGTACCGTTATTTATTACCTACTTGTGTACCTAATAAAATTTAAAAAACTAACCTTTCTTCCACGTTGCAGTAAATGAAACTCCTGTTTTTTGCTTTTCTGACCACCATTTCTACTTTTTAAATGTAGATCCTAGATTTGAAGTCATTAAAACACTTCAAAGTATTATTTGAGAACACTAAACGCACTTCACTTCAGCAATTGTCACAAATACATTCACTTTTACACATAATATACCGAAAATTATGAAATATAACGATATAAATACTAAGTTTTTAAGTCCACGCCGATTTCTACGCACCACGCTCCATTGTTGAAGAGTCTGGCAGTATACATGTTCACGCATGCGCATGACCACCTCTTTCAAAAATGAGTAGTGGGAAAATAGTTTTTCTTAGAATTCTGCATGTTGGCTGAAAAGAAATTAGAGATGGGTGCGTTTTAACAATAATTATATTTAAATATTATATTAATATATTTAAAAAATAAATTGATAATAGAGTAATATTTAACCAATGCAGACATTAATAATAGAGTAATAAAAATACATATACGGGGTGTCCAGAAACTTATGTTCAAAATGAAAGGGCATAATTTCTACCGACATTGGAAACCTCGAAATTAAGGTGATACTCATGGCAATGGATCTTTAACTATTTAAATTGGAATTTGACATGTTTTATTATACAGGTACAATCAAAATAAAGTTTTAGAATTTATATAATTTTGACGGTGTCGATATTTTGCATTTACAGTTCGATTCCTCTATCAGTTCGCTACAAAAAAAGCTGTACCTAAGTACATTCTTTTATTCGATATACCTACCTAGTTTACCAGTTTCGAGATGTACTCCATATTTAATGATGTATGTAACATATTTTATGTTAGTGTATTTAAAAAACAAAATAAATTAATAATAGAGTAATATTAATCAATACAGACATTTATGACAGAGTAATAAGAATACCTGTCTATACAGGGTGTTCAGAAACTAGTGGTGAAAAATGAAAGAGCATAATTTCTACCGATCTTGGCAACCTTAACATTAAGATGATACTCATAGTAATGCAACTTTGACTGTTTAAATTCGAATTTGACTTGTTTCGTTATACAGGTACGGTCAAAATTAAGTTTTAGAATTTATATAATTTTGAAGGTGTTGACATTTTGCATTCGCAGTTCGATTCCTCTATCAATTTTCTACAAAAAAAGCTATACAATGTTTTATTCGATATCTTTTACCAGTTTCGATATATACAGGGTAACTATGACTAAGTAAAAAATTTTCGTCGTTTCTTTTGCAGCATTTCTAAATGCAGAAAAAAATTTTTAATATACCCGCGACAGTCTTGTCCCATAACCTAGAAAACCAAACCGGCGAGCTATATTGTGGGAAAGTATCTGCACCCAACACAAATTTCTTTATTTAATAACTATAAAACGTTTAAAAATTTACAAAGGCACTAAAAACTGAAGAAGAACACAAAACTGCAACGTAAACACATGGAAAACACAGGAATTAAATAATGACTTGACTGGAAATTTTACGGTTATGTTGCTAGTTGCCTACGTTACCTACTCTGATTCTGTAAACGTGTGACGGACAAGTCGCATAGGCGGCGTTAAATTAGGGTTTAATATAATTTCGAAACAATTTTTTTTCGCTTTGTAAATAAGTGTTTTTTTTTTTGTTTAGGGTGATTCCGTTAATTCTTAATTTTCTCTATGCCCTCTTAAAATATTTGTACTCAGTCATAGTGAACCCTGTATTCTATATTTAATGTTGTATGTAATAATAATTTATTAATATTGAAGTTAGTATATCCAGGTAAAAAAATTAAAATAATGAATAATATTAAGGAACGTTTTGAATATGAGTTCGAGTTTCTATATATTTTCTAAAATTGTATAAACATCTCCATTGCACACGAAACAACATGTGGGGGTAATTTTTGATGAAACAACACGTGACAAATCAATGTAGAAGTTCTCTGGTGTCAACAGAGGTGGAATAGACTAAGCCTTTTAGATGGCTGCAATGGATCGGGAGATCGAGGTGGCTATAATATAGAACCACTATGCCTCATCCGTCGGTCTGGCAATGTAATATTTAGATAATTCCTTTTCTGCACATTAGAAATTAAAAAAAAAGAAATAATAACTAGCTCGTGTACAGGGTGTCTCAAACTCGACAGTACTGTGAGGATACAAAAAATTAAAATAAAATTTGGAAATTGACTGAAACGACTAATGACGTCATCAATTATATTATTTCCAGAAATATACCCAAAACTTTTTTCCTATTAAAATGCTCCCTTTTTTCCAATAAACTTTTATTAGAGAAAATTTTCTGTATACAGGTTGATTTAGGTTTAATCTTGATAACTTCAGGAATCGATAGAACAGGTTAAAATAATGTTCATTTGTGATATAAACTTATTTCCTAAAACGCATCGTTTCCAAGAAAGAGGACGTTGAAGTAGGAACCACTATGACCTGATTAATTTTGAAAATTTTTCGTCTCCTGTTTTTTTTTTCGACGTTTGGTCTTCTTTCTGAGATATTCAAAGAAATTGGTGACAGTGTAGCGCACCAACCGCGTAAATTTAAACGGAAAGTAATACAGAAAAATATCTATTAAAAGTTTGTTAGAAAGAAGAGAGCTTTTTAACACGAAAAAATTTGGGTATATTTCTGGAAAAAATATAATTGATGACATCGTTAGTCGTTTCTGTCAAATCCCAAAGATAATACTATGGATTGAAAATGGAGTTTACCTTATCCTATTTAACACCACGTATCCCCATACTATCGAGTTTGTACGTATAGCACCTTGACAGTTTCTTTATTAAATTTGCCCTTAATTTAGCTGCTTGACGTGGAAAATTAACATGTTATAATTTGTAACTTATTATTGAAAGTGATTTATCAAGTCAGACATTTACAAATAAACTCACAATGTTACTGTTAACTGTCGACTCGTTATTTTCTAAAGCGATATTATTTTAATGTCGGAACAACGAAACACTAATTATGTGTATAACTGGGAGTGTTTCTAAACACGTGATTAATGACACTTAACAAAAATGTCAATTCCGTTGCTGGAATCGAATAGTCTATGTTTGCGAAATATTGGATTCGGATCTATTAGTAACTCTGATTGCATTTCATTATAATTAACCAAATACTATTTGTTGTTTATTACAAATTCACGAACAAATGAATCGATCTGTCAGTTCCTACAACTGTGTTCACTATGGGTACAGGTGCACCTATAAAAATATACAGAATGTATCAAATTATGTATCAACTATATTTAATGGGGTCGTTTATGATTTTTTTTATTTTACTAATCGAAAGTACTTTATCAAAAAAGACAATGTGCCACTCGTTCGTGAATTAATTCAATATAATAAATCAAAAAAATAACTTTAGTAACAAACAATGAAAAAATAATTATAAAAAAAGAAAATGAATAGATTGTCATAAAAACTTGAAAATAATTTAATATTGAAAGAATATTTGAGAACTGTTTTAATTTTTTCTCTGGTGAAAATTTTAAATATAATTATGGAAGTAGTCAGTAAATTATAAAATAGGGATACATAGAAATATGTATTTTGGGTTTCTATTTTTTTTCTTAATATTGATCTAACATGCGAGGACATCGTATCTATATAGTATTATTAGTTATGGCGCTGAATATCCGCTAGATATAGCATACAAATATCTGTTATTTATCATATAATTTAATAGTTTATACAATTGTTTATTTTGTATAATTCTTATACAGGGTGTTTCTTAACCAGAGGTCAAAAATCCAAGGTTTTTTTGTTATATTAATAATAAGACAGCCATTATCGATAAAAATCAGTTTTTAATTTATAAACCGCTTGAGATAATTTAAGGTAATTCAGTGTGCATATTTAGTATGAAGTAGGTATGACATAAATAAATATATATATGTCATTTGTTTTCGAGTAATGACGTCATCGATTTTTTTTTAAATGGCAGCACCATATTTTTTTCTTTGATTCTGAAAGATCATTTAATTCTCTATCAGACAGTACTATAATTTTGCCCTCTTACATAGGAAAGTTTTCGAGTAAATGACGATTGAATGTTAGAAAACGTAAATTTTATCCATAAAAAAGTAACAATTCTGGGGTATGTAAAATAAAATACAATTGATTAAATTTTATACTTAAATTAAATGTTCGAATTGTCATCCACCAACTTCTTGACAATGCGCAAGTCTGTGAAAAATTTCTTCTTGCACATTATGAATGATTTCTGGGGTAACTCTGCGTATTTCATCCCGAATGCGATTTTGAAGTTCTTCTAAATTACGTGGTTTATTAATGTACACTTTTGACTTCAATTATCCCCATAAAAAATAGTCAAGAGGTGTAAGATCTGGCGATCTTGCAGGCCATTCTATCGGTCCGCGTCTGCCGATCCACCTCCCAGGAAAACAGTTGTCCAAAAAATCTCGTACAGGGCGCCTATAGTGCGGAGGTTCACCGTCTTGCTGAAGCCATATGGTATCGTCAGGAATGTCAGGGTCATTATCGTTAGGAAAAATTATTGCAAGGGCTGGAACAAGGTCATTTTCTAGAAACTCTAAATATCTTTGTCCTGTAAGGGTTCATTTAAAGAAGAAAGGCCCTACTATTCTGTCGTCAACTAATCCAGCCCAACATTTAATTTCTGAGGGTGTTGGGTATGTGCCTCTGCCATCCAATGAGGATTTTCCCGACTCCAATATCTGCAAGTTTGACGGTTTCCTGTACTATTCAGACAAAATGTGGCCTCATGTGAAAAAAGTATTTGCCGGTGTAAATTTCTATTTCCTTGATATAAATCCATTAGAATTTCACAAAAGTGTAAGCGGCGATCGGGATCATCTTCATTGAGTTCCTGCACGAGTTGAATTTTGTAGAGTATGATATTTTTCCTTCCTCAAGATACGTAGCACTGTGCTCTGACTAGTGTCATTGTTTAATGCAACCAATCGTGAAGAATTATGAGGATTATCCACCATACTTATCAAAATGTTCTGTTTCTGATTTTCGTTAATGCTTGGACGTCCAGGTTTTGGAATATTTACAACATTTCCAGTTTCTCTAAATTCAGACTCTACCTTACTGACTGTTGATTGGCTGATAGGGCGATCTGGATATTTTTAATTAAATAAATCGCAAATTTCCTGCTGAGTTCTAGTCATATTCTCACATCCGATAAGAATTAAAATTTCAATTCTTCGAGTAACAGTTAAATGTGCCATAATACTTAAAATTGAATAACAATTTCTATGTCGCTTACAATACTTATTAGAAAGTCGGTGTGACAATGACACTTTGCAAAGATTTTCACCTATGTGATCCATAAAAGAACTATGGAATTCGAAAAACTAAACTTGATAACGTTTTTGCTTTATTTTAATTGATTTACGTTTTCTAACATTCAATCGTCATTAACTCGAAAACTTTCCTATGTAAGAGGGTAAAATTTTAGTACTGTCTGATAGAGAATTAAACGATATTTCAGAATCAAGGAAAAAAATATGTAATATATTAAATATTTAGCGTAAAATCGCATTTTACGCTAAAATATGTATTTTTTAAATTAAAAATCGACCTGTTCGAGAATTTTTCCCAAAAAATAATTGTTTCGTTTTTATTGAATATATTCCATACTTTTGGCGCATACTGTATATATCACTCTGTAGAATATTACGAATAAAGTAGGCCATCATATGCGCCATTCTATTATCTTTCCTTTTTGTTTCTGTATACTTATTTATATTCCAAATCAATTTACTACAACACTGATTTATTTGGTCAAGTGCATTTTTACGATTCTAGTTACATTACTTAATATAATAACAAAATAATTAATCAACAATGGAATTGCTTTACAATGATTTATTATAAAATTCCAGGAGTAGCTCTTATCGCATCACAGCCAGCTATAATTTGTTGATGTAAGTGCTCCTCAGATTCAATGTGAACCTTGTAAAGTCATGTCTTGAGATGTCCTCAAACAAAAAGGTTGATCGAATTCTTGAGTCCAGTCACGTTATTACCGAGTCTTTTATTTAAAAATTCATAAGAAGTCAAACTAAAATGTGGTGGAACCACATTCTTTGTCTTAGCTCATAGGAAACATCGTCAAGCAGTTTAGGTAAACGTTTTCAAGAAAATATCTGTAGGAGACACCGGTTAAAGTTGTTGGTAAAAAGTAAGGCCCTACAAGAAAATTTTCAAAGAAAATTGATGTTGAATGCGAGATTCCATTATGGAATTAGGGTCTTCCTCAGACCAAACGCGTTTAATGTGGAAGTTTATTATAGCATCTCTAGAAAAATTAGCTTCGTCGGTACAATATGCCAAATGTGAAGTCAACATTTTGTCCAATTTTTTGCAAAACCAATTGGCAAAATTGTAAGCGAGCAGAATAGTTTTCCGACAGTAAGATTTGAACTCTTTGTATGTGGTAGGGGTATTGATGCTTCAGAACGAATCAAACTGATTTATGATTCACATTAAGACTTGCAGCAATCTTCCTAGTACTAGTATTTGGATCTTCAATTTCGTGTAGTTTCTTCCTTTCTGAAATGAGAATGCAAGTTTCGGCCATATTTTAAAAGAGACACCCTATATATAAATTACAAGTACGCCACTGATCAGAAGTAATTTTTACCATTCCAATATTTCAGGCATTCTCTGGAGATACGAACAATCCCTTAGAAGTCATTTTTAAGTTCGCTTTGTATCCCAAAAACGAAGAGTACTATAAAAATTCTTATTGCGGCAAACTTTATCACTTTTTACTCTTATATTGTAAATACACATAACACATAACATCAAATATCTTGGACCTCCTGTATATAAAATGATTAAACCTAGTGGTTTTTCTTAATGTGGTAAAACTGGACATGAACTTAGGGAACAAAAAAGGCAATAAACAATTGCAGACCATGAGCCTTTACTTTATTACCAATGTTATTACAAATATGGTCAGTTTGGCAGTGTATTCAGCCAAGTGTTCCTTTGAATTTTTGTACGTAATGCCAGGACGTGAAATTTCTGCGTTTACCCGAGCAAGAATGACTGCTTTACATGATGCAGGACATTTCTAATCATCAGATATCGAACATGTTGGGCATTCTTAGATCATCTTAGAATATATTTAGTTTTGCAGATGATACAGCTATTCTCTACATAGATAATACATGGGACGAATTATTATTGACAAAGGCAGAGAATGATTTTATTAACATTAAAAATTGGTTTGATGCTAAGACTTTAACTATAAGTTTCTCAGACAAAATATATACCTTTTTTCAATTAATAGAATCAATCTGACTCGACCACTAAAAGTTATGAATAATTTCAAAATTGAACCTGTCGTCCAAATTAAATACTGCAAAAGCGATTGTTGATGCTCATTTCAGATGGGATTCTTATATTAATACGTTAGTTACAAAAATCAGGACATTACTTCAAAAATTTAAATATTTGAGGCAAGTTTTGAATCTAGAGCAATTAAACAGCTTGTATTATTCGTTTGTAGAATCATTATTGAGATATGGTATTCTGGATTGGGGCGGTGCTTTCAACTATAGCATAAAAAGACTGGAGGTTATACAAAAATGGATTCTTAAAATAATTTATAGAAAAACTATTACTTACTCTACAAAGTCTCTATATCAGCTGGCTAAGGTCTTAGATATTCGTCATTTGTACTGTTATAGTATATTGTTGCATCAAAAGCTGGAAAAAATAAAAACATTATTAGTCATTGTCAAGAAACCAGATACAAAAAAACTAGGTGTAAATGTACCTAAAACTATTACCCAGAAATGTTTTACTTACATTATTATTTAAACTCTATGAGCAAACCGCAGACAAAGCTTCTTTTGTTCAGTTAAATTGTAATTGTTGTTTGAAGTTGTGCCTTGTATCATTCATGCAAATGTTTGTTATTGTTATTACTTTATACAGGGCATCCCAACGAAAATTTGACCCCCCCTATAATTGGAAAACCGAATAATATTTCAAAATTCGCCGAGACCCGTCGATTTTTGTTCTTGGGGGGAGCTTTTTTGACAGTCAAGCCAACTCGATATGTTCATCCCCCTAATGCCTAGTAACCCCAACTTAAAAATTTCAAATGCAACTACCCCACTTGTGGCACATCATTTTAAAGCCCTTTTCATTGCGAATACAGTGACGTACTTTAGAAATTGGTTGAGATTTGACAGAATTATTGGTTTAAAACGAAAAGATGACAAACCAACTTACGCGTAGTAATTTCTACACAAATGCCCACCACTAATAAGTTTTTCATCTACTACACATGACCGCATTACCTAATTGTTATTGATGTGTCTATCAGTTTACAAAAAAGTCAGAAATGAAATAAAAAAGCTGAAGCAAATAATAAATCAGATTCTGTTCGAACATTATTAAAGACATCCGCAGTTATTAATCGGCATTTTTCTACAATTCTCTGACGTAGGACTTGCAATGTTTCCGGCTGAGTGGTGTACACTCGTGATTTTAAATGACTCCACAGAAAAAAGTCCAAAGGGGACAGATCCGGAGATCTTGGTGGCCATTCGACGGGACCTCTTCTGCCAATCCAATGCCCCGGGAAATGGTCATCCAAAAATTGTCGCACAGCAGCAGCATAGTGCGGGGGCGCACCATCTTGTTGGAAGGTTATTTCATTTTCTAGTAAATTGTCGTCACTTTCTAAAATCTCTGTTATCCTAGGATCAATTGTACTTTCCAATAATTCTAGATAGGTGTTTCCATTGAGATTACCTTGGATGAAAAATGGTCCAACAAGATGGTCGCCCAAAATGCCTGCCTAAACATTCAATTTTTGAGGTGTCTGAGTACGAAATTCCCTGATTAAATGCGGATTAGTATCACTCCAATAACGACAATTGTGTCTATTCACTTCGCCATTCAACATAAATGTGCATTCGTCGGAGAAACATGTATTGTAGAGAAGATTTGCATTCAGTAGAAGTTGTTCACTAAGTAGCGAAGTATTCGTAAAATTGGTTACGGCGATTAAAGTCATCTTCATGTAACTCTTGAACCAGCGTCATCTTAAATGGATGAAACTTGTGTTTTTTCAAAATTCGATAAACACTGGAACGGGATACGCCAGAAGCTTGAGACACAGTTGTAATCGATTGCTTATTATCCATCTGTACATGACCCAAAACTGCCACTTCAACTGCTTCATTTCGAACTGGCCCAATTACTTCACATTTCTTGTTTAAAAGCGAACCTGTTGCAACAAATTTGTCAATCAGATGTTTAACGTACTGGTGGTTTACATTTTTTTCAGGATGATTGGAATTAAAAATTCGTGCTGTAGCTTTAGCGCAATCGTGATTTCGATAATATATTGCAACAATTTCTACTCTTTCCGCGATAGAATAAACCATTTTGAACACACGTTAATACTTTCAATAACGGCTGAAACTAACGATTTCTTGGTCACAAGCAAAAAACACCGACTTTTTTTGTAGTACTGATTTTTTGTTATTTTGAAAAGGTCTGAATTCCTATAAACTTAAGTATCTTCTACTAATAACTATTTTAGTATCTAGTTTTATTTGCTTCAGCTTTTTTATTTCATTTCTGACTTTTTTGTAAACTGATAGACACATCAATAACAATTAGGTAATGCGGTCATGTGTAATAGATGAAAAACTTATTAGTGGTGGGCATTTGTGTAGAAATTACTACGCGTAAGTTGGTTTGTCATCTTTTCGTTTGTAACCAATAATTCTGTCAAATCTCAACCGATTTATAAAAACGGTACGTCACTGTATTAGCAATGAAAAAGGCTTTAAAATGATGTGCCACAAGTGGGGTAGTTGCATTTGAAATTTTTAAGTTGGGGTTGCTAGGCATTAGGGGGATGAACATATCGAGTTGGCTTGACTGTTAAAAAAGCTCCCCCCAAGAACAAAAATCGACGGGTCTCGGCGAATTTTGAAATATTATTCGGTTTTCCAATTATAGGGGGGGGGGGGTCAAATTTCCGTTGGGATACCCTGTATACTATGTGGCAAATAAATATTATTATCTGTTGTACGAATAGTACACAGATATGAAGAATTTGATACAGTGGAAAACAAACCACGTAGTGGATGTCCTGAGTATCTAATGTAAGGGAGGTTCGGTATTTTATGCAATATGCCAGTAGACATCGCACATCTTCAGCTTCAGCTCTCAGGGCCCATTTTTAAGGTACGTTTCGCCGTGCTATATCGACACCTACTATCCGAAGACGACTCCACAACTCAAATATACGTGCTCGAATACCATTACGGGTCCCTATTCTGCTTCCAAGGCATCGTACTGCCGTCTCCAGTGGGCGCGGGAGCATAGGGGTTGGCTTTTACGCCAGTGGCGGTGGATCTTATTTATAAACGAAACCAGAATTGGGCTGGTTACTGATGACAATCGGCAAAGGAAGGAAGGAACTATATTTCGCAAGAAATCGTTATCCGCTTGATTATATCAATGCACAGACGTGTCAATATGCTACTGGAACGTATGGAGGTCATACCGACTCTATTAGTCAAGTGGAGAACTTGCTTTGTTACTTCTTTTTGATTTAATAAGTTTTGTCAAAAATGTCACACACTTACTGGTTTTTAATTCTCTAAGTACTTAGTTTATCGAATATATTCTTTTCACAAAAAAAAGATTCAGTAAACAATATACTTTTATAAATGTATTTGATTTTTCTGACAAAGAGATTTGGTTAACATGAAGACTTTTGACGTTGTGTATATTTAATAGATTGTACTTACATACATGTTTCCTTCTTGTGCGAACATATTTACTTGAGAAAACAAACGACCTATTTCCCATCGAAATCACCATGGCGATCCATATGTAGGCGAAGGAGCCTCGTTTGTTGTATTCCGAGGTAAGAAAAATGCGTCAACACAAGGATTATATCCCGGTACATATTTTTTAAAGCTTAATTCGGAATGTTCGACAAATCGACGATCACAATTTTCTAAAAAAAACGTCCATTTAATAGCGTAGTTTATACAGTACAGATACTACTGATTCTAGGAAGTGGTTGACCTATATATGTTTTTACAGGAGTTGTTGGCTTCAAACATGCATCAAATATATTTTATTGATAATATAGATCAAAAATTGTTTCTGCTTACTGAGTGTGTCATAAAACTATTCGATAAATATGCGCCTCTAAGTCAGCTAGAGCAAATAAACCAACGTCTCCATGGATTGCTGATGTAATTAAATTGATGATGGTTGAAAGAGATAAAACTCAGGAAGTATAAGGCGTGTCCAAGTAATGAAAATTGGAATTCCTATATAAACATTAAAAATTTTACCTTAGCGTCTGTTAGGCGTGAGAAAGTAGCATATATATCTCACTTATATTTGCAAAATAATGGCAAGGTTAAAGATTTAAATATACAGTCAGGTAAAAACATGGAGCTACCTCCTCAATTGAATATGTCGGATATAAACAATTATTTTTTATCTGTGTATAATAAATCATCTCAATGTGAAAACATGATTAAGTATTACAGGAATAATAAGTATAATGATAGTTTTTTTAGATTTTCATTAATTGATGAAAAAGAATTAGTTACTGCCTTTTTATCTATTAAATTAGATGCTTGTGGTTGGATAATATTTCTCGAACAATGTTACAGTATTCTTTATCTGTTTTAAGTCCTTATATAATCTACATTGTAAATTGTTGCCTATTGAAAGGTTATTTTCCTGAGTCCTGGAAAGAAGCTGTTATTAGTCCTGTGCCCAAAGTAAGTATACCATCATCTGTCCAAGACTTACGTCCCATTAGTTTGTTACCCATTTTATCGAAGATATTGGAAAAAATTATTTACAAGCAAATAAACGCTTATTTCTGTAGCAATAATATTCTACCTTTACATCAATCCTGCTTTCGTTCAGTGCATACAACGTCACATTTATATATGCTTGACAGTATTATTAGATCTATTGACCGAAAATTGGCAACAATTTTAATGTCACTCGACTTCTCGAAGGCGTTTGATACTATTGACAATGACCTTATGACAGCTAAGCTAATTTTTTATGGTTTTGACGACATATCGGTTTCCTTTTTTAATAGTTATTTGACTGGTCGTTGTCAGAGAGTTAAAATCGGCAATAGTATATCTGATCTGAGATCCATTTGCTCTGGAGTTCCTCAAGGGTCCATATTGGGTCCATTACTATTTCTTGTATATACAGCTGAAATTTTCCATACTTTAAAATTTTCAACCATGCAGGCTTATGCTGACGACACTCAAATTTTATGTAATTTTGACAGTTCTGAAGTACATGATGTTTCAAATAGGCTAAATGAATATCTCGAGAGCATTGTGTCATTTTCTAAAGAACACAACTTAAAAATTAATTCTCAGAAAAGTAATGCTAATTGTATATTGTGTTATATATATATATATTCTTGTTTTCCTGTTTCCTGCTGCTTATGTTTATGTTTTAAGGTATGTGTTTTTATTTCACTATTTTGTATGAAGCTGTATGTGTGTTTGTTATTTTGTTATTGTCTAATACTGTTATATATTTTAAATTTAAGGGTTAAGTGTAAGAGTAGCGTCAGCTAAACTTCGCCCTTTGTTTTTATTACTGAAAACAGTAAAGACATATTTTATTATCATTATTATATACAAGTATCTTTAATATTTAGATCAGAGTTAAAGCAGATTTAATACAGTTGGCTGTTAACCGCCAGAAAATATATTAGTCCACTAACTTTAAACACAGTTAATCATTAATCTAGAGGTATTTGTGTATGACAGATATCTATAATATATTACATTCGCCAAACTTGTGAATAAGTAGGAGTAATTAATATTATCATAGCCTCAGTTGATATAGTTTACATATACATATTTCAAACAATGGCATATCACTTAGGGGTTTTCTATCTATTGTTTTAAAGATAGAGGGCGTTATTTTGTAAATACGAGTTAAAACAAAGTACCTTTTATATTTATAACAGAAATTTTAAAAGCGTTAAAATGTCTGTTCTCCATTAACATAACATCCAAGTAACACAAGACATTGTCACGGATTTCCCAATCCGACTTTTCTACTACTGCCAGAAAAACAATCCGTTAATTAATTACTTCTTTATTAACTATACTCAGTACACTACTGAACACTTATTACAACTCAACTAAACACTTATTTAATTAATCGCTATTTAGTCGCATAAAGCATGAAATAGACACATTTTTATAAAACATAGTTGCTGTATAAAAATTATATAATTGTGTTTTAAGAGTTCTATATAAAAATAAGTTTTGTTTTAGCAATGAGCTTACAGCATTGATACAACAAACTATACGATTCCAATAAAGCATGTAATGATAATGTCTTATAAAAACCTTATACAATTATTCTGCTTTATTTACAAGCCCATCACAACTATAAAACTACTATTTGACTTTCTTTAAATTATACGGCATATGTCTATTATATGTATCTTTATATTAAGTATAGGATGTTATACTTATAAACTCTAAAATATCTAATTCAAAGTTAAATTTCAGGTACGAATAAAATTTTACTGTGATAAATGAATAAAGTAGGTCGAATACAGATAATACTTTCGTTTACAAAAAAAAACTGAAAATTTAAATACATGCACATTTGCTGCTAAACAATATCCCCAGTTCGAATTCTAAATTCCATATAATAAAAACTCTTATTTTTAATGAGCAACGGCAGTTATTTTCATGAAACATTTCACTTAAAACTTGTTTGAATTTTTGTCAAGATGGACGCTGAAAAGCAAGTGAAAAAACATGGCGCTAAAATAATAACAGTTTGGTCACTTCAGAAGCATTTAAAATACTTTAATGTGATGTAAAAGCGAAACATAAGAACATTATGTTTTGTAGAAAATCGGTTGCCCGTGTTAACTACTTTTAAAAAGCAGTTTTGCTTTATTGTCGCACAAAAAATTTTTAATACAGCATTTATAAAACAGATGCTGTAATTAAGTTTCCTGACACTAAAATGCTGCATAAATGGCGTAAAAACTTTCTTAAAGTAATTTAAATAACTTTTATACAATACTTTTATTTTTGCTGTAAGAATCTTCTCAAATATTTCTCTAGTGACCCCTACAAAATTTATTTATAACGCTTTACAGTCAGTCGTGTAGATTGCTTCTATATACATTATACAGTAAAATGTCCTCCTGAAGCAAAAATACTATATGTGCAAACACAAGAACGTTCTGAAAATAGTTTAAATAACTATAAAACATGTTTCTTGTTGGGATTACATTATTCTCACAGATACTATATACAACAAAATAGCGGCTGTTGATTTCTTTTTCCTAAAACCATTTTGAGTATCCACCAACAAATTGTTTTCTTCAAGAAAATTCATTAATCGGTTATATATAATTTTTTCAAATATTTTACTGATGTTTGAACGTAAGGCTATAGCTCTGTCGTTAGAGACTTCGTTTTTTACAACCTTGTTTAAAAATGGTTTTTATATAAGAAGTTTTTAGATTGCTAGGAAAAAACATCATTCTTTAGAGATAAATTTATAATGTGAGACCGAGGATATGAAATTTCAGTACTTACAAATTTCAGCAATCTAACGGAAATTTCATCATCACCTACAGAATTTATATTTTTTAGACTTATTACAACATTAATATCTCATTAGGACAAGAAGGTTTTAAAAATATAGAAGGCTGAGCATAAGATATAGATTCATATTGTACCATTACTTCTAATTTAGGACATTGATTTAAAAAATGACTATTTATATTGTTTAGTACCATTTCCTTGTTTTTTCTTCATTTTTGGAGTTTGTAATTTTTTTACTAAATGCCATACTGCTTTACTTTTATTTTTTGCATTTTTAATAAAATGGGTATTTGACATTTTCTTAGCTTATAAAATAACATTTTTAACACTGTAGTAATTTTTAGAGAAATCATTCTTTATTGTTCCGTCTAGTTGTTGTTTGTACAGAACTCGTTTTCTCCTACTCGATATAATATTTATATATATATTTGTCGTTATCCAAACTTTTGATTTATTTTTTATTTGAACATTTTTAATACTGTGTTACAATCGTTACTTTAATTCTTAAAACTTTGAACTACACTGAATATACAAAATTGACTCAAAATTTATCTTCTATAGAATAGAATAGAATATACAGGGTGTTCCATTTAAAATAAGCAAATTGGTATCCACTTCCGGTATAACCGGAACGTGAAAATATTTTTAAAAGATATACCCTTCTGACATTGTTAAATTAACAAATTTTCAGGAACTACCCTGTCACATTTTTCCATATATCCATTGCTGTCGTTCGCGGTAGTACACATTGTATAATGGTTATAAAGTTTGAAAGATCCCCAAAATGCAATCAATCCGTAAGTGGCGCCCATGATTTTGCAAATTAAAGGCCATTGTATGTATCGATAACTGGATTTTCACTTTTCGAAGTCCCTGAAATCTCTAATGAAGGCATAATTGAGCTGAGTTCGATGACCCTTTGCACCTGATATTTATTGCTATTATTAGAATGCAGGGGGCTGTGCAATCCAATCCCCTGCCTGATTTTGATTAATACATTTTGTACACTGTTATTACTAATAGCACAATTTACATAAAAATATGTTCTCTCATAAAGTAAAATATTTATACAATGTGGTCCGGTTTTCTTGACAGTAACACATAGAGAATAAAATTACGAATACGGCTATATGTAACATTATTATTTTATTTGAAGAATAACCCATACAAATTAAAAAATACAATAATTTAAATAAAAAATCTTGTTGTTCTTGACATTAAACAAACATCTACAAATATTTTGACAGATTCAACATTTGGTAGCTTTGTTTTTATTATTAGCCTTACTTCCCAGATATATTTAAATATTTTAAAGATGGAAATGGAGATTGCACTGACAATTTTCCATTACATAAGTATTAAATTTTAGAAATGTTTTAGCAAGATGGCGCCAAAGCCTCATAGCTGTGCAATTGTCTCCCAATATTTGGCCTCCACAGTCTCAACCCATTATTTTTTTTTGTGCTTACAAATTTTCGAATTTACAAAATGCTTGCGTGCTTACAAAATTTCTCATTCAGAAAAAGTTGATATGTTGCTAATTTCAACCTTTTAAAGACCAATGGGTATCATGACTACAAAATTCACAATTTGAAGTATTTGCCGGAGCTCAAATTGTAGTAAATGTAGAAACTGATGATCAGAACCTTTTTCGGCACGTTGTTTGGACGGACGAAAGTCGGTTTGCCAGTAATCGTTTGTCCAACAGGCTCAATGTAAGGTGTGGCAATTAAGTTCCTAGAATTTAGTTATAACTCGAAAACTGGCAACGCTGCATCGGTCGTCTACCTACAGAGCGGGCGACTTCCTTTTAGTTTCAGTCAAGGTTGAAGTCGATAGTACGTTTGGTTTGTGTTTTATGTGTATTTTTTGTAAGTAACTTTTTTAGTGGCGTCGTGAAAATGAATGACTCAAATTACAACCAACGTGGTTCAATTTTTAGTGAAATCTGGCGAAAAACCCTCGGAAATCCTTCAAAAATTGCAGGTGGTGTATGGAGAAGTGCATGTCGAAAACACGCGACGATCCACGTAAAGGAGCTCCCTTCATCTCTCGTACTGACGCGAATGTTGACCGTTTGCGTGCACTGATCACGTATGACCGGCGCCTAAGCATTCGTGCGTTGCCTGACGAGTTAAACGTTAACAAAGAAACCGTTCGCAAGATGTTACACGAAAATTTGAATATGCGAAAGATTTGCGCAAAGATGGTGCCAAAAGTTCTCACCCGTGAACAGAAATACATGCGAAAATCGATCTGTGAGGATTTGTTGTTCCGTATTCGTAGCGACGGTAAAGTCTGGATGAATCAGGTAGTCACTGGAGATGAGACCTGGATATTTGAATATGACCCCTAGACCCGTAAACAAAGTCAGCAGTGGGTGGAAAAAGGGTGGAGAGCGGCTAACGAAAGCGAGTAACTTTTTTAGTGGCGTCGTGAAAATGAGTGACAAATTACAAGCAACGTGTTGTGATTCAATTTTTAGTGAAATCTGGTAAAAAACCCTCGGAAATCCTTCGAAAATTGCAGGTGGTGTATGGAGACGAGTGCATGTCGAAAACACGCGTGTTTGAATGGGCAAAACTGTTCAAGGAGGAGCGTGAATCGGTAGAAGACGATCCACGTGAAGGAGTCTCGTACTGACGCGAATGTTGACCATTTGCGTGCACTGATCACGTCTGACCGGCGCCTAAGCATTCGTGCGTTGTCTGAAGGGGTAAACGTCGGCAAAGAAACCATTCGCAAGATGTTACACGAATATGTGAAAGATTTGCGCAAAAATGGTGCCAAAAGTTCTCACCCGTGAACAGAAAGACATGCGAAAATCGATCTGCGAGGATTTGTTGTCTCGCATTTGGAGCGACGGTAGATACTGGATGAGTCGGGTAGTCACTGGAGATGACCTGGATATTTGAGTATGACCCCGAGACCCGTAAACAAAGTCATCAATGGGTGGAGAGCGGTCAACGAAAGCGAGGATGTCCAAGTCACGACTGATGGCAATGTTGATCGTTTTTTTCGATATCCACGGCATCATTCATCGTGAATATGTTCCTGCCGGCCAGACAGTGACTGGACTGTTCTATGTTGGCGTCCTGGAACGGCAGCGGGCGCACTTTTTCCGTGTGCGACCCGAATTCACCGAGAACGGCTGGATCTTGCACCATGACAACGCGCCAGCCCATTCCTCGTTCATTGTGCAAGGGTTTTTGACAAAAAAGACATTCCAACATTGCCGCACCCACTCTATAGCCCCGATATTGCCCCTGCGATTATTTATTCCCCAAGATGAAGTCGCACCTCAAGGGAACTCATCATGGAGGCGTACAGGAAGTCAAAGAAGCTGTAACCGTGGTGCTGAACGGTTTAACTGCGGAGGATTACCAAGAGTTCTTCCAATCGTAAGACCAACATTAGAATCGTTGTGTAGAGTTAGAGGGAGACTATTGTGAAGGTCGATAATAAAATTGTGGCGAAATTTAATTGACCTGTTTTTTCATTGACAAATTCCCGAAACAAATGTTTCTGCTTCTTGTCCGTATTTAACTTGTAAGTTATTGGCAGCAGCTATGATACGTTTGCTGAAATGATCCATAGTATCCACTTCGGTGCGATATACTTCATTTTTTAAGTATCCCCACAAAAGTTCAAAGTATTTTATCCTCGTTCAATCCCTTGGTATTAATTCTTGAACACACTGTACATGGTACGAATATAATTGAGCCTCGTGTATGATACGCCACACTGCTGCAATAGGCCGTGGACGCCCTGGACCTCCATCTCTTCACGGTTCGATTGCAAATTTTCTGATTGCGTTGCACTACGGTGGCACTCACTACACACCGCGGAAAAGTAGTTCCATTTGGCACAAGTCTACCGGGAAATCGTTCTGCTAAAGCATCTATCATCATCATAAATTAAAACGATATCCATCAACTCTGAGTTACTATAAACGTCAGCCATTTTTGATACTACAAAAACTAATGTAAACACTCGCATCACAAAAATGTTAATACTGTAAGTAATCGGAATCACCTAGAGACTATAATAGCCCAGCGATGTAAAGATTAAAATTACTACAATTTTAATATTTTTTTTCTCGAAAACTATAAAAAATATATTTTATGTTATTGATTCGATTTTCCCAAATTTGTTTAGATAAATTATGAATCATCCTGTATACATTGCACTAGATTTGATGCTGCAAAAGGTTGAATAATTACGAAACATAAATCAAGCGTATTTAGCGTTTTTTTTTTTCAAAACCCGGTATTATTACACCAAGCTGTTACAGCTCAATATTTTTACAGTATCCCATAATACATATGTTGGTTTTTAGCTGTGTACATTTTACTGCGATCACACCAACAAGACGCTAAATTGCGAGTCTGTCTCAACAAAATAAAAGCGAAACAAAAGTTATTTTTGTCTGTAAACTTACGGTTTTAGTGTCCAGGTTTCTTTTACAGCGAATGCCGGCTTGGGGTTTCTCTTTTCTGCAATAAAAACTTTCCTTTAGCCACGTTTCAGTCAAAATGGTATAAATTATATAATGTAAATAGTTAACAAGCTCAACTACTTCTGGGAAATATAGGAATACGACGGAATTATAATTTTGCGGTTAGTACTGTATAATTTTAATCAATTGTAAATTCGGAAATACATTTAAGAGAAATGTTGTTCTTGGGTTTAGAATCTTAAATAAAAAAAATACAAAAACATATTTAACTTTATTTATTAATTATTAAATCTATACAGATTGTCCCATAACCTATGGGCCATAAAGCAACCGGAGATAGTAGACATAAAAATATGTCTTTCGAGCCAAACAAAGTAATATGTTACTGTTTAAAGAATTGCAGGGTGTTGCAAAATAAAATAAAATTTCAAAAATGTTGATAACTTTAAAACAGTTGAAAATATCGAATTAATATAATTAGGTTTTTGGGAGCGAGAAATGTGAGTTTGGCATTAGTTTCAAGATACTTCCTAAAGAGTGCTGTAAATTAAATATTTTTCAGTCAACGACATAGTGTGCAATGACACATTCAATCGTCAAAATCTGGAAAACGGCTTGAAATATCGAGATCGACCAAGAGTCCTTGTTTTACGTAAAAATGTTCGCTCTTTTATAGTTCAATTAAATTCTATTAACTGTACAGGTAAAAAAAGTATAGGTGATTTAACTCAGCAACTCGACTATTATTATTATTATTAATGCCAAATTCGTATTTCTGGCTCCCAAAAACATAATTATACCAATATTGAATTCGATATCTTCAACTGTTTTAAAGTTATCATCATTTTTCGAAAATTTATTTTTATTTTATTTATTTATTTTAATTTGCAATACCCTGTAATTCTTTAAATAGTAACATATTTCTTAGGCAAGTTTGCAATAACATTCTACACCATTGATTTTCTAAACGCCCTATATACATTCTGTTAGCTTAATTGATTCTTTACAACTTTACATTTTAATTTTTTCGATGAACCTGTATTTGCAGTTAAACTTACATCAAAATGATCTTCACTAACAATGTTGCAATGCTTCCTTTCGTCGCACTTCATCGCCCTACAACATTTTTCTTTTAATTTATTTGATACAGTGAGATATATTAGACTCTGAATGCTGTATTCATACATAATGGCATAATGCAATACTTCCATTTGCCCGGTGAGATGCACTTTCTGTGCATATTTTACGAATCTATTTTGCAACTTTATTCAATACCAAAGTCTGTTTAACACAATAACACCTAATACATCACAAATGACAAATTAACTCTTATAAACATACAGATATAAAGTAAAGCACACTACTGTATTTATTTATATACGTGACGGCGTCTGACGTCACAGGTCTACTCCGTGGCGGCGATCATTCTGTAGAGGCGTGGCCAGAAAAAATTTTTAAATACCAATTTTAGGCTTATTTTCTATATCTTGTAGTTTCTGAGGTACCTTGCGTTTGCAAGGAAATTGGGACAATCTGTACATTACCTCTTAAAAAATATGTTTGCTGATACGAACAGGTCAATAATTTATGATATATTTTATTATTACAGTATAAAAGATATCTAATTAAATAAAAGAGCTATAAATAAAAAAATATTGCAGACATTATTATGATATAATGTGTTTCTGAATTAAATCCCTTCACTTCAAGTAAGCGAGAGATAAGGACATAAGGACAGGTGAATTAATAATAAATCTGCTTAACAGTTGGTTGTAATTATAGCCTCTAGCCAGGTTCGTATCAAGTCGTAATGATAGACATATTAAAAATTTTCTTTGTACTGCGTCAATCATATTAACATGACACTTACAAATAGGGTGCTATATTAAAATGCAATATTCTAATTTAGATCGAACATAAGTAAAATAAAGTTTATTATGGACATTAATATCTTGAATTTCTTGACCCAATCTGAAAACGAACCCCGAACATTCTCATAGACGATGAAATAGTTAGTTCTATATGTGACACAAAACAAAGCTTATTATCAAAAAGTTCTCCCAAATCTTTAATTTCACTAACATCGAAACTAATTTGATAATTAAAGGCAATGTTGTCAATTTTGTGACAAAATGTTATAACTCTACATTTAGAAATGTTCAGGTTGAAATAGTTCACTCTGCACCACAAAGCTATTTCATTAATATTAATCTGTAAACTTACACAGTCTGCTCTGGATGTAATAGGTGTATATATTTTTAAATCAATGGCGAAAAATAATTTTTGACAAGTAATGAATGTAATGAACCTAATGGGATAGATGCGATTGTACAAAGACTTTTGCAAAATTGCAAAGTAACCCAACAAACATTTAAAATTAAAATTACGTTAATTTGACCTCTGAATTGGTCAAAAAATGTTCATGACCTATTCGGTATAGGGAAAGTTTATCTATATTCGTTGGCCTTTTTCCTTAAGTGGGGAAAAACACTAAAGGAATATGGAAGTTAATAATTGGCCGGCACGAATTTTATTCCAATAAGATAATTGGACCTAAAAGAAATACAGACCAATTTTTTGTTAAAATATCAAAATATAAAAGACATTATTACCAAAATATACCCTGATTATTGTGGTTGAATTTTCGAGTTCCCACAGTTTCAAAAGTGATATTTATAGAATGTTTTCATTAAACCATGTTAGTAAATTTAGCTAGATTATTTTTTCTAAATAATTATTGAATAGAGCTTTGTTTGTGGAATTGTTCATTAGCATACCTAGATGTTTGGTATCAGAGATGATACATATGACTTCATTGATAGGAATTGTAGGAGATTTGATATATATTAGCTTAAAATACCTTTCTGATACAGTAAAAAATGTTACAAAAGCTAATAATAAAGAATATATGGGTAGATATTGTGGGTGTAATTCAACGCTAGTCGGGGCTTTAGTCCGCAGAGTAGTTACTTTCACACAGTAATGTTAATGTCAAAAAATATATAAATAACAAATGTTTGACTAAAATTTTGGTATTGTAAAATTTTGTAACATTGAAGACTATTTTTATTGCGGAAAGTAGTAAATCTGGATAAGTTTAAGTTTATTTTTCTTCTTCTTCTTTTCTTCTGTCTATTATGCTTAAATGTCAAGTCGACTCTACTAAAGGAGTCACCAAATGCATCAACTATCAACTGAGGGAATTTCAGTTAGGTGTCATTGTAATGCATTTTATCGGGTCTCCTGGTTTGACCATTTTCATTTTTTACAAAATTCCAAAAGTATTTTGCAATAATTTTAATTGATTCGCCACATTTAGATAAGTAGTTTTAATAATATCTGACAACAAGGGTTTTAGCTCTTTTCTGTTTAAAAATATAAGGGATATTATTATAGTTTACCAGGAGTCTTTACTAATATTGATCATTATTTCTCTTACTCCGCTTTTAAAGTAACGGGAAGTCTCTAGGAAATTTTCACAGTTTGAAAAATGATTAATTGGAAATGTTTACAGTTTCCAGCTAATTCTGGGAAATCAAGTTTTCAAACGGAAATATGGTTCGTTTGGTTCTTGCTTTAACGCCGGCTTATTCGTAGCAAATATCGCAGGGATCGGAATTATGCGATGCATAAAGTCTCAAAAAGGGAACATAAAATAAATCATTTTGTCATATAATAAACGCAGCAATAAAAATCAGTTTATTTGATTCTCCGGCAGCGCACCGAATTTCTGGGAAAATCTAATCGATGAGTTCTACAGTGAGCAGTTTTCAATAAAAATAAAACAAATCGAGGATTTAAATACGATTTTAAACATTATTTACACGGTACTCATGTTTGTGCAAGCGGCAACAACACATTTTTGTTAATAATTCACACAGGTTCGCAAAACCAGATTTTATATTGAAACTTGATGAATATTTCAAGAATTGTATACCGACTGATCGTTTTTACAACTCATAATTAAGCCACATATGGGCAAACGTCAGAAATTGAAGTAGCAAAGTAGATAACCACAGAAAGTGCATCTCACCGAGCAAATGGAAGAAGTTTACATTATGTTACTATTTACACTATATGTCTCCTGTTTTCTTAGATTGGGTCTATTTTTCAACATTTTTAACTTCGCTGTCATAAATTAAAAGCTGTATTTTGCTTTAATTTGATTTTTTTATAGTAAACCGAAAATCCCTGACATTAGAACCCGTTATACAAAAAAGAAGCATCACCACTTCATCACCCAGTATATGCAAATATAAGTTTCAATGTGAGTAGCAGTTAACTTATTACTATAAATAATGTATAGAACGAGCGATTGTAAAAAAAGTTCATATTGAGCAACAAAGAATATCCTAAGGATTATTTCCTTTTAAGTATTTACGTACAATTAGTTTAATAGGACTTTATTAGAGACAAAAGACGTATTTATAGATCTATTTATAGAATTCTTAGTTAGATGAACAAAATTGGTTAATGATTCAGAGTTAAAATACCAGGCATTAAAGCTCTAATTTTTTTACCAATAAGGAAATCAGTAGATTGACGTTATTTTCGTAATCAATTTGTATAACAAAAAAAAGTATCACTCTGTACTGTAGCGAACTATATCAGAAATTAGCCTACCCTATACTGGAAACCTAGTGGCCCTAGCTCTCCGGAAAACTCGTGACAGTACCTGCTTCGTTGTCTAAAATATTTAAATATTGCTTTTTAAACCGACTTGTATTTTGAAGAAAAGTCAACATGGCTCTCAGAATAGAGAGACAGAAGAGTGCCCAGTGTGTTCTGTGATTTAAGTAAGACGTTAAACTGTGTTAACCATCAAATATTACTTTCTAAGTTGGAATTCTATGGTGTCAGAGGTCTGGCACATCATTGGATTCGAACTTTTCTTGAGAACCGAACCCAATTTGTTTCAGCAAATAATGACTGCTCGCAACAACAATATATAACAGTGGGAGTCCCACAGGGTTCAATCCTGGGCCCCGTGTTTTTTCACCTTACGTCAATGATCTCGTTTACATTTTTAATAACACACATTTCACAATGTACGCAGATGACATCTCTCTGATTATTTCAGACTCGAATGACAAGGATTTAAAAACTAGTGGTAACGCTCTCTTTGGTAATTTCTTTGACTGGCTTTCGGAGAATTCTTTATATTTTAACACACAAAAAACGCAGATTTTCAGATTTCACACTGCTCAGAAAGAATGTAGTGTAATCGAGTTGTTTGTAGACAATACTGTACTAAATATTAAAACTGATATTGTCAAATTTTTGTGCATTCATACTGATGAGAATATGAACTGGAAAGCATAATGTCATGCATTAATCAACAATCTTGCATCCCTTATATATTTATTTCGAAATATAAGAACAGTCCTTTCTACGGACCAGGTGCTTTTTCTTTACCGTGCCCAAGTTGAGTCGTGAGTGAGGTATGGTTTGTGTTTCTGAGGGGATTCTACCTACTCATCTCAAGTCTTTACTGCCCAAAAGAGAATATTGCGATGCATTGTAGGTATTGGAAGTACGTGTTCATGTAGAAAAGTATTTAAAGATCTGAGAATTTTAACACTGCCTTGTGAGTTTATTTATGAGATGTCTGTGTATATTTTTATGCGAAATAATTTTGTTCATGAGTGTAACACGCTAAACTGAAAATGACACTCAGTTTTTCAAATTATTTAGGACTAAACATTTTTGATCGACTTCCTCTGTATATAAAATCCGCAAAAACTGAATGTTTGTTTAAGAAATTATTAAAACAACTTTTTATTTGATAAATGTTGTTATTCGACTTCTGAATACTTTTGTACCGTGTTGTAGATGTAGTTGTCTGACAATTCCTATTCATTTTTGTAAAATTTTAATAATGGGAAATAAATTATTATTATTATTAAAATGGCAAAACATTTTATAATAGCATAAAATTTGGAATAATTTGCATATCAAGAGATATTCGATACTGTGCAAAATATTGTATTTCCCAAGCTTTAGTTTTATTATCTATCAGATGAATTATATATTTATTTTTAATTACAGGTGCAGGTTATATTTGTTGGAATTATATATAATCGTGGAATTTTGCTGAAATTTTATTTACAGAACATATAAATAACTTATTCGCTGTATGAATAAATGATTGCTTCAAATAAAGCGGACATATATGGACGATAGAATGGTATAATATAAAGGTGCATTAATATAATAGTGATTTTCGTTGCGACCTAGTAAATGGCAGTAATAAATAACTTATGAATAGAGATCATGGCATTAGATAAGAAAAAGTAAAGTCGTCGTTTATAGTTAAAGTGTAATGCGATACAAATATTAGCAGATACATTGTGAGGTATTTTTAGGGGTCTCCATTACTTATTTATTGATTCATTTAAGCGAATGTAATGAAAATTGTCATTAATTTTAAGGGAAAACTGGGTATGATACGAATACGTGATTAAAAATATTTTTAAATGCATATTTACGTTGAAAAAAATTCAGATCATTATTGAAACCCCTTTCCAGACTGACCGCTGGCGGCCAAATTTAACTACACACAGCGTCAAAAATCTTGGACCCCCTGTATATAAAATGATTCGATTAAACCTACTGGTTTTTCTTGATGTGGTATAAAAGTACATGTACTTAGACAATAAACAAAAAAGACAATAAAAACTTGCAGACTTGCTTTACTTTATTATCAATGTATTTACAAATCTGGTCACTTTAGCAGTGTATTCAGTCAAGTGTTCCTTTGAATTTTTGTACATTATAATTCCAGGACGTGAAATTTCTGCGTTTACCCGAGCAAGAATGACTGCTTTACATGATGCAGGGCATTCAATCATCATATATCGAACATGTTGGGCATTCCTAGATCATCTGTTGTACGAATAGTACACAGATATGAAGAATTTGATACAGTGGAAACAGACCACGTAGTGGACGTCCTCGAGTATCTAATGAAAGGGAGGATCGGTATTTGGTGCAATATGCCCGCAGACACTGCACATCTTCAGTTTCAACTCTCAGGGTACACTTTCAAGGTACGTTTCGCAGCGTTATATCGACACCTACTATTCGAAGACGACTCCACAACACAAATTTACGTGCTAGAAGGCCATTACGGGTCTCCACTCTACTTCCAAGGCATCGCGCTGCCCGTCTCCAGTGGGCGCGACAGCATAGGGGTTGACTTTTACGCCAGTGGCGGTGGGTTTTATTTACAGACGAAACCAGAATTGGGCTGATTACTGATGACAATAGACAAAGAGTCTGGAGAGAACCAGGTCGTCAACAACAACTTTATTTTCTCTGTGAAGTTGCTCCGTATGAAGTGGGCGCCGTAATTTTTTGGAGTGGAATAATGTTCAATCGCCGCAACCCATTAATTCGCATACCACAAATTGCATAGCATCGTTCTTTCCACCTAACTCCGTTCATAAGTGTGATAACCTCCAAATTTGCGGGAAATGAATGTAGAAGAAGCGATTGACGGGGATAGATTCGCATAAACACTCTGTGTCAAACAATATTATTATCTATATGGCGCAAATGCGGTCACCTTACTAATAATATGACGCCCCCTCTCCCACACAAGTCTTCGACATTTGGGTTAATACACCTGGTTGGAATGAGGAGTAGAGATGATATTATTATGGTTCTAACGTGGTAACACTATTTCTCTTCAACGCTCGAACGCCATATGGTTTTGCCATCAGACAATTTATTGCGTATCAAGAGTGTGACAGGGACTTGTATTGATTTACTCTTGTAAAAGGTCGAATAGAAGATTGTTTTTGATTTCCTGTCTTTACTAGGCCTTCCTAATACATAATTAAAATTTAGATCTGGGAAACGCGATGGCCATGCTATTGGACCTCGTTGGCCTATCCATTTATCCGGAAAATAATCATTTAACCAAGTAGCTACTTGTCTCCCTCTATGTTGTGGGGCACCATCGTGCTGATACCACATATTTTGAACAATATTAAGCCCTACGTCATTAATTAAATAAAAAAGGTTCATATGTACAGGCAGTAAATTATTGTTGAAAATCTACCCCAAACGTTGACACTGAAACGTTGCTGAAATCGTCTTGATCTAATTGCAGCATTTTGTAATGCTCAGATGTGTTCATTATGATTATTATTATGCTGTTCCTAGTAAAACACTCTTCAACAGACCACATGACAAACGAAATGAATCATTTTGTGCATGTTGAAGTAATCAGTGACAAAATTTTAATTGCTGAGGAGCATCTTCAGCATGTAAGGCTAGTACATTTTGACGATGAAACGAATGTAAGATTTCTCTATTAAATACACGCCATACTAAATTTGATGATAAATGAAGATTACCTGCTATACCGGGTGTCCCGAAATAAATGCAACAAAATTTGGTCAGAAATTCTTAAGAGAAATTTAAGGGACCCGTATTTTTTACTTTTGATAAGTGCGGCCCCCTTTCGGAGATATAGCCCCCTGAAACAAGCCCCTAAAAATTTAATTTTTTTTATATCTCAGAGCTATATCGCACAAGAATCACCAAATTTGGTACACAGGGATTTTATGACATGTAGAATGCGATGCTGATAAGCTTTTTGGCAAGGGTCCCCCACAAGACACTTTTTCGGGGGCCCCCTTGCCTTTGGGGCCACCAAACATTAGTTGCATATTTAATTTTTAAAAAAATAAGTAGCCTCTTAGAAATTCCAGGGAATTTAAAAACTTTATTGTCTCTTAAAATTTTTTCGAAAAACGCAGCGTTTTTCGAAAAAATGGCAAAATGTGATTGGATGCATATCGAGGTTCATATGAAATTTTAAAGTGTTAATCGTAGGTGGCTGGCATTCGCAATAAACAATCAATTTTATTCTGTGACAGTTGTCATTAACCATCATCGGGAGCTCATAGAGACAGGATCAGTAGTTGTAAAAAAATCACAATTTAAAGAAATTTAATTTTAATTTAAAGAAATCACAGTTAAACATTAACAATTAATAAGAAAATGTGAATATCAAAATAAGGTAATTAAAATTAATGGTACTTCATGATTAAATAATTTAATTCTAAAAAGTTTGTTAAAATCGCACTGGTCAGTTCCGTAAAACGTGTTCAAAGTGAGAACCGTTTTGTTCAACACAAGCCTGCAAACGTGACACGAAATTTTGACGTATTTTCGTGTGAATGTTGGGAATCTGTCTAATTTCTTCAGCCGCAGCAAGGATTCGTTCATGTAATTGTTCCCGGGTTCTAATTGGTACGGCATAGACGCGATCCTTCATGCCCCCCCAGAAAAAAAAGTCCATGGCATTTAGATCGGGAGAACGGGGGGGCCATGTTACATGAGGAGAATTGTTACCTATCCATCGCCCTTGGAAATTTTCATTCAGCCACTCAGTTACGAAGTGCCCCCGATGTGGTGGGGCTGTATGTCCATATATATTTGAGCATACATATGAACTAAAGAAAAACTAAAATTATGCCACAAATAAATAGCTTCAGATAATTTCTTAACCTAAGTGTCAAAAGAATGAACAAAATAACAAATAATAATTATTGTTACAGCAGCCATCATTTTTATTCATCATGCTGCTTTCATTGAAATATGAAAACATATTTTTTAAATTGCTTATAACTTCTAAACTGAATCAAATCGGACTTATGTTAAAATTAGGAAAACTGTTTGACATTAACTGCCATCTGCCAAAGTTTGCCATAGAGCTTGCAGAACACCCTGTATATACAACTGCGGTTGCAATGTGTGGCACAGGTTACCCAAAATAAAAAAAAAAACATTGCATATTACGACTGAATTATTTATTCCATTCACGAATGTGACGGAATTGAAGTTTGTGTAAATATTGCAACAGTTAATGTGATTGTGAATTAAAAACATGTATTTGATTGGATATTGAAGGTGTGGATCTCTTTGTTGTCATCGTAATAAATTTAAAACTATCGATTCCACATTTATATGTAAAATAAAGCAGATGTACAAATTATTTTTGATCCTATAGGGGTGAAATTCTTGTGATGGATGGAATTTAACAATGTTTACGGTAAGTATAATGACATCAACTCATACTGCTTGAATATGTAAATGTATCTAATTCACATTATAATAGCAACAAATTTATTACTACTTGAATGTGGGTCAAATATATCCGGTGTTTACCACAAACCTAGAGAAATTTTAGGAACATTATTATATGAATCATTTTGTCATTTTTAGGTATTTTGATATCATCAGCGGCTTTCCCATCTTAAATTTTTATTTAAAAGGCAATTGTCATTATTCAATTATACAAGATTTAATTTCGTCATTTTTCAATAAAAATGTGAAGGGCATATTTGACCCGTAACAATAATTCACTATAAACCAAACGTACCTACCTAAATACATTATAATACCTATTAGAATATAAAAATACCACATGTAGTGAGGCTTGCTGCATAGGAATACTAGCACTTGTTTAGTTAAGTGCCGGGTTTTTGTTTCCCATGACAGCAATTTTGGATTCTGCGAATTTAATAGTGTGAAATCTCAATAACAACGTGATAGGTACATTTAACCTGTACCATTTTTAATTGGAATCATTTGACACGTAGCATTGCAGTACGGGTCAAACTGACCCCAAACTAACTCTGTTCATTACTTAACTTTAGAATTTAACAATAAACTATTTTATAAAAATATAATTACATGTATACTACAATGGTAAAGGTATTTTAAGCTAATTTAAATGAAATCTCCTACAATTTAAAGCAATGAAGTCATATGTATGCTCTCTGATACCAAACATCTAGGTATGCTAATGAACAAATCTCTATTCAATAATTATCTAAAATAAAAATTAATCTAGCTAAATTTACTAATCTGGTTTAATGAAAACATTCTATAAATATCTAATTTCACTTATGAAACTGCTGGGATTCGAAAATTCAACCACAATAGATGAGATCTGACCTATTTCTGCATTTTTAGGATTGCTTAATACCGTTAATTCTCAATACATATGTGAAGGGTATATTTGACCCGTAACATGTTAAATTGAACCTTGATTAACTTTGTGTATTGCTAATTAAAATTCTACAAAATTTAATATTAATTGTCGAAAACAAGGTGAAGGCCATATTTAACCAGTAACATTGTAGTACTAAATTAACTCTGTTCAATACTTAACTTTCTAAATTATTCTGAAACAAATGCATGGAACTTCTCTATATTATATCATAAAAAGAATAATTATATCAGGTGATATTGTTTGATTATGTAAACAACATTTCAGTTACTTGTTGCATACAAAAACTAAGTATAGGGTTTTGTGTCCCATGAGAAGGCAATTGCCATTTGTTGATTCTACAACATTTAATACCATTAGTTATCAATGTATATGTGAAGGTATATTTGACCCGTAACATTCTAGTACAGGTCAAATTGACCCCAAATAACTTTGTGCATTACTTAACTTCCTGAATTATTCTGAACCAAATGTGTGCTTTAGAAGCTTCTGTAATGAATGAAATTCAAGTTTCAATAATAATAAGTTGTACGGGTCAAATTAACTAAACTAACTTTGTGCATTAATTGACTTCCTGTATCATTTGTACTATTCTATTACGATATAAAAGTAATCTGATTTTAAAGTGTTTTTCTTATAATTAAAGCTTTTACTTAGCTGAACGCCCATAAATAATTGCAGACCAATTGCTTCAATTTCAAATTTTCGCACTGCAGTGTGGACCTAGTTGAATTTCGAATTGGAATAATTCTAGTTCATCTAGAATGTACCGCATATGTTTATATAAACCTTAAACGTTACCGTCTACCACTGCCGAGCACTGGCCGACGACAAAACCTAAGATGGATCGGTCGCGCGCTCTGTGACCCGGATGAATGTTTGATAGACCAGCAGTATTGCCACTACAGTAGATTGCCAGCTCCAACTTGAACATGTCTTATGCAAGCAGTAACATGCATAATCCAAGAGTTTCTATTCCGGGTTTTCGCGACCACATTTTATGCCGCGTCGTTTGTTCGGTTCTGTTGTCTTTCGATTCTATAATACTCGCCTTGCAACAGCAACTTAACTAATTTTGACAGAGAGGTGTCAATCAATTCCTTTTTCTATTATAGCGCGTAAAATACTAAGCAATCCTTTTCAGTCAGATCTTTGAGTATTACTAGACATAATATAGTAATGTCACGTAGTGTTAGCAAAAACAATACAAATTAGCTACTATACAGAGTGATTTATATTCTGCCAAGCTCAGTGAATTTATAATAGAAAGAAATTTTAACATTGAAAATGTCAATTAAAGTCTCAATTGGAATGTAAGAGGATATTTAACAATGCTGATGTTTATAACTAAAAAAGATCCTGAATGGTATTTCAGATAAGGTAGTAATAACCTCATTTCCTTACCTTATAGATTGTAGAATCCTCTGGTGTATTTGCTTTTATTAAGGTAGTTCAATTTCATAAGATCAAGATTTAATTCCGTAAATTCTCGATAAAAATGTGAGGGGTAGATTTGACCCGTAAGATTTTTTAGCTGGGTTCATTTCACCCGCATCACTAGTATGGGTCAAATTTATCCCAAATAAAAATATACACAATTCATTTGTAGTTACTAGAATATAGACAAAAAATGTAACGTGTGTACCGTAAATTTTAATTTGATAAGGCAATGTAACCTCACTTATAGATTTTTATGCGTAAAATTATGTGCGTGTGTGTGTTTCCAAGATTATTTTAATAAATAATTAAAGTTTACATTATTATTTAAATAAAAAATGTAACCATATGTAATATTGTCTGTTTGCAAATAAAGGAATGCATTTAAAAAAGTTATACTAACTTTTTTATGATACCAAAGAATGACAGATATTTTTTAAATCAAATAAATTATCAAATTATAATAACGAGGTAGTTATATGAACATATTTTTAATTTACGTAATAATAATATATTCGCTCCTAGTGCAATTTGAAATATATCCCGAATAATTAATTAATTAATTAATCTAAAAAAATCTCAATGACTATCGCTGCATACGAGATCAATCGAATTGCCGCATTAGCTAACATTTGACATCTGATTTTTTTTTAAGTACATGGCAATTGCCTTTTTCGATACAATGTTTCATTTTATCAATTTTCATTTACAACGTGAAGGGTAAATTTGACCCGTAATTTTTGAGCTGGGTTAATTTGGCCCGTAACATTTTAGTACGGGTGAAATTGACCCTAAACTCAAATGTACATAATTTACAAAATAACAAATATTCAGCTACTAGAATATGAGTATTACATATATGTATTTTCAGAAGTCAAATGGTACCCTGTATATGGAATAATATTCAGTAATGTATCTTAATGAAAGGTCAAAAATCACGACAATGTAAGCTATTCTACGGTAATGTAAATGTCAACGTGAAAGTTAATTATTTTAATACAGGCAGAAAAGAAGTGTTACGTACTTTCGGAAGGTCTGGGAATTGTATCATTTATAACGTTACTTTGGACAGTGGGTGAGTAGCAATAACGTGTATTAAAGTAAGTGGTTTTATCAATGAAGAAGTAGGGCGTGATTAAGTGCGGTTATTACTTTATTTAGAAAATGTTGAACGAACGGGTGGCATGCGGCGTATACGTGCTAATAAATATTAACATTAACAGCAATCATTCTTTATCCCGGTAGACCTCGTCGGAAGCTGACATTTGTGATATACAGTCTACTTGTATTAGAAGTTCGCTTTATTATTTATGTTTAGGGGTGATGTATGATTCTATATTTCTCTGAGAATATAAGTTAACATCTGTAGATCGCCTGACGCTCTCCAAAACCGATATGAACAACGAATTGTCTGAATAATACGCCCGGTAATTGGATTCTACGAGGCAGTTAAGCAATATGATACTTGCTCGATACACAGTGCGTACTTAAAGTATGGAATAAATTAATTTGCTAGGAATGCGAACGTATTTCAGATAATTCCTTATTTTTAATTGCACATCCTTGATTTTTTTTTTAGCTTTAGCTAAATTGTATTAAAGTTGGCTGTGCAGGTGGACCTCCAGGTTCAGCAAGTGACCACAATATATAGTTACATGTCACGTCTAATTAGGTTTCCATATATTACATAAAAATATTTCGCGTCTGGAAATATTAGTCTTAAATTTCGTGTCAGTAAGAAAAAATAGAACTTAGAGTGAAGAACACCCTTTGTAACATTCAGACATACAGGATACACTGACCGTAAATAGTGGAATAGAGTGGTGCAATATAATTTCAAGCAAGTGTTATAAAAATCATTAGAATATGTGGATTATGCATAGTATATTAACATAATTTTAAATATCATACCTATTTAAGTCATTTAACTCGATATTATTCAAAACGGGGTGGTTATTAAGGAAATATTTTACATCTCGTCATCAATCAGTGTTTATTTTACCCCAGTCGATCCCACTGGTCGAATATAAAAGCTTATATAGGCAAGGCGCTATTTGGAATGCGACGTTGTAACATTTCACATAAGCAAGGTAACCGCATTCTGTATATCATAGAAATGGGTCCTCAGCGAGGGGGAAACCACTGAGGTATCTTGCTGTACAAGCTGTAGGTAATTAAAGGTACTTTTTGCATTTTTTGGGTATTTGTGTGTATTTATAGGTATTTTTCGGTATTTTTAGGTACTTTGTGTATTTTTGGGTAGTATCAAGGTAATAATGGGTATTTAATGGGTATTATGAAGATAATTAAGTGGTATTCAGATAGAGTCAAAGGAGCCCTTAAGAAATCTATATTATTTACGTAGATCTGTAACTGGAAATGAAAGACAGTTTCGGAAAATTAAACGTATATTAAGTAAAATCGTGGGCCTTTTAATGTATTTTTTGTTTCTTAGATATCTGGATATTTAAGGGTATTTTTGGGTAGTATTCGGTATTTCTGGGTACTTAACGGGATTTTTAGATACTTAAGATTGGATAATAATCATAGGTGTTCTTTGGGCACTTGAGGGTAATTCGTGATTTTTGGTTATTTTTGAGGTATTTGCTTTTTTGGGAAAATAAGGTATTTACGGATAATATTTTTTAAAAATGGTATTTCATTGTACAAATTTCAAGCAGTGGTTTACCCCTCGGTCCTTGTCTTTATAAAATTTAATCTTTTAACATGTATTAAATATGTATATATGACATTTTACATTATTATTGGCGTAATTGAGTCAATACTGGCATCTAAAGTAAAAACGGTCCTGTCTACTTCTGACCAGCTAGACGCGGAACCCTTTGGTGTTTTTTATGGCAGTTTTTTATGTTGTCTTTTTTATTCCCTTATTTCTATGATATAGACACAGTATAGGGAGACCAGTAGACTCACTTGGGCCGAAATAATAAGTCGCGCATAGCAGCTCGCGCATCGATTTCAGGCTGCAGAGACCTCAGTTTGCATCCAACTCTGGGAGTGCGAACATCGGTTATACAGAGCCGTATTAAAGCAATATCTTGAGTCTGAATCGAGGAACGAGTCGCTGCGCAGCAGTTAGATGTTTAACATCTTCTTTAAATTTCCTAAAGACATAAATAAGTAATGTATAATATATAAAAACCGTAAATTATATTTTACGGCTATTGCTTTATCTATTAACTTATTTGTTAAGTATAATGCAATATAAAAATAAGTCAAGTTTAAAATATACATATTTATATTTTTGACAAATATAATTTTTTATTTTAGAACAAAGTTCAGTGGCTTCTAATAGAGAAGATTTAATAGAAAATCTGCTCAGGATTAGTAATAGTTCATACAAACTATGTCAAATAGACACTATAATGAAAGTAAGTCTCAAAACAAAATAACATATAAATATTTAGGTACTATTTTTTTTCCAAATTTACATTTTACTGCACTCTCTCTTTATCTCCTATTTAACATTTTTCAGTTAAAAAACGTTATCATATGAGTGAAGAAAATGGAGTATCATCTTAAAATTGTCAGGGAAGTTGTAGAATAGAGCAATAAAGTCCCACCTGGAAGCACATTCTTTTGCAAGGCTCTCAAGGGGTGTATTTTAGCCTTAAATTAAAAATAAATTTAAAAAACCCTATCATATGAGTGAAGAAAATGGAATATTATCTTAAAATTGTAAGGGTAGTTGTAGAATAGGGCAATAAAATCCCACCTGGAAGCCTATTCATTTGCAAGGCTCTCAAGGGGTGTATGTTAGCCTTAAATTAAAAATAAATTTAAAAAACGTTATCGTGTGAATGAAGAAAATGGAGTATCATCTTAATATTGTCAGGGTAGTTGTAAAATAGAGCAATAAAATCCCACCTGGAAGCACATTCATTTGCAAGACTCTCAAGGGGTGTATTTTAGTCTTAAATTAAAAATAAATTGAAAAAACATTATCATATGAGCGACGAAAATGGAGCATAATCTTAAAATTGTCAGGGTAGTTGTAGAATAGAGCAATAAAGTCCCACCTGGAAGCACATTCATTTGCATGGCTCCAAAGGGGCGAATTTTGACTTGAGATTAAAAACAAATTTAAGTAAACATAATTTTTCTGTTCTAAAAATTACTTGTCTTCTGGCTTACGTAGATCATTTAAGACAAAAAAAATCATAATAAATTATTTTTCCACTAAACTTCATACGTCAAAATTTAAATTAAAAAAATCCCCAAAAAAATGTAATTATCACTAATAACAAAAAAAGTAAGTAAATAAATAAAAATGTTTTGTGGTGCAATATATATTTTAAACTCTTTTTTTTAAGAGTCCAAATAAATCGATAAATTTTCACAGTGTATGTTAGTAGCAGTAAATGATAGTATATAATACATGTTGAATTACCTATTCGTAACTGTATAATTAATTATTACATAATGTGGATAGATATAACGTAAACTTTCATGTGTAATAAATAACTACGCTTTACGCACAAATAAAAAATTCTTATTCCGGTCCTGATCACCGATTCTGTAAATTCCATCGGATGCGCTATCGCACTTACATTTCGAGGTCACCGCAGAAAACTGAAGGCAGTTTAAAGTGCCGACACCGGAGTGAAATTGCTGGTCTACCTATGCTGTGATATAGACTATACTGAATATTATGAGCAGATGTTAAAGTACAATTATTAGTACAATTGCATAAAAAGGAAAAACCAAATAGATTTTACCATAATCGACATCTATTTATTGTTCCATATTCAGTAATATCTGGTCCAATCTGTACAGCGTTGGTTGGCGAAATGAGAAAAAATAAACTGAGTACTCACGTACATTATTCCCATTACGTGATTTGTCACGTATCCGAAATTAAAAATAAACCTTAAATTGGCGAATTCGATTTTGCTCGGGAAGATTCGAGGCTTTCCCAGCTACAATGGAACGCTTATATCACAGTTCGATAGATTCTACAAATATTGAAAGGATATCTGATATTGAATGAGAGTGAGTAATAAATACTGAATTGTCAAAGGCGCTGTCACTTGTTCAATTCACAAAACATGCATCACAATTCTATGCAGTCAGAAAGAAATTCTTTGTAATGATGCTGTCGAATTATATACGGGATGTCCCATGTAAAACTTTCCACCTGAATATTTAGTTAAACATGAAGTTTTGAAAACATTTCAAAAACACGTCGATTTTTAATTTGAGGGGACATCAATATAAACTTCCTGTTTTATTTCAAAGTCAGTGTTATAATGTGTAAGCTGGATCAAGTATTTTTTGGAAATGAGGCCATTAAATATATTATTTTGAGGCTTAAAAGTCAACAAGGTATACCTTTTTCAGATATAACAGGTAGGAGAATCGATTGTTTCAATGGTCAGATGGATACACTAAGCAGTAAAAAAGTTCTGCCACTTAAAAAAAACATGATATGCCATAAGTGGGGCCCTCTACTAGCAACGTCAAAATTAGAAACAGATTTGAATTTTTAGCCCGTAAAAAGCCCTGATTTACAAATGTTATGTAAATATTTGGATTTTTTAAGAAATTATCTACAAATATCGATAATAAAATTTTAAATTTGTCACCCTGTATCTATTTTATTATGCCACTTGGGATACAGGTATGCTAGGTTAAACCGATTTATTTTCACCTAAGACATCTGTGGTCTCATTTGCAGGTTTTTAAAAATAAAATGCACTTTCATTCCATGAAGCCAAAATACACATAGATAGGTTTATTTAACTGACCATTATCTACATTATTTAGTTTCCCAATTAATGGAAAAGTTTATTTTGTTTTGGGTTTTATGTCGTGCGAAAAATGCGCTTTGATCAAACATCGAACACAAATATGTACCCATTTGGAATAAAAATTATAGCCTGGTATTGTATTCATTATCAAATAGTTGGTTTTGATTTTAGTCTGTAAAGTATAATTCTGTGAATATTTAAAAAAATAATAATCATGAACAGAAATAATATTAATTAATTGTTAATAAAACGAAATGGGTTTTCCAAGTGATAAAAAATATTAGAATTTTAACAGGAGTCCACCTGAACAAGAAATGTTTGACATGTAGATCAAGATGTAGAGGTCAGAATTCGCCAGTTGTAATTTATCGTTTGTCCAACAGTAAATTTGAATTTTTAAAAATCACTTAATAATTTGACAACGAAAATCTGGAGATACAGGAAAGTTAGAGCAATATTTACCCACTGACCCCCCAGTTTGGCACGCCTATGACCAATTATGAGGAATCCTTTTCAGAACATTAGATTCACAATCTAATTGTGATTCTCAATTTCAAATTTGATTACTTTATCTTGATCCCTTTTGGAAATATTTTGGAAAAATCTAATTTTGAGGTGCCCATTTAAGGGGCCATATCTCCGTTAGGGAGCGTCTACGGACTTATATAACTTTTTTTTCTTATTTTTGATCGTAGCATCCACAGTTAATTTTTGGCAGACTAATTTTGGGACATCTTGTATGTGAATTTTATTTCCGGCTAAAATTATAAGAAATTTAAAAAATAAGCAACTATTAACATGTACCATTCCGTACTTTTGTTATATACATATTTTTTATAAATTCATCATCATGCTACGGCACGTTGATATTTTTATGCACCTACATAATTTTCGGATCGTTCGAGCAAGAGCAACCTTCGTTAAAACGTGTTTTTGTGTAAGTAATCCAATTATACATCAACTGGATTGTCGAATACACTAATATAGTGGAATATACTAATAATGACGGTGTAGTATTCATTAGTATTTCGGAGTGCTACAGCCTCAATTAATGCCAAGATGATAGACATACAAAGAAAACGTAACGATAGCGCACAATAGTCACTGCGAAAATGAATTTCATGAAGCTGCAATGCACGTTTCCACAGGTTTGCTAAAAGTGGGGTACAGTGTGGACCAACCTGATATCTAACAGTTGTATTTTAACATCTTTATCGTTTGAGACAGGTCATCTGGAACATATCAGTTTATTTTTATTTTCAGAATATTTTACACCGTAATAGTGAAAACATATATAAAAAGTGTTAAAATACTGTTAAGTCAATTTTTTATTGTAATTTTGAGTTATGATTCTTAACAAACGATCATTACCCTTTTAAGTCACCATTTCCTACAAATTATTTTTCTGTTACTAGTCATTTCAGTGAGAGTTGTCTTGTATTCACTGACTGATAAATATTTACAGAAGATATGGACTGAATCTATTATTGTTCTTACATTTGGAATCCGTTTGGAATCCTGAACGTCAAGTTTTGTAAATACCACTGCTATTTCTTGCAAGGCATGCCTCTTCTTTAAGAGCCAGACGTATCCTTTGCTTCAAAATATGATCCCTTCGACAAACTGATAGCCACAGCTTGTAAAACCAAGCTCCAGGTAGGAGTGATTTGGAATCCAATAATCTGCAACAAAAATAAACATTAAAAAATACATTCAAATGTAAAAATATAATTATAGTTACCTTAATATGGTCGACCTCATTTCCACAGGTAGAAGTGGTAAAAAATGGTTTCAATAATTGGTAGTAACTGGAACATCTTGCTTCAGTGTCACAGGACAATATTAGGAGAAAGCATTTGGTGCATCTTTTATATATAACTTTATGCATAGAGCGTGATATTATCCACCATTGGTCACTCTCAAGCGGAACAAAATGATTCAATAAGCATACAATTATTGGCCATATTATGATATTAATTAGTTTTACATTCTTTAAAACTTTTAAATGATATAAGGATATTATTACGGAAGCTCCCCTACCTGTTTACGTTAGAATTTATAATTTTTGTGATGTCTTTCTTTTGGCGTTTTCTGGAACATTCTCGGCCACATGCTATTTGATTCTCGAGACCGCCGAAAACTTCTAGAACCTTAAAAACCTATATAAGCGGATCGATTTTGACGCTGGAGTCAGTTTATATTGAGCAGCCAAACCAGTGGCAGAAACGTCAAAGTAAAGCGTTGTTAGTTGTGAAATTTGTTCGAAGGATATTTCTTGAATAATCAAGAGTGACAATAAAGTTGCCGTGTTTCCACGCTAATCCACACACAGAGGTTACAAGTGGGATAATGGTGCCGACTTTGTGATACCTGCGCCTCTAGTAAGGGACCCAGGACTCGAAACAGAGGACAGATGAAGTTGTACAATGTTGGAGCTCCATTCGAGAGAACAGCTATTGACATAGCGGGACCTTTTCCTCGTAGTAGCAGTGGAAATTGCTATACTACACAACGCATTTAATGATGTTGTTGATGTAATGAAACTGTGTATTTGTTTGGAACATTAAATTTAAATTAAATATTGAAAATAATGTGGATCAAAAGCATTTCGTTACATTTGTCCTACATTATTGAAAAATTAATTAATTTTTTATATTGCAATTTTGAGCATACGTTCAATATCTTCAAAGTCATAACTTGATATACAGTATTTTTCTGTTGCTGGTTATTTTAGTAAGAGTCAATTGTGATAAGTTACTGTTAATTTTTTTTTTTGTACATTTAGACACCTTTATTGTTTTCTTCCGTTTGGCATCCTGGACGTCAAGTTTAGAAAACTACACTGCTGGTGGTTTACGAATAGTGGTCACAATTTTCTTGATATTGGTCGCATAATTCGAAGTTGAAGTCATTCTTAAAACTCGAACTGACATCCTAGGATCCATCATGAAGTTTCTTGCAAGGTGCGCCTTTTCTTCAAGAACCAGACGCATCCTTTGCTTCAGGATCTCCACGAGTCTATCATATATTTTCTTGTTACTATACAATATAGTAACAGTCATGTTAAGTTATAATTAAATATTTACAATCGGTATGGACAAAATCTACTGCTACTTTTAAATTTCGATGACATCTTTATTTAGACACCTTTATTGTTTTCTTCCGTTTGGAGTCGTGGGCGTAAAATTTTGGAAATTCCACAGCTGCTGGTCTAGGAATAGCGGTTACACCCTTCTTGATATTGGTCGAATAATTCGAAGTTGAGGTTGTTCTTAAAACACTAACTGCCATTTTTGGATCCATCATGAAGTTTCTTGCAAGGTACGTCTTTTCTTCATTTAGAGTTCAAGCTCTTCTTTGTAAATGTCTATATTCTTCTTATGTCTGTATAATAAGCAAAATGTGTCAATAAGTAATAACATTAATGTCCGATATTTCTTTCAGGTCCGAAAATGTTTTATTATGGTTAGTTTCAAAAAACATGTAGATTCTTTGTTTGTAACTAATCTTCTGTAAATTAAATTACTAATTAATTCAATTAAAATTAATAAAAATTTATTGGAAAATAGATTTAAATATTTTTTAAAATATTAGATATTTGGATGTATTTTAATACTGTAATTTGTGCTATTATTATCACAATGTCGAAAATATTGTTTATCAACTAACACTAAAGTCTAAGTAGTAACTACTGAAGATCTGTTTAGCTCTGTCGAAACAGTAGAAATACAGTAGTAGGTATTACATGCTTTGCAAAAGATAATTATTTTTAAGTCACAATTTTTTATAATACATTTTCCTGTTACTATTTAATATAATAAGAGTCATCTCTGAGTGAAGTTATTGTTAAATATTTACAGACGATATGGAGAATATCTATTGATACCTTTAGGTTTCGATGCCTTCTTTGTTTTCTTCCGTTTGGAGTCGACAGCGTCAAATTTTGGAAATTCCATAGCTGCCGGTTTAGGAATAGCGGTTACAACCTTCTTGATATTGGTCGCATAATTCGAAGCTGAAGTCGTTCTTAAAACTCGAACTGACATCCTTGGATCCATCATGAAGTTTCTTGCAAGGTGCGCCTCTTCTTCAAGAGCCAGACGCATCCTGTGCTTCAAGATAGGATCTCCACGGCAAACTGACATCCATAGCTTGTAAGTCCGAGCTCCAGCCAATAGAGATTTAGGATCCAATAACCTGAAACAAAAATAAATATTAAAATAAATTCAAATATCAAAATAAAATTATAGTTACCTTAATATGGTCGACCACATTTCCACTGGTAGAAATGGTAGAAGAATGGTTTCAACAACTGGTAGTAATTGGAACATCTTGATTCTGTGTCACAGGACAATATGAGGAGATAGCATTTTGTTCACCTTTTATACATAAGTTGTGTGCAAAGAGCGTGGCGTTATGCACAGTGGTCCGCTCTCAAGCGGAACGTAATGGTTCAATGCACAGCCAACTTGAAGATAATCTTCACTGGTGCATAGTTTACATTTTAAAATTATTTAACAATTATGAACAATTTTTTCATAAATAGGTATGTATAAAAAGTTCAATGTTAATTTAATTTTATTCTTTTGCAACTTTCTGTTTTAGTTTTAGAAAATTTAAATGCATTAATTTGTTTACCAGTCCTTTAATCAGTGGAATAAATAAAATATATCATATAGGATCAGTCAATCGATCGGTTTCAAATTTAGTAAAATTGATTTGTTTAATTTTTTGTACTCGTAAGTATACAGGGTGATTCAGTCACAACGTCATTTGACTTAAGAAAATATAAGGAAAAATGAGCCATATAAATACGCGATTAAATAAAAATTAATTTCACATTTACACCGAAATATTTTCGAATTATTATTTGAACCCCTCTCGTACTGTTACTGATCGCTTGCAGTCTTGTTTCAGTTACTGCTCCCAAATTAACGCGTTGTCAGCCTGCTTCAACGCTCGAACGTACCAGGAGCGTCGTGTTACTGGGAGTTATTAATTGCTTCAGTTCTCTTTTAAAATATCGATTTTTTTTCAATTTTCCGTCTTTATTAGGCTTTCTGAATACGTGGTTAAAATTAATGATATTATGACTGAATCACCCTCTATTATTCCGATTGAATATATAGGATTTAATCTTCCAGAGTTTTTTATATATTACAATAAATTCAACAGTAAAATTTCTTTTAATTCTTCACTTTTGACTTAAAATACTTGCAGATTTGATCATTCTCTCAGTTTTCATTTTTCATTGAATACAATCCATTCTAAATATATGAGATTATTGACAGAATATAGAGTACAGCGTGTGTATATAAAATATAAACAATTAAAAATCAACTAGTGCATTTAAAAATAGCTCAGACGAAATTCTAATAACATTTAAAGGATAGTATCAGAAAAAGACAATTAAAATTGTTGACAGCTAGTGAATTACACTGTCCTACAATTAATCTGTTAAAGTCTTTAGTAGTTTTAAAATAAAATGTATAAAGCAGCAATAACCACAGGGAATTATTTCTTGTATATGTATCACTAAACAATTTTTTATACATAAAATATATTCAACCACAAAATCATCTATTTAAAAAATATTTAAATAGTTATTGTGAAACTTTACAATGTCAAGCATCAGAGAACATCAAAATGTCGTTACAACTTGAATGTGCATTGAGCCATTACATTCCGCTTGAGAGTGACCACTGATGCATAACGTCACGCCCTTTGCACACAACTTATATATAAAAGGTGCACCAAATGCTGTCTCCTCAAATTGTCCTGTGACACTGAAGCAAGATGTTCCAGTTACTACCAGTTGTTGAAACCGTTCTTCTACCATTTCTACCTGTGGAAATGTGGTCGACCATATTAAGGTAACTATAATTTTATTTTTATATTTCAATTTATTTTAATATTTGAATTTATTTTAATATTTGTTTTTGTTTCAGGCTATTGGATCCAAAATCGCTTTTGGCTGGAGCTCGGACTTACAAACTATGGATGTCAGTCTGTCGTGGAGATCCTATCTTGAAGCAAAGGATGCGTCTGGCTCTTGAAGAAGAGGCCCACCTAGCCAGAAACTTCATGATGGATCCCAGTATGTCAGTTCGAGTTTTAAGAACGACTTCAGCTTCAACGTATTCGACCAATATCCAGAAAGTTGTGACAACTGTTCCTAAACTAGCAGCTGTGAAGTTTCCAAAACTTGACGACTTCGATTCCAAACGGAAGAAAGCAAAGAAGGCATCAAAATCTAAAAGTAGCATTAGATTTAGTCCATATCGTTTGTAAGCATTTGACTATAACTAGACGTGACTCTTACTAAATTGAAAAGTAACAGGAAAATATATTGTAGAAAATTGTGACTTAAAAAGATAATGATCATTTGTAAATCATTTGAAATTGTTTAATGCTGTATTTTTACTGTTTCGACAAAATGAAATGGTTCTTCAATAAAAAGACGACATTTAATTTTTAATTAAATCTGAAATTATCTACACAAATTACAGAATTAAAACAAGTTAATAAATTGGTGAAAACAATTAATATCTATGTCTAAAATAATTTTAAATATTCTGTATTTTGTTAACAAAAATTTAGTAGTAAAGAATATATAGGTTATGTTTTTGGTGGAACGGTAATGATTCAGTAATGATCCGATTATTATTAATAGCATCGTGATGTTCACTAACGCGTGCCAATTTGTCAGTAATTTCTTCATTCCCTATAAAAATATCTAAGATGTGGGTGGACAGGATAAAATGTTTAATTTTTAGAGCAATTACTTTTCTACATGCTTGGAAGTTTTAAACTGGCAAAATATACTAAATTTTGTAAGTAAGTTCCAATAAAAGGGGTATCCAATATATTGCGGATCTAATTAAATATGTGATGTTATTTGTGTAATATTTTGTATCTACTAGAGAGTGCTTATATTTTGAGACTATTTGGAGCACCTAAAATTTGCTTAAACATAGCATTTTCATCTGCTTTAGAAGCCTTGTGGGAGTATGTGATTGTTTGTTGTGGTGGTTTAAATAACGACAGTGCAAAAGTATTGTGTGCTAATATTTTATTACTTATTGTTATAGTTTATAACATATTTTGACTCCATGGGAGTTCTACTTGCAGTCACATAATCCTAAGTACAAGTGTCTGCTATTCCTCACAATGTAAAACCCTAAGATAAGTTTTATAGGAACACCCAGTCTTTTACCTACTTATATAATATTTACAAAACACGATATATAAGATGATTCAGAAATTATCTAAGAGAATTTGGGAATAGATGCGTAATGAGAAATGAAGACAATCTGTTAAAAAAAAAATTCTCCTCATAATTTCTGTGTAGTTGTAGTATTTTCAGCAAGGCGATTCTGAATATTGAAATCCGATTACTTTTTGTCACGCATCAGAGAACATCAAAATCTTGTTACAACTTGAATGTGCCTTGAACCATTACGTTCCGCTTGAGAGCGACCACTGGTGCATAGCGTCACGCCCTTTGCACACAACTTATATATAAAAGGTGCACCAAATGTTATCTCCTGTGACACTGAAACAAGATGTTCCAGTTACTACCAGTTGTTGAAACCGTTCTTCTACCATTTCTACCCGTGGAAATGTGGTCGACTATATTAAGGTAACTATAATTTTATTTTTATATTTGAATTTATTTTAATATTTGTTTTTGTTTCAGGTTATTGGATCCAAAATCGCTTTTGGCTGGAGCTCTGATTTACTAACTATGGATGTCAGTCTGTCGTGGAGATCCTATCTTGAAGCAAAGGATGCGTCTGGCTCTCGAAGAAGAGGCACACCTAGCAAGAAACTTCATGATGGATCCCAAGATGTCTCTTCGAGTTTTAAGAACGACTTCAGCCTCCAAGTATTCGATCAATATCGAGAATGTTGTAACCACTGTTCCTAAACCAGCAGTTGTGGAGTTTCCAAAACTCGACGACTTCGGTTCCAAACGGAAGAAAGATTTAGTTCTTATCGTCGTTCGGTCCGCGTGCCTGCTTGTATGAATGAAACCTTTATTACCAACCTTAGAAATTTAAATATTTATAAGTGATCCGTACTGAACCGATTGTAAATATACACGTCAAAAGTCTTGCACCTGCATATAAAATGATTCGATTAAATCTAGTGGTTTTTCTTAATGTGGTAAAAAAAGTACATGTACTTATGGAACAAAAAAGAAAATAGAAAATTGCAGACCATGAATCTTTACTTTATTACCAACGAAAAATTTCTGCGTTCACCCGACCAAGAATGATTGCTTTCCATGATGTAAGACATCTAATCATCAGATATCGAACATGTTGGGCATTCCTAGATCATCTGTTGTACGAATAGTACACAAATATGAAAAATTTGATACAGTGGAAAACAGACCGCGTAGTGGACCTACTTGAGTATCTGATGATAGGGAGGATAGGTATTTGGTGCAATATGCTCGTAGACACAACACATCTTCAGCTTCAGCTCTCAGGGACCACTTTCAACATACGTTTCGCCGTGTTATATCGACATCTACTATTCGAAGACGACTCCATAACGCATTTACGTGATAGAAGACCATTACGTGTTCCTACTCTACTTCCAAGGCATCATGCTGCCCGTATCCAGTGGGCGCGAGAGCATAGGGGTTGGCTTTTACGCCCGTGGCGGTGTTTTATTTACAGACGAAACCAGAATTGGGCTAATTACTGCTGACAATCGTCAACAACTACTTTATTTTCCCCGTGAAGTTGCTCTGTATGAAGGTACCGTAATGTTTTGGGGTAGGATAATGTTCATCCGCCGCACCCCATTAATTCGCATTCCACAGAATATGATATGAGTCAAATTTACATCGAACAATTTATTACGCCCATTATCTACCCCCTACGTAAGGAATTAGGTGAAAATTTTGTGTTTATGGATGACAACGCTCGACCACATCGCGTAAGAAGGATTCAAGAGACACTCGAAGCAAGACACATCAATAGATTAGATTAGCCAGCCAACTCTCCTGACGTGAATTCTATGTGGGATATCATTGCTACAGCCATTGATAATAGTCATATTCCTCCACCTCAGACTGCAGATGAGTTAGTCGTGGCGGCAGAAGAGGAATGGAACAATATTCCGCTTGATTATCTCAATGCCATACCGACTATTAGTCAAATGTCACTCAGTTCGTCGAACATATTCTTTTCACAAAAAAAAGAAAGATTTAGAAGACAATATACTTTTAAAAATATATTTGGCCTCTCTGACAAAAAGATTTCTTTAAAAAAAATGAGGGGGAGTCTTGTACTTTTGACGTGTGTATAAACAACTAGATAGTTAACTTGACACGTGTGTGAATTAAATTCTAACGAACTACCAGAATGAACCAATAAGATTTGATATTAATTAATTATTCTCAATCTACTGCATTTCTGAAACTGATATAATCGTTGATAGAGACAAAATGCCAGCTGATTAAGGTGATCTATAACATAAATTAAATACTTTTAAATAAAATACTCAAAATAATATCTATAATGTACAGCAATTATTATAAACAATATTATTACACTGCATATTAGACAGGGGAACATTCCATGTAAAAATGAACGTTACACTGTTATATCTCAACAAGATGAAAACTCTTCATGAGTCCATGCAGCCGACAGATCTCCAACTAAAAGGCCTTTATAGCTGCAAATTTTATTTTTAATTAGGACGACAATAAATACTCATTAATACGCACTGAACAAAAATGTCTTCCTTTATACCGTTTGCCTAATACTTAAACATTTGTTTTTATTAGTGGTAATCCGAATTAATGCCCTTATACCGAGCATCAAACGCGGCTTATTGATGGTTATTCGCATCCACTTGAGGTAATCTTCATTCAAGCCACCCGTCACTTTTAATGGCAATAATTATACGACACTAACTTTATCGCCATTTCATATGCGTAGGTCACGCGTAGACCCCATTTGATTACTGAATGAGTTAATAGTTCTTGGGTAAATTACTTGAAAGTTTATCATTATTATTATTCCTTACTTTTTACTACTTTCTATAAAATATTATAAGATAATCTAAATAATATTCTACCATATTGTCACAGATTTCCCAATCCGACTTTTTCTTACTGCCAGAAAAACAATCCGTTAATTAATCACCTATCTTTATTAACTACTCCGTACACTACTGGATACTAATAACAGCTCAACTAAACACTATTTCACTTTTAATCGCTATCTAAATCACTTTGATCTCTTCAACTCAAGACTGTAATACAATACTAACTAACTCGGCCGTTTATTCTTCTTTTACAGACCCAACCCAATCTGTAGATCCATTTTCCCGAACGACTCGAATGCTTCTCGTCTATTCCACATTTTTCCAGTCCCGTCTCGATCCACGGCATTTTGTTTGTTTAACAGAATCGTGTAGAGGCGATCGGGGCAATCTTAGCAATTCGCGGTACCACAGCCGTCGATTTGGGTGTGAGTGGGGCAAATTCCATGACAATATATTTTCAAAGCACGTTTACATTTCCTTTATTTACTTATTTATTTATTTTCCCAACAGGCATTATAATAAATTACATTACATAACATGTCACTACCTAATATAAACACTAGAATAAAAAGGTAATAAACTAGAATGCAAAGCACTATTCAAGAAGGGCGAACAACACCCAAACTGATATTAATTTAATACAAATTATCTATAGAAAAAATTTGCTCGATTTCTTTTACACATATTTTTTGGGGTGAAAACAGGTCAATGGAGTCACATGATGAGATTTTATTAATTAACTGGTACATAGTTGTAAGAGGAGAACAGGGGAGAGCAGATTTGGCGCATTAATAAAACTATTTAAAACTTTATAACCAAATAGCAATATGGAAACAATACGATGGTGATGAAAAGACTTAATTTTAAATTCTCGACATAGTTGGTTAGTTCTTATGGTCGTAAAATCTGGTGGTCTATTGTATTTCTTGAAGTATAAATTCCTTAAAAATTTCTTTTTCAATTTTTTCAACCCGTTCAGTATATTTTTTGGGCTGACCGTGCCATAACAATGATCCATATTCAAGTTTTGGTCTAACAAATGTACAGTACAATTTAATTAGGGTCTGAATATTCTGTAGATTATGTGATTCCCTCATAAGCAAACCAAGAGCTTTATAAGCATTTGATATAAAATGATCGAAATGAAGTTTACATGGCATTGCACTGTCTATCGTAACTCTCAGATCTTTATCATTACGAGTACTAGGTAACTGAGTACCATCCATTTTATATGCATATCTAATAACGTGCATGTCAAGTCCATGTCAAGCTGCAGCAGAACAGTCATTCATCACTTTAATTTGCCTATAAAATTTAAAGTCATCAGCGAACAACAAACCGTCGGAGTAACAGAGACATTCAGGAAGATCATTAATAAAGTACAAGAACAGGAATGGGCGAAAGTTGGAACCTTGCGGAACCCCTGAATTCGCATTAGAAACTTGTGAAAACAATCCATGATATTTGACTTGAAATGTACGGTTTTTCAAGTAAGAAACAATCAACCTGATTAAGTTTACCCCTTTAAAACGAACGGTGGTACTTCATCTGCACCTACAGCCCGCTAAGGTTTCAATTTTTTAATTGATGTATCATAATCATGGTTAGTTATACATTTCAGTTGATACATATGAAAATTTCCAAGACTAACATCTTTCAATTTATATGTAGAAGTATTTATATTTAATATCCGATGAAAATTAACCAAAATGTTTCCAATTCACAAATTGGGAAACACCTGGAATATACAGGGTGTTACAGAATGATGTTAAGAAAATGTAGGGGCAGATTCTATGTTCAAAAATAAGAAAGCAAGTTTATATAAATATGGGTAAAAAGTGTTCTTGGATTTTTTCCTTCCGAAGCACAGTAACTCATGATCGTATTCTCTAGGTGCGTATTGATGATCTTCTTTAAATGATGAAATTTAAGAAACCGACGCTGTACAGATTCAACTTTACTTATACGGCAGTTATATATGGGTGACCAAATCAATGCATCATACTCCAGTTTTGAGCGAACAAACGGGTAATATAATAACTGCTATAAGCATTAATGTTAGTAAAATGCTTGATATTACGAATGACAAAACCAAGAACCTTAAAAGCAGAGGAAGTCATCAGTTCAATATGCCGTACAAATGAGAATTTATGATTAAACACTATTCCCAGTCTACCAGGATGTTTATATTATTCTGTAGTGAAAAACAGTCATCTAAATACCTTATTCTAGTAAAAATGTTCACATCATCAGCATAAATCAATTTACCACATTTAATCTGCATGATCAGATCATTTATAAAGATTAAGAAAAATAGTGGTCCAAGATTTGATTCTTGAGGCACATCTGATAAAGGGACAAATATTGGCGACTTGTAACTCTCAATTTCTACAAATTGCTGGCGATCAATCAAATACGAGCAGAAAAGAGAAAGCAAATGAGACGTCATACCAACTCGTTCAAGTTTAAGCAACAATATATACTGGTCGATTTGATCAAAAGCTTTTTTAAAGTCAGTATAAACAACATCAATTTGTTCCTGCTGATCCAAATGCTTACAGACGTATTGTGAGAGATAAACGAGGTTTGTCATGCAAGATCTTCCAGAAACAAAACCATGCTGTTCAGGGGCTAGACTGTTCCTAATATCATTAAATAATGGATTGTGAACAATAATTTCAAACATTTTTGAAAAATTGCATAATATGGACACAGGTCTATAATTATTAACTAAAGCCTTACTTCAGAACTGGACATATTCTTGCTATTTTCCACATATCAGGAAATATAGCTATCTAATACTAGGTTAAAAATAAACGCTAACGGTTCAGCCAACAGTTTTTGAGATAAAAATTAATTTATTAATTATTTCAGTAGACCTTCTTTGGAATTCTAATTAAAAAAAAAATCTAGGTGGCATGTGTCCGTTTGTCATAAATTCCATGTCAGATTTTAAAAAAAAACATAACACAAAGTGATGAATGGAAAAGCAAACGGAAATTCGGATGAACCAAGGTTTTTCTATGAAGATGCATTCCCTGACCGCCAATTACCTTGTGCAAACACTTTTTCGAACGTTCATAGACGAGAGAGTTTAAATGTGGAAATGCCATGCACCAGTGAACATCAAAATATCGTTCAGATGTGGATGTACACTGAACCATTACGTTCCGCTTGAGGGCGACCACTGGTGCTTAACGTCACGCCTTATGCACACAACTTATGTATAAAAGGCGCACCAAATGCTATCTCCTCATATTGTCCTGTGACACTGAAGCAAGATGTTCCAGTTACTACCAGTTGTTGAAACCATTCTTCTACCATTTCTACCCGTGGAAATGTGGTCGACCATATTAAGGTAACTATAATTTTATTTTTATATTTGAATTTGTTTTAATATTTATTTTTGTTTCAGGTTATTGGATCCTAAATCGCTTTTGGCTGGAGCTCGGACTTACAAACTATGGATGTCAGTTTGCCATGGAGATCCTATCTTGAAGCAAAGGATGCGTCTGGCTCTTGAAGAAGAGGCGCACCTTGCAAGAAACTTCATGATGGATCCCAAGATGTCAGTTCGAGTTGTGAGAACGACTTCAGCTTCCATTTATTCGACCAATATCAAGAAGGTTGTGACCACTATTCCTAAACCAGCACCTGTGGAGTTTCCAAAAATTGATGGTCTCGATGCCAAAGGGAAGAGAATAAAGAAGTCTAAAAGTAGCAGTAGATTTTGTTCATACAGATTGTAAATATTTGCTATAACTTAATCTAACTCTTACTAAATTAAATAGTAACAAGAAAATATATGACTTGTGACTTAAAAAGACAACAACGATCTTTTGTAAAGCATTTAATATTGTATTTCGATTACTATCACAAAATTAAATGACTCCTCAATAGTGAGGCAAAAGTAATGAAGTACTGTTTGATCTACACTATTTTCGATACTTAATTCTTGGATATTGAAAACATATAATTTAAAAACATTTAGTTACAAACAAGCTGGATCTCGGACTTACAAACTATGGATATCAGTTTGCTGCATTTAATTTGCAATTTAATCTCACAATAACATTACGAATTACATTATAAAAATAAATTTTAAAAATTTATATTTAAGTTGTAGGAATATATATACCTACAAACAACATGAGTAAAATCTACTGCTATGTTTACATTTGTGATGAGACGTTAGATGTATCACGGGAAACTGACATCCACAGCTTGTAAAACCGAGCTCCAACCAAAAGTAATTGAGAATACGAAAACCTAAAATAGAAATAATAATATCTCTACCCATCAGTCTAATCACGAGGATTAGCCGAGATGGCCTCACCTTGTGCGGGAGAGGGGGTGGCATATTTTTTATTATTAAGTAGGCCGTATTTGCACCTAAGAACCACTTACGTTGGTAGGTCTAACCACCATTCAGTGCAGAAATGAAGGAAACCTGGCACAACTCATTAATTGGGGGGATGGTTAAAAATACTGACCGGTATCAATCTCTCTCATTGACCGAAGTCAAAGTTGTTCCACCCTACCATAACTGTAGAGAGACTGTCAATCCTCTCTACTCGGGTCAGTATTACACATTGAGTCGAGTACTGACACATTAAACCATATTTCCACATGTAGAAATGATAACAAAATGGTTTCGACAAATGGTAGCAACTGGAACATATATTTTTTGTGTCACAGGGCAATATATGTTCTATTTTGGCGGTATTTTCTTTGTACCTACTACCTATCTACTTATTATATTTTCTAAGATTCATGTGTACAGAAAAAAATGTACAATTTTTAAAGCAATTGCTTTTAACATTATTGTTAATTTTAAAATGACAAAAGATACTAATATGTTTTCCATTTTAACAATTAATTATTATTAAAATTGGAACCGGCATACTGCGATTAATCGACAAATTTAATCAAATTTTATTTATTAAGTAATAATTTCTTATATCTAAAAAAATACTTTTCTTTAGAAATTCTTAATATTTTTGGAGAAAACAAAATCGCGAGCAACACTTGTATTTTATTTCTCTTGGACGAAAAAACAAATAAAAAAAATATTTGATCGCCTTATCATATGCTTTAAATATGTAATGGTGTACACTATTTGATTGTACTTGTACGATCTGTACTTAAATAACTGTATTGTATTGAATTTGAACATTTTTGTTCGGATATAAAACAGTAAATCGAAATATTCCTTTCAAGTTCGTATATTTTTTATAATTAATTTTAAAACAAAATGTGTACATACACATTATTTTAAATTATATTTCTTCAATAATCAATTTAAGGCAGAATAATTAAATTTATTAGCAAAATACATTTTTAAATATTATTTAACCTAATTTTTAAATTTATTTTAATAATTTAATTCTTATTGTTAGTTTAAATTGCAAATTAAATGTCGAAGATAGTCTAGATCAAATAGCATTAAATTGCTTATGTCTCACTATTAAAGAGTTATTTAATATTGTCGACAGGGAGAACTACAATAAAATGCTTTACAAAGGATCATTGCCTCTTTTAGTTCCAGTTTTCTATAATATATTTTCCTGTTACTATTTCATTTAGTAAGAGTCATTTCGTATCAACTCAAATATTTACAGGCGATATGGACAAAATCTATTACTACTTTTAGGTTTCGATGCCTTCTTGGTTTTCCTCCGTTTGGAATCGAGGTCATTAAATTCTGGAAACACCACAGTCTCTGGTTTATGAATAGCGGTCACAACCTTTTTGATATTGTTCGAATAATTTGAAGCTGAAGTCGTCCTTAAAACTCGAACTGACATCCTAGGATCCATAATGAAGTTTCTTGCAAGGTGCGCCTCTTCTTCAAGAGCCAGGCGCATCCTTTGCTTCAAGATGGGATCTCCAAGACAAACTGACATCCATAGCTTGTAAGTTCGAACTCCAGCCAAAAGCGATTTAAGATCCAATAACCTGAAACAGAAATAAATATTAAAATAAATTCAAATATAAAAATAAAAATATAGTTACCTTAATATGGTGGACCACATTTCCACGGGTAGAAATGGTAGAAGAATGGTTTCAACAACTGGTAGTAACTGGAACATCTTGCTTCAGTGTCACAGGACAATATGAAGAGATAACATTTGGTGCATCTTTTATACTAAGTTGTGTGCAAGGGGCGTGAAGTTATGCACCAGTGGTCGTTCTTAAGCGGAACGTAATGGTTCAATGCACAGCCAGCTCTTAACGATATTTTAATGTTTACTTGTGCGTGGTATTTCCAATTTTACAATAACTATTTAAACGTTTTTTAAAAAGGTGATTTTTAGTTGAACATATTTTATGTATATCAGTCTTTTTAGTGATACGCAAGAAATAATTTCAGTGGTTATTGCCACTGTATACATTTTCCTTTAAAAAGTTTTAAAACGACTAAAGACTGTAACAGATTAAGTAGATGAGAAAGATGACGAAGAAGAGAAAGAGGAGGAGGAGGAAGATGAGAAGGAGAAGGAGGAGAAGATGAAGAAAGAGGAGGAGGAGAAAGAGGAGGATGAGGGTGAGGATGAGAAGGAGAAGGAGAAAGAGGGTGAGAATGAGGATGAGGATGAGGATGAGGATGAGGATGAGGATGAGGATGATGATGATACACTTGACTAAACTGCCGATATTTATTACTTGTACAGAGGCTTCCTCCATAATTTGTACCGGTATCAGTAGCGGTTTTCCTTCACTGCCCGACGTTGCTGGAAAAATTTGAAAACTTATTCAATGCTTGTCGATGATCGACCGTTACTATCGAATGGTTGCGGATATATAAAAGCTAAAAGATATGTCAATCTAGCATTTAGGAGAAGCATTTAATCGAGATGATTTTATATCGATATATTTTTCTTCACCAACTAACCTGTGCTATGTACGTAACTATGGAAAATGAGGTTCGACGCTGTTTTTTTTTTAATTGTTATATTTAATGATAACAGTACATTTATATAAATATTATAAATTAAAGAAATTTATTTTATTTAATTTAAAAATGACGATGTTGATTGATGGATGATTTATTCGATAATTTGAAAAGCTTTAATTTAATTTTTCTAGAACCAAAAATATTAATTATAAAAATATAAAATTTAATTAACATTGAACTTTTTATACAAACTTGAGAAAAAATTGTTAAATATAATGAATATTGGAATGTAAGTCATGCATCAGTGAACATCAGATTATAGTAAAGAGTTGGCTGTGCATTGAACCATTACGTTCCGCTTGAGAGCAACCACTGGTGCATAACGTCACGCCCTTTGCACACAAGTTGTATATAAAAGATGCACCAAATGCTATCTCCTCATATTGTCCTGTGACGCTGAAGCAAAATGTTCCAGTTACTACCAGTTGTTGAAACCATTCTTCTACCATTTCTACCCGTGGAAATGTGGTCGACCATATTAAGGTAACTATAACTTTATTTTAATGTTTGAATTTATTTTAATGTCTGAATTTATTTTAATGTTTACTTTTGTTTCAGGTTATTGGATCCAAAATCTCTGTTGGCCGGAGCTCGGACCTACAAGCTATGGATGTCAGTCTGTCATGGGGATCCTATCTTGAAGAAAAGGATTCGTCTGGCTCTTGAAGAAGAGGCGCACCTTGCAAGAAATCTCATGATGGATCCCAGGATGACAGTTCGAGTTGTGAGAACGACTTCAACTTCCATTTATTCAACCAATATCAAGAGGGTTGTGACGACTATTCCTAAACCAGCAGTTGTGGAGTTTCCAAAACTTGACGGTCTCGATACCAAGTGGAAGAAAATAAAGAAGTCATCGAAATCTAAAAGTAGCAGTAGATTTTGTCCATACCGATTGTAAATATTTGACTATAATTTAACGTGACTTACTAAATTGAATAGTAACAAGAAAATATATGATAGACTTGTGACTTAAAAAGACAATGATCTTTTGTAAAGTATTTAACATTGTATTTCTAGTGTTTATACAAAATTAAATGACTCCTTAATAGTAAGACAAAAGTAATAGAACACTAAAACTAAAGAGATGACCTCATGCAAAGTACAGACAAAATTAAATAAACGAATGTGTACTAGCTTCAATATTTAATTTGTAGTTTGTCCTGACGATGATACTATGAATTGCAGGAATTTAAAGTATTGAAATATGTGTCCTCTTAATTTTATTGAGCAGCTTTCCCGATTTGTATTCTGTCATTCTCAATTTTTTTAATATTTATTTAACAAAATATTCAGAATACATAGTCAGGCGAATCTTAAATAACATTCTCTTAGTTAAATAATATACAGGGTGGCCAGATGAAAAGGAAACAGAGCTATTTTCAGAAACTGCAACAAGATTGTAGAAAAACGATCAGACCCATCGATTTTAGATTAAAGGGAGACATTCTTTGCTGGTATTTTTGACTCCGCCACTTTCACCCCCAAGCAAGGGTAAGCATCACCCCAAAATATTTAAATGGCATTGGGGGTTGAGTAATATTTATTTTGAAAGCTCTTACAATTCTGTTTACAACAGACTTTAAATTTTATAATCCCGCCCAATACTTAATAAGAATTTTGATTTTAAAGTTGAAACTTATGTACAAACAATTAGTAACGGTAAAAATGTCACTCATGCGAGTTAAGTACGCCAATGGTATAAATTTAATATTTCTTGCGTTACATTGGTTTTTGGGGATTTGTTATCACTTTTGTAAAAAAAACTATACACACACAACACATGATCGACATGTCAGGAGGAAGTATGTTCTAGAGTTAGTAAAAAAAAATTCTAAAGACAGGAAGCGTAGCCAATAAAAATCGAGAAATTGAAAAACCTATAGTTAATGAAGCTAGTGAAGTTGGGACAAGTTGCGGAGTTAAAAATACTAGCAAAGAATGTCCCCCTTTAATCTAAAATCGATGTTTCTGAGCCTTTTTCTACAATCTTGACGCAGTTCCTGAAAATGGCTATGTTTGGTTTGCATTTGGCCGCCCTGTATACTATTTACATAAATTGAATCAGGAAGGAATACAAAATGCTATATATTTTATGTGGTGTAGTAACTATTTACTTTTGTAGTTCCGCCACTGACTATTAACCACAAGAAGTCATAGAAAAACTAGGAAGTCCAGGTTAAAACCAAGCTGTAGCATATTTTCGTGGAACTTCATTATTAAGTGTTGAAGTAAATTGTTTGTGTGTTATTTCGATTCATTTCCACTTGATTCATTTTCTAACAAGTTTTGCTTATTCCTAATTTGTTTTCAACTATTTTTCATTTCTTAGGGCAATGTCAAGAAAGTTGTAACCACTATTCTTAAATTAGCAACTGTGAAGTTTCCCAAACTTAATCGCCGCAATTCCAGTGAAAAATTTACAAGCAGGTCATCGGTACAAGTAAAAAGCATTAGATTGTATTCATATTATCTGTAAAGTATGTGGAAAATATTGTGACTTATGAAGTATTATGTAATAGCTAATTTAATATATTATAATAGACACCAAAAGGTGTCATCAAAATGACGTAATCTATATCTTGTTTCCAAATTACTTTCGCTGTTCATCTGTTTCTATTATTTTAATTGGTTCTCTCCTTATTTCTATTACAAGTTTTCTTCTCTTCAATAAATGTTCTTTTCCAAATCATCTTCCTTTAATTTTCTCTATTATTATTTTCATCAATATCATGTTACCTATTGCTTCATTTATATATCTATGTTGTCCTTGATATTTAGTTCAATATTTATACAGTTTTAAAATACTTGTCGTTTATTTTAACGCAATTCTATGTCGAGCAATAATTCAGCTATTTACTTTAGAAACAGAGACGTGTAAAATTAGGTACTATCAGAATTTGGTCAAACTATTAAATCATTTATATGTATATGCATTCATGTCATAAATAAATGTGCTGGAACAGGAACATAGGTTTAAACTAATTAGTATATCACTATAGATTCCAGTTTTTCTACAGTTGTGTCAAATGTGATTACAACTATCATTACAAATTTAATTAGAATTCAGTAAACGTTTTATTTAATGAAAATTATAATTAAAAAGTTTATTACGGAATTAATTTAACAAGTATTCAGTTGCAAAGTCCACAGGATGCCTTTTTATGTATTTTATTTTATTTGCTTCAAAAATATTTGATATTGACTTATAAATACGCTCATAAATTTCTTCAGTGAGTTCAGGCATATGTGAGAGATAGCTTGGGGCACATTTACTTAATAATTTCAAAGGGTTTGACTGTGAATTGCCTTGACTGAAGCCTTTAGCGGCGAAAATTCGTGTAATTGAATTATAACGATTACTGATTTATTCAATTATTAAAATGGTAGGCCCAAGCTTTTAATTTTACATTTGCATTGATGGCTTCTTAACCACAAATTACATCTTATAAAATAGTATTGAGCAAATGAATACTCTTATTGAGATAACTTTTTTGCTGGTATACGGGGTGAAGGTTATTTTCCTTTTAACACGAAGCAAATTCTAAACTAAACGTATCAAATTATTAATAAAAAACTCACATTACAGGGTGTTGCAAAAGGTCATGGTAAGTAATATTGCTAACCATAAATGGAGTTTATATCTACTAGTTACTAAAATAACAGTTGAATGAATTAATGTGCTACTTTTTCAGTTCGAATATTTAACGTTAAGGATGCCAATTACATTTGAAATAATTTCTATTGGTTTAATTTCTCTTTAACATCTTAATTAATTATTAATTATGTCCTCATTAATGACAAGTTTTACAGGGTGATCAGAACTTATCTAAAAAAAAGTTTTGGAATGGGATTCTTACGAATACGATTTTGTAAAAATAAAATCAAAAAGAGCAATTCAAACATGATTTAAAATACACTTCTGCACAAGAAAGATAAAAAGAACTAATTAAAATAATAGAAGCAGATGAAGAGCGAGAGTAATTTGGAAAGAGAATATGCTTTATGTACATTATTACTCCTTACATAGCCTCCCTCCGTCTTCTTGCCCCCTAGAATTCTTCTTAAGATCTTCCTTTCCCACCTTAAAAGATTTTCTCTTGACTTCTTATTGAGGACCCAGGTTTCACTGCCATACAGCGCTGTCGGTCTCAACATTGTTTTATACATTCTAAATTTTACTCCTATTGATTTCATGAGGGGGTTGACTGCTGCCGATCTTCTTTTTGCTTTTATTATTTTCCTATTAATTTCTTGCTCCTCATCACAGTTAGCTGTTATTAGCGCCACCAAATACATCTATTCTTGAACTTATTCAAACTTCATCTCCCCATGCTGTGTTCTCAATTTGAAATTGGTATCTTTTTTTTGTTCTCCTATTCCAAAAAAGCTTACTTTTCTCTTAATTTATCTGCAATCCCACTCTACGTGCTTCCTCCACAAGTTTTCTCGTTACTTCTTCTAATTTCCTACTATCTCTAGAAATAATGGTCACGTCATCTGCATAACTTACTATTTGGTGTCCTTCTCTGTTCAACTGACTATCTCTTATGACCTTTTCTAGTACTAAATTAAAAAGAAGCGTTAAGAGTGGGTCTCCTTGTCTCAGTCCTGTGTCAATAGTAAAACCTTTAGAGCATTCACCTTTTATTCGTACTTTGCTTTTAGTGTTTTCTAAAGTCATTTTCAATAACCTAATCAGTTTGGTTGGTATCCCAAATTGTTCCAATATTTTACTTAGTTTATTCCATTTGACCGAATCTTATGCTTTTCCACAAATAAGACCATTGTTTTAATGCCATATTCATAGCATGTAGTCAAGATTTCCTACACCATGAAGATTTGGTCCGTTGTTGACCTCTCTTTTCTAAAACCTGCTTGATAACGTTATCATAATTTTATGCCCTGTATCTAGCAATGATACACCCCTATAGTTTCTGTAGTCTGTTACATTTCTCTATTTTAAAATTGATATAATCATAGCATCTCTCCAATCTTCAGGCATATATTCTCTTCTCCAAATTTCGTATATTCTTTTTCTTAAATCCTCTCCTGCGTACTTAATGTTCTCTGCCGTTATTCTGTTTTCCCCTGGACTTTTGTTATTCTTTAGCTTCTATAATTATGTCTATGTCCTTTTTTGTAGGTTCTTCTACTTCCACTTCCTCTTCCCTTACCAGTATCATCTCTTCCCGATCCTCTGCTTCTTTTTCGCTCTCTTCATTCAATATATTTGCAAAATATCTCCTCCATCTTTCTCTCACTTTTGTTTTCTCTCCAATTAAATTGCCACTATAATCCTTCACAAATATTCCTTCTTCTTTTATCTTTTTTCCTTTTTATCTCTCTGTAGAAATTATGTATTTCTCTTCTCTTATAATGATGCTCTATTTCGTCTATCTTTTTAACCTGCTCCGCTCTCTTTTTTTGTCTAAACACTTTCTTTGCCTTTCGTCTTTGTTCTCTGTATATTTCCCCTTATCCTCCTCTTGTACTGACTGAAGTTCTTTAATTCTTAGCTTATTTGTCCTCTCTGATACACTTCTCATCCCACCATCCTCCCTGCAAACTCTTTTTTTGATATTACTTTCTCGCTTGCTTTTAGTATGACATTTTCGATCTTTATCCATTCCTCATAATATATTAAATTAGTTATAAAATAATACTTTATAAGTCATAATATCCTCCACATATTTTACAGATAATATGAATAAAATCTACAGCTTTTTACTTTTCGATGACCTCTTTGTAATTTTCTGAATTTAAATAGATATACTGACGGAATGTAAATTTGGAAAGCTGCTCAATACAATTAAAAGAGCGCATGTTTCAGTACTTTTACTTCCTGCAATTCATAGTCATCGTCAGGTCAAGCTACAAATTAAATACTGAAGCTAGTACACATTCATTTATTTAATTTTGTATGTACTTTGCAAGAGATCATCTCTTTAGTTTTCTTTTTAATTTGTTATTAGTCATTTTTATCATGGCAGCGCACACAATATGCAGATCCTTTGTTTGTAACTTATATATTTTCAATAACCAAAAACTAAGTGTCGACAATAGTGTAGATCAAATAGTACTCCATTACTTTTGTCTCACTTTTGAAGAGTCATTTAATTTTGTGGAAACAATATAAATACAATGTTAAATGCTTTACAAAAGATCATTGTCTTTTGCAGTCAGAAGTCTATCATATATTTTCTTGTTACTATTCAATTTAGTAAGAGTCACGTTAAGTTATAGTCAAATATTTACAATCGGTATGGACAAAATCTACTGCTACCTTTAGATTTCGATGACTTCTTTATTTTCTTCCGTTTGGCATCGAGATCGTCAAGTTTTGGAAACTCCACAGTTTCTCGTTTAGGAATAGTGGTCACAACCTTCTTGATATTGGTAGAATAAACAGAAGCTGAAGCCGTTCTCACAACTCGAACTGACATTCTGGGATCCATAACGAAGTTTCTTGCAAGGTGCGCCTCTTCTTCAAGAGCCAGACGAATCCTTTGCTTCAAAACACGATCCCCACGACAGATTGACATCCATAGTTTGTAAGTCCGAGCTCCAGCCAATAGAGATTTTGGATCCAATAACCTGAAACAAAAATAAACATTAAAATACATTCAAATGTAAAAATAAATTTATAGTTACCTTAATATGACCAACCACATTTCCACTGGTAGAAATGGCAGAAGAATGGTTTCAACAACTGGTAGTAACTGGAACATCTTGCTTCAGTGTCACAGGATAATATGAGGAGATGATATTTGGTGCATCTTTTATATACAACTTGTGTGCAAAGGGCGTGACGTTATGCACCAGTGGTCGCTCTCAAGCGGAACTTAATGGTTCAATGCACAGCTAACCCTTGACGATAATTTAATGTTCACTAATGCATGACTTACATTTCAATATTCATTATATTAAACAATTTTGTCATAAGTGTGTATAAAAAGTTGAATGTTAATTAAGTTTTACTCTTTTATAATCCACTGTTTTAGTTTTAGAAAAATTAAATTAAAGCTTCTTAAATTGTCGAATAAATAAAGTATACGATCAATCAACGTTATCATTTTCAAACTTAGTGAAATTAATTTATGATACTTGTATAAATGTATTGCCATCATTAAATATGATAATTAAAAACAAAACAGCGTCGAATCTCATTTTTCATAGTTACATACATAGCACAGGCAAGTTGGTGGAGGAAAATCTAGTAAAATATAATCATCTCCAAAATGCAAGTTTGACATATTTTTAGTTATTCCAGGTCTGCAACCGTTCGCGAGTAACGGTCGATCATTGTCGACAGACATTAAACACGTTTTTAAATTTTTTCAACAACTTGTGCTGAAGAAAAACCGCTACTGATACATTTACAAATTATCGAGCAAGGCGCTACAGGAGGCTTCCTCATCCTCATCATCATCCTCATCCTCATCCTTATCCTCATCTTCATCCTCATCCTCATCCTCATCCTCATCCTCATCCTCATCCTCATCCTCTTCCTCTAAAAGATGTCATAACTTTCTTGTTATTTGATGTGTGTTACAGTTCTATATAGTGATATTTAATTCTCCTTTAAATTGATAACACATTTTAATATTCTTCAGATTTAACGATTTTTTCTCAAGCATGCATAATTAATGTTCAATATTAGTTAGAATATAGCATACAGCGTGTGTAGATAAAATTTAAACAATTAAAAATCCACTATTGAATTAAAAGTAGCTCAAAGACGAATTTCTTAAAATATTTAAAGGGTAGCATCAGAAAAAGACAACTACAATTGTTGACAGCTGCTGAATTACAGTGTCCTTTACTTAATCTGTTAAAATCTTTAGTAGTTTTAAAATAAAATGTATAAAGCAGCAATAACCACATGGAATTATTTCTTGTATTTGTATCACTAACAAATTTTATATACATAAACTATATGCAACTAAAAATCACCTATTTAAAAAATATTTAAATAGTTATTGTAATACTTTAAATGTCACGCATCAGAGAACATCAAAATGTCTTTACAACTTGAATGTGCATTGAACCATTACGTTCCGCTTAAGAGCGACCACTGGTGCATAACGCCACGCCCCTTGCACACAACTTATGTATAAAAGGTGCAACAAATGCTATCTCGTCATATTGTCCTGTGACACTAAAGTAAGATGTTCCAGTTACTACCAGTTGTTGAAACCTTTCTTCTACCATTTCTGCCTGTGGAAATGTGGGCGGCCATATTAAGGTAACTATAATTTTATTCTTATGTTCGAATTTATTTTAACGTTTATTTTTGTTTCAGGTTATTAGATCCAAAATCGCTTTTGGCTGGAGCTCGGACTTACAAACTATGGATGTCAGTCTGTCGTGGAGATCCTATCTTGAAGCAAAGGATGCGTCTGGTTCTTGAAGAAGAGGCGCAACTTGCAAGAAACTTCATGATGGATCCCAGGATGTCAGTTCGAGTTTTAAGAACGACTTCAGCTTCGAATTATTCGACCAATATCAAAAAGTTTGTGACCACAATTCCTAAACCAGCAGCTGTGAAGTTTCCAAAACTTGAAGACATCGATTCCTTACGAAAGAAACCAACAAAATCTAAAAGTGGCAGTAGATTTTGTCCATACAGATTGTAAATATTTAACTATAACTTGACGTGACTCTTACTAAACTGAATAGTAACAGGAAAATGTATTGTAGAAAATTGAAACCATTTTACTGTATTCTCCCATTTCTACAAAATTAAGTGACTCTTTAATAGTGAGACAAAAGTAATTTAATACTATTTGATCTACAGTATTTTCGACGTTCAATTTGCAATTTAATCTGAATAATAATAAGAATTACACTATTAAAATAAATTTAAAAATTGTGTAAAATAATATATAATATCTATTTTGCCAATAAATTTTAATTATTCTGGCTTAGGTTAATTATTGGAGATATCTAATTTCAAATAATTTAGTGATATATAAAGGATCTGCATATTTTGTTCTAAAACTAATTATATAATATCTTCGGACCTAAAAGAAATAGAGTAAGTATTTGGATATCTTGTAATACTATAGAACGTATATAAACAAAGTCAATCATTAAACCGTCATATTTGACTTTATCAACTTTTCATAACGAAAATACAGGAAATTTCGAAACAAGCAGACGCAAATGCGTCCTGCTTAGTAATAATATGCCGCCGCCTCTCCCTCACAAGTCTCCTACTTCTGGACTAATCTTCGCGATTAGAATGAGGGGTGGTGATATTATTATTATATTGTGATTATTAAGCTCAGGTGTTTCATATTACTGAAGTTATTTACCGTCTCAGTGTGTTTTTTTAAGCAAGGCGCAAGGTTATTTGTTGATATCTTGTTTATTTTAGTTGAAAGAATACCCAATTAAACAAAAAAGCAGTAAAAATTGTCATAAAAAATTATTACAGCGGCTCCTCCTCTTCCTCTTACTCCTCCTTATCTTCCTCCTCCTCCTCCCCCATCTCATAAAATTAAATAATCCTTCAGTACATATTTGACTAACTGATGCAATGTTATATGTAATTATTTATTTGTGGCATTTTCTGTTGCTTTGTTTTTGTTTAATTGGGTATTTCTGTAACTAAAATATAATAAAAAATAATCCTTTGTGCCTATGAATTAATCAAAGGTTTGATTTGAAAATTATTTTTTTTTTGCTTAAAAAACAAAATATATCCTGCATTTACGTTATCAAAAACTTGGTAGAGTCAAATATGATGATTAAATGATTTTGTTTCATTTCTACCGCATAATATTTACTCTATTGTTACTTACCTCGTGATTGAGAATGTGCAACTAACAATTGTAAAAATTTAAAGAATAATTTGAAACACAGTGATTATTTAATAATAAATAAACGCGAATTCTTTTAATTTCTTCTTTACTGAACGATTCTCATTTCCTAAATTGTTTGTGTTATTCACTGAGTAACATGACCGTTTTTCCACACGTAAGTTTTGATTCTTCCAACTCTAATATTTAAAGATCTCTCCAATATAATGTTTAGGGCATTCACATGGTATATTGTAAATGCAGTTTTTTTTTAATTTACTCTTCCATTTTACTATACTCTTTCTCATATTTATAAGAGTACTTATATTCTTATATGTGCAGATTCTCAATCTTCTTAGAGTAAAATAAAGCAATTTAAAGAAATGTTTGATCGTCTTTTTATACGTCTTAAAAGTGTAATGATGTATACTCTTTGATTTAACCCATAAACATTTTTTATTATGCATTTAAATAACTGTTCTGTACTAAATTGTTATATTACACTTTTATATAATAACAAGCGGAATCTATCAGTAAGTGCATATAAAATTAAAGCAAAATAGGTCTTGCAAGTCTGACATTTTTTTATAATTAGTTTTGGAACAAAATATCTATTAATTTATCCTTATTCTCCCCCTCTTCCCTCTCCCCCTCTTCCTTCTCCTCCCCCCTTTCCTCCTCTTCCTTCTCCTCCCCCCTTTCCTCCTCCTACAGTTCCATACAGTGATATTTATTTCTATTTTTTCTCTTTCTTCTGCATTTCTTAAAATATTTAAAGGATAGCATCAGAAAAAGACAATTGCAGTAGTGGCAGTATCCTATACTTAATCTGCAAAGAAGCAATATCCACTGGGAATTATTTCTTGCATATGTAACACTAAAAAGATTCATATACATAAAATATATTCAACTAAAAATCACCTATTTCAAAAATATTTACATAGTTATTGTAAAACTGTAACTGCCACGCATCAGAGAACATCAAAATGTCATTGCAACTTGAATGTGAATAGAACCATTACGTTCCGCTTGATAGCGACCACTGGTGCATAACGTCACGCCCTTTGCACACAAGTTATGTATAAAAGGTGCACCAGATGCCATTTCCTCATATTGTCCTGTGACACTGAAGCAAGATGTTCCAGTTACTACCAGTTGTTGAGACCATTCTTCTACCATTTCTACCCGTGGAAATGTGGTCGACCATATTAAGGTAGCTATAATTTTATTTTTATATTTGAATTTATTTTAATATTTATTTTTGTTTCAGGTTATTAGATCCAAAATCTCTGTTGGCTGGAACTAGGACTTACAAGCTATGGATGTCAGTCTGTCGAGGGGATCCTATCTTGAAGCAAAGGATGCGTCTGGCTCTCGAAGAGGAGGCGCACCTTGCAAGAAACTTCATTATGGATCCAGGGATGTCAGTTAGAGTTTTACGGACGACTTCAGCTTCCAGTTATTCGACCAATATCCAGAAAGTTGTAATCACTATTCCTAAACCAGCAGCTGTGGTGTTTCCAAAGTTTGACGACCTCGATTCCAAACGGAAGAAAACAAAGAAGATATCAAAGTCTAAAAGAAGCAGTAGATTTTGTCCATATCGTCTGTAAATATTTGACAACAACTTTATGCAAAATGACTCTTACTAAATCCAATAGTAATAAGAAAATATTGTAGAAAAATATGACTTAAAAAGACATTGATCCTTTGTAAATCATTTGAAACAAACGACATATAATTTATAATTTAACCTGACAATAACAGTACGAATTACTACATTTAAATACATAGCCTACTGTATCTCACAGTACGCCGTGATGGATGGATGTACCTTATCTTAGGAAAAACAATATTTTTATTGATTATGTGAGTCTCTAGAATGGATTGTCTTCAAGGAGAAATTAAAAATGTGAGAAACTTATACCAAATACACATGTGTTTTAAACCCATGATGATGAAGAAGAAAATTATGGTTTACTATGTAAAGAAGATAATTTACCTCCAACAACTTCTATGTACTATAATATGTAACTATAAGATTTGACTTTGTTTCTTTAAATAGTAAATAATTTTCTTCTTTTTCATCATGGGCTTAAAACAAATGTGTATTTGGCAAGTCTTTCACATGTTTAATTTTTCCTTGAAGACAATTCATTCTAGACACATGAGATTATTGTTAAAATATAGCACATTTTTAGTATATGTAGAAAATAAAACGCAGAGGCGATTTAAAAAAAAAAATATGTCAAAAAACACAGATCGCAGTAACTTATATTTAACCAGGGACTACAATTTTTAAACTGTTGGACATACAATCAAGTATTTTTAAAAGTATTAAATGGAAATGCATAAAGTTGCATTAACATCTGGGAATTATTTCTGGTATATGTATCATTACAAAATGAACATGAAAAATATACAAAAGTCAGCTATTAAAAAAAAAGAGTCATCCTAAATATGGAAATGCCACACACCAGTGCACTTCAAAATATCGTTAAGACGTTGTGCATTGAGCTGTTTCGTTGGAGAGCGACCATTAGTGCATAACGTCACGCCCTTTGCACAGAACTTGTGTATAAAAGGTGCACCAAATGCCATCTCCTCATATTATCCTGTGAAACAGAAACAAGATGTTCCAGCTACTACCAGTTGTTGAGACCATTCTTCTACAATTTCTACCCGTGGAAATGTGGTCGACCATATTAAGGTAACTATAATTTTATTTTTATATTTGAATTTATTTTAACATTTATTTTTGTTTCAGGTTATTGGATCCAAAATCTCTGTTGGGTGGAGCTCGGACTTACAAGCTATGGATGTCAGTCTGTCGAGGGCATCCTATCTTGAAGCAAAGGATGCGTCTGGCTCTCGAAAAAGAGGCGCACCTTGCAAGAAACTTTATGATGGATCCCAAGATGTCAGTTCGAATTGTGAGAACGACTTCAGCTTCCATTTACTCGACCAATATCATGAAAGTTGCCACCACTACTCCAAAACCAGCAGCAGTAGAGTTTTCAAAAGTTGACGACCTTGATTTCAAACGGAAGAGAACAAAGAAATCATCAAAATCTAAAAGTAGCAGTAGATTTTGTCCATATCGATTGTAAATATTTAATTATAACTTGACGTGGTTCTTACTAAATTGAATAATAAATGGAAAATATTGATTTAAACAGACAATTATCTTTTGTAATGCATTTGACACTGTGTTTGGACAAAATTAAATGGTTCTTCAACAGTTTGACAAAAGTAATAGAGTGCTGTTTGATTTATACTATTTTCTACATTTGATTTGTAATTTAATCTAATAATAATACGAATTACAGTATTATCTATCTATTATCTGAATTGCTAATAAATTTGTATTGATTTTAAACATTCTAGCAATAGTTTGGTTATTGAAAACATTACTATTTATAAAAAATGTACAATGAATTTATCAAAATCTAAAAGTAGCAGCAGCATTTGTCCATATCGATTGTAAATATTAGACTATAACTTGATGTGAGTCTTACTAAATCGAGTAGTAACAGGAACATATATTGTAGAAAATTGTGACTTCAGAAGATTATGATTATTTGTAAATCACTTAAAATTTTTTAATTTTGTATGTTTACAGCATTAACACAACTTAAAAAATGTGCAAAATATTTAATATCTATGCCACGAAAATAATTCTATTGGTTCTGAATATTCTGTCTTTTGTTGGTTGAATATAGTAATTCACAAAAATTTAGGAGCAAAGGTAACCTAAATGGCGTATTAAATTGAATAGTAATACAAAATTATGACTTATAAAGAAAACGATCGTTTGTGCTTAACAAACGATAATTTTCTTACTGTTTCTACAAAATTTAATCCTTTAATAGTGAGACAAAAATAACAGAATGCTATATGAAATACAGTATTTTAGATACCGTATTTGTAATTTAATTTAGCAATAACCTCGAATATAATGTTATGGTAATTTTAAATATTTGGCTAATATTGAAAACATAAACAATAAAATTATGTTATAGGAGAAATTTGATGATGTTTGACGTCTACATCGACTAACAGTGAAATTATGGGGTGCTCGTTGAAAGCTAAAAGAAAAAACAATGAGAATAATTTTAAATGATTTACAAACGATTATTGCCTTTTTCAATGACACTATTCTACAAGATATGTCTCTCACTATTTAGTTTAGTAAGTCATTTAGGTTTAGTTGTAGTAAATAGGTACAAACGAATGGACAAAATCTATTCCTTCTGTTATATTTAAGCACTTCTTCTTCTTACGTTTACAATTATACGAAATTCCACTGCTGGTGCTGATTTAGGAATAGCAGCCACAACCTTCTTGATAACAAACACATCCTTTGCTTTAACATAGAATCCTTATGGCAAATTGACGCCCATAAAATTAGAGGAAATTTCGAAACGTTAGTGTATTTAGTATTAGAGAAGTTATCTACATTCTGAGTGTGATACATTTTGTTTTCAAGCAAAACAAAATTTGTAAACTAATCCATAGGTGCAAGGAGTTATTTGTTATTATTTTATATTTCAGTGGTAGAAATACCAAATGAAACAAAAAAAAAGCAACAAAAAAAATGCCACAAATAATAATAATTTTTTAATAATGAATAGTCAATGTCAACTTTATTGCGATAAGCGTAAAAAATTATGACACTTTACGTTTTTAGAGAAGGCAGTAGCGTACCATTTTTTTCTTCAAAAATGTTTAGTTCAAACCTCGTACGGACGTCATTGGCAAAGATTTTAAAACATTTTTACATAAAACAATGCTCCTTAATAATTAATGGGTGTCTACAAAATTTCATAAAAATATCTGGAGTTATAAGAAAATTATAATAAAAAAGTAAATTTTTTATTATAATTTATTATTTATTATTTTTTTTTAACTGTAACACCCTGTAGCTCAAAAATTGTTTAGGACATATATTGATATTAAGTTTTCCTCTTAAAATGACCGAAGGATTCACACCCTTAAGTATCGGCATTCAATTAATAAACACCCTATATATATTTGTGTTGATAATTTCAGTTTAAATTAAAAATTAAATGTCGTTTGTCTTTACCATTTAATTTTGTCCAATTAGACAATTTCTAGTGATTTACAAATGATCATTATCTTTTTGAGTCACAATTTTCTACAATATATTTTTCTGTTACTATTCAATATAATAACAGTGACGTCAAATTATAGTCAAATGCTTACAAGCGGTAAGGACTAAATCTATTACTACTTTTAGATTGTGATGACTTCTTTATTTTCTTCCGTTTGGAATCAAGGTCAACAAGTTTTGGAAACTTCACAGCTGCTGGTTTAGGAACAGTTGTCACAACTTTCTGGATATTGGTCGAATACTTGGAAGCTGAAGTCGTTCTTAAAACTCGAACTGACATACTGGGATCCATCAAGAAGTTTCTTGCAAGGTGTGCCTCTTCTTCAAGAGCCAGGCGCATCCTTTGCTTCAAGATAGGATCTCCACGACAGACTGACATCCATAGTTTGTAAGTCCGAGCTCCAGTCAAAAGCGATTTTGGATCCAATAACCTGAAACAAAAATAAACAAAAAATATTACAAATAAATAAAATATAAATAATAATAAAAATAAATTCAAATATAAGAATAAAATTATAGTTACCTTAATATGGCCGCCCACATTTCCACAGGCAGAAATGGTAGAAGAATGGTTTCAACAACTGGTAGTAACTGGAACATCTTGCTTCAGTGTCACAGGACAATATGACGAGATAGCATTTGGTGCACCTTTTATACATAAGTTGTGTGCAAGGGGCGTGACGTTATGCACCAGTGGTCGTTCTCAAGCGGAACGTAATGGTTTAATGCGCATTCAAGTTATAACGACATTTTGATGTTCTCTGATGTGTGACATTTAAAATTTTACAATAACTATTTTTTAAATAGGTGATTTTTAGTTGAATATATTTTATGTATTACAATTTTTTTAGTGATGCAAATACAAGAAATAATTCCCTGTGGTTATTGCTGCTTTATACATTTTATTTTAAAACTACTAAATACTTTAACAGATTAAGTAAAGGACACTGTAATTCAGCAGCTATCAACAATTGTAATTGTCTTTTTCTGATGCTATCTTTTAAATATTTTAAGAATTTCCTCGGAGCTATTTTTAATGCAATAGTGGATTTTTAATTGTTTAAATTTTATCTACACACGCTGTACGCTATATTCTGTCAATAATCTCATGTATTTAGAATGAATTGTATTGAAAGAAAAATGAAAACTGAGAGAGTGATCAAATCTGCAAGTATTTTAAGTCAAAAGTGAATAATTAAAAGAAATTGTATTGTGGGATTTACTGTGATATGTAAAAAAACTCTGGAATAAAGGGTGATTCAGTCATAATATCATTAATTTTAACCACGTATTCGGAAAGCCAAATCAAGACGGAAAATTGAAAAAAAATTACTAGATATTTTAAAAGAGAACCGAAACAATTCATAATTCTCGCTAACACGACGCTCCTAGTAAATGTGTAAATGTGAAATTAATTTTTATTTAATCGCGTATTTATATGGATCATTTTTCCTTATATTTCCTTAAGATGAATGACATTGTGACTGAACCACTCTGTATACTTACGAGTACAAAAAATTAAACAAATCAATTTTACTAAATTAGAAACCGATCATTTGACTGATTCTATATGATATATTTTATTTATTCCACTGATTAAAGGACAAATTAATGCATTTAAATTTTCTAAAAGTAAAACAAAAAATTGTAAAAGAATAAAATTAAAATAACATATAACTTTTTATACATACCTATTTATGAAAAAATTGTTAAAAAATGTTAAATAATTTTAAAATGTAAGCCATGCACCAGTGAACATTAAATTATCTTCAAATTGGCTGTGCATTGAACCATTACGTTCCACTTGAGAGCGAACACTAGTGCATAACGTCACGCTCTTTGTACACAACTTATGTATAAAAGGTGAACGAAATCTCCTCATATTGTCCTGTGACACAGAATCAAGATGTTCCAATTACTACCAGTTGTTGAAACCACTCTTCTACCATTTCTACCAGTGGAAATGTGGTCGACCATATTAAGGTAACTATAATTTTATTTTGATATTTGAATTTATTTTAATATTTATTTTTATTTCAGGTTATTAGATCCTAAATCTCTATTGGCTGGAGCTCGGACTTACAAGCTATGGATGTCAGTTTGCCGTGGAGATCCTATCTTGCAGCAAAGGGTGCGTCTGGCTCTCGAAGAAGAGGCGCACCTTGCAAGAAACTGCATAATGGATCCTAGGATGTCAGTTCGAGTTTTAAGAACGACTTCAGCTTCGAATTATGCGACCAATATCAAGAAGGTTGTAACCGCTATTCCTAAACCGGCAGCTATGGAATTTCCAAAATTTGACGCTCTCGACTCCAAATGAAAGAAAACAAAGAAGGCATCGAAACCTAAAGGTATCAACAGATATTCTCCTTACCGTCTGTAAATATTTGACAAAATGACTCTTATTATATTATTATTATTACTACTGTTTTTCTACTGTTTCGACAAAGCTAAACGAATCTTCAGTAGTTACTACTTAGACTTTAGTGTTACTTGATAAACAATATTTTCGACATCTGATAATAATAGGACAAATTACAGTATTAAAATACATTTAGATATTGGTAAAAATATTTAAATCTATTTGCCAATAAATTTTTATTAATTTTAATTTAATTAATTATTAATTTATTTTACAAAAATTTTGTTACAAACGAAGAATTTACTTTACTTTTACTTTTTTTAAACTAACCATAATAAAAATCTTCGGACCTGAAAGAAATATTGCACTTTAATGTTATATCCACTTATTGACACATTTTGCTTATTATACAGGCAAAAGAAAAATATACACATTTACAAAGAACAGCTTGGACATTTCGAAATGTTAACATTTATTTATGTACATATTAAAAACTGTTTATAGAGTTAAATAAAATATGTACGCCATTACACTGTGGCTATTCACAGGTGTCTGTACGCCCTATATAAACTTATTTACATATTTTTATATATAAATTCAGTTAAATCTTTGTGCGTGTAAATCGTATGTCTGTTTTCAAGTTATAAATGTATACAGGGTGATTCGGAAGTTATCTAAAAACATTTTTATGTGTAGAGGGTAGTCTTTCAAATACAATTTTGTAACAATAAATCAAAAAGGGCAGTTCGACAACGATTTAAAAATATACTTCTACACGGCACTGTAAACTGGTCGACTGTAAAACTTGATAAGGCGGTAAAGCACGCAATCTGCGGACAAAAATGGAAACAAGTGCTCAAGGAGAGAAATAAATAACATTTTATAACGCCGATTTCATACAGCAAATTCAACTGTCTTTGGCGCTATTGTTATTAATAAATTTAAATTATGGTGACATACCTGATGTTCTAATAACATTTTTTTCCCGTCTTACCCACTTTCTACAAATTAGTACAAATGTTTCTGCTTCTTGTCCCTTTTGAATTCGTAAATTATTGGCAGCAACTATGATACATTTGCAAAAATCATCAATAGGAAGTATCCAATTTGGTGCGATACACTTAATTTTTTAAATACCTCCACAAAAAGAACTCCAAATAATTTAGTCAGGAGATCGTGGCGGCCATGGTACCGGTCCTCCTCACCCAATCCTTTGGTTGGAGACGCTGTACATGGTATGGATTTAATTGAGCCACATGTATGATACGCCACACTACTGCAATACGCGGTGGATGTCCTGGACCTCTATCTCTTTCACGAATCGGTTTCGAATTTTTCTCGCGTTGCTCTACACTTGCACTCACTACACACCGCGGTAAAAGTAGCTGCATTTGGCACATATTAATCGGGAAATCGTTCTGCTGAAGAATTTTACCATCACCACAAATTAAACGATATCCATCAACTCCGAGTTGTCATAAGCCATTTTTGACATTTGAAAAACAAATGTATCATAAAAACGTTTAATACCTACAAAAAGTAATCGGATTTCAACATTCAGAATCGCCTTGCTGAAAATACTACAACTACACAGAAATTATGAGGAGAAATTTTTTTTTAACAGATTGTCTTCATTTCTCATTACGCATCTATTCCCAAATTCTCTTAGATAATTTCTGAATCATCTTGTATATCGTGTTTTGTAAATATTATATAAGTAGGTAAAAGACTGGGTGTTCCTATAAAACTTTTCTTAGGGTTTTACATTGTGAGGAATAGCAGACACTTGTACTTAGGATTATGTGACTGCAAGTAGAACTCCCATGGAGTCAAAATATGTTATAAACTATAACAACAAGTAATAAAATATTAGCACACAATACCTTTTGCACTGTCGTTATTTAAACCACCAAATCACATACTCCCACAAGGCTTCTAAAGCAGATAAAAATGCTGTGTTTAAGCAAATTTTAGGTGCTCCAAATAGATTAAGTGTCTCAAAATATAAGTACTCTCTAGTAGATACAAAATATTACACAAATAACATCACATATTTAATTAGATCCACAATATATTGGATACCCCTTTTATTGGAACTTACTTACAAAATTTAGTATCTTTTGCCATTTCAAAACTTCAAAGCATGCAGAAAAATAATTGCTCTAAAAATTAAACATTTTATCCTGTCCACCCACATCTTAGATATTTTTATAGGGAATAAAGAAATTACTGACAAAATGGCACGCGCTAGTGAACATCACGATGCCATTAATAATAATCGGACCACCAAAAACATAACCTATATATTCTTTACTACTAAATTTTTGTTAACAAAAGACATAATGTTCAGAATTATTTTAGACATAGATATTAATTGTTTTCACCAATTTATTAACTTGTTTTAATTCTGTAATTTGTGTAGATAATTTCAGATTTAATTAAAAAGTAAATGTCGTCTGTCTTATTACTAAAGAACCATTTCATTTTGTCGAAACAGTAAAAATACAGCATTAAACAATTTCAAATGATTTACAAATGATCATTATCTTGTTAAGTCACAATTTTCTACAATATATTTTCCTGCTACTTTTCAATTTAGTAAGAGTCACGTCTAGTTATAGTCAAATGCTTACAAACGATATGGACTAAATCTAATGCTACTTTTAGATTTTGATGCCTTCTTTGCTTTCTTCCGTTTGGAATCGAAGTCGTCAAGTTTGGGAAACTTCACAGCTGCTAGTTTAGGAACAGTTGTCACAACTTTCTGGATATTGGTCGAATACGTTGAAGCTGAAGTCGTTCTTAAAACTCGAACTGACATACTGGGATCCATCATGAAGTTTCTGGCTAGGTGTGCCTCTTCTTCAAGAGCCAGACGCATCCTTTGCTTCAAGATAGGATCTCCACGACAGACTGACATCCATAGTTTGTAAGTCCGAGCTCCAGCCAAAAGCGATTTTGGATCCAATAACCTGAAACAAAAACAAATATTAAAATAAATTCAAATATAAAAATAAAATTATAGTTACCTTAATATGGTCGACCACATTTCCACGGGTAGAAATGGTAGAAGAACGGTTTCAACAACTGGTAGTAACTGGAACATCTTGCTTCAGTGTCACAGGACAATATGACGAGATAACATTTGGTCCACCTTTTATACATAAGTTGTGTGCAAAGGGCGTGACGTTATGCACCAGTGGTCGCGTTCAAGCGAAATGTAATGGTTCAATGCACATTCAAGTTGTAACGACATTTTGATGTTCTCTGATGCTTGACATTTAAAGTTTTACAATAACTATTTAAATATTTTTTAAATAGATGATTTTGAGTTGAATATATTTTATGTATAAAAAATTTTTGAGTGATACATACACAAGAAATAATTCCCTCTGGTTATTGCTGCATTATACATTTTATTTTAAAACTACTAAAGACAACAGATTAATTGTAGGACACTGTAATTCACCAGCTGTCAACAATTATTGTAATTGTCTTTTTCTGATGCTATCCTTTAAATATTTTAAGAATTTTGTCTGAGCTATTTTTTAATGATATTCTTTCAATAATCTCATATATTTAGAATGAATTGTATTCAATGAAAAATGAAAACTGAGAGAATGATCAAATCTTAAAGTATTTTAAGTCAAAAGTGAAGAATTAAAAGAAATTTTGCTGTGGAATTTACTGTAATATGTAAAAAAAACTCTGGAAGATTAAATTCTATATATTCAATGGGAATAATAGAGGGTGATTCAGTCATAACGTCATTAATTTTAACCACGTATTCGGAAAGCCTAATAAAGACGGAAAATTGAAAAAAAAATTACTCCATATTTTAAAAGAGAAGTGAAACAATTAATAACTCCCAGTAACACAACGCTCCTGGTACGTTCGAGCGTTGAAGCAGGCTAACAACGCGTTAATTTGGGAGCAGTAACTGAAACAAGACTGCAAGCGATCAGTAACAGTACGAAAGGGGTTCAAATAATAATTCGAAAATATTTCGGTGTAAATGTGAAATTAATTTTTATTTAATCGCGTATTTATATGGCTCATTTTTTCTTATATTTCCTGAATATAAATGACTTTGTGACTGAATCACTCTGTATACTTACGAGTACAAAAAATTAAACAAATCAATTTTACTAAATTTGAAACCGATCGATTCACTGATCCTATATGATATATTTTATTTATTCCACTGATTAAAGGACTGGTAAACAAATTAATGCATTTAAATTTTCTAAAACTAAAACAGAAAGTTGCAAAAGAATAAAATTAAATTAACATTGAACTTTTTATACATACCTATTTATGAAAAAATTGTTAATAATTGTTAAATAATTTTAAAATGTAAGCCATGCACCAGTGAACACCAGATTATCTTTAAGTTGGCTGTGCATTGAACCATTACGTTCTGCATGAGAGCGACCACTAGTGCATAACGTCACGCTCTTTGCACACAACTTATGTATAAAAGGTGAACGAAACACTATCTCCTCATATTGTCCTGTGACACAGAAGCAAGATGTTCCAATTATTACCAGTTGTTGAAACCATTCTTCTACCATTTCTACCAGTGGAAATGTGGTCGACCATATTAAGGTAACTATAATTTTATTTTGATATTTGAACTTATTTTAATATTTATTTTTGTTTCAGGTTATTGGATCCTAAATCTCTATTGGCTGGAGCTCGGACTTACAAGCTATGGATGTCAGTTTGCCGTGGAGATCCTATCTTGAAGCAAAGGATGCGTCTGGCTCTCGAAGAAGAGGCGCACCTTGCAAGAAACTGCATAATGGATCCTAGGATGTCAGTTCGAGTTTTAAGAACGACTTCATCTTCGAATTATGCGACCAATATCAAGAAGGTTGTAACCGCTATTTCTAAACCGGCAGCTATGGAATTTCCAAAATTTGACGCCCTCGACTCCAAACGGAAGAAAACAAAGAAGGCATTGAAACCTAAAGATATCAACAGATATTCTCCTTATCGTCTGTAAATATTTGACAATAACTTCACTCATATTAAATAGTAACAGGAAAATGTATTATAGAAAATTGTGACTTAAAAATAATTGTGTTTTGCAAAACATGTAATACCTACTACGGTATTTCTAGTGTTTCGACAAAATTAAACGGATCTTCAGTAGTTACTACTTAGACTTTAGTGTTACTTGATAAACAATATTTTTGACGTTCTGATAATAATTACAGTATTAAAATACATTTAGATATTTGGAAAAATATTTAAATCTAGTTTGCCAATAAATTTATATTAATTTTAATTTAATTAATTATTAATTTAATTTACAAAAGTTTAGTTACAGACAAAGAATCTACATGTTATTTTAAACTAACCATAATAAAAATCTTCGAACTTGAAAGAAATATTGGACTTTAATGTTATATCCAGTTATTGACACATTTTGCTTATTATATAGGCACAAGAAAAATATACACATTTACAAAGAACAGCTTGGACTATAATTGTTAACATTTATTTATGTACATATTAAAAACTGTTAGAGTTAAATGAAATATGTACGCCATTATACTATGGCGATTCACAGGTTTCTTTACGCCCTATATAAGCTTACTTACATATTTTTATATACAGTGATTTCGAAAAGTAACGAATAAATTCATTATTTTTGAATTGAGAAGTTTTCGAAAAAATCCCCTGGCACGTCGATTTTGTTTTTAAAAAAGTCACTTTTTGACATACGACCCATATTTGTGACGCCATCTTTGTTCGAGATATGACGTCATCGATTTTTTTTTAAATAGCACCTCCCAATTTTTACCATGCCATTTGGAAGAGCGTGTCTACATACGTCATGAAAAATTATGGTGTTTCATAACAAAAATTTCAAGAAAATATTGTTTGAAGATTTTAAAATTTAATTTTCACGATACTGTGCACCTCCCCATTATGCAACACCTGTCCGTGCTTATTTAGATGAACTGTTCCCGAATCGTTGGACAGGGAGAAGGGGGCCGATTGAGGGGCCAGCCAGATCGCCTGATTTGACACCCCTAGATTATTTCTTATGGTGATCCTTAAAAAGCAAAGTATACGTTACTAGACCGGTTAATTTAGAAGATTTAAAAGCAAGAATTCGTCACGAGATACATCGTATACCTCCTGTAGTTATTGATAATGTCCAAAAAGAATTTATTAATCGTCTTGGCTACTGTCAGGCAGCCAACGGTGTACAATTTGAACATTTAATTTAGTCGATTTTTTACATAATCATTATCATTTTCAGTATTGTGAAAATTAAATTTTAAAATCTTCAAACATTATTTTCTTGAAATTTTTATTATGTAACACCATAATTTTTCAAGATGTATGTATGTAAAATGACACGCTCTTTCAAATGGCATGGTCAAAATTGGGGGTCGTATGTCAAAAAGTGCCTTATTAAAAACAAAATCGACGTACCCGAAGATTTTTTCGAAAACTTCTCAATTTAAAAAATAATGAATTTTTTAGTTACTTCTCGAAAGCACTGTTATATAAGAAACACTCTTGATTAAGGTCAGAAAAAAGATTGAAAGATTTTTTTTTCCGATTTTTCGTTATGTTTGCGATTTACTCAGTATTTTGAAGGTGTTTGAGCTAAGCGAACTTCTAACTCGGATTCACTGCATCAAAAAGCAAATAGATAGATGGCTCTGGTGTTATTTAACCTTTGGCAGCTGCAATTAAAGCCTGCAAACTAAATGTTAATTTTTTTATGTTTTAATTTGTATTAATGCTATAAAAAATGAAACTGATTTTATACAGGAAAACAGTACGCAATGAACAGTTACGGAAACAATGTATAAGCTTCAATTGCTATTCATTATTCATAAAAATGGGGATGAATAGTAATAGTTCGTATAAATAAAACATAAATTTAGAATTACCGGTTTAGTTCAGTTTTTCGAATTCGAACAGGAGTGTTAATAATTATTCGAAGTTGTTCTTTTATCGAAACTATCAACAAATATATTGTCAATACAACACAGATAAAATATACAGGGTGATTCAAAAGTACTATGATAAACTTCAAGAGGTGTTTGTTGGCATTAAATGAACTAGTTCTGTAGTTTTATAGTAATGTGAATAATTTGGAGATATTTTATTGCTATAGTTATTTATATTTATGTTGAAATTTAAAATATTGATGGCAGCCTCCGACGGATTTTATTTGGTTTTTTTATTAAGTTCATATGGAGTTAAATCTGTTGTTGCGATATCTACATCTTCGAGAACTAAATAGATACATAGGGAAGTGCTATGAAAACTGATACTGTTGTTCATATGTCCGACTCTGCTAGAGATCAAATCTACTTATAAAACTGTTTTACGTTTATTATCTCTAGTTACATAAATTTTTTAAGTCGGGTTTTTTTAAATTATTTTATCCTTTTTCAATTACATTTTACTTACTTTTTAAAGAGCATAGGTACATACATTATACAAAATCGATACAGTTTATTTTAATATATTAATATACAGAATGCGCCAAAAGTATGGAATAAATTCAATAAAAACGACACAATTATTTTTTTGGGAAAAATCCTCGAATAGGTCGATTTTTAATTTAAAAAATACATATTTCAGCGTAAAATTCGATTTTCAAATGTCATTTGTTTTCGAGTAATGACGTCTTCGATTTTTTTTAAATAGCAACACCATATTTTTTTCCTTGATTCTGAAAGATCGTTTAATTCTCTATCAGACAGTACTAAAATTTTACCCTCTAACATAGGAAAGTTTTCGAGTAAATGACGATTGAATGTTAGAAAACGTAAATTTTATCCATAAAAAAGTAACAATTCTGAGGTATGTAAAATAAAATACAATACAAATAAATTTTATACTTAAATTAAATGTTCGAATTGCCATCCAGCAACTTCTTGACAATGCGCAAGTCTGTGAAGAAATTCTTCTTGCACATTATGAATGATTTCTGGGGTAACTCTGCGTATTTCGTCCCGAATGCGATTTTGAAGTTCTTCTAAATTACGTGATTTATTAATGTACACTTTTGACTTCAAGTATCCCCATAAAAAATAGTCAAGTGGTGTAAGATCTGGCGATCTTGCAGGCCATTCTATCGGTCCGCGTCTGCCGATCCACCTCCCAGGAAAACAGTTGTCCAAAAAATCTCGTACAGGGCGCGCATAGTACCATATGGTATCGTCAGGAATGTCAGGGTCATTATCGTTAGAAAAAATTACTGCAAGGGCTGGAAAAAAATCATTTTCTAGAAACTCTAAATATCTTTGTCCTGTAAGGGTTCCTTCAAAGAAGAAAGGCCCTACTATTCTGTCGTCAAGTATTCCAGCCCACACATTTAATTTCTGAGGGTGTTGGGTATGTGTCTCTGCCATCCAATGAGGATTTTCTCGACTCCAATATCTGCAAGTTTGACGGTTTACTGTACCATTCAGACAAAATGTGGCCTTATCTGAAAAAAGTATTTGCCGGTGTAAATTTCTATTTCCTTGACATAAATCCAGTAGAATTTCGCAAAAGTGTAAGCGGCGATCGGGATCATATTCATTGAGTTCCTGCACAAGTTGAATTTTGTAGGGATGATATTTTTCCTTCCTCAAGATACGTAGCAGTGTGCTCTGACTAGTGTCATTGTTTAATGTTTAATAAATCGTGAAGAATTATGAGGATTATCCACCATACTTATCAAAATGTTCTGTTTCTGATTTTCATTAATGCTTGGACGTCCAGGTTTTGGAATATTTACAACATTGCCAGTTTCTCTAAATTTAGACTCTACCTTACTGACTGTTGATTGGCTGATAGGGCGATCTGGATATTTTTCATTAAATAAATCGCAAACTTCCTGCTGAGTTCTAGTCATATTCTCGCATCCGATAAGAAATGTGCCATAATACTTTAAATTGAATAATAATTTCTATGTCGCTTACAATACTTATTAGAAAGTCGATGTGACAATGACACTTTGCAAAGATTTTTACCTACGTGATCCATAAAAGAACTATGGAATTCGAAAAACTAAACTTGATAACGTTTATGTTTTATTTTAATTGATTTACGTTTTCCAACATTCAATCGTCATTTACTCGAAAACTTTCCTATGTAAGAGGGCAAAATTGTAGTACTGTCTGATAGAGAATTAAACGATCTTTCAGAATCAAGGAAAAAAATATGGTGTGGCCATTTAAAAAAAAATCGATGAAGTCAATACTCGAAAACAAATGACATTTGAAAATCGCATTTTACGCTAAAATATGTATTTATCAAATTAAAAATCGACCTGTTTGAGGATTTTTCACAAAAAATAATTGTTTCGTTTTTATTGAATTTATTCCATACTTTTGGCGCATACTGTATAATTATAATCAACCACAAACCCTATATTACGAATACCGCATCAAAATCGGACTAGATATTAATGCATCGCCACCTAGTGAGTTACTACTGTAACACCTATTTAAGAATCCTCACTAATCAACCACAAACCCATTATTGAAAACCATATCCAAAACAGATTAGTAGTTTTGGTTTTGCACAAATAAATGTTTACTGCAGCGCCCCCTGGTGAGTTGTCACCGTAACATATATCTAAGAATATGAACCATAATTAAATCCAAAACCTTCACTGAAAACTGCATCCAAAATGGACTAGAAGTTTTGGTTTTGCACAAATAAATGTTTACTGCAGCGCCCCCTGGTGAATTTTCATCGTAATACATATATAAGAACATGCACCAATCAAATCAAAACCCATCACTGAAAACCGCATCATAATTGGAGTTGTAGTTTTGGAGATAAATGGCAACATTGGTTTATGCATACAAATGTTAACTGCTCGCCCCCTGGTGAGTTGTCACCGTAACACCTATCTAAGAATATGCACCAATCAAATTCAAACCGAACACTGAAAACCACATCAAAATCGGACTACTAGTTTTGGAGATAAATGGCAACATTGGTTTGCACACACATTCACTCACCCTAAACGCATATACCGTCTCCGTTCCGTCGTGGGTAATAATAAACCTAAATAATGTACCAAATTTGGTTATTCCAAGTAAAAGTAATTCAGAGATTTTTTTTCGAAATATTTGGTCCCACTTTAAAGGTCGGTAGCTTCGCCTGTGTGTAATATATAGGCATGTTTAGTTTGTTGGCCCTTATGCAGAACACCCTGTATATGGTGATGAATTGAACAAATTAATTTTATAAACGAAAAAACATTTAAGGACACTTATTTTAGAAGGTGATATCTGTTGTAAAAACTATTTTACACCACTCACATATTTTATTTTAAATTTCTTTTGTTATTTCTTGCGTTATTTACAACAAAAAAGATCTCTTGTGCTTTTTTAATGTATTTTCAAAGGTTCATGTTTCGAAAATATTTAAAAAAAAGATTTTAAGAGTTTCACTTTAAACACCGTGTAGGTAGGTAGGTACATTGAAGTTTAAACATTTTAATACTATAATTATTAATTATTAAGAATTTGGTTTATAATATAGATAACTAAGCAGATTAAAATAAACTCCTGAAAAACTAATTCCATTACTGGTTTCAATATAATAAAAACGTCTTCGATGCATGCATTGGATCAGTTCCGACTGAGAGAAATAGAAAACCACATTTTTTCGCATCAGCACTCTCCCTCTCCATAGCCAGTTGAACTGTGAAATCTTAATGGCACCCCACTTTTGCTGATACATAAAACTTAGCAGGCTTAGGAATATATACCTTATTTCACGACATTTAAAATGAATTGGTTCCTAAATTTACCAGAAATAGTTTTTATAAAACGAAATATTCTTTCACTGGTAACAGTAATAAAATAATATTATTACTGAAATAATTATATAAACATTTAGGTAGCCAATTCAAATTGTTTTTTTATTGCTGTATCCTCTAGAATACTGAATAAAATTAAACATTTGGAAAAAATAATGAACTGATTGAGATAATTATCTATATGTTTAAATATTTTTCATTGATTTTATAATCTCAATACTTGTTCTCTGTTTCCCTGTTCAACAATATGATTTATTTTGGATAATCAATTATTATCTTTAGCAGTTATAAGCAGTTATGATATACTGGGTTATTTACAACTTATCTAAAAATATTTGGGAATCGATATGTCTTGAAAAATGGAGTCAATATAGTAAAAAAATGTTGTAAAAACCTTTCCGAGACGAAAATTATTGAAGTTGTAGCATTTTTAACCTTTACATCGTTGGGCTCTTATAGTCTCTAGCCAGGCGATTTCAAATATCCGATTATTTATCGTACTTCTTTTTGATGCGAGTTTTTACATTAGCTTTTCAAGTGTCAAAAGTGACTTACGTCTATAGTAGTAACTCGGAGTTGATGGATATTGTTTTACTTTTTGGTGAAATGAAAATTCTTTAACATAACAATTTCCCGGTAAACGTGCCAAATTTAATATATTCTTCGATTCAGAAATCGACCTCTTAATATTTATTTTAAATAGTTCTTTCGCCGTATCACTGTTTCATTTGGTTTCAGAAATCACGCATAATTCGCAAAAGAACCCTTCTACACATTCTAGGCAAATTTTTATCTTGTAAGATATAGCAACCCATTTTTTTTAAAAATACCATCTTCCTTCCGCGAGTTTCCCCTATTTTCCGTTTCGCAGTTGTACTTCTTTGCCGCCCTTTATTGTACTTTATATATATGTGCTACTCATAAACCGACTTAATATCTTAATATTTCAAGATCACTTAGACTCATATTTTGACCTTGCGCCCTAAACCCTTCATATATGTCATCATCCTCACTTGTTAAATTAGGGCGTTTACTATTTTGAGAATACACTGAAGAGCTTGAATTATTATCCATTCTTAAGAACACAAAATAACTAATAAGTTAATTGCATCCATAATTAAATTAGCAGAAAGATAAAATGCAGTACAGGCCGTATTATATTCATATCTGGTACCTTAATGATTGCCTATATGATCCTTATTACATGAATTACTATTACGAAACAGTAAAAACATGTACAAAAGCTAATAATAAAGAATATATTTCCACTCCATTCTGTTCTTCGCGTCTCTTTTCCAATCCGTAACATTTTGCTCCCGTAGATCTATTGCCACTGCCTCTCTCCATAGCTTCCTTGGTCTCCCTCTTTTTTTTCTTGTCCTTAGGTTTACTCTCTGCAATTTTCTTAACTGTTCTTTCATCTTTTCATCTTCGATACGTTCTGGATGCCCTAACCACTGCACTTTTCTGGGTTTTACTACTTCGTCTATTTTTGGTGCATATATTTCCTCATTATTTCTCCTTACATAACCTTCTTCCGTCTTCTATCCCCCTAGAATTCTTCTCAAGATCTTTCTTTCCTACCTTCATAGGTTTTCTCTTGACTTCTTATTGAGGATCCAGGTTTCTTCCAGGATTTTCTTCACCATGACGATTTGGTCTGTTGTTGCTTGAAATTTCCCTATCTGTTGTTCTGATATAGGTTCTATTCTCTGTTTTATTAACGTGGCCATGATTTTATACCCTATATCTAGAAATGATATACCCCTATAGTTTCTGCAGTCTGTTGCATCTGCCTTTTTAGAATTGGTATACTCATAGCATCTCTCCAATCTTAAATCATATATTCTCTTCTCCAAATCTTTAGAATAATTTCGTATATTCTTTGTCTTAAATCCTCTCCTGCGCACTTAATGTTCTATGCTGTTATTCCGTTTTGGACTTTTGTTATTCTTTAAAGCTTCTATAATTATGTCTATTTTCTTTTGTGTAGGTTCTTCTACTTCCACTTCATCTTCCCTTACCAGTATCATCTCCTCCTGATCCTCTCCTTCCCTTTCGCTCTATTCTATCTGTAAAATATTGCCTCCATCTTTCTCTCACTTCTATTTTCTCTCCAATTAAATTGATACTTTCATCCCCCACTTCCTCCTTTCTCGTTTTCCCCTTTTATCTATCTGTAGAAGTTACATATCTCTTTCCTCTTATAATGACGTTATATTTCATCTATTTTCTTAACCTGTTCTGCTCTCTTCATTTGTTTAAATACTTTATTTGCTTTTCATCTTTGTCCCCTGTATATTTCAATATATATTTTACTTGTTACTTTATTTTAAAACACACTGTACATTAAGAGAAAACGTGAAGGAATTATAAAAGTGTATATTTAGCAATAATCCAATAACATACGAGTTTAATAAAAAGGATAGTGTTGCTAAATGGCCCGTCTGCTAGTTCCTTATAAAATATATATGAGAGCAGCACATTCCAGACGTTTAATGTGGAAGATAGATTACTACGATTAAATATTTAAAGCATGCGGTACGCCGCTAGATAGCGTATTCCTTCAGTGAAAGATAGTATCGAGCAGAAATCTTTACAGAGACATCGACCGGGCTGCTGGATGCTGCTATAAAATGCAGGAGTAATGTAATAAATGACGAATAAGCTGGCAACACGTAAAAACGTGAAATTTTTGCTTACTCACAGTTTTTATGACAGATCGATGTTTCTGTAAATAAATTACCAACTTTGGGTTCGTTGGGGTGTTGTAATTGTGCCTTAATATTTCAAAAATCAGTATGTATTCGATTTTTATAGTTATTTCGAAACATAGATACCAATTTATGTACAGCGTATAGACCATGAACACACTCTTTAAATCAATATACAGGGTGTTCCTAAATGATATGCGAATATTTAAGGGGGTGATTCTACATCGAAAATTAATGATAGTTTGTTTTATAAACTGTGGTCCAAAAATGTTCCGTTGCAGTTACATTACAACACACAAAGGTGCATATTTTGCAATATAAACATAATTTTTATATTTAACATAGGCGTGCGCACAAGCACTAACTAATATTTAAAAAAAATGGTACGCCAATGATTTTCTCCTAGCTACAAAAATATTTAAATTTGGCAACGCCGCATCAGGTGGACACCGAGTTGAATTACCGCCAACATTCAGTAACAATCTGAAAAAGAGTTTAAAAATAATGGTTTGAAAAAATGTTTTTCTGCGTGAATATACATTTATTTTTTGCAAATGATCCCTTGGAAATTCTAAAAGAATTGACTTAGCCCAATTCGATTAAATAGGTTCCAAAAACGCAATTGGATGGAAAAGTTAGCAAGTCATTGAAAAATTAAAGCAATTGTTAAGTTTTCTGCATGCGTATTTCAATTTCAAAATATTTTGAGAAAATAATTTTGTGGAAAATCTTCTGAATACATGGAAATATTGAAACAAGTATTTCTCCCTCTATAGTTTTTTTTTGTTAATTAATTCTAAGCTATGAAGATGTAATTCACAATAATAAAAAACGCTACACAAACATTTTTAATTACTCGTAGAATTGTCACAATTTCTATAATTGGAATCTAATATTGATATATGAAATTTGTAACGTAGCGATAACCTTTGCCATGAAGATGACATTAAATTCATTCATTACGATCGTCTTTGAGCATAACAGTCCCAGATCCAGTGATTATTAAAAATACTGTGCTAATTAGAAAAATGAATCATATTTTTTTAGTTCTTTTATATATTGTGGTATGCGTTCACAGTGAACCTGTTATCATCAGAAGTGACATCCCCGATTCCAAAACCGTAGTTACAGCTTGGAATGTAACTCTACCAAAAAGTACGTCTTCGAAACATCAGTGAAATTTTATTATTAACTTTAAATAACAGTAACAAGACAAACAACTAGTTCATCAGTATTTTTAGAGCGAATTTAATACCTAGGTTCATTTTTAGTTGATTTTAAGGTTGTGAGCAAACCTCACCACCTTTTCATTGGCAGATGCAACTCGAAATATAAGGTCTTACATCAAGAAAATATTATTTTAACGAACGATGGAAAGAGCCATGTGTCTGCTACTATACGGGTAAGTTTCACTAATTTCCTTTCTTTTTTTAAAAGATGAGTGAAATTATTTTAAAATACAGGGTGATCCCGAATAATGTGCAAAAAAATTGAGGGTAGATTGTAACAGATGCTTCATATACAATTTTTTGATCTAATCCACATAAGTAAAGCGGCCCCTTCTGGTATGTTGTTAAGTTATGATTATTTAAATAAATTAAATATTTCCTCGTGTATTATAGGAGTGAATGTTGTTATGCTGTATGAAAAATTCAGGATGATTCTTAACAAATAGTGCTGCTTCATATATCAATATACAAGGCAGAGAAAAAATTTTATATTGTATAAATGATGGTCTTCAAGATTTTAAAGGATTGAGGGATAGAATTAGTCTTATAATTTTCTTTTGACAAATAAAAATTCTATGAAATTCAGAACTAGTCCCCCAGTAAATTATTAAATATTTTAAATGTGTATATGCTAATGCAAAATAAACATCATGTTTATCCATTATATTTCTCAGGTTTCTGATTGCGTAATAGGCAGTATTTAATTTTTTTACGAGATGCTCAATATGAACCGACCAAGTAAGTTGCTCATCAATGAAAAGTCCTAAAAACTTGTGTGTTGTGCTTTCTCAATGATCGTGTTGTTTAATGAAACTACTACGTTAGGGCATATTCGTCTTTTAAAAAAGGTAATGTAATGAGTCTTCGTTGGATTAATAACAAGTTTATTTTTAAAACACCACGTATAAAACTGTTGAAGTGTGTCGTTTAATTTCCTTTGAAGCTCGTCAGCAGAGGAGGCACTAATACAGATTGTACTGTCATCTTCGTAAAGAATTAAACTGGTACCTTCGACAGTTATATGTTGCTCAGTCATTTATAAATAATATAAATAGTAGAGGAGATAAAACACTCCCCTGAGGAACCCCCAATGGAGTCCTAGAAGAGTGAGATACGCTATTACCAATTTTTACATTTATTTCTCTGTCAGTTAAAAAAGAAGTAATCCAGTTGTCAACTGGATACCTTAAACCCATTTTTCTTAGTTTGTTTACCAAAAAGTCTTTAAAAACGCAGTCGAAGCACGCGTTAAATCAAAGAAAAGAACTAAAATGAAATTACCTTTGTCGATAGAGTTGACAATGTTATTAATTAACGAAAATGAGGCCGTATTTGTTGATAAATATCATGTTGACTGCTGCATAATATATCCTGTTTAACAATGAAATTAGAAATTCGACAGTGACAAATTTTTTCGAACAGTTTAGAAAAATTAGATAATAAAGCTATAGGCCTATAGTTATCAATGCAGTCCATTTCTCCTTTTTTGTGTAATGGGATAATATTGGCTATTTTAAAAGCATTAGGAAAGATTCCAGATCTGACTGATAAATTAAATATGTGACACAATGGCTAAATAAGAAACTGAGAAATATAATTTACAACTTTGATCGAAATGCCATCTGGCCCACTCGAGGATTTATTTTGCATTACATTCAGAGTGTTTTCAATTTCTAACGGTGTGATATCATAGAAGAAAATTGAAAAGAGACATTCCACTCCAGTAGAACAATCTTCATTTGATGAATAGATATGTATTCCGTAAACTTTTTATTGCAATTTCGGCAAAGTAAGAACAATAAACATTTCCAATCCTTATTGGATCTGTTATTGTAATGTTGTTGTCTGTAATATATATGTTTGTATGTGTTTTAGTTTTACCTGTATTAGAGTTAACAATAGCCCATACGTCCTTGGATAGGTTGGAAGATCTCTCTAATCTTCTTGCATAAAACTGTCTTTTTTTCAAAAACAAAATTCTTTTTCCATGATTTTGTAACGTTCATGTGTTTTTTCATCTGGTAGACATTTTGATAGCCAATAGGCATTTTTCAATTGTTGGCTCTCTTTTATAATCTCATTATCAAGCCAGTTAGTAGCTTTATTAGAATTAAGATAAACCTTAGTTTTAGTAACTGGGCAAGTTAAATCTAAACAGTACAGCAAATTATTCCAAAGATATTGCCATGCATTGTTAACATCTTTTATATGATAGAGATCGCTGAGATCAGTCATTGCTAACTGATGCCTTAAATTATAGCAATAAACATATTATTTAGTCTAATTAATGAAAAGTGAATGTATCATTTAGTTATTATTAAAATACCTACGTAAATTTATTTCTTACAATTTGTCAGGGCTAAAAAGTGCGACAGAAATCTGACTACCACTATCACGTGAGAACTAGGCTTAGAATAATGTTATTTATTTTTTAGATGAACGTAGAAGGTCCTGTATACATAACATGTGTAAACATATATGATGAAATTCCAAATGGGGAGGGTGGCTACCCTAGTTTTTCAGCTGGTGGGGTAGGTCATAATTTTATAGAGTTTAAAGTGTTGACCAACTACGGAAAAGGGTTCCACTTCTTCGTACAAATCTTCGGCTACACCAAGAAAAGTTAAAATAGGAATAACAGTTAAATATTTTATTTATTTTATTACAAATAATTGTTTATTTAATAAATAGAAGTTCGTTTAGTCTGTGAACATTCTCAAATTTTGTTCATTGTAATAAAGATGTAGTACTGAAGCCTTGCATTATTTATGTAAAAAACGAATAAATAAAACAGCTACCAGTTATGTCTCCAATTAATATAATATTTAATTTAAGCAGTGCGTACAGTATTTTACGCACGGTAGTAAAAAAATCACCACAGTGGGATGCGTAAAGTACTTTGGTCACACTATACAGTCCGTAAAGTACTTTACTTACGTTAGTAAAAAAAACAGGAAAATGGGACAACCACTGGATAATTAATATATTTATACAGTATGCGCCAAAAGTATGGAATAAATTCAATAAAAACGAAACAATTATTTTTTGGGAAAAATCCTCGAACAGGTCGATTTTTAATTTAAAAAATACATATTTTAGCGTAAAATGCGATTTTCAAATGTCATTTGTTTTCGAGTAATGACGTCATCGATTTTTTTTTAAATGGCAACACCATATTTTTTTCCTTGATTCTGAAAGATCGTTTAATTTTCTATCAGACAGTACTAAAATTTTGCCCTTTTACATAGGAAAGTTTTCGAGTAAATGACGATTGAATGTTAGAAAACTAAAATCAATTAAAATAAAGCAAAAACGTTATCAAGTTTAGTTTTTCGAATTCCATAGTTCTTTTATGGATCACGTAGGTGAAAATCTTTGCAAAGTGTCATTGCCACACCGACTTTCTAATAAGTATTGTAAGCGACATAGAAATTATTATTCAATTTAAAGTATTATGGCACATTGAACTGTTACTCAAAGAATTGAAATTTTAATTCTTATCGGATACGGGAATATGACTAGAACTCATCAGGAAGTTTGCGATTTATTAAATGAAAAATATCCAGATCGCCCTATCAGCCAATCAACAGTCAGTAAGGTAGAGTCTAAATTTAGAGAAACTGGCAATGTTGTAAATATTCCAAAACCTGGACGTCCAAGCATTAATAAAAATCAGAAACAGAACATTTTGATAAGTATGGTGAATAATCCTCATAATTCTTCACGATTGGTTGCATTAAACAATGACACTAGTCAGAGCACAGTGCTACGTATCTTGAGGAGGGAAAAATATCATCCCTACAAAATTCAACTTGTGCAGGAACTCAATGAAGATGATCCCGATCGCCGCTTACACTTTTGCGAAATTCTAATGGATTTATGTCAAGGAAATAGAAATTTAGACCGACAAATACTTTTTTCAGATGAGGCCACATTTTGTCTGAATGGTACAGTAAACCGTCAAACTTGCAGATATTGGAGTCGGGAAAATCCTCATTGGATGGCAGAGGCACATACCCAACACCCTCAGAAATTAAATGTGTGGGCTGGAATAGTTGACGACAGAATAGTAGGGCCTTTCTTCTTTGAAGGAACCCTTACAGGACAAAGATATTTAGAGTTTCTAGAAAATAACCTTGTTCCAGCCCTTGCAGTAATTTTTCCTATCGATAATGACCCTGACATTCCTGACCATACCATATGGTTTCAGCAAGACGGTGCACCTCCGCACTACGCGCGCCCTGTACGAGATTTTTTGGACAACTGTTTTCCTGGGAGGTGGATCGGCAGACGCGGACCGATAGAATGACTTGCAAGATCGCCAGATCTTACACCTCTTGACTATTTTTTATGGGGATACTTGAAGTCAAAAGTGTACATTATTAAACCACGTAATTTAGAAGAACTTCAAAATCGCATTCGAGACGAAATACGCAGAGTTACCCCAGAAATCATTCATAATGTGCAAGAAGAATTTCTTCACAGACTTGCGCATTGTCAACAAGTTGGTGGATGGCAATTCGAACATTTAATTTAAGTATAAAATTTAATCAATTGTATTTTATTTTACATACCTCAGAATCGTTACTTTTTTATGGATAAAATTTACGTTTTCTAACATTCAATCGTCATTTACTCGAAAACTTTCCTATGTAAGAGGGCAAAATTTTAGTACTGTCTGATAGAGAATTAAACGATCAGAATCAAGGAAAAAAATATGGTGTTGCCATTTAAAAAGAAATCGATGACGTCATTACTCGAAAACAAATGACATTTGAAAATCGCATTATACGCTAAAATATGTATTTTTTAAATTAAAAATCGACCTGTTCGAGGATTTTTCCCAAAAAATAATTGTTTCGTTTTTATTGAATTTATTCCATACTTTTGGCGCATACTGTATATTAAAAGATGCTCAACTTTTGACTTTGGGTGAAATGCAAATAGCTAATTATTCATTTAAGCCAGGTAGGAGATTTATTTCTGCTTATTGGAATTGTGTGAAGTTTATAGGAAAACATTTTAAGGTAAACTCGTAAATGAAAGATTTAACGTCGCTATAAATGTATTACTAATAAACCTACATTGTGCAAGTTTATGCTCGAATTTTCCTCCAATAATTTTACCGTCGTCATCCATAAGCAACGGTGATTTATAATTTCAGAGTAAGTTTTATTTTTATTTGAGAAGCGTATAATTCAAGATATAGTGTTTATCTAAAGCTTTATGTCCAATAAAATTTTCTACTTTAACCATTTATATTTTATTAGGTTGGCTACTTACCCGATATAGGGGTTTATGTATAGCACAATGTAATATTTTGCCTATGCTGGAACTGCTATAGTCGGAATCAAAAGTTTTGCGTTGCGTTAAAATATACATTTTAAAAATTATAATAAAATACGTCTAAGTATGTTGATGTATTTTAAAATCTTTCTAAACATAAATAACAGTTTTTGAATCTGTTTTGAAGTATTTTAAGCATTATTAAACTAATTTAAGTTATTCTAATGCATGAGAAGTATTATAATGCTGCTTTGTCGTTAAGACATACTTAAACCATTTTGATGTATTTTAATAAACTTTGAACCATATAAAGGCGACTGAAAGTCCAGGGATATTTTAACTTTAAAAATATATTGAAGCATTTTAATTAATTATTCTACAGTTATAAAAACAGTTTGATGTACTATAAATCTATTTTTATGTATTTTGTACGCTATAATGTATACATTTTGATATACCTTGATGCAGTATAAAGCCTTTATGTCTCTTGATGCATTTTGATGTTATTTTCATCCATTTTTAATATTTTCAAGCTATTATGACACATCCTGGCGCATTATTAAGTTATTTTGAGGTTATTTAAATATTCTAAAGTCATTCTGAGTACATTTTGTTATCGATGTATTTTCAAGCATTGTAAACTGTCTTAATGCACTTTGATGCAATATAAAACTTGTTATCTATTATGATGCATTTAGAATTAATTTTCATTTTATTTCGAATATTTTAAAGCTATTTTGATATGTCTTTATATTAGAAAGCTGTTTTGGCACATTTACAAGCATTCTCAAAGTATGTTGATTGTATTTCAAAATCTTTCTAAACATAAATAATAATTTTGAAATCTGTTTTGATGTATATTAAGCTAATTTAATGTATTCTAATGTATGGCAAAACTATTTTGAAATATTATAATGCTGCTTTGACGTTAAGATTGATATAATTTAATAAACTTTGGACCCATATTTTAAACGATACTAAAGACAATGGCAAAAGAAAATTCCAAAGCTGTTTTGACCATTACAAGAATTTCAAAAATATTTTGAAACAATTTAATTATTCTACAGTTATAAAGGCAGTTTGATGAACTGTAAATATATTTTGCACGCCATAATATGTACATTTTGAAATTGTAGATGCATTTTAAAACTAATTTAAAGTACGTTGGTGCAATATAAAGCTTGATTGTGTATAATAAAATTATTTTTATATCTCTTGATGCATTTTGAAGTTATTTTCATCCATTTTTATTATTTTAAAGCTATTTTGATATGTACTAGCGTATTATGTAAGTTATTTTGAAGTTATTTATGTATTCTAAAGTCATTCTGGGTACATTTTGAAGTTGTCGATGCATTGTAAAGCTATTTTAATTCACTTTGATGCAATATAAAACTTTGTATGTATGTTGCTGCATTTTGAAGTTAATTTCTCTTATTTGGAATATTTTTAAGCTATTTTGAAATGTCTTATTCTAAAGCTGTTTCAGCACAAATTATTTAAGTATTCTGAAGTTGTACTAATTATGATTTTCATGTATTTTCAAGCTGTTTTGACACATTTACAAGCATTTTGAATATATGTTTGACTACTTTCATATATTCTAAAGTTATAAAGATTGTTTGATATATTGTAAAGTTTTTTGAAGTATGTTGAAACTGTTAATTCATTTAAAGCTATTTAGAACACATTTTAATATACTCAAGTTATTTTCAAATATTCTAAAGTTATTTTTTGATGCAGTTTGGTACATTATAAAGTTAGGCTGATGTGATTTAAAATTATTTTCATGCATATTTCAAGTGCAAGTTACTTTATTACATATCAAAAAATATTTTGATATATTTTTAAATATTCGAAAGTTGTAAGAATAGTTGCATGCACCGTAAGCAGTATTTTCAATTTTACATGTACTAGCGCCATCTACAGGCAAGCGAGATAACTTCAAAATCATTAGCAGCAGAGATCTACAAAATCAGCATTCCAATTTTATTCATTTTCTAAGACAGATGTAAGATGAAGCTCTGTGTAAAAATGATTAAATTTATATTGAAATTAAAAAAATTAAACCACAATTCAATAAATCCTAAATAACATAATTATATTTGATTGACATTGGCGGTTTTTGTTGAGGTTTTATGATTATTTATGAAAAACAAGTAATTCAATTTATTACGTAAATTATTGTACTTGTGTTGTATTGTATTCTTTGAAACACATTGAAAATAATATATTATCATTGTTTTAAGTATGTAAAAAAATATTTAACCTTCACTTCGTGGCTTTTATCAATGATTAACAGTTGTGGAAACTATAAGTACTGAGGCAGGTATTTCTTTTTTGTACATTTCATCGTATACAATTTTTAATGAATCAAAATGTGTATTTCGTTACAATGTAGATAATATTTCTTATAAAAACCTGATAATCTGTTGTGCAATATTGAATTAATTCAGAAAAAGTGCATTAGAAACTACATATTGTCTAAAAACATAATACTAGATTAGACGGTGTTAATTTCTGATAAGATCTCTCTTATATTGTACATTTTAAAGTGACCTACAAAATTAAGTTTCTCTTAAATACATTTATATAAACGTATCATTTACAATAAAACGCATTCATTATTACAGATTTTTTTATTATAAAATACGTATTATGAGAGATCAAGTTTTATGCTTGAAAAGCATGTGCGATGGATCTGATGACCCAAAATTTAGAACTAATTTCAATTCATTTTACAAGAATTATAAAAAATTTATTGCACTAACGAAAAGAAAAGCTTATAACGACTATATTAATAATTCTAATAATAGAAATAAAGATATCTGGAAATTAGTTAATTATGAGCGTAACTACTTGAAATCACAGATCAAAGAATGAGAGACATCACAGTGACGGTATTTAACAACTACTTTTCTACTGTGGCTAAAATAATAACTAATTCACTTACCCCTGACCATATCGTTCTACAAGACTGTTTAGAGAGAATTCCAACGACTCCTTCCTCTTTTGTTTTTTGCCTGTCTCTGAGTACGATGTTTTTGATGTGATAAGAGAACTCAGTAACTTTAAATGTTTTGATTTTCATGTTTCCAGTTTTTTTAGTAAAGAATTTGTCGACTTACTTGTAGGACCTTTGACGGCTCTTTGTAATAAAAGGGTGATGTAAATTTCCTATCGTCTTATCTCGGTAGTACTATTTTTTGGGAAAATATTTGAAATAATAATTAAAAAATGTTGCATAAGTTATTTTGCTTCCAACTAGTTGTTAAGCAATTGGCAATTTGGCTTTAGATGAGGTCTTTCGACGGTGCATGCCATTTCCAGAGTTGTTAGTTATGTAGGTGAAGGTGCCAGTGGTTTTGTAGATGGCGGTTTACTTTTATTTGATTTGATCTAAAGATACAGGTGACTATCAGGAAGACATGAACGCAGATGTTTTCGAAGAGTATTTTACACAGATGTTGGATCTTATTCCCTCGGGGTCTGTAATTGTCATGGATAATGCCAGTTACCATTCACGGCAGATCGATCGGACGCTTACGACTGCTTGGAGGAAAGCCGATATAATTCAATGGCTATCCGGAAAAAACATTTCTTTTGAAACAAATATGGTGAAAAAGCAACTTTTGACACTTGTCAATCTTAATCAGAAAAAATATGTTATCGATGAAATGGCAAGAAATCGCCAAATAGCAGTACTACGGTTACCACCTTATCATTGTGAACTTAACCCAATCGAATTAGTCTGGGCGCAGGTAAAAGGAGATGTAGCGCGAAATAATACGACGTTTAAATTAAGTGACGTGAAAATTTTGTTAAAAAATTCCTTGGAACGAGTAACTGCAGTTAACTGGCAAAGATGTATACATCATGTACAAAAAGAAGAGGAGAAAATGTGGGAACTCGATAATTTAATTGACGTTACTGTGGAACCTATCGTCATCAATTTAGGAGACGAAGATAATTCACCAGAATATTCAGAGGATGAATTTTAATATACCTACTTTTTTATTTTCTTTATTGTACATTTATACGACACTACACTTACTCACCATAATTTGAATTTTCAAAATACTTATATTTTTGTGTGGTCTATTTATTAAATTTAAATAAATATTTTGATAATAATACTGAATAATTTTATTTGAATTAGTAAAAACTCGGTTATGATGCTTAAAGTTGCCTCATGTTTTGAAATGCTGTTTTTATATTGTTTACTTATAAGAGAAATGGACCGAGAAATTGAAGCGGCATAGACAAAGGCGGATTGTCGGGGATTAAATTTCAGCTACTTGCTAAAATTTAGTACGGTTCGATCACACAAAGTTTTTTTAAAAGTACACCTCATCTATACCGATATTACATAATATAAAAATATTGAATATAAGCACCAGTACTAAATTTATTTACAATTTGTATAAGCTTTTATTACCCTCTTTCATTTCTAAACAGACTATAGGTGCAGCGAATTGAAATTTTGAAACATTTTTTATGAACAGCAAAGGTTAAATCAGTTGTGTTGCAACAATAAACAAAAATGTTACTTATTTGAACGGCACTGATGAAAAAGCTGATTAAAAACGATTTTTTGTCTATTTTAATATACAAACTATGCGTATTAATCTTTGTTATTAAAAGTACCCACTTAATTTCGATTTTACTATTATGGGTATGATAAAAAAATACGGTTATGAAACCGGTAGCAAGTTAACTTGTTAAAAATAGTATTTTCCCTTCACTGCTAAAGTAATTAAAAACATATCTTGATTACTTTCAGTGGCAATTAACTCGTACTAAAAAACCGTATTACATTTTAAAATTACAACGTAATGCATGTATTAATTCAAGGAGTAGGAAAAGAATTTAACGTCTGGAAATAAGACTTTGCAACTGCGATCATATGATTCGTGATGCTGTTCTAGTTTAATAAAAGCCATATCTATAATACTGCAGACTAATGGTGAGTTTATAAAAAAGTCTTAACCCTAACTTAGCCTTAATCTTTGCCCTAAGAAGTTAAATGTACATATTTCCATGTGTACGTTTATAAAAGTCGTAACTTAGTCTTAGTCCTAAGGAGGTCTTAAGACCTGCTTTTGAAATTCATGTATACTACAAGGCTCGATGCAAGAACAATTTCACCTTATAAACAATCCGTAAATAAATAATAATTATCATCTTATACCTCTATTTTTAAAATATTTGCAGTTTTCCGACCTGCAATAAGTTGAAGTTGAATCAACTCAAAACGGAATGACCTTGTTAAACACGGAATTGTCTCGTGACCAATCAGGAAGCGGGAAGGTATTTCGTTCCGTCGTCAATCCGTGCTAATTCCGTGTCATGCGAACGAGCTCTAAGACTAAGACCAAATAAGTACGCATGCGCAAAAGTGCTCCATTTTCTTCTACATGCTTTCTACGGCGTCAGCGATTGGCCGGATTTGTAGAGACAAAATAAAGGTTAAGTTACGACTAAATATTTATAAACAGTGTCAAAATCTTGGGATTAAGATTAAGACTACGGTTAAGGTTAAGGCTAAGTTAGGATTAATATTTTTTTATAAACTCACCATTAAACTTCTTTAAATCGTTTCTAATGACTGAGGGAAATACACACAATGTCAAAGGTTTTGGATCCCCCCCTCATTCTTTTTAAAGAAATAATTTTGTCAGAAAAACCAAATACATTTAAAAAATATATTGTTTTCTGAATTTATTTTGTGAAAAGAATATGTTCATGGTCAAATTAGTAAAGATTGTGATTTGTTAATGCAATATATTAATTCAAATAGCAGGTAAAGAATTTAACGTCTGGAAATAAGACTTTATAACATATAGTGGTTTTTTAGGCTTTCACGGTGATTTTCCTGGTTGTTATGCAGTGACCTCGGTAACTGGTAGCTGCCAGAAACAGAGTTAATGCACATCCCTAGCATTAGCCGGGATTCTTTTACCTGCCCTGGTTGTTCTCGGGCTAGGCTCTGTGGCGACTCAGTCGCGGCGAAGCTTTTGCAGAGTCAGCACTGAAGATGCCGACAGTGAAGAGCGGCGAAACGTTTGGAAGCATGGGATGCGACCAGTTACAGCGGCGGCTACGGAACGCTTCGGAGGACCACCATTATCCGAGGAACGGTTCCGACCGTAGAAGTCGTAATACCAACAATAGGAACCGAAATCAATATATGGGCAGGCCCAGAGACACCGATAACGGGCCTGTCCCGTAAAGTAAAGGTTCATGGTCTGGAATTTGTTATTATCCACATTAAGAAAAACCACTAGGATTAATCGAATGATTTAATATACAGGGGCACCATCATGCTGGAACCACATTTGTTGCCTCTGATTTAAAGGAATGTCTTCCAAAAACTCATACAGTGTGTTCTGCAGAAAGTTGAGGTAAGCAGCGCCTGTTAATCGGTTTGGTAAAACAACAGGACCTAGAAACCTGTCACCTACAATACCCATCCAAATGTTTAACGAAAAACGTGCCTGATGTCTAGATTCTATTAGAGCATGAGGATTTTCGTCGGCCCAAATATATGTATTGTGAAAATTAATCACTCCATTTCTTGTGAACCCGGCCTCATCAGTAAAAAAATGTTTGCAAGAAAACGAGGGTCTTCAGCATCATGACGTAGAAACCAGCATCAAAAAACCAAACGTGCTTGATGATCATTTATTGGATTTAAGGCCTGTACTCGTTGCACATGGTATGGATAAAGCAGTTGCTCGTGAAGGATTCTCCAAACAAGAGGACCACTAATTCCTACCTCGGCTGATATTCTCCGCACATTCGTACCTGGATTCTGCTCTACCAGTGCTAGAATTTCTTCTTCTGCTCTAGGAGTGGATACCGACCTTGGTCCTCCGGATAAATGGCACTGTTTGCTCAAGGAACCGGTATCACGCAATCTTTGGTGAATTTTTCCAAACATGCGTTGTGAAGAAATCTGGCGATTTAGATAAACGTCAACGTAAAGACGTCGCGCTTCGGTGGCGTTTCCATTAGCACGACCATACATGAAATTCATGTCTGTTAATTCTGCGAGTAACCAGCCATAACGAAAGAAAACTTGTGCACTGAGAACAACTGTCAAATACGTACTGTTTATTTCACTAAACATCAACCATTATAAGAAAATACACAACGTTTCTGCAAAATAAAAAAGAGGCTAAAAAACATAAAACATTCCATAACTCCGCAACCGTTGCGGACCCATGTTTATTGAGACTTTTCTGCTTATTTTGGTTCATACTATTATCTCCTTAAATATTTTACACTCTTTTTTTAACACCCTGTATAATTGATGACGTCATTAATCGTTTCTGTCAAATTCCAAAGATAATACTTTGAACTGAAAATGGAACTTATTTCATTCAATTTACCAACACGTGTCCTAAATTTTATTTAAATGTTTTGTATCCTCATATGCCCGTACTATCGAGTTTGAAGCACCCTGTACATTCAAAAAAATGTTTTGGATAAGTTCTAAATTATCCTGTATTTTGCTGTGCATATATGACCATACATTTTAATCATCGATTCAAAATTTCTCTTCACTTGATCAGCTAGTTTTCTCTAGTTAAAATAAATTCCGGTTTATATTTGATCCGCTCTCGTATACCGTTCTTTTTTTATTTCTAGAATAAAAATTACCACAGCAGTAAAATCGTGTTAGTTTTTTTTTTATGTCAGACAGCATCGTAAAATATAAATGAAGTGGACATAAAATTTTCAGGTATTTCCGAGATATATCATTCTGTCCTTTGTCGACATTGTACCTACCAACTTCTTCTGAGTAATAAAAATATTACAATAATAAAATAATTTAAATGCAATCGAGTCCTGGTGAGTTTGTTTCATTAACGATTAAAGACAATTATACAGTAGTCGTTACGTTACTGTTTTCTTAATGGTACCATTATCTTTTCTCATAATTATTTATTATCTAAAAGCACGCTTAAAGACTGCTTCTGCTAGGTGAATATATGTCTAGGCATTCGTATTTACATATCGAGTATACATAACAACAATAAATTTATTTGCAAATACCACCATTGCATACAAGGCTTTCCGTTGGTAAAGTGAAGGGATTTCTTCTGAAAAATATACTTCACTTACAGGTCTGCAGGTGAGGTGACTAACAACCTATTACCTAGACCGAGGCACCAGGGCCGTATTCGACAAGAAATTGCCCAAAAAGAAATCAAAATACACTTTATACACGGACTATATGAATTATTTCACGAATAACATCTCATCTAAATCTAAAGATGTTTTGATTTGTCGTATATATTTTTTTGTTTTCTTTGTTTTTTATTTATCCAATATATTCAGACAGGTTCAGACATGAAAATTTCGGCGTCAAATGTGGGTGTTTTTAGTTGTCACAACGAACATTTTTGGGCAGATGAAAAACCATACATTATTCATGAATCGTGACATCAGCAGCAGTTTTTAGTCATTGTCAATTTTCTTACCATGATTCTGTAACATCCTGTACAAGTTCGTTATTATGGTAAATGAAGTCACCAGTCTATTAGACGACAGTGGTATTCATAGTATTCAAATCTTTTACAAAACTATTACCACAGAAGTCCCACACTGATCGGTCCTTGGCACTGTTCTCTTTTTCTTATACATGAATGAAATAGACAACATAATTCCCCATCCTAATTTTATAAGATATGCCGATGATACAACCATACTCATTTCAAGTAAAAGCTAAGAATATAATTATTTACAAACTGTGGTGTAATACAAATTCTCTATATTTTAACAGTGAACAAACAAACATAATTAGATTTTATAATTATCAAAATAATCAATAATATTGACCTAAGACATACTAGAGCTGGAAAGATTACATCTATCATCAATGTTAAATCAAAATTAAGGTTTATGTTCATAAACTTAAAATATATACTCACACAAGAGCAGTTATTGAGTATGTACCATGCTCAAGTTTCTTCTAGATTACGTTATGGGATTTTTTTTTTGAGCTTGTCTACTGGTGCATCTAATGTATTTATTATCCAAACGCGTATTTTGAGTTTTTTTTTAAATTTTTTTATTTTTTTAAATTTTACTGTTATACACCTTCATATTTGAAATTCGTGTATGTTTTCCTAAATAAAAATAAATTTTTCCAGAGTAATTCAATTCATGGATACACTAGGCACTGTATAGATTTTTCTGTACTGTTTAGTAAATATGTCCTCTTCTAAATCGCCACACCATTTATGATTAAAGGTTCTTTATAACCTTCCCAGATTTGTAACACAATATCAGAATTGCAATATTTTTAAAATTAATCTTAAAATATTATGTGATGTTTTCTATACACGTGATGAATTATTTGATGTAAGATTTATGTCTACTGTAAATTAAATTGTGTATCTAACTATTTCTATTTGATACATATTTGGAAACATAAATATATTAATATTATTATTATTACTATACAGGGTGAACCTATAAGTTCAAATATTTTAACTGTAGGTGTAGTTCGTCATATAGATTAGTCTAGTAAAGTCATTTCTAAAAATTTCAGATATTTACGGAGATATTTATTTTTTTTTAAATACGCACATTTTGAGGACCGCTGACCAGATAGACCACTGATGTATCCTAATAAAATAAACCATATGATTTACTGAGGTTGCCATGTCATCTGTAAGATAAATAATTTTTTAACGTAAATTCAATTTTTGCCGTTATTTTTAACTTGTTTTTAGCAATAAGTAAAGTAAAGTTATCATAAACTATTAAAATATGAATTTCTGCAAGTTCAAGACTATCAATTAAAATGTTTAGGAAGTTACTTTGCTCAATGATTCCAAAAAATATCCATAAACATGTATAAAAGCTCACCTACTTACTGAAAAACTATTTACAGTTATCCATATTTCACAAGTTAATACCATTGTACACTGTTAGAAAGGTTATCACAAATTATCCCCTTAAATTATTTTATGAAGAATAACAAAAAAACTATGATTTTCAAACAACATCTTAGAGATAATTTTCGCCACATAACCTCAAACAACGTGTCAGTGCTAACCATACCGTACTTCGCAGTGGGTGAAACAGATTTTAAAAATAAACACCAAACATGAAGTAACAAAATAACTAACTTGATGTATGCGTTTAATATTGGGTCGGTCAGCGGTCGCGCGGTTTAAGGCGTCAGTACTTGAATCGAGGTGATTAGATCGGAGTTGGTTCGAGCCCAGCTGCCGGTAGACCGTATATAAGCTATATTTGTGGAGAGGATTGACACCCTCTCTGCGGGTATGGTAGGGTAGAATAATGTTAGCTTGGGTCAATGTGAGAGATTGATACCGGTTGATATTTGACTACCCCCCTAATTAATTAGGTTTTCCAGGTTTCCCTCATTCCTGCACTGAATAGTGGTTAGGGAGGGCCTACCAACGTAAGTTGTTCCTGGGCGCAAATGCGGCCTGCTTAATAATAATATGCCGCCCCCTCTCCCGCACAAGTCTCCGACTTCTGGGCTAATCCCTGTGATTAGAATGAGGGGTAGAGGTATTATAATATAATGAGAAGGCAACGTAAAATATTTAAAAGCAGAATCACATGCAAAAAGAACTGATGCCGTAGGCACAGATAACAGGTAGGTGTCACGAGCAGTAGGCGAATTGTCCCACACAAGCCCCATCCTCTAGGATGGATAGAGGTTATGTTAATGTTGATTCCGATGCTCTAGTATGATTCAGGGCAAAGGAATAAGCTGTGGTAAAGGTAAGTGGAAACAAAACATGTAATATTTGTGAAAAGGGATTTGATAATTTCAATACACATAAATTAAAAGTTAATATGAGATAGCTTTGCATCTTCTGAAACCGAAATAAGCTAACGGTTTCTTTAAGTAATGTACTGCTTGACGCATCTCTTTTAAGAGTTTCGGCACTAACTTATAAAACGTATTTAAATCGTCTTATTATTTTCACGGGCAGTGTTTTCCTCTTAAATGTCTTGTGTAATTAATTAATATATTTCGTGAAATACAGTGTGATTAAATAGAACATGGAACATTATTCAAACAGTGAAAATGTAGTGATAATCAGTGATAGTGATAACTATAAAGTATTGTGATAAATCAGTTGGAGTGTAGTAAAAGTTTATAATAACCAAATTCTAGATTGAACTACGATTGTGAGTAGAGAATCTGGTAATATTTTAAATTTATTGATGATTTATAGGAATGGCAAAGATGACAGTTAATATTTTCATAAATTAACATATTTCAATGATTCTTTGACATGTCTAAAAATTCTAGTAAACATTGTTGAAGCCTATTCGAAGACATTAGCGTAACACTGGTAAGTTTTCGAAAAATCACGAAATTTATTTAAAGTTTGACTTTTCTATTTCTGATTTTTTTGTAAAAAAATCTATTAATTATGCGTTCTACACAATAAACTGTACTGCTGGCTAAAATATTTGTACTTATTTAAGGTTCACCCTGTATAGTGATGGGTAGAAATCTTTCCGTATGTCATTTCATTAAATAAAAATCTCAGCTATTCCAACGAATACAAGAGGATTTGACTAGCCGCCTTTATAGGTGCAATGAAGTTCATTTTGAGTCAATCTTCCAAAAGTACTGACTAGTCCTGCTAGAGGAACGTGAGCCCCCGTCCCCAAATACTAGAAGTACACAAGTTTTCTGCCTGCAGACCCTCACGGGAGATCAGAAGAAATACTTTGAGTCCAGGCCTGCATACACTGCAGTGCAAAGAGACAGTCTTAATATGATTCTATATAAGATCTCTTGTATTCTATCAAGGTAATTATTTGTTGTACTGTCGTGAAACATTTTGTACAAGGTAAACAATGCGTATTAGTTGAATAAGAACCGTGCAATTTCGTCGAAATTGTTTAATGAAGTGGTGTAGTTTTAGCTGGTGTGGACAGTTTCGGTAACTTTGATTAGTGAAGGAGTGTTCCGATTTGTGAAAATGAGTGGAAAACTATCTGGTTTGTGCTCTTATTTTTACACTTAGACTTAAGGACAATTAAACATTTAATAATAATAATAAATGAAATGCAATGATTTAATTTTATAAATATTAATTTAAAAAAATAGAACTTGTACTTATTTAAAGTATTATACATTAATATATAATAAAATAATAAAATAAAATAATTATTTATAGTGAATAGCAAATAGTCACAAAAAGCTATCATACACTAAATAAGATTTTGGCAGTAATATTTAAATTAAAAAACAATTTTAATGAAAATAATTAAATTTAAGTAGGTACATTTTTAAAATAATTCTAATTTGCATCAATCTACGGAAGATGAACTTTTATGTAAAAAATGTTTCTTTTAAATATTTATGAAAATACCTTTCAGGGTACTAACTGTAAAAAATTGGCTTGCCGAAATTTCACAGCCTTACCCCTTATATTTCCAGATGTGTTAACCTGAAAAAGCAGGACACACTGTATTTTGTAATATTTTAATCTTAATATAAACAGTTTTATTTATTGTACTTAATTTGGAAATAACTATAACTTAACTACCTTTCTTAAAAATATACAGTATGAGCTACCGAAAGGTGTTCTTAGTCTTTATGCAACTAAAAAAATGTCAACTTTTATTTTAATGTGACCTTTACCTTTAAAATTTTAAAAAATAGAAAGTAGTTTTGTGTTCTTTTTAGCTGTACCAATGGTACCATTTGAGCTACTTCTTTTGTATACCACCCTTGTATACATTTTAAAAGGCATTCAAGTCGGTTTTAAAGAGAAAACTAAAGTCATTTATAATTGAAAACTATGCTTTGATTGAACCCATTTTTGGTTAGTATAGGCTTTAAGGGCACACGTACCCCTTATATTTTACGTGTAAAATAATATTTTATTACTGTTTTTATATTGTTTTTTTTTTGTTTTTTTCTTTTATTTTTCTTTCATGTTGTATAGTGGAGTGAATCGCACAACACAAGTTTCACTTAGGTGCACGAAATCTATTCCTGTATTAATATTTTACTTGTTATTTGCACCAGAATAAACTTACTTACTTACTTACATACGCTTAAGTGTTACGTATGTACTGTACAGTGTGTTTTCCTATTTTTGCATATATTTTTGGAGACAAAAATGTAACATACGAATATTTTTTTATAAGAACAAAGAAACATAACGAGACTGTTTTTTTTTTGTTCCTACTGTTGGTTCTCAGACTACATACATAAATGTACAAATCTATTTTCAAAACTAGCTGCTGTAGACAGAGAAATGTTCTGTTCGAAAGTTAGTATTTTTTTGTAATAGAACAGTTTTTACTTCTGTAAAATAACGCTGATCGATGTTCAATTGTTTTTTTTTTTCTGAAAATGAATTTTGAAACTTTTATAGAATCATAAAAATATTTTAATAAGACGCAAATTCATGCTTCATTTCAAGGCATTTCGCTGAATTTTTGTATTAATTATTTAGTTATTGTATTAGTATTAGTGAAACAACGCAAAATATCTCAAATTTTCATAACACCCTGTATACGTTACCGTTTATGAGATCCCTGTACTGGGTGAAGTGAAAATGATCACCCTGTATATAAAAATGTACAAATCTATCTCCAAAACTAGCTGCTGTTAAGACAATACTAAATATAGAGAAATCTATGTATGACAGTTAGTACTTCTTTTACTTCTGTAAAACAACATTGATCGATGTTAATTGTTTTTTTTCTGATTTTGAAACATTTATAGAATCATAAAAATATTTTAATAAGAAGCAAATTCATTCTGCATTTTAAGACATTGTGCTGAATTTTTATACACACAACGTCAAAAGTACTGGAACCCACTGTATATAAAATGATTCGATTAAACCTACTGGTTTTTCTTAATATGGTAAGAAGTACATGAACTTAGGGAACAAAAAAGACAGTAAAAAATTGCAGGCCATGAACCTTTACTTTTATATATTTTTAGGTATTAATAATATTGTGTGAAATTAACTACTCAGTGGACAAAAGCCCCAACCTGCGTTGAATTACACCCACAATATCTACCCATATATTCCTTATTATTAGCTTTTGTAACATTGTTTTACTGTGTTAGAAAGGTATTATAAGCTAATATAAATCAAATCTCCTACAGTTCCTATCAATGAAGTCATATGTATGTTCTCTGATACCAAACATCTAGGTATGCTAATGAACAATTCCACAGACAAAGCTCTATTCAATAATTATCTAAAGAAAATAATCTAATTTACTCACTCTATAAAAATCTAACTTCACTTTTTTGGCAGTGGGAACACGACAAATTCAACCACAATAGATGAGATCTGACCTATTTCTGCATTTTTAGGATTGCTTCTTCAGGTGGTCTCCTTTAAGTTGAATCAAATATCTAACTATAAAAATTATTATAAAAATTAAAATTATTTGAAGTTAAATATCAACAATGACAAAAAGTGACATCCTGTCAATGTATGAAATATGACAATACCTACTTGAAAAATGTTCACCTTTTATATAAAAGTTTTTATATATTTTTAGGTATTAATAATATTGTGTGAAATTAACTACCTTTCTAACACAGTAAAACAATGTTACAAAAGCTAATAATAAGGAATATATGGGTAGATATTGTGGGTGTAATTCAACGCAGGTTGGGGCTTTTGTCCACTGAGTAGTTAATTTCACACAATATTATTAATACCTAAAAATATATAAAAACTTTTATATAAAAGGGGAACATTTTTCAAGTAGGTATTGTCATATTTAATACATTGACAGGATGTCACTTTTTGTCATTGTTGATATTTAACTTCAAATAATTTTAATTTTTATAATAATTTTTATAGTTAGATATTTGATTCAACTTAAAGGAGACCACCTGAAGAAGCAATCCTAAAAATGCAGAAATAGGTCAGATCTCATCTATTGTGGTTGAATTTGTCGTGTTTCCACTGCCAAAAAAGTGAAATTAGATTTTTATAGAGTGAGTAAATTAGATTATTTTCTTTAGATAATTATTGAATAGAGCTTTGTCTGTGGAATTGTTCATTAGCATACCTAGATGTTTGGTATCAGAGAACATACATATGACTTCATTGATAGGAACTGTAGGAGATTTGATTTATATTAGCTTATAATACCTTTCTAACACAGTAAAACCTTTACTTTATTACCAAAGTTTTTACAAATCTGGTAAGTTTAGCAGTGTATTCAGCCAAGTGTTCCTTTGAATTTTTGTACATTATAATCCCAGGACGTGAAATTTCTGCGTTTACCCGAGCAAGAATCACTGCTTTACATGATGCAGGACATTCTAATGATCAGATATTGAACAATTTGGGCATTCCTAGATCATCTGTTGTACGAATAGTACACAGATATAAAGAATTCGATACAGTGGAACACAGACCACGTAGTGGACGTCCTCGAGTATCTAAAAAGAGGGTCAGTATTTGGAGCAATATGCCCGTAGACACCGCACATCTTCAGCTTCAGCTCTCAGGACCCACTTTCAAGGTAGGCTTCGCCGTGTTATATCGACACCTACTATTCGAAGACTACTCCACAACGCAGATTTACGTGCTAGAAGACCATTACGGGACCCCACTCTATTTCCAAGGTATCGTGCTGCCCGTCTCCAGTGGGTGCGAGAGCATAGGGGTTGGTTTTTATACCATTGACGGTGGGTCATATTTACAGACGAAACCAGAATTGAGCTGGTTACTGATGACAATCGACAAAGAGTCTGGAGAGAACCAGGTCGTCAACAGCGACTTCATTTTCCCCGTGAAGTTACTCCGTATGAAGGGGGTACCGTAATGTCTTGGAGTGGAATAATGTTTATCCACCGCACCCCATTAATTCGCATACCACAGAATATGACAAGTCAAATTTACATCGAACAAGTTATTACGCCCATTATCTACCCCCTACGTAATGAATTAGGTGAAAATGCTATATTTATGGACGACAACCCTTGACCACATCGCGCAAGAAGTGTTCAAGAGACACTCTAAGCAGGACATACCAATAGATTAGATTGGCCAGCGAACTCTCCTAACATGAATCCTGTTGAATACATGTGACTCAGACTGCAGATGAGTTAGTCGTAGTGGCAGAAAAGGAATGGAACAATATTCCCCAAGAGATCGTTAACCGATTGATTATCTCAATGCACAGATGTGTCAATATGCTATTGGATCATGGTGGAGGTCATACCGACTATTAGTCAAGTAGAGAACTTGATTTGTTACTTCTTTTTGTTTTAATAAATTTTGTCACATGTGTTACATGTGGTTTTAAATTTTCTAAGTACTCAGTTTATCGAACATATTTATTATTTTGACAAAAAACGATTCAGAAAACAATATACCTAATATATAAATGTATTTGGTTTTTCTGATAAAAAGATTTCTTTAACAAGAATGGGGTCCAAGACTTTTGACGTTGTGTTTATTAAACAATGGTAAGAAATATAATTAGCTTCGCAACTTCTGTCAGACAGTGAAAACTTGCTGAAGGAAACATAATTTATATTGACATAAATTAGCATCGTGTATGGTGACATTAACACGAGATTCTAAAGTGGATACGAGCCAAATAAGCGGATTACTACGATCGTTGTACCATTGTGTTGAAATAAAAAGTTTGCAATATTTTCCATCAAGTCATCCTTGAGACTAATTGGTGTAAACAGGAAGTTCTTTGAATTTTTGCCTAAATGGAGCGTGAAACGGCTGCCGAAATCTTACAGATTTATCACTGAATAAAGTTATTCATTCGTGAAATACTGACTCGAAAATCGGTTAGAATAATATAAATTAGAAAAAAGTTTCTTTAGTCTTTGTTTGTTTTAGCAATAGGTTAATAGTTTTGCTGAAATACACATCACACCAAAAAAATCTATATTCTAGCAGAAAAGTAGTTATACTTTGTATATCTGGCCAAAAGCAACAAAACAAAATGTCTAATACGAATAGACTGAAGACTGAGATGTAATTTCTTAATTAAGAGCAAAAGCCCTTTTATCGTAGTATGTAATTTGATTTATATATCAATCAATAGTATATATCAATAACAATAAAATAAACAATACTTTTCCTAAACGTTCTTAAAACTGTAACGTACTCTAACGTGCAGCTCATTACCAGTTATTGTTAACCTCAAACTATAGATAATAGTTATTTATAGTACAAGTGAGATATAGGCATTATTATACATAAGTGAGACATTTTCTTGTGAAAATGTCAGAAAGAAAGAAAATGTTGCTTCCAATGTCGGTTCCAACGTTGTATGTCAAGTGTATCTGCTACACGATGGGGTAAACTTTTGTCGCAACATTGGAATCACATGTGGGGCCAACGTTCGTCAGTATCGTACTTATACTGCAGATTCACAGAACACAGTAAAAAATAAAATACGTGCACTCCTGGAATGCGTCAAACACACGATCGTTCGTGTGAGTGTATGCCGAACGATGCTTCCAACATGTTTCCAACATTGGAAGCTCCTTTGACGTGGTTCAGATTTACCGACAGAAGCCCGAACGTGGCATGTAGCCAACGTTGGACACATGCAATTCACCAGCGCCCGCCCACACGATGTGGCAAATGGTGATGTGTCCAACGTTGGAAGGCATTCGCCACATCGTCTGGGACCGGCTTAAGAATATTAAATATGAATCAAAAAGGTATGATTAGCATTTCTTGAAGAATTATCCAAGTACAAATCATCGGGTCTTTGGGCGTTCTATTCCATGCTGCTGCGGTTTACAGTCTGTATGCGGCGAAATGTTGACATCAGTAAATTCAACAATTTAATTGATTTTCTGAAAAAGCAATCAAAATAAACCAAAAAAGTCAAGAATATTAACGAAAGAGGATGTTTCAAAATTTTTACAAGATGCCAACGACACAAAATTATTGCTAAAAAAAGAAAGAAGAAAGAAAAAGAAAATGTTTGCTATTTGAAAATCATAAATGCATAATTTAAGGTTGCCTTAATTTATTGGACTTGCATGCAGAGGAGCATACAGAGTGTAACTAATTTGCTGTTAGAAAACAAAAAAAATGAAGGAAACATTTTTCATCTTCATGCCGGATACGAATACTAAAGTTTTCCGAGAATTCTTTATCACATTGCCGGGGGAATCAAAAATGTGAATACGGTCCAAGTAATACGAAAATACCTCGCCCTGCGTCCTAGTCATGCCCATCATGGAAGATTTTTTGTTGGGTACAGAGGTGGTAAATGCATAAAACTTCCTATTGGTATAAATACTTTTAGTGTAATGCCAAAGTAGATTGTATTTTTTCTCTATTTATCACAGCCTCAACAATATACAGGGCACTGTTTGAGACGATCACCTACTTCACTTCTAGCCATCACAGAGCAGACCTTCTAACTACAGTATGCGCCAAAAGTATGGAATAAATTCAATAAAAACGAAACAATTATTTTTTGGGAAAAATCCTCGAACAGGTCGATTTTTAATTTAAAAAATACATATTTTAGCGTAAAATGCGATTTTCAAATGTCATTTGTTTTCGAGTAATGACGTCATCGATTTTTTTTTAAATGGCAACACCATATTTTTTTCCTTGATTCTAAAAGATCGTTTAATTCTCTATCAGACAGTACTAAAATTTTGCCCTCTTACATAGGAAAGTTTTCGAGTAAATGACGATTGAATGTTAGAAAACATAAATTTTATCCATAAAAAAGTAAGAATTCTGAGTTATGTAAAATAAAATACAATTGATTAAATTTTATACTTAAATTAAATGTTGGAATTGCCATCTACCAACTTGTTGACAATGCGCAAGTCTGTGAAGAAATTCTTCTTGCACATTATGAATGATTTCTGGGGTAACTCTGCGTATTTCGTCCCGAATGCGATTTTGAAGTTCTTCTAAATTACGTGGTTTATTAATGTACACTTTTGACTTCAAGTATCCCCATAAAAATAGTCAAGTGGTGTAAGATCTGGCGATCTTGCAAGCCATTCTATCGGTCCGCGTCTGCCGATCCACCTCCCAGGAAAACAGTTGTCCAAAAAATCTCGTACAGGGCGCGCATAGTGCGGAGGTGCACCGTCTTGCTGAAACCATATGGTATCGTCAGGAATGTCAGGGTCATTATCGTTAGGAAAAATTACTGCAAGGGCTGGAACAAGGTCATTTTCTAGAAACTCTAAATATCTTTGTCCTGTAAGAGTTCCTTCAAAGAAGAAAGGCCCTATTATTCTGTCGTCAACTATTCCAGCCCACACATTTAATTTCTGAGGGTGTTGGGTATGTGCCTCTGCCATCCAATGAGGATTTTTCCGACTCCAATATCTGCAAGTTTGACGGTTTACTGTACCATTCAGACAAAATGTGGCCTCATCTGAAAAAAGTATTTGCCGGTGTAAATTTCTATTTCCTTGACATAAATCCATTAGAATTTCGCTTTATTTTAATTGATTTACGTTTTCTAACATTCAATCGTCATTTACTCGAAAACTTTCCTATGTAAGAGGGCAAAATTTTAGTACTGTCTGATAGAGAATTAAACGATCTTTCAGAATCTAGGAAAAAAATTGGAGGAGAGCATTCATCTGGCATTAATCTTACAAATTGCCAAAGATGTGTTGTTAATATTTATAAGTAATTCAATTTAATTTAAATTAAGTTAAATTATCTTTTAATTGTCAAGTTGATAAATCTGTTGGTTCTTAAAAAAAAGACACATTACATTACTCCACTAGTGATGTAATGATTTTCATTATTCAACTGAAACAATGCCAAATAAATGCTGCAATGAGACTCTTATAAAGCAGTCGTAGTTAAAAATAATTGCGCATCTAAAACTTTGTGGTGTGGTGAGAAAAATGCCATAACCGCAATTTAACTGACATACTTCTTGAACAAGACGATCGTTGAAAAGTGAAACATTTTTCACAAACACTTTCGTGAAAAAAAATGCAGTGACAAAAACACGTCGATTTGGTTTTGCTTATGAAGTGTAGCAAGATACAAAATCCACCTTTTTCAACCTCGTATTAAACATGACAACACATTTTCAGATAAATATAAAGCAGAGACTAATAAGTTTTTATTTTCACGGATAACGAGAATTGTAATCGCCAAAACCATGAATCCAAACAAAGGTTGCTAAAAATCCATCAATCGCGTCGGCAACTGGAAATAATTTATTTAGCAGAAATATGCTGCATATACAGGGTATCACAGTTAAACGTAAAATAGTTCAAGAACATTCTTTTTAAATCAGTATATGAAAAGTATTCAGAAATATTTTTACTAACTATAGTTGACTTCCAAAATTGTAGAGAGTGACTAATCGCTAGCTTGTAGACAAGCGCGACGGGCGAAACGTGCGGGGAGCAACATTTTATAGGCGTACTAAATTTGTATGCGATTAAATATTAAAAATATACAAAAATAATTGCATTACATAATATCCATTATTTTTAGAGTAGAAACAGTGATATAACGGTTTTTACCAATTTCGAGGCGTTAGATAAGAAAAATAATATAAGTTTTTATCTTGTATATCGGTGTACCTAAGTTAATTTAGAAACTTTATCAAGACAAACTGAAAAGATTCTTACCATCACCACGCGGCTCATGCCGCCACAAGATGTTGACTATTTGTACATTTCATATAGGTAATTGTTTTATACGAATATTATCATTATCACTAAATTAGTACGCATTGCGTCAGAATCATAACAAACTTCACTATCACTGCATGTTCACTATTTATTAAAATAACTGTAACTTTTCGACTTTTCTGCTACGATAACTTACGTTTACCATCACAGCAACTGCTCCTGGTTCTACATATGATAAAATAGATTCAAACCATTTTTCAAATACTTCACTGTTCATATCTTCATGGTAATCTCCCGTCCTACGTGATTCAAAAACATGTAAACCATTTTCTAAAAATCCCGAATCGCTTCCAATATGTGTTACTATTAATCTACGTCCTTTTCCAGAAGGCGCCTTTAATGCTGTAGAAAGTCGATCTAAAAATGCTTCTCTTTTACTTCGAACGTGACCATCCTGCCAAACTTTTGATACCGTATAACCTTCGTTTTTCTAAATATTCTCTTCGCCATAATACAATTTCATCTTTTTCAACGAGCATACTTTTACGATTTCGTTTTAAAAACCGAAAATTCATGTCATGCTTTGTTCTTCTAAGAACTTTGTCAGATAAATGAGGCATGTCTTCATCTTCAGCTATCGTAGTTTGAATTTTTTTATCGTCGGTATTTCATTTCTGAAGAAGAATCCATGAATTTTTCTGCGAATGGCGTATTTTACGTCATCATCGACTGTTTTTTTCCTTCCTCGGATTTCTGTTTTTTTCTTCTTTGGATTTACTTCCACACTCTTTTTTATAGCACGATATACACTAGAAACTGACACTTGTGTTAACGAACTACACATATCACCAGCTTCACTAACACTTATGTTAGAGTTTTGCGCTCGAATTCCTTCGTATACGTTTTTTATTATTACCAATTGTCCGTTACATAAGTTATGTCGATTACTAACAGATCTTTTACTAGAAGTGGCACTTTGATCCATTTTTAACTGTTATTTGTTAACTTCACGGTTGCAATAATTTATTTTTATAATTTAATATAACTATAGAAAAAACACCCCGCGAATAGCAGCAAATCCCCCAACGTACGCATATTCTAATGACGTTCTAACCTCGGCAAAGCCATGTACTAACGCTTACGGTTTACACCAAAATATTGTTTTCCACAATGCAATAAACAGAGATAGGGAATACATCGGGCTTCAGTTTGACTGAGTCTTTATCGTGGTGCCATAAATGTGAGTATAGTATCGTTGTGCACAGAAAGCGGCACAGTAATAATGAGGCAAATAATGTATAATTTCTTGTAAAAATAGTATACGCTTAATAGTAATAGTGTTTTTATATTATCTATTAGTCACTGCCTACAATTTCGACCGCTGACTATAGATATCTATAAAGATATTTTTATACAGGGTGTTAACATTAATATTTTGTACAGTTTTGTATCCATACTTACAATACAACAATTTTAACGGTAAAACAGTATTTAAAACAACAGAGTATTAAATTTGAAACACAGGCAAATATTTTAAAATTGTCATTTAGAACATTCGAATATTTCTGAGTTAAAAATGCATAAACCTTAATAAAAAAACTAGTTTTTTTTTAACGAACTTTTTATGTTTTTCAAATCTTTTTTCTAATTACAAATATATTCATTTAACTAGGCAAAACAGTAATTTAGAAAAGTTGCATTGCTATTTAGACCCAAACATCTCAAATATACAGGGTGTCCGGAATATGAGTGCCATAATTTTAAGGGTTTATATATCTGACTAAAAACAATAAAAAACTCTTATGAAAAAAATGTCTGAAATGAATAGTTTGGCTATAAATACATTTCAAAAATAAAAATACAGCTGCAATAATATGCATTTTTGAATCAGTATTAATGAAAAAAACAATTGAAGACAACGCTGCAGTGTCAGGCTGCTGGTGATAACCTAAAAGTAATATTCCTCATAATGGTGTGTACAGCTAGTACGATTTATTTTTGGCTAGTTTTTCTTTGATGTTTGTCAGTTTACATAAACAAAAATGGAATAATTTGTAGTAACCATAACCAGCTGCATGGCATGTTAATTTACGGCGAATCTAGGCAAAACTCTCTGACTACGAGATGTACAGAAGTCATTTTAAACACTTGAAACTATTATTCTGTGCTGTGAAAGTTATTCAGAATTAAGATGCTATATTTTTGCTATAACTTTTTATTTTCAAAAGTTCCTGCGCTAAGAATGGATAACATTTCCTAATTTATTAATATTATTCAAATAAACTTTTCCTCTAGGCAAAACAGTAATTCAAAACTATAGAGTATTAAATTCGAAACACAGGCAAATATTCTAAAATTATTTAGAATATTTTGAGCTAAAAGTGCATAAACGTTAGTAAAAAAAGCTTTACATTTTGTTTTAAATAACCGTTGTATAGTTTTAAAATCTTTTATATTCATTAGTATTGAATTTAACTTGTTGCTATGCAAAACAGTAATTTAAAACTGTATTTTCCGCAAACATTTTCTTTGTGTTTTTAATTGTTATTTAGAACTAAACTTTCCAAAAAACAACAAAGATTAGATTGATTATTAGATTATTGTTATAGCTTATATTTACAAAATTCTACTTTGATATTGACTTTCTTTCTAAAAGGTGTTGTAACAACTGGGACCATGAATACAATCTTCTTTAACTTTTTAGTTCATAGTTTTCAAAATGATCTGATCTTTTTAAATGGTTTCTAAATCCAGTATCGAATAGAATCTGAAATATGTGTCTTAAAGCGCAGTAGAGCAACATAGACAATAGAAATATGTAGAGTATTTCTATGCACAAGTTCAACAAGACCAGAAGCTTTTCCTAGACAGGCAAATTTGCATAACGTTATTGATAGGTTAAGCCAAAAGCCCTTGAATTTTATATGCTCTGATAACAACAAACCGCCTATATTACGTTGCTGTCTACTAAGCCACATATATCATGAATATTAAACACTATTGCTTGCTTATTTGCAATTTTTAATTGCAAACATATTAAATAAAAAAACGGTATTGTAATTATAAAACTTACTTTTTCAATTTATATTGACAGCAAAAAGGAATCAACTCCAAACCGGTATATTAGAATTGTAAAAATTAATCTTTAAGTCATGACTGGTTCGTTCATTCATAAAAAAAGTTACGTAACACTGACATAAATTAATACTAATTATATTCTCATCTATTTTCTTTGCCCTCAACTCTATACCTTATTAAAATCATCGGAATGATTCATAAATTTAATGAATTCCATAGATTTACATATATACTTGTTAAATATTTTAATGGGAGCAAAAAAAATGGTAGGTGTTCTACTGGATTTGTTTTATTTTAAGCTGACCACACCCAATAATAATTTGTAATGTGAATCAGTTTCTTTAGATTATGATCAAAGCTGTTAAGTAACATGCACGAATTTTTTGTTGTGTCTACTTTTTATCAGGCTTCCTTGTATTGCTTGGTTCGTTATTTATTAGTGCTAATTTTTTCCGGTGGTATTCGTCGTTATACTGGGTGGTATGTAATATCAAAGTATATGATAATAAAAGATCAAATTGGAGGTCCAAAATATTCGCAATAAAGAAAACTTCTTCCTCTTTCCTTGCCTTCTATCCTAATTCAACTTTAGTGTATCCTATCTGATATTTTACTTGGTTCTGATGGATTTGATTGTTGTTTTGGTTGTAGTCTACTGTGAACCTTTACAATAACTATCTTAGTTTTTCTTGTTTATTCTATCTGTTGACGTATTCTGTTTTGTTTCATGAACTGTATTCAGATGATCCTCTCTATCCAATCCATTTTTTAAATATTACGTTTAAAAATTACCTCACAGGCCATAATGTGGGCCCAGTTTTGTTCAAAAATGAAGTTTTCGGCTTGTTAAAGTAGAATTAACATACATTTCTTACACTGTTATTAGACACGATATTTTTTGTAGTTAAACAATCTGATCTATTGTGATATTTTATAATAAAACCAATAAATAACTGAAGAACTTTACTAAGAGACCATTTTAAGGAAGATTGGCTATCTTCTTTTAAGATAATCAGTTCCGAAGACATCTGTCAGATGTCTGTCCTCAGAAACCGCTACAAATCTTAGACATTATTATTTTTTGAGTTGAAGAGCATCTTTACAATTTCCTGAATCTGAGAATTTTAAAATACGCCTAAGTGAGGACCAAGTGGCCGGAAAGTTGATGAGTTAGTTTGATTGGCCACTCGTTGGATGCATGTAACTAAAGATTTAGATATTTTTAGTTTCTGCCACATTTTAGGTGTATATCACTTCAAAATTCTATAGTTCTATTTTCAACAGATCCCAGATTTATTGCAAAAAATCCGATTTTCTAACGATTCCGGGAGAAGAGTTATTAATTTGTTAAATAGTGAGGTTGCAACAATCGAACAATAAACAATTATATTTGCAAAAATCTTGTGCCGATGGTTTGCCTTAATAAGCCAGAAATCCTGGAAAAAATTCCGGTTCTCTCGTGATTTCGGTGGTGGACTTTTTAATTTGTCAATTAGCCCAGTTACAACAATTTAGCAATAAATAATAAAGCTAACACCAAAGTGATAAAGAGGGACCTCGAAAACCCCCGAGAGAACATTTTCCAGATATTTTCGTTGAATCATGTGTGACATTTGCCATATGTTCAACAAAAATGGGTCATTTGTTAAATAAACAATTAAACATTTGCGAGCGTACAGAGGTTAGATGTACCTTTTGTTATAAACAATTTCCTGAACATTTTGCAGAAAACCGTATCTCAATCGGACTTCTCCGCAAAAAGTTGTCAATTTTCACTTTTTTCATGCTAATTTCTGTTTTCCACTGTATCAAATTCTTCATATCTGTGTAGTATTCGTACAACAGATGATCTAGGAATGCCCAACATGGTCGATATTTGATGATTAGAACGTCCTGCATCATGTAAATCAGTCATTCTTGCTCGGGTAAACGCAAAAAATTCACGTCCTGGCATTGTAATGTACAAAAATTCAAAGGAACTCTTGGCTGAATACACATGCCAAACTGACCAGATTTGTAAAAACAGTAAAACGCGATGTATATAAATGTATGCACCTTGTATATCACAGTCTAGAATAAGTGTGTAAACATTCAAGTAAATTGATTAAATCAATCATAAAAAATAGAGATATTATCATAATAAAAATTCATTCACAGTTCATTTGCGCGCTACTCTAGCAGTATCAATTTTATTTCGATTGGATACGGAAATGTGATAAGGAAAATGTTGTTTTCCTTAGTGACAGTTACATTCCACCTTCTGATAACGTGACAACAACTAAACAACATATTACGAATACAACTAAATGGGTGTTGCAATTTTTTTACATAAAGGTTAAATTTGTCAGACCTTGTCATGTATAAATATGATGACAAATGTGATAATGTTGATAAATTGGTTTATAAATATAAATGTAAATATATGTGTACTCTGCTATAGTGGTATTTCAAATTCAATTCAACTGTGGTCTAGTTCAAGTTAGGATTTTATTTTTGCAATCTCATTCAGACTCCTTCAAATTATCAGTTTTTTTTGCCCAGCAAAATTTTTTCTGATCAATAATAATAACAAGTAGTGATTAGTATCTAACAATGCAGTATTATATAACTGGCAGATACAAAAAGTACTACCTTGTTTATTTCTAATTGGTGATAATGGTATTATACAGTGTGGGACAGCAACAATTTTCCATCCAGGTTTTTCAATTTAAAATCTTAAATGGAAAATGATATATGTGATCTTCACTTTAAGATATTGATAAAAACTAATTTTCGAGACAATAAAAGTTAAGGAAAAATAAAACGTGCTTATTGAAATATGTATTGACAATAGTATTGTAAATCAGACTAACATTCTAACAAATGTTGTAAATTATTTATGTTCTGAAGCAAAGTCAGTTGAAGTATTGCGTCAGTTTAGTCATCTCCAATCAACAAATTTTTATATGCATAGCACACTTTACTACAGTAATGTTAATACGATGCAGTGAATGTTATTCATGATTTAAAAATTTAAACGATTATATTTTAATAAATACAATTCCAAGTGCCAAAATTGGTTCTATCCTAAGAAATCTACAGAAACCAGCAATATATGCATTTGTAAAATATGTTTACATTCATTTTTAAAAGGAAATATGTGGGGGCACTCTGTTTTGATTTGACGAGAACATTCGATTGTTTGAATCATGTTTTTTTTTTTTTGGAAAATAAGATGCATGCAGTTGGTTTTCGCGGCAAAATATGTCTAAGGTTTAATAATATATATACCAACATGTAAAACATCGACCTAGGAATTTCTCAGGGCTCAGTTCTTGGTCCATTAATTTTCTTGATATTTATATATTTTCCGATTTTGGTATGTTAATTGTATGTATGAATGCATGTGCTAAATGCACTGTATTGGACGCAGATAACGTTACACTTGCAGCTGCTGCAAGTAGTCCTGAATTTTCATATACACAATCTATAAGGGACAATCAACGTATTGTATCTACGCACACAAAATGTGTTATCCAAAATTAAAAAATTAGATGACCTTGAAATATAATTGAATACCCTTTTTAAATATACCACTTTCCACTTGTGAAAGAATTTTGGGAATTAGTATTTCCATAAAATGCATCCTCAAGACACTGCCTCTCTCCATCGCTTCCTCTGTCTCCCTCTTTTTTTCTTGTAGTTAGGTTTACTTCTTACAATTTTTTAACTGTCCTTTCATCTGCCATATGTTCTATATGCCCTAGTCACTGCACTTTTCTGACTTTTACCATTTCGTTTATTTTTGGTGCCTAGTACATTCCTTATATTGCCTCATTATTTCTCCTTACATACCCTTCCTCCGTCTTCTTCCCTCTAGAATTCTTAAGATCTTTTTTTCCCAGGTTTTCTCTTAATATAATGACGATCCAGGTTTCACCCATATTCATAGCATGTAGTAAAGATTTCCTTCACCATGAAGAATTGGTTCATTGTTGACTTCCCATTTCTAAAACCTGCTTGATATTCCCCTATCTGTAGTTCTGCTACAGGTTCTATTCCATCCAATATTGCCTCCATCTCTCTCTCACTTCTGTTTCCTTTCTTATTAAATTGCCACTCTTTCATATATATTACTTTCCCCTTTTTCTTTGTTTACTTTTTATCTCTCTGTAGAAGTTACGTATTTCTTTTCTCCTATAATGACGTTCTGTTTCATCTATTTTATTATCCTGTTCTACTCTCTTATTTTGTCTAAACACTTCCTTTACCTTTCGTCTTTGTTCCCTGTATATATCCTTATCTTCCTCTTGTACTGACTGAAGTGCTTTAATCCTGAGCTTGTTCCTCTTCTCCACCTCTCTGGGATGCTCCTCATTCCACCATCTTTTCTTTCTTGCAAACTCTTTTTTGGTAATACTTTCTCACTTACGCTGTTTGCATATTTTCGATTTTTATCCACTTCTCATTTACATTTGCTGCCATTAGCTATCTATTTTCTTGCAAACATTTCCTTATCTCTTCTTCATACTTCTTTTGGATTCTCTGATTTTGTAATACCGCCATATTTGGTTGCCTCTTTCTTCTTTGTAATGCTTTCCTTTTTATAGGTTTTTTTCTATTTTCAAATCTATTCCCACTAGATAGTGATCCGAGTGTAATGTCATACTATTGTTTAATTCAATAGTCTAGCGCATTGGTCCAGGAATTATGTAAAAAGGAATCCTTTACTTTGAGTTTCAAACAAGACTAAAGTCTTCCCGCTCTTTTCACCATTAAATTAATTTTCAGCATATTTTTTATAACGGCCATTGCTTGTGTAAAACTTATGAATACACGATCCTTCCATCTAATTCTTTTCATTTCTTGCATTTTTACCGTTCGATGTTATTCGACTCCCACACGAAAACGTGCATCACGAACTTTCCAGTATTCACCACTGTTTCGAATCTAACATTTAATCGCAAGAAAACCATATCGAAGTCGTGAGATCTGAAACAGTAAAGTTCGAACAATCGCCTTGAATTAGAACGTTGTTACGGTCTTGCGTAACTTACCATTAGAAGATGTTTCTTGTAAGCAAACGCAATCCAAGGATATACGTACGTACTGCTTACAACAGAATCGCAGAACGGAAATGATTACCGAACGAAGCAGGGTTCCCACTCTATCCGATGACCTACACAGGTGAACACGGGTAGGTGCGGCGTTTCAAAAAAAGGTTGCTTTCATAAGGCTAGAGAGACAAAAAACATTATAATAAATATTTAACAATTATTGTTGTATTAAAATAAAGTTTAAGGTCGTATGCAACATGCAGGCGATTCGGTATTGGCCACTTTCCTTTTCAATGATGATTTCTCATGTTTATCGTACTCATTTATCATGTAATTAAAATTTAAATGCCACGTTGCTCGATTAAATTATGCGTAATCTGTCAGTTATCTGCGCCTACAAGTAATTAAATCGTTTTTTATAAAGTTCGGCGGTCGAGGTTTTTAACAGAGTCGGACTCCGTTCGAACAGAATAAAATCACTTTTATCATGCCATCCATCCATTCCAATTGAAAATATTATTTTTGGGATTTGACAGAAACGACTAATGACGTCATCAATTATATTTTTTCCAGAAACATACCCAATTCTTTTTTCCGTTAAAAAGCTCTCTTTTTTCTAATAAACTTTTATTAGAGACATTTTCTGTTTTACTTCCTGTGTAAAAGTTGTAAGCAATATCGTCCTAAAGAGTCTTAATAATATATATAACTTTTGTACTTACAAAATATTTTCTTATTCAGAAAAAGTTGATATGTTGCTAAATTACGACGATTCACAAACAAATTCAAGAAGAGCTGTAGAGTTATGTCAAGGTATCCAGAGCACCTCATTTCTGATCATAGAACCTTTACAGGATTGAAGGCGACCTTGCGACGAAATGAAGGTGCATTTTCTGTTCGGAGGAATCAAATAATTGACCGAAGAAAACAGACTTAATTTAATAGCTCAAATTGTAGTAAATATAGAAACTGTTGATCACAACCTTTTTGGGCACGATCTTTGGACGGGCAAAAGTCGGTTTGTCAGCAATGGTTTGCCAAAATAGGGCAATGAACACTACTGGTCCATTGAAAATTCCTGCATTGTAAATCCAGTCCAAAAGCAAAGCCAATTTAGAGTAAATGTATAGTGCAGCATCATCGGTAGGCATTTAATTGGTCCTTACTTTTATGAACATACATTGAACAGCGTGAGTTACCTAAATTTCCTACAAGAAGAACTTCCTGTACTTCTGGAGAATGTGCCTTTGCAGCTAAAGAAAACCCTATGGGTTAAGCACGACGGAGCTTCACCCTACACGGCCAGGATTGTACAGCAATATTTAGATAACACTTCCCCAGAAAAATGGATTGGGATTAATAAACCTACTTAGTGGCCAGGAAAGTCACCAGATCTAACACCCATGGTTTCTTATGGGGAGTTTTAAAAAATAAAGTTTACAAAACATCTTCTCGAGATGTTAATCATTTGAAAGAAAGAAAAAAGAGATCTCAAGCATTTGTAATGAGTTAAATGGTGAATTTTTAACAGTCCACAAAGTCAGGCGAAGATTGGATATGTGTTTTGAAATGAGAGGAAGTCATATAGAGAATAGAATGTAATATGTATATAGTACGAGGGCGTTTGGGCGCCTCTCTCATTTTTCAAGTTTAGTTATTGTTATCATCACCTACTACTTGATCCTTCCACCGCTAATGTAATTTTTAGGTGGTATTTCTTTTGAGACTCTTTAGGACGATATTGCTTATAACTTTTAAACGGGAAGTAATGCAGAACAATTTCTCTAATAAAATTTTACTGGAAAAAATTAAGCTTTTTAACAGGAATTTGGGTATGTTTCTGGAAAATATATAATTGATGACATCATTAGTCGTTCCTGTCAAATTCCAAAGATAATACTTTCGATTTAAAATGGAGCTTACCATCCCATTTAGGGAGCTAAATAGGCGATGTGGCGACCAGTCTGGAAATTGTTCAACCAAGGTTAGAATAAATTAGTTAAATGTCTATTTTCTCATATAAGATTGCCTTTCTACTTTTATCTTGTATGGACGAAGCATATAAGGTTTAAAATTACCGTCGAAGCAATATGACAGCTGCCATTCAATTGTTTTAAAACTGTACTTGAAACAAGATAACCAAATTTGTAAATAAACTTCTATTCTATAAAGAGATTCCATCTACATCTTAGTAAAATTAAAGACAAAAAAGTTATGATCATTTCTTCACCTAGCACGTGCCCTTTCTACCCTTTGGGGCTCTGCAATTTTAGAAATATCTTTAGAAATATCCTGAAACTGCGTCTCTATAAAAGTAACAAAGTTAACACATTATTTTTTGAGTAGTATCACCCCCCAATTTTTCTGCACGGAGTTTCGAGACACTCTGTATGTTAGTAGGTGTATTAATGAGCACCTCTACTTACTGGTGTATTTTTTCCATCATCACTGATTATTTTCATTCTTCTTACACTGAAAGTACTTCACTACCTTGTGAGAATCTGTAATAGCTGTATAATTCCAAATTTGCGCAACGTTTGTTTATAAAACTATAAATCAATTAATTATGTGGGTCATTTAATACAAGTTCATTAAATATGTACGCAGCAATAACGTAATATTAAAATTAATTTCATAAAGCTACTTGACGTCACTATATAGCAATAAATTAAACAAAGTTTTTATAGGTAATAAAACTAGGTAACGCATCTTTCACGTCAAACCGTTGATATTCCGTAATTGTTTTAAATAATATTTCGGCATTAAACTAAACAATGAATGATTAAAATATATAATTCAAACAAGGGAACATTTTAAATAAAATAGTTTTATAAGTACAAACGAACACCCTGTATACAGAGGTGTATTCTGTGGCCAAATATAAGGGATTTTTGTTATAGCAGGTATGAAACAAAAAGATGCCCGCTCTAGAAACTTACCAATGGCGGACGTGTGGGTATCATCAATAATTATTTGCCCAAAAAAATATATATCACCCTGTATAATATTAGAAATAAAATAGGTCATCATATGCGCCAGTGTATTATCTTCACTTTTTGCTTCTTTACACTTTTCTGTATTCCAAACCGATTAACAAGAAAATTTAATTATTTGATCAAGTGCATTTTTACGATACTCGTTACATTACTTAACATAATAACAAAATAATTAATTAACAATGGAATTGCTTTATTACGATTTATTATAACAAATGTTGGAAATGGCCACCTTCAGCCAAAATAGTTGCTTCTGATCTTGCAACACATGCAAAATGCCCATCTATACATTCAAAGAAAACTGATGTTGAAATCGAAATTCCGAGTTCGAGTTATGGCATTAGGATGTTTTATCAAACTAAACGTGTTCATTGTCGAAGTTCATTATAGCTTTTTTGAACAAATTAGCTTCGTCGGTAAAAAAAATGCCAGCGATAAAGTCAATATTTTGTTAAATTTTTTGAAAAACTCAGTGGCAAAATTGTAAGCAAGCAGGGTAGTCTTGCGTCAAGAAGGCTTGAACCCTTTGCATGTGATACGGGTATAACTGTTTATGCTTAGAAACGGACCAAACTAATTTATGATTCACATAAAGATTTGCACCTATCTTCCTATTACTGCTATCTGGATCTTCTTCAATTTCGTGTCGAATAGCTTCTTCCAACGCTGACGTTCTCACACTCCAAGGTCTTCCAGAAACTGAACCTTTCTGAAATGAGTCTGACTCCGTAAGACGTTGAAAAATATTTATGAACATTCTTGAATTTTTAGATAGATGATTTGGAAATTTTTCCATATAAATTCGCCTAGCCTTAGTATCATTTTCATCTGCAAGGCCATAAATGTAAACCATATTGGCCATTTCAGCATTTGAATATGTATAAGCCATTATGAAAACTTGAATGTCTCTTTAAAGGGAGCCCCAAAATTTCATTTTCTCCAAATATTTCCAAAATATATCGAGATAAGGCAAACAAATTTAAAATTGAGAATCGCAATTGGATTGAGAATTTAATCTTATAAAACAATACCATAATTAGTCATAGGCCTGCCAAAATGGGGGGGGGGTTATTTGATAAATTGATGTAACTTTTTCATGTCTCGAGGTTTTTGCCGTCAGATCAAAAAATTAAAAATGTTGAACAATTTTAGAAAAAAAAAATACTCTTGTTTTACTTTAATAAATTATTCGGTTTTTTCTTATTTTTGATCGTAGAATCCACAATTAACTCTTGGCAGGCTAATTTTAGGACAACCTGTATAACAAAAAAATCCTTATTTTTGGTCACAGAATACGCCTGGATTTTTGACCTCTACTTAATACACTTCCTGTATATAACCAAAATTCTCTCCAAAGAGAATTTTGTACACATAGTTTTTTGTATTGTAATATTTTTAAGTTTTCAAATCATAAAACCCTGGTTAAACACGTGCATGATTTATAAAACTATAAAATTTGATTACTACTGCATGTGCGTGAAAATAATGGCTTGATTATGGGTACATATACTGAGCGGCATTCTGATGCCATAAAATAAATCTTAAAAGAAACAATAACTTCCAAAAAAACCGGTTATGCGGCAATTTATCGATTTGTTATAGATTTTGCATTAATTATCTAGTCTATTTAAACAAAGGTATATGTTGTGCTTATTTACAATTCTTTTGTTGTTAATTTTACAGCAGATAGAAGCTTAATTATTAAGGATATAAACGAGAGTCGTTACTTTGTAAATTGTTTCCCAATAAAGAATGAGTTGCCAAAAATAAAGACTTTTCATACTAGTACACAAAGTAAATATACAGGATGATTTCTAGATTATTGTTATTGTTTTGCATTTTTTATAGTAACTTTATTAAAAATTTCAAAAATTGCACTTAAAAACAAACAACGTGAAATATTTGCATAAAACTGAATATACAGGATGATTTCTAAGTTATTGATTTTTTAAAGAATTTCAAAAATGACGTAAAAACAAACAACGCAAATTATTTATGGAAACCCGTTATTACGAGCACGCACAGAAGCGTACTGTCACCAAAATTAGGGACAAGCTAACAATTTCTTTAAAAGTAGCACTAAAAGCTACGCAACTAGCAAAATGGAACTTTAAAAGAAGCGAATTATTTTATAACTGTCGAATAGCGTTGTTTAATGAACAATTTGATTTTATAGAGCAAATAATTATAATTTTGCTCCTGAAAAAAGTAATTGTGTAAAATTGTTTTATAATAATTTTTACAGTGTTTTATAGAACAAATAAATTTCGTTTTTTTAAAATTTTTATAAAAGTATTATAATGCGTTATATAACATTTTAATATATATATATATATATATATATATATATATATATATATTAGTTACTACGACTAAGTACAAAAATTTTAACCACGTGCTCATGGAGCCCTAAAAGACAATAAAAAAGTTATTCCAGAATTTTAGCTCGATATTTAAAAAATGGGGCAAAACCCTTTTTTCCTACGGAAAGTCGGCGCCTATGATGAGTATAGACTGAGATGGCTTATGGCTTAGATACATAGTTGGCATTAAATCTGTCAACAACTACCATGCGGTGGTTTGCAGTATTTCTAAATGCAGAAACGACAAAAATTAACATTCTTATTAGTAATAATACCTGATAGGTAGGTAACAGCTAATCCAGTTAGTTCCAGTATTTTGCATTCGTTTTTCATTATTTGGTTACAATCTGGTAAAACTACATTTTCACTCACTACCGATAAACACACTTCCCGTAGGTACAGTTGTTAGATACAATGCCTATGTATTATAACAAAATCGAAGAAAGAGGTGGTAGGTAAGTTCTAATAGATAACAGAAAACGTTTAACACCCGCGGCAGTCTTGTCCCATAACCTAGAAAAACAAACCGGCGAACTATATTGTGGGAAAATATCTGTACCCGACACACATTCCTTTATTTATTAACTATAAAACGTTTTAAATTAAAATAAGGCACTAAAAACTGAAGAAGAACACAAAACTACAACGTAAACACAGGAATTAAATTATAACATGACAGCGAACCGACTCGACTGGACCGACTGCCGACTGTGGCCGACTGTTGCATGCCGGTAGCTTGCTGGTTGCATACTCTGATTTTCGCATTGGAGGCGTTAAATAAGGATTCAATATAATATCGAAAACATTTTTTTTAAGGAAATTAATAAAGTTATACAGTTTTATAATTGTTGTAAAACAAAATTGTGGCTTGAGAAAACAAAATTATTGTATATTCTGCGTAAGAAAATTCTAAACCTAACCTTAATTTTAGTATAATGTGTGGAATAAAATCGTTTTATTATAAGTGACCATGTTTAAATGAATATTTGTTGGATCAGCGACTGTAGCCATTATGTAAAATTAGTTGAAAGTTTTAAAATTATATCTAAAAATGATTTTACTATTTTTGAAAGATTATTTTATAACAAGACCTTAAATATAATTATACAATGATAATATGAATTAAAGAAAGCATAATTTTTTTCTCACAAACATCTATAGCTTATCAATAAAATTTGCGGTGCAATAAAATTGAAACACGAGTTTGCTGAAATGATAATATTGTAAGTATTATACTATCTACCATTTACACAAATGATCGCCATTAAGTTTAGGCTACCCCATTTTTAAATATAAGCACAAATAATTATGAATCTGCATTATACATCAATCTTAAAATGAATTAGTTTTAATATTCTTCACTAAAAATATAATGTTTCTTTAAATAATACCAAAATACAGACTATAAAATGTGTTTATTGATGCTGTATAAAATTGTTTTAAGTGTTGCATACATTTTTTATAGAAGTGTTACATTACCAAAGTGTTTATAAAGGTGGTTCGATTCTATAAGTATCGTATAAAAGCAATTTTAGACAATCTTTATAAAATTTATTTTGCTAGTTGGGTAAGGGCAGGGCCGTACTCTCATGATTATTTTACAAAGATTAAAAGTATAATTCAAACAATTCTTAGTGGCGACTCATCAAAAGGGAAAGTCTCGGCATACTCCCCAAAATTTAAAAAAAGAAAAGATTTTTCTCGTATTCAATAAATTTCTTCCACATATTATTTTATTTTTAATATATCACACAATGTATTCTCATTATACTAATCTTAAGATGCTTTACAATTGTCGAAATGATTTCTCTTACACAACTAATATGATCTTTTTCGTTAAATAATGCTTACTACTTTAATTTTTTTCCGTTTATTTTACTTTAGCCCATTTATACATTTTTGCTTAAGATAAAAAATAGGGAACCTTCTTGTATTGAAGGTTCATCTGAATTTTTGCTATTTTTCATTTATGTCTAATATTTTTGTACGGACTACTTTATTGTGGACTAAATATATACATGGTGTCCGGCAAATTCTGGAAAATCTCTCCGGTTCCTATAAATTTTTTTTCTACAGGCCCCCCTACGGAGATATGGGTCCCTGAGGGACGCCGCTGGAAATAGATTTTTCTTAAATAACTTTTAAAGTACTAAATATAATTTAATAAAAATTTTATGTGATGGACACTAGTAAGGACCTCTTGAAATAATGTCCTTGAAACATGTTTAGTTTTTTTTAGTTTACCAGGAGTGGACTAAGCTGCAATTTAATGCCTAAATTCTTAAAACCCTGTATGATAAAGACTTTAAAATAATAAATCTGGGTAGCTTTAACCTTATACTAAAAAAGGTACCGTTTACGAAAAAAAGAAATCATGTTTTATTTTTAATAGCATGGGCTATGATTTCTTTTTTTTTCTCGACAGCAAAGTGCGAAAGTTATTCAAAAAACAGGAAATTTTCATTTTAAGATGTTTAATCCAAAAAATTTAAAAAACGCAGTGGTGTCCCAGGAGGCACCTTAAAGAAATGATTGAAAAACTTCATAAGAGGGTTCGACATACGAACAAAGGTCGAACTTTTGCTCGTAAACGGTTCATTTTGTCGACAATAAACAGGAGTACCTTATTTTAGTCTGAGGTTGAAGCTACCCAGATTTATTACTTTAAAGACTTTATCATACAGGGTGTTAAAAATTTAGGCATTAAGTTTGTAAAGCTTAGCCCGCCCCTGGTAAACTAAAAAAGCTAAATATGTTTCAAGGACACTATAAGAGGTCCTTACTAGTGTCCATCACATTAAATTTTATATTAAATTCTTCAAAAGTTATTAAAGTAAAACCGATTTCCAGTGGCGTCCTTCAGGGACGCATATCTCCGTAGGGGGGCCTGTAGGAAAAATATTATAGGCACTTGTTATCTTACTTTTTTATGTTTTATCTGCACCTGAGAGTTTTGCCACATTTTCCCGGACACCCTGTATATTATCACTACTGTTTCTAACAAGTTTTTTTTTAGATACTATATGCATCGTTGTTTTGTCGCTGGCCTTAGCGTCACTATGTGAAAGTGCGAGGAAGTCGCCAAGGATATACAACGTGCTAATCAGTACAAAGAAGAACCTAGCTCCTAGTCAAGCTTTACCAGTCTATGAACCAGTACTTAGAACTACTTCCCTTGGATTAGCTTTTTCACCTCTAATTTATACTCCCATCAGCACCATACAAAGCTCTCCAACCAGATACGTAAGTTTTTATATATACTGATTTTCACATGTTACAAAACAACCACACGTACAGTGTGTTTCTTAGAGTAAAGATAGAGTGGTAATTCTGTGGCCAAAAATAAGAGTTTTCTTACTTATTTTTTAGAAAATATTAAGTTTTAATAATACCTTATGCATAGTCAAATGCTGAAATGGCCAATATGGTTTACATTTATAACCTTGCAGATGGAAATGATACTGAAGCTAGACTGATTTATATGGAAAGATTTCCAAATCAACCAACTTCAAATCCAATAATGTTCAGAAATGTTTCCCATGTTTTTCGAATTCAGGCTCATGTCAGAAAGGTTCAATTCCTGAAAGACCTTTGAGTGTTAGAACGCCTGTGTTGGAAGAAGTTATTCTATACGAAATTAAAGAAGATCCAAATAGTACCATGAAGATCGCTGGAACTCTCAATGTGAATCATAAATTAGTTTGGTCCGCTCTGAAGCATCAACAGCTATAGCCGTATCACACACAAAGGGTTTAAGCCTTATTGCCGCAAGAATATCTTGCTCGTCTATTTTCCCACTGCACTTTGCAACAGATTGAACAAAATGTTATTGTCATATTATTTACCGACGAAGTTGATTTTTTCAGAGATGCTGATTAAAACTCTGATGCCAAATTGTAATCTCGATTTCAACATCAGTTTTCTTTGAATGTGTGGGTGGGTATTTTTGGATATTTTCTTGTTGGGCCTTACTTTTTACCAATAACTTTAACCGGTGCCTCTTATTGACAGTTTCTCGAAAACGTTTTACCTGAACTACTTGACGATATTCTCTATTCGCTAATTCGCACATTTTAGTTTGACTGTTCGTGAATTTTTAAACAAAAGATTGAACGAGGCACTCAAGAACCAGGTCAACTTTGGCCACTTAGATCACCGATATTAACCCTATTGATATTTTTTTGTTTGGGGACATCTCAAAACATTAGTTTGCAAGGTTCGCATTGAATCTGAGAATCACTTACGTCAACAAATTATGGCTGGTTGTGAACTGCAATTTTAAGAAGACATGAAGCATGTATTTTGGCTGAAGGTGGGCATTTCCATCATTTGTTATAAAAAATCATAGTAAAGGAATTCCATTATTAATTAATTATTTTGTTATTATTTTAAGGAATGTAATGATCGTATCATTAAAATACAATTGATCAAATAAATCAATTTTGTTGTTAATCGGTTTGGAATACAAAAAAGTGTAAAGAAACTAAAAGTGAAGATAATACAATGACGTATATGATGAGATATTTTATTTGTAATATTATACAGGTTAATATACAGGGTGTCGCATAACTTATGGGCTATAGAGCAACCGGAGATAGTAGACATCAAAATATGTCTTTTGAGCCAAACTTGCCTAAGTAATATGTTACTATTTAAAGAATTACAGGGTGTTGAAAATTAAAATAAATTTTCGAAAAATGATAACTTTAAAACAGTTGAAGATATCGAATTCAAAATTGGTATAATTAGGTTTTCGCTAGCGATAAATACGAATTTGGCATTAGTTTCAAGATATTTCCTAGAGGGCGCTTGCTACGTGCTTTGTGTTGAGTTAATTCACCAATATTTTTTTTACCTGTACAGTTAATAGAATTTATATTGACATTGATTTCGGTTGTTACTATTGGTTCTAATTCGGTTGCTGAGATAATGATGGTGACATATATTTTTAATTCCACAGGTTCACGAAGGTCCAGTGGTGCAGGATATAATAGGCAACCAAGATCAGCCGTTAGAGCAACCCAAACAATCGGTTTTAGAGGCAGAAGAAAATGTAAGTATCTTTAAGTATGGCCTTTATAATATGTAAATATATACAAGGTGTCCCGAAAATAATGGGACACAGAGCAGAAGTTCCTTACATCAAAATAATGCGATTAAGTCAAATTTACCTTGGTCCATTTGTGGCTAATGATAAATTCACTAGTCGATCCAAATCTTGAGGCTCATGCTCTTTTTGAATGTGATATGAATGTAGTAGACTAAATCTTGAGGCAATAGCTCATGCTCTTTTTGAAGGTGATATGAATCTAGTAGACTACGTTTAAGATTTCGGTGTACAGAAGTTCTTGATACTCAAAATATTTTCTTCATCTTGTACCCTTATTACACTAGGACGTTGTAGAATATTACTGAAAAACAGTCCGTCTTTCAACATTAGAAAATGTTTCTCTATGGGGAATCACTCGATTTGGAAGTTTCCTACGATATTCTTCCACACTTCTTCTGCAGTTTCCTTTACAGAAACCTAGCACAAGTAACATGTCAACTTCTTCGCTGAATCTAAATTTTCCAGCCATTTTCAACAACAAACAGTAGCAGAAATAAAAACTCGTGTGTTGTGCTTTCTCGATGATCGTGTTGCTTAATGAAACTACTATATTAGGACATATTCGTCTTGTAACTGTATCGTTTACTTTCGTTTGAAGCTTGTCATCAAACGAGGCACTAATAGATATTGTATTGTCATCTTCATAAATAATTGAAATGGTATTTTCAACTGTTATATATTGCTCTAAATCATTGATAAACAATATAAACAGTAGAGGACATAGAACACTCCCCTGAGGAACTCCCAATGGAGTTCTATAAGAGTGAGATATGCTGTTACCAATTTTTACGTTTATTTCTCTGTCAGTTAAGAAAAAACTAACCTAGTTGTCAATTGGATAACTTAAACCTATTTTTTTTAGAAGAAAATAACTAAATCGAAAATACCTTTGTCGATATGTTGACTGCTGCATAATATATCTTGTTTAACAATGAAATTAAAAATTCGACAGTGACAATCTTTTTTCGAATAGTTTAGAAAATCTAGATAATAAAGCTATAGGCCTATAGTTACCAATACAATCGATATTGGCTAGTTTAAAAGCATTATGAAATATTCCAGATCTGATTGATAAATTAAATATGTGACACAATGGATAAATAAGAAACTTTAATTTTGAAAATTAGTATGCTACTGACTACTGACTACCGTTTCTATTTTCAGGTTAAAGCGAGATCAAATCAGTTGCAACCAGCATCGACAGGTGGCATTAAAAACTTGCCCCAAAATGTGGTACCCCTGCAGCAGTATGTTCCGTACTACACCTCGCCTCAATTTACATATGAACCGTACTACCCGAAGCAAGAGCAGAAAGTACAAGAGAATCTTCCAGGAAAAGCTTTAGAAGAATATTTAGAAAATGTTAATGACCCAAAACAAATAATTGCTAATTTAAAGAAAAACTCTGATATTCCAGATGTACCCCCACCACCTTTACCTGTTAGGAATTTATAATAGTTTTAAATAAATTTATAGAAAAATAATTTCCTCTTATTTTTATTTTCTTAAGTAGAGGTCAAAAATCCAGTGTCGTGTTTGGTGGTCATCCATGGGTGTATTATCTTCTTTTTTTGTTCCTTTACATTTTTTTGCATTTTAAACCAATTGGCAACAAAATTGGGTTATTTGATCAAGTGCATTTTTACACAGTTACATAAATTGCGTAAGCATATTAAGTGGTCTGCTTACTTATATCTCACCTGCACTCAGTTTATATGTGAACATACATATGAAGGAACAGCCAGTTCAAATGTCGGTCATCTCACCTATGGCATACGGATGAGGGCTAACAAGCCCGAAACCGGTCTATGTCTGGTGATGCGTCCGACAAGGGTTCTTGGCTGTTCACACAGATACTGCAGGAGTAATTCAATGCCGGTCGGGGAGTAGTTGTTTCCTGCAGTATCATTTACCAATAGTTCTTAGTTTCCATAGCAACCGTAAATGTAGATAAACTGTCAAACTATACGTTTGAATCTCAGTTAAAGTGTACTATTTTTACAGTGGTATTCATAGTCCGTCTCCGGTCGCCAGAGAGCGGTCTCCGTACCAAAATTATGCGAATTTCATAATGATATTCACATAATATAAGATACCACTGTTACAGTACACTATATTCATTGTCTGTCCGAAATTATTTGAATTTCATTATAAAATTCGCATAATTTCGGGACGGAGATCGCTCTCCGGCGACCGTGGAGACAGATAGAATATATATAGAATATTAAAAAAGGAATTATCACAAATATCTTAACACTTACTATATAGGTATGTTTGTTTTAATCGAATCAAATTCACATTTTCTATCACCCCCTAAAATTATTGTAACGACTTGCAAGACACCCTGTAGACACAGCATTTACCGATAGACCTGGCGGTAGAGTTAATGGTGCGTTTTTTTTATTGTTGTATCCCCAGTAGGCCTAATCCACTTTCATCTTTCTGAAATTATGTTTCGTTAGTCGAGTTATAATAAGTAAAGTTTGAAGAAACCGGAAATATAAAATATATACCTGAATCAGGAAGGCGAAGAACTGTAAGAAAAAATGACCGTCGTTCAAATAACATATACTTACGAAGTCTCTCCGTGTAACATCTAACAACAATTATGGGCAGATGACAGACAGAATATAACAATTTTACGAGGAAATTAAAAATGTACAAAATGTTCAGCGATGAAACAACTATTTACTTAAACGGAATCGAGTAAAAAAAATATAGCAGTAATTTAGATGCCTAACGAACGTAACAACTCACCGACTAGTTCAGAGGGAAAACATATTGGGGTAGGTTCCAAAAGGGATCTACTAAAATTTAGGGTGCCACTAGCAATGAATACAATGCACCCTGCTATACTCGCGTCAAGAATTCAGACGTCTTACGTCACGGCTGACGTTACACATTTGTTTTTATTGTCAACGTAATTTTCGATATTTGGTCGCATTAAAAACAGTCATTTTTTGCAATTTAGTGCAATATATAATGTAAAATTTTAGTGTAGTATATAGTTTTATTACTATCAGTTGCAGTTTCTTAAATATTTTGATGAAAATATAATGAATTATTCATTTGTTCGTATGACGTAAGTCGTCTGAATTCTTGTCGCGAGTATAGGAGGTTTCTGAATGGTCTAGATTTCCAAACTACTGTAATATTTGTTGAATTCAGAAAATAAATATAGTTATTTGATACAATAGACAAATTTGCATTTGAAAAAAGAAAATTTTTATAAACTAGTTAATAGATATTTTTGAAGTTTTGGATTTTTTCCACCAACTACAGTCGTCGAGCAGAAAACCGACGCCACCCAAACCGATACCATTTACAAAATAGAGGCTGCAGCATCCTTAATGGTATTTTAGTTGGTCGCAATAGATACATTATCGCGTGGAAATTTTTGACGAAATTTTTACAAGAGAAATTTTTAAATAAGAATTTTTTCTGAAAAATTTTTCGGGCAACTATCGGTCTCAGCAGGTCGGGAATGAATCCCCCTATGCATTCCACCTGGTGTTTCTATGACGTACCTGGAGTCGTTTTGCTCTAAAACGAACGGTGATCAAGATAATTGGATTTTTTAAAAATTATAGGCTATTTTCGGGATGTCATAACTCTCGAAATGCTAATTTGACCTGTCTTTTAGTTTTTCCGTATCTGTAACCGTTTGAGAGTTACGGTCGATCGAAGTTACAGATTTTTTCCACCAACGGCGACCGTCGAAATGCTAATTTGACCTGTCTTTAAGTTTTTCCGTATCTCCAACCGTTCGAGAGTTACGGTCGATCGAGATTTTGGATTTTTTCCACCAACTGCAGCCGTCGAGCAGAAAACCGACGCTGATACCGTTTACAAAATACCGTCTGCAGCGTCCTTAACGGTATTTTAGCCGGTCGCAATCGATACATTATCGTGTGGAAATTTTTCACGAAATATTTACAAGGGAAATTTTCAAAAACTCCCTTATTATTCGACGCAGGGGGAAAGCTCTCTCGAAACGCTAATTTGACCTGTCTTTTAGTTTTTCCGTATCTGCAACCGTTCGAGAGTTACGGTCGACCGAAGTTTTGGATTTTTCACGCCAACGGCAGTCGTCGAGCAGAAAACCGGCGCCGCCGACGCCGATATCGTTTATAAAATAGCGTCTGCGGCGTCCTTAACGGTATTTTAGCCGGCCGCAATCGATACATTGTCGCGTGGAAATTTTTCAAGAAATTTTTACAACGGAAATGTTCAAAAACGAATTTTTTCTGAAAAATTTTTCGGGCAACTATCGGTCTCAGCAGATCGGGAATGGATCCCTCTATACATTCCTCCCTGGTGTTTCTAAGAGGTACCTGGAGCCGTTTTGCTCTAAAACGAACGGTTTTCGAGATATTTGGATTTTTCTAAAATTATAGGCTATTTTCGGGACGTCATAACTCCCTTATTATTCGACGCAGGGGGACGCGGTTTGTTTCATTCGAAAGCTCTCTCGAAACGCTAATTTGACCTGTCTTTTAATTTTTCCGTATCTGCAACCGTTCGAGAGTTACGGTCGATCGAAGTTTTGGATTTTTCACGCCAACGGCAGTCGTCGAGCAGAAAACCGGCGCCGCCGACGCCGATATCGTTTATAAAATAGCGTCTGCGGCTTCCTTAACGGTATTTTAGCCGGCCGCAATCGATACATTGTCGCGTGGAAATTTTTCAAGAAATTTTTACAACGGAAATGTTCAAAAACGAATTTTTTCTGAAAAACTTTTCGGGCAACTATCGGTCTCAGCAGATCGGGAATGAATCCCTCTATACATTCCTCCCTGGTGTTTCTAAGAGGTACCTGGAGCCGTTTTGCTCTAAAACGAACGGTTTTCGAGATATTTGGATTTTTCTAAAATTATAGGCTATTTTCGGGACGTCATAACTCCCTTATTATTCGACGCAGGGGGACGCGGTTTGTTTCATTCGAAAGCTCTCTCGAAACGCTAATTTGACCTGTCTTTTAGTTTTTCCGTATCTGCAACCGTTCGAGAGTTACGGTCGATCGAAGTTTTGGATTTTTCACGCCAACGGCAGTCGTCGAGCAGAAAACCGGCGCCGCCGACGCCGATATCGTTTATAAAATAGCGTCTGCGGCGTCCTTAACGGTATTTTAGCCGGCCGCAATCGATACATTGTCGCGTGGAAATTTTTCAAGAAATTTTTACAACGGAAATGTTCAAAAACGAATTTTTTCTGAAAAATTTTTCGGGCAACTATCGGTCTCAGCAGATCGGGAATGGATCCCTCTATACATTCCTCCCTGGTGTTTCTAAGAGGTACCTGGAGCCGTTTTGCTCTAAAACGAACGGTTTTCGAGATATTTGGATTTTTCTAAAATTATAGGCTATTTTCGGGACGTCATAACTCCCTTATTATTCGACGCAGGGGGACGCGGTTTGTTTCATTCGAAAGCTCTCTCGAAACGCTAATTTGACCTGTCTTTTAGTTTTTCCGTATCTGCAACCGTTCGAGAGTTACGGTCGATCGAAGTTTTGGATTTTTCACGCCAACGGCAGTCGTCGAGCAGAAAACCGGCGCCGCCGACGCCGATATCGTTTATAAAATAGCGTCTGCGGCGTCCTTAACGGTATTTTAGCCGGCCGCAATCGATACATTGTCGCGTGGAAATTTTTCAAGAAATTTTTACAACGGAAATGTTCAAAAACGAATTTTTTCTGAAAAATTTTTCGGGCAACTATCGGTCTCAGCAGATCGGGAATGGATCCCTCTATACATTCCTCCCTGGTGTTTCGAAGAGGTACCTGGAGCCGTTTTGCTCTAAAACGAACGGTTTTCGAGATATTTGGATTTTTCTAAAATTATAGGCTATTTTCGGGACGTCATAACTCCCTTATTATTCGACGCAGGGGGACGCGGTTTGTTTCATTCGAAAGCTCTCTCGAAACGCTAATTTGACCTGTCTTTTAGTTTTTCCGTATCTGCAACCGTACGAGAGTTACGGTCGATCGAAGTTTTGGATTTTTCACGCCAACGGCAGTCGTCGAGCAGAAAACCGGCGCCGCCGACGCCGATATCGTTTATAAAATAGCGTCTGCGGCTTCCTTAACGGTATTTTAGCCGGCCGCAATCGATACATTGTCGCGTGGAAATTTTTCAAGAAATTTTTACAACGGAAATGTTCAAAAACGAATTTTTTCTGAAAAATTTTTCGGGCAACTATCGGTCTCAGCAGATCGGGAATGGATCCCTCTATACATTCCTCCCTGGTGTTTCTAAGAGGTACCTGGAGCCGTTTTGCTCTAAAACGAACGGTTTTCGAGATATTTGGATTTTTCTAAAATTATAGGCTATTTTCGGGACGTCATAACTCCCTTATTATTCGACGCAGGGGGACGCGGTTTGTTTCATTCGAAAGCTCTCTCGAAACGCTAATTTGACCTGTCTTTTAGTTTTTCCGTATCTGCAACCGTTCGAGAGTTACGGTCGATCGAAGTTTTGGATTTTTCACGCCAACGGCAGTCGTCGAGCAGAAAACCGGCGCCGCCGACGCCGATATCGTTTATAAAATAGCGTCTGCGGCGTCCTTAACGGTATTTTAGCCGGCCGCAATCGATACATTGTCGCGTGGAAATTTTTCAAGAAATTTTTACAACGGAAATGTTCAATAACGAATTTTTTCTGAAAAATTTTTCGGGCAACTATCGGTCTCAGCAGATCGGGAATGGATCCCTCTATACATTCCTCCCTGGTGTTTCTAAGAGGTACCTGGAGCCGTTTTGCTCTAAAACGAACGGTTTTCGAGATATTTGGATTTTTCTAAAATTATAGGCTATTTTCGGGACGTCATAACTCCCTTATTATTCGACGCAGGGGGACGCGGTTTGTTTCATTCGAAAGCTCTCTCGAAACGCTAATTTGACCTGTCTTTTAGTTTTTCCGTATCTGCAACCGTTCGAGAGTTACGGTCGATCGAAGTTTTGGATTTTTCACGCCAACGGCAGTCGTCGAGCAGAAAACCGGCGCCGCCGACGCCGATATCGTTTATAAAATAGCGTCTGCGGCGTCCTTAACGGTATTTTAGCCGGCCGCAATCGATACATTGTCGCGTGGAAATTTTTCAAGAAATTTTTACAACGGAAATGTTCAAAAACGAATTTTTTCTGAAAAACTTTTCGGGCAACTATCGGTCTCAGCAGATCGGGAATGGATCCCTCTATACATTCCTCCCTGGTGTTTCTAAGAGGTACCTGGAGCCGTTTTGCTCTAAAACGAACGGTTTTCGAGATATTTGGATTTTTCTAAAATTATAGGCTATTTTCGGGACGTCATAACTCCCTTATTATTCGACGCAGGGGCACGCGGTTTGTTTCATTCGAAAGCTCTCTCGAAGCGCTAAAACGAACGGTGATCAAGATAATTGGATTTTTTAAAAATTATAGGCTATTTTCGGGATGTCATAACTCTCGAAATGCTAATTTGACCTGTCTTTTAGTTTTTCCGTATCTGTAACCGTTTGAGAGTTACGGTCGATCGAAGTTACAGATTTTTTCCACCAACGGCGACCGTCGAAATGCTAATTTGACCTGTCTTTAAGTTTTTCCGTATCTCCAACCGTTCGAGAGTTACGGTCGATCGAGATTTTGGATTTTTTCCACCAACTGCAGCCGTCGAGCAGAAAACCGACGCTGATACCGTTTACAAAATACCGTCTGCAGCGTCCTTAACGGTATTTTAGCCGGTCGCAATCGATACATTATCGTGTGGAAATTTTTCACGAAATATTTACAAGGGAAATTTTCAAAAACTCCCTTATTATTCGACGCAGGGGGAAAGCTCTCTCGAAACGCTAATTTGACCTGTCTTTTAGTTTTTCCGTATCTGCAACCGTTCGAGAGTTACGGTCGACCGAAGTTTTGGATTTTTCACGCCAACGGCAGTCGTCGAGCAGAAAACCGGCGCCGCCGACGCCGATATCGTTTATAAAATAGCGTCTGCGGCGTCCTTAACGGTATTTTAGCCGGCCGCAATCGATACATTGTCGCGTGGAAATTTTTCAAGAAATTTTTACAACGGAAATGTTCAAAAACGAATTTTTTCTGAAAAATTTTTCGGGCAACTATCGGTCTCAGCAGATCGGGAATGGATCCCTCTATACATTCCTCCCTGGTGTTTCGAAGAGGTACCTGGAGCCGTTTTGCTCTAAAACGAACGGTTTTCGAGATATTTGGATTTTTCTAAAATTATAGGCTATTTTCGGGACGTCATAACTCCCTTATTATTCGACGCAGGGGGACGCGGTTTGTTTCATTCGAAAGCTCTCTCGAAACGCTAATTTGACCTGTCTTTTAATTTTTCCGTATCTGCAACCGTTCGAGAGTTACGGTCGATCGAAGTTTTGGATTTTTCACGCCAACGGCAGTCGTCGAGCAGAAAACCGGCGCCGCCGACGCCGATATCGTTTATAAAATAGCGTCTGCGGCTTCCTTAACGGTATTTTAGCCGGCCGCAATCGATACATTGTCGCGTGGAAATTTTTCAAGAAATTTTTACAACGGAAATGTTCAAAAACGAATTTTTTCTGAAAAACTTTTCGGGCAACTATCGGTCTCAGCAGATCGGGAATGAATCCCTCTATACATTCCTCCCTGGTGTTTCTAAGAGGTACCTGGAGCCGTTTTGCTCTAAAACGAACGGTTTTCGAGATATTTGGATTTTTCTAAAATTATAGGCTATTTTCGGGACGTCATAACTCCCTTATTATTCGACGCAGGGGGACGCGGTTTGTTTCATTCGAAAGCTCTCTCGAAACGCTAATTTGACCTGTCTTTTAGTTTTTCCGTATCTGCAACCGTTCGAGAGTTACGGTCGATCGAAGTTTTGGATTTTTCACGCCAACGGCAGTCGTCGAGCAGAAAACCGGCGCCGCCGACGCCGATATCGTTTATAAAATAGCGTCTGCGGCGTCCTTAACGGTATTTTAGCCGGCCGCAATCGATACATTGTCGCGTGGAAATTTTTCAAGAAATTTTTACAACGGAAATGTTCAATAACGAATTTTTTCTGAAAAATTTTTCGGGCAACTATCGGTCTCAGCAGATCGGGAATGGATCCCTCTATACATTCCTCCCCGGTGTTTCTAAGAGGTACCTGGAGCCGTTTTGCTCTAAAACGAACGGTTTTCGAGATATTTGGATTTTTCTAAAATTATAGGCTATTTTCGGGACGTCATAACTCCCTTATTATTCGACGCAGGGGGACGCGGTTTGTTTCATTCGAAAGCTCTCTCGAAACGCTAATTTGACCTGTCTTTTAGTTTTTCCGTATCTGCAACCGTTCGAGAGTTACGGTCGATCGAAGTTTTGGATTTTTCACGCCAACGGCAGTCGTCGAGCAGAAAACCGGCGCCGCCGACGCCGATATCGTTTATAAAATAGCGTCTGCGGCGTCCTTAACGGTATTTTAGCCGGCCGCAATCGATACATTGTCGCGTGGAAATTTTTCAAGAAATTTTTACAACGGAAATGTTCAAAAACGAATTTTTTCTGAAAAACTTTTCGGGCAACTATCGGTCTCAGCAGATCGGGAATGGATCCCTCTATACATTCCTCCCTGGTGTTTCTAAGAGGTACCTGGAGCCGTTTTGCTCTAAAACGAACGGTTTTCGAGATATTTGGATTTTTCTAAAATTATAGGCTATTTTCGGGACGTCATAACTCCCTTATTATTCGACGCAGGGGGACGCGGTTTGTTTCATTCGAAAGCTCTCTCGAAACGCTAATTTGACCTGTCTTTTAGTTTTTCCGTATCTGCAACCGTTCGAGAGTTACGGTCGATCGAAGTTTTGGATTTTTCACGCCAACGGCAGTCGTCGAGCAGAAAACCGGCGCCGCCGACGCCGATATCGTTTACAAAATAGCGTCTGCGGCGTCCTTAACGGTATTTTAGCCGGCCGCAATCGATACATTGTCGCGTGGAAATTTTTCAAGAAATTTTTACAACGGAAATGTTCAAAAACGAATTTTTTCTGAAAAATTTTTCGGGCAACTATCGGTCTCAGCAGATCGGGAATGGATCCCTCTATACATTCCTCCCTGGTGTTTCGAAGAGGTACCTGGAGCCGTTTTGCTCTAAAACGAACGGTTTTCGAGATATTTGGATTTTTCTAAAATTATAGGCTATTTTCGGGACGTCATAACTCCCTTATTATTCGACGCAGGGGGACGCGGTTTGTTTCATTCGAAAGCTCTCTCCAAACGCTAATTTGACCTGTCTTTTAGTTTTTCCGTATCTGCATCCTCTCATGGGATATACACCGTTTATTCTAAAACTTAAAAAATGACGGACTCTTTCAATAATTAGAGAATAGTGGATATAGATAGGATTCCATATGAGGCTCACATACTCTAATTTACTTCTGTACTTGTGTTAATGTGATAATTAAAAGTAAGTTGTGTGTCAAAATACATGCCTAAATCACTAAGAGTTTCACAACGTTCCTGGACTGTATCGTCAATACTATAGGGATACTGAATATTGCTGAATTTAGGGCTAAAAGTTAGTATTTTACATTTTGATACCAATTTTCCGAAATGTAATTTGTTCTTGTAATATGAGACAACCTTCAAGACTCGAAATAGGTGAATATAGCTTTGTCGTCAGCAAACATTAAGACATTACAATTCAGCTTATCAACTTACATCATTTATACATATTAAGAAAAGCAGAGGACCCAGATTGGAACCCTGTGGGACTCCACTTGTAGCTAAGTAAGTATTTGAACAAAGCCATTATAGTAAACAAATTGTCGACGATTATGTAAATAAGATTTTAGATGTTAAAACCCAAACTTGAAAGTTTGCGAATAAGTATATGGTGACTGATCTTGCCAAAAGCTTTGGAGAAGTCCGTATATATCGCATTTACCTGCCCCCGAATATCTAAAGCATTCGAGGCCATATTTCAATTTCTTGTATCAGAAAACTTACCACTACCAAGTTTTATGTATTTACTACAATTTATAACAAAATTATTGAGAAAAAACTAAAAAAATTTAGTATCAAATGCCAAATCCTTGGAAACTCCTTGAAATTGACTGGAATTCCACGAAATCCTTTGGAAATCTCTATTTTGCGAAATTTTGTCACAATTTTGGTTACAGTGGTTACCCTCTCGCACTCACAATGGTTAGCAAAGGAAAGAGGTTTAAATGATTTCAATATATTTTCTATCGGCGTCAATATGTATTTAACTTTTTGTTACTTACGTGTTCTATTTCCTCTTAAAATTAATAACGTAATGAATCACGCTGTATAGAGACTACCAAAACAATATAACTGAAAATTTTAAATTTATTTCAATAAATTAATATAAAACATGATAAATTCCACTAGGTATATATATAATCAATTAAATACAAAGTTTAAAGAAAATATTTACGTGGTAAAAATTTTGTACCGGTTTACAATGACTAAGAATTTTCCAGGTCTTGTTAAAATTTTCCAGAAAATTAATATGACTATGTATTGTATATTATTTTTTTTATCATTTTATCCTATTCTTGTTTCAACATTCACATTCAATAATTCTGCTTTTTTCACGATATCAATTCTTATTCGATTCGAATTTATTTATTCAAAGGATTCTCCGGGGACTTTTGCCACTCTTTAAATATCATCTGTTTTAACTGAGACAACCGTAGACTAGGATTTTCCATTTTCAGCTCTTGAAGCCTTCTCTCTTCAAATGCATTGTAAGCTGCCTTAAGTCTCTTTTCAGGGTGCTTGTCGACGTCCTCTGGCTTCGAACTATAAATTAAAGACGAATACTCAAGATTAAAGTCAAGGAATACGTTGTAACACTTACCTAAGCACTGAAATAGCTTCATCGATAGTCCTTGCCTCTTCACCTTCGATCTGGAGCCTGTTTATGTTTTCGACCAATGGAACATCTAAATGTGTTTCGATCTTCTTTTCCTCTTTTTCCTTAACTTTGTTCTCAGTTGTGATTTTGGAGTTTATTTGAGCTCTGGTAACCTTAGCGGGTGGTGCAGGTTTCGATGCTTTCTTCGAGGCTTCACTTGCTTCTTTCTCTAACAGGGCTTTAGCTTCGGCTTTTCTTTGTAGCGCTTCTTGTCTTTTTTTCTCTTCGGCTTCCTATAAAATACGTATATGTTGATTTTTAACTACTTTTTATAGAAAGTTACCAGTAAACCTTCTTTTGCTGTTTCTTTTGTATCTGTTTGTCATCATCTTTCCAATAAGCATCTTCTACTTCCTTCTGTTTCTTGGAGGCAGCATCGTCTTTAGCTTGTTTCTTTCTTTCTCTGGCTGCTACGGCTTTAGTATTTTCACTTGCAAATTTTTTGGGCATCTTCCTTGCTCTAACCTAAAATGTGAATGTCAATATGTCAGTCCAACTGACATGATGAAACATGGCACTTTTCACTCTTGAACTGTTTCGATTACATAGAGTAAAATCTTCAGTAATCGCCATTTTGGTTCCCTAATGCCAAATATAAAAAATTGATAATATCTATGCTACCTTCAGAGAACGAAGTAGTGTTGTCAGTAACACGAAGTCGCGTGATTTTCATCCAATGAAATTAATTGTATTCCCCTCTTTTCATTGTTGAAGTTCAAAATTTCCTATTTTAACTATACAGCAGAGCAACAGTTGTACATAACATAACTGGCAAAAACAAAACCGAGATTATAAAATCTTTATTTCATATAAGTTAAACTGGTGGTGGGGATGCTGCCAGCAACACTACATTGTTCTCTCAAGGAGGTTTCATTCTGCAAAGGATTTGAGAGTTGAATGATCGTAGAAGATAACAGATTCATCCTTAGTCATAACAATGTGTATCATGGTGTATTAACTACACCACTCTCAATTATTTACAATTTATCTTTAAAAACTGCTACGTTTCGAGAGTTATGGAAATTATCTAGTTTATGTCCTATTTTCAAATGTGGAAATATATTGCCAATAAACTTGATAATCAAGGGCAGGTGGATGTCATTTATATATTGTTGTTACAAAAGCCTTTGATCGCATTGATCCACGCAATTCTTCTGCATAAATTAAAGGTACTTGGATTTAGAGAGAAACTCATTTATTTATTTTTGTAGATCATATCTCTATAACAGAAGGCAATTTGTTGCGTCGTACTTTGGTCATAAATCAATAGTTTTTTTAGCTACTTCTGGTGTACCACAGGGTTCCAATCTGGAACCATTGCTTGTTGTATTATTTATTAATGACATTGTTAATGTAATAAATTGTGATAAAATATTATTCGCAGATGAAATGACACTTTTAGTACTCCTTCACAAATTATTAATTGTCCTAATATTAAATTCGGCAACTAGATTGATAGCCATATATACATATATATTTGTTATACTTATAACGTACTTTATTGTTGTACATTTATATTACTATTTGCTTCTTATATTTGTCATGTGACTGGATTTGTAATTTGTTGGGCAATAAACTTTTTATTATTATTAATAAATAAGTGGATGGAAACATTTTGTTTTGGACGACAGATTATTTTTCACGATTTGTTCCTTAAAAATAGGACGAAGGCATCATTTTACACTGTAACTGTATATAAATAAAACAATTCTTGTAATTTTGTATTAATACACTTTACTCCATGTGAATACGCCTAATAAATTTTGTTCATTCCGCAGATATCTAGCTCAGTGATTCTTTGTTTTGACTTGTTACTATGATTGGTCACTGTTTCTCACCTACAAATATCCTCCAATAACCATTTACCATTTCGGTTCCAACTGTTTTCAATCAATTAGATAGCTGAACATAAAGCATGCAAAAGGTATCATTCTATATAAAATTTAAATTCATTGAACGAAGGCAAGTATAACCTAGAAATCTTGAATTTTTTTCCTGAATGATTAATTGTTTAAGTATTCTAAGGACTACTTTATTGAATTCACAATACATACGTGTAATGTCCAAGAAAAGTAAATCGAAAAATAGTACTAAAGAGATCAGTACTGCATCGAAGGTACATATTATATATAATACTTCTCTGGATTAAAATTTTATGTTTAAAGGAAGAAGACTGTCCTATTTCTTTGGATAAATCGAAAAATATAATCATACAAGTTTTGGCAAAACCTGGAGCTAAACAAAATGGAATTACCGGTAAGTTTTCAACCGTATGACACTGTAAAAATTCTCTACAGAATTTTTGAAATAATTCTATTCTACGCTAGATTTGTAGTCGCATACTTAAAACAAATAATTTTGTCGATAAAAATTTAGAACATGTTCTGAAAATTATTTGTAGTGTCATACGGCTTTAAGATTTGCATCGAACGTAATTGCCTGCTAGAAGGTACCCCTTAATCTCTATGTAATATGTGAGATATCGATATATTTTGTAGGAATAACCGCTGAAGGGGTTGGGGTTCAAATAAATGCTCCTCCATCAGAGGGAGAGGCAAACACAGAACTAGTAAAGTATATGGCCTCAGTGTTAGGACTACGCAAAAGTGATGTTGTGTTTGACAAGGTAATGATAACTATTTTCTATAACGTAAAACTAGTAAGTCTGAGGGGTGTGACACTTCCGAAATCAGGTGTAAAATCAAATGAATCTGTAGAAACCAATGAAATCTGTAAAATTGTGCAAATGTAAAATCAGCAAAATCTCGTAAGTCAATTGAGCAACTAATTTTATTTGGTATATTTGTCATCTGTCAGAAAACTTTTAATTTTTTTAATATTTGTTTCTCCGTTTACTTTTGTGTGCTTTATGGTACTAAAACAGAGTTTAGTTTGATTTAATTACTTACATTAAAATCGAAAATGGACATTTTATTTAATCGCCTATACTTAGTATATCTTTCCCTGATCTACTAAATAATATTTCTTAAATAAGTACGGTAATTGAATAAAAATAGGAATTATTAAGTAATATCTTATTGATATTAATGTTGACTAAGTCACCTTTTCATAGAGTCAAATATTACAAGTTAATTTTAGTTTCAATTTTATTATAACACTTGTATCGCTGGTTGCTTACAGCTAGTGCAAATTTAAACCTCCATTTCAAAAGCTCGATACTTTAAAATCAAATTCAAAAATGAAATCTAAGGAAATTAAGTGGTCAATAAAATCAACAAAATCAGTGAAATCAAGTGATTTCATATAAAATCTGGTAAAATCAGGAGAAATCAAGTAAATCAGGAATTTATCTGAAATCTGATTTTACTGATTTCCATTAAATAGGGAATCTCAGTTCAAAATTCTTGGAAGAGGCAATTTCTACCCCCTTATTTCCGAAGTTCCATTTTTATTTATGTATGCTGCAAACATCAAGCAAACACTAGGTACAAATAAACGAAACGGAATAGTCACAATACGAAGTAGACATGCACGATGCACTGGTAGGTTGAACACTGCCACAGGTGCAAAGGAGGAAAACTTCTATCGTTTATTTCATTAATACTGATGACAAAAAACAAATTACAGTAAAAGGGTTTCCGCTTAGTTTTATCAAGTTACAAATTATTTAACTTTAGAAAATGACTTTTGATTTAAAGAATTTTAATTCTAATAAAGGTCTATTTGTTATGTAATGATTGACTCAAAATGATCCTCATTGCAGCTATGAAGGTGACAAACCAAATTCTCTTGCATTTATTGGAATAAATGAAACAACGTGTGGCAAGAATTTGACCAATAACCTCCTCCTGAGATTTCACTAGCATCTCATAGACCAATGATTTCATGTAATGCCACAGGAAAACATCCATTGGTATCAAATCAGAACTCTTCCTATCCTACTGTCAGGGTATTGAGTCAATCTTGTAGCTGATCTGTTTAAGAACATATTAAGTCCTTTGTTGATATTAAGATCCTGTAAGACAAAATTAATTTGCTAATGTTAGATAACTTGATGGAACCTCATTGTTTTTTTTTCGAGTTTGGCATGAGTAAACATTATGTTTAAAGCTTTTTAAGAATGAATAACTGATATCCAATCCAACATCCAATTTTTAGCACTTAGAGGTTGTGGTGCCAAAATTACACATTTTTAGACAAGGCTCTTAAATTTTTATCTTAACACTACACTCTACTATGTTTGAAAGTTTGTAATCTTTATTTTGAAAACATCCTGTATAACCTGTTTTTAATTTTTAGGGGTTTAAGTCAAGATCAAAAACACTGAAGATTGTAGGAAATATCACTCTAGATGAAGTGAAAAAGAAAATATCAGAAGAAATTACGTCCTAGTACAGGCTTTGTTGTCTACGTGTATGTTATCGTTAATATTTATTTTTGTACTCACTGACTGTACTGATTTTATTAAGTTTGCTCTTTCTAGGTGTTGAATGATGTTCCATTTTTACTCGATATTGTCAAATAGAGGATTAAGAATATCAATCTTTAACAGATTTCCATTATTTTCACCTACAGTTGAAGATCTCTACAAAAATTTATAGAAAATATGAAGTCAAGTTAGACAACGTTGCGGCATAAAAAAAATACTGTGATCTTAAATTACTGAATAAGTTAAGGAATTTTTGTTTATTTCAACATTTTGTTCTCTTAACAAATATAAATCTAATTCATACATACATGATGACTAAACTAGATTTTTACTATTTATTCTTTTGTTGTACAGGGTGTTTCAGGATTAAATTAACTAATTTTAGTAAATATATCTTTAAAAATAATGCCGCTTTGCCATATAAAATTTATACCTATATTTGAGGCTTCCTAAGAAAGTTACAGGGTGTTAAAGTTTATAATTTCAGATTCAGATTTCAGATGTGCCCTTTCATTGTTCATGAAAAAATATCCTTAATATTTTTTTCTATCGACTTAATATCTTTAATCAAAAGCTAACTATATGTAATGTAACTTTAAGTATTATAAATTTAGTAACTGGTAATATCTTTGAGAATAATTGCACTGTATAGACCAAATCCAAGTAATGTCCCACTAAGCAAAAAAAAAACTCTGTAAGAAATGTTAAATAAGTTTCCTGAAGAGTTAGAACAGCGCATGTGACTTTTTATGCAAAGCTTATTAACGGACAGAAAAAATTTACAAGTAAACCCCTTTTAAAAAATATAGGAAGTTATTATTTTTGTTAGTTGTTCACCATATATAAGGATATTAAGACATATTGGCATTGAAGCATAGAATTTAAGCTGTGATATTTTTGTGTTAAGTGAATGTTTTCAATGCTTTGATACAGACCTTTATATGCCAGGATTTACATCTATACATACTGGAGGAAGGAACTTCAATAAAAATTACACTACTTCTACACAATGTCTTCAACTTTATTTTTCTACAGGGTGAATATTAGAAGCAAAAATGTGTGACAATCCAACCTACTGACTGAATATCTATGACATGAATTAAATTAACGCAGAGCAGTTCTGTTTAAAAGAACGTTTCGGAAGTATTAGCAACCACTCTTAAATCCCTCAAAAGACATTTTACCATATGTGAATAGTTTTTAGTAAATCATTATTTATTTATAAGCACAACAAAAATGCTTGTCCTTAGAAATCATAAAAAACAATGTCTGCTTTGTTCTCTGAAGAAGATATCTAACTGTAAAGTTTTTCAAATATCTTAAAACATCTCATAGTAACTCTATTTTAACGCGGTTTTATTAGCTTGATCTGTATGTATGTATGTAACGGAATCTTTCAGCGTAATTTTCACCAATTTCAAGAAATCTGATCAGCTTGAAAATTTGCACAGGAGTCAAGGACTGATGACAATACAATTATTTAATAACTTTGTTCTAATGTCCTGACTAGGATCATCAGAATAAAAAAAAGAAACTATTTAGATTAGTTTCCAGTCCATAGAACCATAGACATACATTTAGTCTATGATAGAACGATGGTAAATGATTCTCTTCTTTACCGATATATAAGTTAAAACAATTCTTACCACTAGAGTATATTTAATGAAAATTAATGATACGAGTATAATACGATAGATGGCGTTACGGAACTTTTCTACATATATTTTGCAAATTCTTATTATAATAGACCACTTCTAAGTTTTTTTGAAATAATTTGAGATTTTGAGAAAAAAATAATAGAAATAGTTAAAAAATAAGTTTCTAAATTAATTTTAAATCAATAAACTTCAAGATAAATTATAAAAAATACATTGTAAAACTTGGAACGGAAACGAAACTGAACTTTAACAGAAATTTTGAATTTAAACATTTTGAAAAAAAAAAGAATGAAAAATTGTCAAGACAAAATTTTATTTTAACTCAAAAAAATTTTTCGAATTCAAAAGTTTTTGAAACGATAAATTTTGATTAAAAAAATTTCAAAAAATACAGAATTCAAAATTTAAAAAAAATTCAAAATATAAAATTTTAGAGTTCCAAAATTCAAAAAAAAAGTTTTGAAATACAACACCACTACTGATATAATAGTAACATTTAATATCAAGCATGAGCAAAAAATTCAGGGGATAATTCTAGACTGAAAATAAATGCTACCTCTCAATATTTTTTCCAAAACTGATTATTAACGGAGTTACAGGGTGTTAAAGTTAAAATTTTATTTTCGATATTTGTAAATAACTTCTTAAGAAATCCCAATATTTACATAAAATTTGTAAATCGGAGGTTTTTGCGGACGAGAAATTCAAATATGTTTCTAATTTTGACGTCACTAGCAGAGGACGCCACTTGTGACACACCATGTTTCTTTTAAATGACAGAACTTTTTTGCATCTTAATGTATCCATCTGACTATCGAAACAATCGATTCTCCTACCTGTTTTATTTGAAGAAGGTACCTTGCTGATTCCAAAAATGTCAAAAAATGAAAAACATTTTACGGTCATTTCCGGCCAAACCGAAAATATCATGAAATCCGAAATGACCTCAAACAATTCATGCCACCATCTAGTATAAACCCACCCAATTTCAAATTTTTATTAGTAGTCATAAAAAAGTTACAGCGTGTTCCCACTTTCCGTTGTCACCCGGTATACTAGATTAAATCACAGGTCCTTGTATTTGTATAATTAGGAATTAATTACTGAAAAATATATGCAGTATATTTCACAGCCACTAAAATATATATAATTAATTCATTGTGTACCAACACAATTTAAAACTTTTATAGTAACCCCTGTTCATAAGTCAGAGATAAAAGTAAAATCAACAATTATCAACCGGTAATTTTCTTTATCAAAATAGTATTATATATGACCAGCAGTTTGGTTTTTGTACTGGAAAATGCTATGTATTCAGTTATCGAAAAAGTGATTGAATATTTTGATACCAATAAGAAATGTATGGTGGTCTTCGCTAGATCTAGATTTGGCAATGACTTTTGTCACTTTTACATGTTAGAATATTATGGAATTTGTGGTGTGGTGTTACTATGTTTCGTAGTATCACAGATCATTACCATTGTACTAAAATTAATGCTGTTCTTAGTGAAATCGAGTCTGTCAAAACAGGGGTGCCTCAAGGGACCGTTCTTGGACCAGTGCTTCTTCTGACATATTAACTATCATCGTATCTTTAGAAACACCTGCAAAAATTGTATTATATGTAGATGACACAATTGTAGTATTTTGTGAAGATTCGTCAATGGAAGCCAGATTGGCTGCTCAATGAACAATGCAACGTGGTCAAATTTAAAAAAAAATCACTAATATGCATTTCCGAAAAATGGCCCCGAAACTAGCAGTGGTGGTGGGTTGAACAGCTTCACCTGAAGGGTTTTTAGTCATAAAAACATAATCATCAAAATTACACTACCCACAGGGTAAAGGCGAGAAGTGTAACACACTGTATACATATTACGAAAATCTAATATTGAAGGAAAGATAAAACAATATTAATACATGAACCTGTGTCTCTCTCTCTGCCTCTTCCCCCCGTTTGATTAGTTTTAGTGAAGGGAATAATCGAACGATTCGAATAATCGAAAGGTTACCATTCAAATGAATTTTATAATCGAATGTTTATTTCAAATTAATAATTGAAACCTAATAGAACTTCCCTGTTCGTCCGTCAATCGATGAAAATGCGATGAATCGATTTTTCAAATTGGAATCAGGAATAAAATATTTAGTTCCGAAAATTTTCCAAACTAGGACTCATTTTATCGCTAAATTTTGTGATTTATTAAAGTTAATAAATAAAACAGTGAACCAATATAACTAGTTAGTTAATTTGTTTATTAAGAGATTGGTAGCTGCAAATCAGGTTCAAGGTAAACCAATGGTTGAATTAATACTCTTCCTTTATAATTTGAAATTTCCTGAATTTAATTTTATCCAAAACTGATGTAAGGCTTCCAGTTATTTGTTGCTTCTATCAAAAATACATTAAATATATGCGATAATATATTTAATCTTTGAACAGATCACATAAATATGTATGTGTACAAAATACACATGTAAACAAATAAAACAATGATTACGTTCAATCTGAGCTGATCACGTATGGGTAATTTTCATTTGTGTTCAGATAGTAGTCTCCAGACGCTCTGAAAATAATAAAAATTGTAAACATGTTGATCGGTTTAGTAATATACAGAATGTGACACTTACAATGAACAATATTAAAAATCTAGATTTCTTATATGAATACCTAAATACTGCATTGGAGTTATACAGGGTGATCCAGGTTTAATCTTGATAACTTCAGGAATCGATAGAACATGTTAAAATAATGTTCATTTGTGATATAAACTTATTTCCTAAAACGCATCGTTTCCGAGAAAGAGGGCGTTGAAGTAGGATTTTTTTCTCGTTTTTCCCTCATAACTTTTGAACCACTTATCCGATTTAAGTGAAATTCGGAACACAAACACTCCTTATGATCTTACATAACCTTCCTAAATTTGAACTACATACCTCTCTTAGAAGTGTATTTTGTATGCTACCCCCCTCTTACTTCATTTCAAAACTACAAAAAAAACATTAATTTCAATAAAACATCTACACACCACTTTGCCTGATTAATTTCGAAACTTTTTCGTCTCCTGTTTTTTTTTCGACGTTTGGTCTTGTTTCTGAGATATTCAAAGAAATTGGTGACAGTGTGGCCCACCAGCCGCGTAAATTTCATTTAACGTTATAGCAACCCATGAAAATAAAACTCAGTGATTTGTGTAAACTGACGTTTGTGAAAATCATTGTCAAAAGTATTATTTAAAGAGCATTTTTAGTGCTAAGAAAAAATGCCAAGAACGTTTACAAATGCTGATTATGCCGATATACATTATGTTTATGGTTTCTGTGACGGAAATTCCAACGCGTCAGTTCGAGAGTACCGAACACGTTTCCCTAATAGAAAAATTTCAAATGCACAAGTTTTTGTAGATGTACATCGTCGATTTTCGGAATATGGTTTTCGCCGCTATAATGATCATAATTGTAATGTACCGCCAAGAAATAATCAGCAAATTCTTAATCTTTTTGATATCGATAGAACTTTAAGCACACGCCGATCAGCTCGGCAACTCCATTTATCTCAATCAAAAGTACTGAGAGCACTCAAACAAGATCATCGAAGTGTCCTCGGAAGCACCGCAGCCTATAGACTTATTGTGCATCTCTCGACGAGCACAAACATCCATGGTACTACAGTGGGATCTGAACCCATACCGACATAGCCGATCCAGACTTGTTGCACGAGCAATCGTCTCCCAGCCACCTCGGCTATCGCGGCGCCCAAAACGTCAGTTTACACAAATCACTGACTTTTGTTTTCATGGCTGGTGCGCTAAACTGTCACCAATTTCTTTGAATATCTCAGAAACAAGACCAAACGTCGAAAAAAAAACAGTAGACGAAAAAGTTTCGAAATTAATCAGGTCAAAGTGGTGTGTAGATGTTTTATTGAAATTAATTATTTTTTTGTAGTCTTGAAATAAAGCAAGAGGGGAGTAGCATACAAAATACACTTCTAAGAGGGGTAGGTAGTTCAAACTTAAGAAGCTTAAGTAAGATCATAAGGAGTGTTTGTGTTCCGAATTTCACTTCAATCAGATAAGTGGTTTAAAAGTTATGAGGGAAAAACGAGAAAAAAATTCCTACTTCAACGCCCTCTTTCTTGTAAACGATGCGTATTAGGAAATAAGTTTATATCACAAATGAACATTATTTTAACCTGTTCTATCGATTCCTGAAGTTATCAAGATTAAACCTGAATCACCCTGTATATTTTAAAATTAGGATAATAAATATTATTTTATAAAATAGGCAACAACTTGATACAACGATCAGGAGACCATTTTCCAAAGTAATTATTTGACAGTAACAATTGTACAACCAAAAACGAAATACTCACCCTTTGTTTACTTCGTAACCTCCCATTAGAGCAAAAGTTCCATTACATTTACCCTGTGTAAAGTCTGAATAGGAGGTGCATTCTTGAGAAATAAATTTATTGTCGCTAATAGATTCAGCATAAAATCTGTAAGCTCTACCATGTGAGCAGTTCCCTGTAAGGTCCAATCCACAGCCTGGTTGCTTCATGCCACCATTTGGGTAAAAATCACTGTGTCCCAAAGATGTTGACAAACCAAGAAAGGCTCCATTTGTATGAATCACTTGGACGTACTGTGCATCTGACGAGTCGAGAATATAGTCCTTTTCTAAGATTGATATCAGAGGACTAGCAGGATCTAGCCCTACAATGTTACCAATTTTTCCATCCATGGTTGCCCCTACAATCCCAGCAACATGAGCACCTAGAGAATGCCCTACAATCGATATCTTTGAAAAAGGAATATTGTATGTTGAAACTAAAGATTGGATAAATTCTCCAGCAAATTTCCCAATTTCCGGTACGGTGTTTCTTGCTACAATGTATAGATTATTCGCTATGACGCTCCAATCGACAATGATGACGTTTAAATCAAACTTATCCAAAGCAGCAGATTTTATATAGGAGTTAAAAGGTGAAGAATAATCATTTCTCCAGCCGTGAACCAACACCAATACTTCCTTTGTAGGATCGAAGGTGTCTTTAGGTAAACTAGATGTCACATTAGTAGTAACATAAGTTCCATTTATATTGGTTTGACTACAAAAGTAATACACCACATCCGCTGAAGTTGCTGTTACCTCAGGAACATCTACTGTTAAATCCTCCATGTCATAGCCACCATCAGCTGCTTCAACAAGGAAATAAGACATACGGTTTCTATTTTCTTCTTCTAGAACATAATTCCTTTGGGAATCTTCTGAAATGGAAATACATTTTGATGCAAAATGAGCACTGATGATTCGCAATGCTTACCTGATTCTCCTAAAGAATAATGACAAAGAAAATAAACAAAGAGGAATACGAGCTTCATGTCTGTTGGAAATTTGTTGAATGGAGCGTAATTTAAAGTAGGAGGCTGGTATTTATAATGATTGGAGCTGTGAGGGATAATCAGTGATAGAAACAATTGTGCAAATGATGTACATTTGCTGATAAGTATGTTTTTTTATAATGAAGATAATTAGCTGTTCAAGTGTTTTTAATTATTTTGTTATTTAAATATATTGATTTCGATGTTCAGTTTTTCTATCTTGTATTGATCACTAATAAAACTTCGAGTAGGCAGGTAAAGTCACCATTTACGCTTTGTCATTAGTGCATAAATAGTGTTTTACGCACTGCTTAGTTACTAGAAAACATATCGTTAAAATATCTACGGAATCAAAATGTATTATTATTATCATCGTCAAAGAAAGAATAGGTGGACTTACCCTCAATTTCGCGCCTAAAGTTTCCCTCCTGCCGACGCACTTCCCTTTGCCCACCAACCCTGTTCTCCTGCTCAGCAGGTGATCCATTGCCATATATGCAGTTTTAAACAAAAAATCTATTTACGGAATATGTGGCCATAACACGTGTCTACATCTAAGGAGGTTCTTTCATTAGTAAAAATGACTTTAATGTTATATTGTATACTGTCGAGTAAAACAACAAAATTCGATAAAAATCAAACTAAAAATTACAAGCGTTTGTGATTTTTTCTGTCAAATGATTAATATTTCGCGAAGGAATAAAAAAAATCGAGGAGTGTTAGATCTGATCACTTTCCGGACCACTGAATACATTCATTAACCCCAATCCATTTTTCTGGGAAAGTGTTATCTAAATATTGCTGCACAATCCTGGCCTTGTGGGGTGGAGCTCCGTCGTGCTGAAACCATAGGTTTCTCCTTAGCTGTAAAGGCACATTCTCCAGAAATGCAGGAAGTTCTCCTTGTAGGAAATTTAGGTAACTCACGCTGTTAAATGTATGCTAATAAAAATAAGACCCAATTAAAGCCTATCGATGATGCCGCACTATATACATTTACTCCAAGATGGCTTTGGTTTTGGACTGGATTTACAATGTGGGCATTTTTAATGGACCAGTACTGTTCGTTGCGCCTGTTTGGCAAACCGTTACTGACAAACCGACTTTCGTCCGTCCAAAGAACGTGCCGAAAAAGGTTCTCATCAACAGTTTCTAGATTTACTACAATTTCAGCCATAAAATTAAGTCTGTTTTCAATGTGACGCTTAGGCAAATACTCCAAATTGTGAATTTTGTAGTGATGATATCCGTGGTTCTTTAAAATACGTTGAACGGTTAATTTATCCAAATTCAATTTCCGGCTAAGAAAATGCATCTTCATTTCGTCGCAAGGTCACCTGCAATCTTGGAAAGGTTCTATGATGAGGAATGAGGCGTTCTAGATGCCTTTCTCATAGATCATAGCGTCGCTATCATCTATGCATAGTTGGCCCAATTCTTCAAATTTGCAGCTTAACGCTACTGATATATCTAGCTTTATTATAAATACTTATCAAGGCATAATTCATAAAGACTTTCCTAAAAAAATAATTAATCTAAACGCCAAATTCTTTCTTTGTTGGTTCAATGATAATCTTAAATCTATGCGTGACATTTTGTCGGCGGTTCACACAGTAGCTAAGGTATCGAAAAATCCCTCAGATATTCTGATTTACAAATCTGTAAGAACACAATACAGAAAAGTAATTCGAAATAGTAAAAAGGAGTCATATAGCAATTTCATTAATTCATCTACAAATAAAATGAGAGATTGCTGGAAGCTTATTAATAGTAACCGAAATTTTGGTAATCAACATGCACCATCAACTAATGTATCGGCATCAGATTTTAATATGTTTTTTCTACAATAGCGGACAAAATAGTGAATTCTCTTGAACAGGTCAATCATAATCCACTCGATAATTTAAAAAATATCCCAATTAGAGCAAAATCTTTTTTTCTTGCTCCTGTTACATCGACAGAAGTTTATAATGTAATCATGGCTTTAAAAAATTCTCCAAGTTTTGATATATATGATATTAATACTAAAATCATAAAACAAACGGCTAATTTTATTGTACCTTTAACACATCTAGCTAATGATTGTTTTAATACAGGCATATTTCCTGATGTATTAAAAGCTTCTAGAGTTGTGCCAATCTTTAAAAAAGGGAATATCGATGACGTGAATAATTATCGCCCCATATCAGTTACACCCTTGTTTTGGAAATTTTAATAAAAAATAGGCTTGAAATGTATTTTGAAAAATTCAGTGCTATCACAGAAAATCAGTGCGGATTTCGAAAAAATCGATCAAGTATTGGTGCAATTCTTAAACTTGTTGATAGTGTAGTCAATGGTTTCGAACAGGGTATCCCTCATAAAGTTCTCTTGGATAAACTCTATTTTTATGGCATACGTGGTATTTCTTTAGAACTGATTAGTTCGTACTTAACCAATAGAATTCAATGTGTTTCCTACGGTAATAGTTTATCAAATTACGCACCTATTCGGCATGGAACTCCTCAGGGGTCCGTACTGGGGCCACTGTTATTTGTTATTTACATTAATGACTTATACTATCACATGTATCCGGATGGGTGTATCTTATTTGCAGATGACACGACATTGACATGTTCTAATAAACATAGAGATACAGAATCATGGTTTACTTCAAATAACCTTAAATTAAATAAAGATAAAACACAAACTATTATATTTTCTAGTAATCACTTACATAATGATATGCATGTAAAACTGTTGGGGATCACTATTGATAATTCTCTTAAGTGGGCACATCACATTGAAGGTCTTTATAAAAAACTTTCAAGTCAGATATATTTAATAAGGAAATTCTTATTATGGTGTTATACAATCATTTTTAAGTTATGGAGTGGTTTTGTGAGGTAATGCTCCAATGGCTAATCATGTGTTTAAACTCCAGAAGAAAGATATACGCATAATCTGTAGAGTCGGACCTTTTGAACATTGCAAGCCTCTATTTAAAAAGTTAAAAATTATGTCCCTGCCATCGCTTTATATATTTTATTCTTTGATTGAAATACATACAAAATCTAACTCCTATCTAACTAATTCGGATGTTCACAATCATTTAACAAGAAACGCTAATCAACCCCGAACTTCTAAATTTAGGTTGCAAAAATCGCAACGTAATTCATTAAATTTAAATCTTTACAATAAGCTTCCAGTACATATAAAAATGCTAAACAATGCTCAATTTAAAAATAATATTAGGAGAATCATGCTCTATCACTGCTTTTATTCTGTTCGTGATTATATGGATGCTCCCACAGTTCATTTTTAATTATGTTTTAACTTTTATATTGTTGTTTGTTGTTAATATGTTCTATATAATTTTTATTGTTCCTTGTTGTTTTACCTTTTTTAAATATGACTTATCACTATATACTTTACATGCTAACTACTTTACATAAGTTATACTTTTGACGTTCGTATTAAGTAATGACAAGTATTTTGTGACATTTATGCACTTTCAACAACAAACATTCAATTATTTTCTAACGACTACTTGATCCTTCCACCGCTGATGTGATTTTTAAGAGGTATTTCTTTTGAGACTCTTTAGGACGATATTGTTTATAACTTTTAAACGGGAAGTATTACAGACAAATTTCGCTCATAAAAGTTTATTAGAAAAAAGGAAAAATTATAATTGATGACGTCATTAGCCCATACCATCGAGTGTGAAGCACCCTGTACGTTACGTTATTAATACAAAAAATGTTTGTTTGACATTTAGTTAATTTCCAGATGTATTGAAGCCTGCATAACTGATAGTTAATTAAGAAACCCAAGCTGTAAGTTGTATCTAAATACAGAAGGCAAATTCAGTAGTGTAATAATCTTAAATACATTCTAGTGTACTGTACAAGTTAATATATGTGTAGGAAGTTATCATTTCGTGAATTTACGGTCTATTAAATATTATATACCCTATTTTATAATCAATTCAAATAATTTATTCCCGGTTTATAGCTCTGTCTGTTGCAGCTAATACCTTTCAAATAAACATAGTTTGTGACCCATTCTCACCGATGTTTAAGGGAAGATTAAGTCAGTTTCTTGCGGTAGTTACTGCTATAAATGTTGTGTATGGTTCTTCAATCCACGAGAATCAAGCTGATTTGATTTCTTTTCCTTTTTGTTTTAAGTTTGAAATGATATTTTTCCGAGTTGATTTGTGTAATATAAAGTAAAATACACCGAAGGAAATTTATTTTAGTCAGTATTCCCAGCAAAATATTTGCATTAAACAGGCTTCAGATTACGTTACTGTTATATCAAAAACAATTTTGCTAAAGGAATCTTCTACTGATAACAAAAATTGTTTTAACTTTTAATTTATTGTTGTATTCTTACTTTCTTATTACAGTAGTAAGTTTAGCTCAAAATTTGTATCTACGCTCCAAGATTTATTTCCTAGTTCTATATTAATATCAGCAAATATTTCGAAAGAAAATAATACCCTAATAGCACACGACGTCCAGTGGACGTCCATTTAATGTCTATTTAACGTACAGACGTCCATGAACTATAAATGGACATTCGATGGATGTCCATTCCTGGACATATTTTGATAGAACATACATTGGACATCCGATGGATATTCCTTATGGGACATATTTTGTTCAATGTTTCTATCTTGTATTGATCACTCGTGAAGGAATTACAAATATTCACAACTTCTATGAATATTCTAATGTAAACCCCTATGCAATAGCTCCTAGACATTTTCAACGCGAGTTTAAGTGTTTGGACTGGTATTATTGATCGTTATTTGATTGGACCAGTTATTTTGTCAAATCGATTAAATGGGAAAAGTTCTTTAGAATTTCTGCAAAATACTCTTCTTGATTTAATCGAAGATTTACCGTTGCATCTTAAACTAGACCTTTGGTTTATGCATGATGGGGCAAAGTCTCATTTTAGTGCTACTATTAGAGACTTTTTGAATTTTAAGTTTCCAGATAAATGGTTAGGATGAGGAAGTAATTGTCCTCAAAATTGGCCTCCACGATCCCCAGACCTCAACAAATGTAATTATATTCTTTGGGGAGCATTGAAGAATTTTGTTTATTTCTCACCAATTGAATTCCGAAAGATTTTGGGAAATCGTATTACGTATAAATGTAACGTTATAAAAAACGATCAACATTTATATTAGAGTAGGTGTCAATTTTCGGTGAAGAGTAAATTTATGTTTCAGAGAAAATGATGCCCATTTTGAACAATTTATAGGTATTAATAGTCCTTGTATGGAAATAGCGTCCTTTTTTTGTAATATCGGGCAGATAGTGTCTATAACTCGCGATTTCTAGCAGTAGGTAAATTATTTTTAACCGTTAATAAGTAGGCCTTAACTACTATAGTCATTTATTGCAATAAATGATATAGTTACCTTTACAAGAATAAATAATGGAAAATATACAGGGTGCCTCGAAATTAGCGAGCAATATTTCTGCCATGTATTATACATGTGAAAATAAGTCAAAAAGTTCCTATAAACATGACCCGAAAAATGCTTCAAAATAAAATCACGAATTTTGGTGGGTAGCATTTCGCATGCTACAAAATTTTCTATTCTTGCAACTTAAAATATTTGCTCAGAAACGTCACATGCTGAGGGGGCTAAAGGTAAATATTGCCCCGCTTTTTTTATTTTTGGGTATTTTCTCTTGTTGATCAAATTATAAAATTTCATAGTTTTCTGTCGATCTCGACACGATGCGCCATTTTCGAGCAAAATCGATCGAAGAAAACATTGATCTCATCATAAAATAAAAATTGGAATACACAGCGAATAATGAATAAGACATTTGTACATGACACTTTTTTATGGGAATTAGAAAATTTGTTTGTTAGTTAAGCAAATGCTCGAATAAGTTTCCATTTTGTTCAATATTGTTTCTAGCTCGGCGTAGAATATTCTGCGAGGCACGGAGAATTTGAAAATTATTCTCTTTTATTTGATTGCCAGCTAAAATAATCCTTTGAAGTAATTCTTCACGAGTGTCCACTTAAGCTACATAAACCAGATTACCCATATGACCCCGGAGATAATAGTCTAGCGGATTCAAATCCACGGATCGCGCTGGCCAGGCTATCGGACCACCTCTCCCTATCCACTTCTCAGGATACTTTTCATTCAGCCAAATACGAACCGCCTGCCCAAAATGAGCTGGTGCTCCATTATGTTGAAAATACATCCCAACTGTTGTCTTTAAGGGAATATCTTCTAATAATTCAGGTAGGCGATTTTGTAGAAAGTCCAAATATCGTTGGGTATTCAAATTATTTGGTAATTCAATTGGGCCAATCAACTGATTCCCAATGATTCCTGCCCATAGATTAATGGGCAGAACTACACCCGAGCTGGAAAATCTTGAGGCATTAAATCTTGCACCCTTTGAAAATGGAATGGATGAAGACCTTGCATTTGCGTCATTCTTCCTGTCTAAAATAAATAATAATATAATAATAACATCTCTACCCCTCATTCTAATCACGGAGACTTGTGTGACTTAAGCAGGCCATATTTGCGCCCAGAAACGACTTACGTTGGTAGGCCCTAACCACTATTCAGTGCAGGAATGAGGGAAACCTGGAAAACCTCATTAATTAGGGGGATAGTCAAATGTCAACCGATATCAATCTCTCACATTGACCCAAGCCAACATTTTGCCACCCTACCGTACCCGCAGAGAGTGTACCCACACCGATCTAGTCACCTCGATTCAAGTACTTATGCCTTAAACCGCGCGACCACTGACCGACAAATAAGAAGATAATTTTCGATATGAAGTTGGTAGTTTATTTATTACAATTGGCTTTGGTATACGTGTCGTAAGGATTCATTTTCAACCAAGTTGCTGTACACTGTTACGAATACTCTGCGCCCAGGCGCTCTTAGTTCTGGAAATCTTCTTCGATACTCTCTTGCTGCGGCGAACGCACTTCCATTACAGTATGCGTTCACAAAAATTCGACATTATTTTGTTAAAAGAAAGAGAACTTCTGAAATATTTTAAAGAAAATGACAAACTGTCAAACAAACTCTTACTGTATCTGTCACTTTTTTTTCATGGCCTGCTATTGGAATTAAAAATTAATTTTTATTTTATGACGATATCAATGTTTTCGTTAAATCGATTTTACTCGAAAACGGCGCATCCTGTTGATATCGAAAAAGAGTACCTTTTTTGTGTAGAAAACTATGAAATTTTTATAATTTGATCTCAACAAGAGAAAATACCCAAAAATAGAGAAAGTGGGGCAATATTTACCTTGGCCCCCTCCTCAGCATGTGACGCCTCTGAGCAAATATTTTAAGTGGCAAGAATAGAAAATTTTGTAGCATGCGAAATGCTGCCCACCAAATTTCGTGATTTTGTTTCGAATAGTTCGAAAGATATTCTGGAAAAACCATCTTCAAGATTCCCCTTTTGGGCGGTTCTAGCCCCCTTATGAAGCATTTTTCGGGTCATGTTTATAGGAACTTTTTAACTTATTTTCACATGTATAATACATGGCAGAAATATTGCGCGCTAATATCGGAACACCCTGTATACTTAACGTAATGCAAGAACGTAACAAGCTCTATTGTTTTAGTAATACGTCGATTTATATTTAGTAGTAAAATCGTGTTAATAAAATAATTTTTATTATGCTTGATACAAATTGTCTTAGCAAAACTTTATTATTAGATGGTTTCATGTAAATTTTGTAAAGATTATTGAAATCTCCTTTAATATTGAGTTGTTGAAATAGCGTTTACGCAATTTTTGCACTTTATTTTTTGATATTTTGATTTTGGGCATTTTTGTCAAATTTTAGGGATTTCCTTGGTTCGACAAAATTTCTTGCTAGAAAATTTGTTTGGAGAAATTGCAGGAAAAATTTTGCTGTACCATTTCGTCCTTCCTAAATCAATTTTTAAAATACGTGCTTCTAAATTTTGACGATGGCATTATTATTTTTTTTTAATGAAGAATTTGTTTAGAAAAATTGCTGGAAAGGTTTCCTAAACTGTATCGTCTCTCCTAAATTTATTCTTCAAATATTTCCTTTTAAATTTTGAAGATAAGAAGACCATTATTTTTTTTTTTCAATGAAGAATTTGTTTAGAAAAATTGCATGAAAACATTATGTACTACTTCGTCCCTCCTAAATGAATTTTAAAAATATTTACTTCTAAATTTTGAGGATAAGGACGCACATTAATTGTTTTCAATGATGAATTTGTGTAGAAAAATTGCAAAAAAACATTCTGTACTACTCCGTCTCTCCAAAATTCGTTTTTAAAATAATTGCTTCTAAATTTTGAGGATAAGAATATGGCACATTCATTTTTTCACTGAAAATGAACAGCATTGTTTAGGACTAACTCTTATTTGTTTAGGATGAATCCTTCTAAATTCATTTTTAAAATCTATATTTATATCCAACATGCCGATAAAAATTACTATAAACAGTTGAAGAATGTGTTAAAGATAAGTATATGTGACGATAATAGTATTTTATTGTTTGCATAAAATGAATATTTCATTTATTTAATGTTGGAGATAATGACAATCAATAAATAATTAAATTTTAATTGCTACTTTGATAAAATAGTCGAGATGTAAGTACACACTTCAAAAAATTACGTGCTGTAAATTATTTAAAAATATTCTACTTGATAGTAACCTTTAACCGGAATGTTTCAGCTCGGGAACATTAATGAAAAGATACAGGGTGTTTTAATTTACATTTTAAAACAATTTTAAGAATTTTTTTAAAAAAACAACTTGTAACAAAAAGTTAGGCATAGATGCAAAAAATATGATGTGTGAAACATACCAATACACACTTATTAACATTTTGAACTATACAGTAAGTACAATTTTTTTAAACTCGTAGATTTTTTTTAAGAAAAAATAAAAAATTTTATATAAATAGAAACATTGTTTTAATGCCAATATAACCTCAGATATGAACTTCGAAGGTTGTATTTTTGATTTTATTAAGATTGAATGATTCCGTTTTAGTTTCTTGATATCTTTTCCATCTCTTGTGTTATTAAACTTTATCATTAATTCTCAAACACAATTTATTAAGCCGCAAAGTTCTGCATATTTTTTTATCGAATTATGCAATTCGATATTTCACCGAGGGCATTTATCTAAATAAATTCGTTGCCGTAAGGTCATTATGGAAGAATTTCTACGAGATTTGAAGTTTTCTTGTACATAATTAAATTGTTAAGTGTCTACTGTATATACGTGTATGCATTAATACGGATATCGCACACAAGTTTTTATATCTTCGCGAATTCTAGAATCGTTAAATATTAGTTGAGCGTGTAAAATAGAAGTAGCACCACTTGAGTGTAGTTGTACAATACTATTTATACTGTCAAAATGAACGTAGTAATATGACGTTGCTTCTAGCTACGTATCCCAACGTACGGTTCCATTGCAACTGTTTTGTTTTACTAGTAATCTACTGTAAGTCTAAACATGCCTAAATAAAAACAATACTTTTGGGCCTCGATTCTCGAATGCTGTGAAATAAATTCGAGTGGGAATTCATTCTATTTAAAAAAAGTTGAAAAAAAACGTGGGCTTCACTTTAAATTTTCAAAATGGCTTCTTTAAATTTCGAGAAATATTTTTTCCATAAACTAGATGTAATTTTACGGATATGTTTCAAGTTTTATTAAAAAATAACTATATTTGTAGAATTTATAGCATTTTGACATTTTTATAATGTATGACAAATACAATATTGTCACGGAATTTGCCCCACTCACACCTAAATCAACGACTTTGGTACCGCGAATTGCTAAGATTGCCCCGATCGCCCCTACACGCTTCTGTTAAACAAACAAAAAGCCGTGGATCGAGACGGGACTAGAAAATTAGAGAAACGACGAGAAGCGTTCGAGAGATGCTAGAAAATAGATCTAGAGATGCTAGAATATACCTGGAATATTCGTTGGGTCTATAAAAGAAAAATAAACGGCCGATTAAGTTAGTCTTGTATAAGTCTTGTATTACAGTGTTGAATTGGAAGTGTTTAGTTGCAGATATCAAAGTGATTTAAATAGCGATTAATTAAATAAGTGTTTAGTTGAGTTCTAATTAGTGTTCAGTAGTGTACTGAGTATAGTTAATAAAGAAGTAGTTAATTAACGGATTGTTTTTCTGGCAATAGTAAAAGTCGGATTGGGAAATCCGTGACAATATTAATTTTCAAATTGCTGTAACTTTAACAAAAATTAATTTTTTTTAATAAAATCTGAAACCTATCGGTAGAATTATGTCTAGTTTATGAAAAAAAAATGTTTCTCGAAATTTATACAAGCCAGTTTGGAAATCTTAGGTGAGGCTCACGTTTTTTTAAAACTTTTTTCACAAACTGCAAAATCGTTCTCCTTCTAGTGAAGTTCTCTATATAGCCACAGTGCATATAAACTAAAGTTTGGTTTGGGTCCCATGTCTGGTTATTAAGATATGATATACCTGAAATTTCACCAGCCGCCACTGATACAGGGTGAGTTATTAATAATGGTACATACCTTAAGGGCAAACTGTTATCATCAAAGTTAAGTGTTCATTCGTTCATTCTACAGGGTGTTAAAGTTGAAAATATGTTTTCGATATTTTGCGTATGGACCGATTTTTTTGAAAATGTGTGGTCTTATGTTTTTTGAGGTGGCAATTACGAATATGCACAATTTTGAGGTCACGGCTAGGGGGCGCTAGTTATACCGTACTGTCAGAGTAAAAAAATGTCTAACTTTTTGTATTTTACACTTTTGAATTTTTTAATAAGAAACTATTGAACTACCTTCAATTGTGAATAGAAAAAGTATATCTGTTACAAATCCATAAACAACCCGAAACAAACAATTTAAGTTTTTAAATTTCGGCGGTAATTAAATGAGAACATTAGGGAGTCCAGTACACTGTATTAATTGTCCGTCCGAAATTATTTGAATTTCATTATAAAATTCGCATAATTTTGGGACGGAGATCGGAGACAGACTATGAATACCACCGTTAGCCTCTTATTTAAATTTTGTCTGACGTTGCATACAGTTCTATGTTGCTTGATCGATTATTAAATATTTTCCCACAGTTCTTCTTGACTATAATAATGTCTTAGTAAACTAAAATTTTAATATAGTCCCAAAAGTAAAAATCCAGCGGATTTAAATCAGGGCTACGTGCAAGTGGACGTGGTAGTACAAACGGCCCCATAATAATATCAGAGAGAATTCCACACCAAATATCGATAGAGAACTCTTGCTGAAAATGTACTTCTCTTGGCAGATGAGGATTTTCTAGTTCCCAAGAATGACTATTTCTCCAATTAAAAATACCTCGTCAGGTAAATGTGGCTTAGTCCGTAAATAATATTTTATTATAAAATCTTGGGTCATCATCTTGTTGTGACTACAAATTTTCAAAACAATCAGTCCATACGTTCTTAAAATATAGCAAAAAATCGAAAACATTTTTTCAACTTTAACACCCTGTAGAATGAAAAGGAGCAACAATTGAAATTGTAGTATTTTCAATCTTTACTTATTCCGAATATTGAAATCCATTATTTCCATTAGTTTTTCAAGTGTCAAAAACGTTGATAGTAACAACTTGGAGTTGATGGATGTCGTTTTAATTTATTACGCAGTGAAAATGCTTTTACAGAACGATTTCCCGGTAAACATGTGCCAAATGCAGCTACTTTTACAGCGGTTTACAGTGAGTGTAAGTGTAATACAGCGCGAGGGAAATTTGAAACCAAATAGTCAAGTACATTAAAAATTTATGTCAAGACTTTAACAATAAAGATCCTAAATAAAAATGCAATACATTTAATATGGGAACTGAAACACAATTGACTGTATTAGAAAACATTAATATTAAAATTAGTTTGATAGTGGAAAATAAACTTTTATGTATTTACAGAATTTTTTTAAAAATATGCCAAATACTAAAAGTATTAACAGACATTTCCAGAAACTGGCCCGAATTAAGATGGTTGCCCTGTATATTGCTATATCTTGCTTAGATAATAAATGAATTTACTGCCTATAACAATTTCGCCCCCCAGATAACCAAGATTGATTAAGCTACACCACTGTAATCCTTGCAATCCTTATTTAGGATTATCCTTTCGGAATATACAGGTTGTAATCCTGAACTAATCCTAAATTTGGAAATCCTATGTATGTCTATATCTGATAGATATCCTGATAGTCCGTTGTTCCCCTATAACTATCCTAACAGTTATTATCATCCCTTCTTTATCCTGCGAAGAATAATTTACATACTTTCCACGAAGGGTGTTGATGCGTTGACTGATAAATTTGCGCATTTATTTCAAGGTACAAGGAACTTTACATTTACAACAAACTTGTAAATACAAATGATTAAATCCTCAGTAGCTAAAAAATTATATAGCCTTTCATTCAAACATTTTTTTTCTACGTTAATTAAACTGGAAGCTCCACAATTTCGAATTTACATTTTTTTTCTAATAAACTATCATTTGAAACAGCATATACTTATCATTTCTTAACTCAATTCCTTTTACAATGTAAATATCTGTGCTACAAAATATTCACAAGCAAATTATATGAAGGAGAACACTTAGATTAATCAATAGATTAATTTGTTGTTAGGCTATTCGGTTGTTAATGGTGCATCGCCCTGATTACATCTGTTGCTGCTAAGCACACACTTATATCAAATATGTGCATAATCTAATGCTTTTTTGAATATGCAAGTGTTACATTAAAGATAAGGATACAGTAATTGCAAATATTTCTCTAATGCTTAAATAAATATTTAGCATGTGTGTATTTTTTTAGAACATGTATAGCACTTTCACATCTAGTCGCCATTATATTACTTCTGAATACCTCAGAGTTCTAATATAGGCCCTCTTCTCTTTTACATCTTTATTAACGATATTACTGCATTTAGTTGTCAATATTAATATAATATAACTAATCGTTTACTTTATGCGCAAAATGTAAGCAATTCCATTATTGTACTGTGTTTAGAGGTTTTGGAAGAGGAAAGCTGTAATGCTGTACTACTTCTCTTTCATCTAATACAGTATTGTCAAAAAATTATCTTACTTAAAATCAAGAGACCGTAGTTTAACAAATTCAACTATCATGTTATCTTCAGGTAGTGTTAAATCTGAGAAATAGCGTGATATATCTGTCGAAACGCTAAAAAATTGACATTGACAACTGCTATGAAAGCCTGTAAACCAAACAACAGCTGTTCAACTTTCACATTTACTTGTTTTGTATAACATTAATTTTGAATTTTCAAGAGTATGTATTCGATTCAATAAAAGGTACTCCTTCCTTCTGACCTACACAGGGAAACTTCACAAGAGTGATGAAAGCAGCAGTCACCTTAGCACAGACCTGACGTTTCTCTATGTCGACGTGGTTAATATTAAGACAGACTCCTACTAACACTGGAGGACAAATTGAAGCTACGCTTGGGTCTGGAACAGCAAAAGACATCTGCTGAACCCTGATTTGGTTTATATATGATAATAATTCTTACCTATTTGTCCTGTATAGATGTTCCTGCCGTCAACTGTAATCATTACTCTGAGTGCAATTTCGTTTGGAATCAACACCACTTTGAAACAAACTGAAAGAAAGAATTGATATATTTCAATACAGTAGAACAATTAAGGTCATACCAACTGTGGCTTGACAAAAGTCTTATTATAATAAAAACAAACTGGCTCCTGGAAACTGCATTCTGCTCGAAGACATTGTCTTTGAAATGAAAGCACATTATTCACAAGCACGGACCAGCACAACACAGACCTACAAACCTGCAAAACTGCGGGGGTGTCCGACAGTTTAGCGACATATCCACAACTTGAGAGGTCGAATATTTCTAACAATTTGAAATCAATCTCTGACTTCTGTCGGAACAGACCTTACGTCGGAATAGCGCGGCCAGGCATAGAAATTGCAGATCACCGACTCGAGCTGCATTGATGGTCGTTGCAGGTGACAGTACGTGCTGGTGCAGGTCTAGTGTGCGATGCTCCATTAAATAACATGGGTATATTGATGAACAGGTTTTGCAAGTTTGTGCTAGTCCATGCAGGCATAATGTGAGCAATCTTTAATTCAATTCTCGATTATTTAAGTAAGCATTTGATATACATTAGATATCACATATATACAGAGTGTTTCTTTGGTTAAATGATCTCAAGCGGTTTAGAAATTAAAAACTGATTTTTTTTTAATTTTTGATACGCTGTAGCTGTAGCTTTTGACCTCTACTTAAGAAAAACCCTGTGTGTTATTATTTCAATATCTATATTTTATTCAATCAGTTAGATTAGGTTAGTCTAAGGTAGAAATTATTATGACTTACAGTCATGATGTAAAGAGGTGGTTAAATCTAATTCAGCACAGCAATCACATTGAAGGTGATTACATTCACAGCCTTTAACGGTAACCAATCTTCGCATCCCTATTTTTGCAGTGCTTCCATCAGCTCTGATAGCAGCAGAACCTGAAAAATAAAGAGCAAAATGTTGTACCATCCACATTGAAAAATCAACAAAGGATATGCAATATACGAAGATTTATAATAATAGATTCATTTGTCCAACAGAATATTTAAAATTACAGATAAAACAAGCAAAAGAAACAAAAACACTTCTTATTATACAATAATTGATGAAAGATAATGACTAACAGCTAGTAATGTATTGAAGGATCAACTAGGATTACCAAAATAACAGATTACGGTTCATTACAATCCTTAAAAGCGACAAATAATGATTGAATGTTATAGTGAAATATATCACAAATATTAGATATATGATTATAATTACCGCACATTAAGTTATGTTAGCGTGGGCACTTGAATAATAAAAAGTATGCAATAATCAACTGTTGAGTCTTGGAACAAAAACGTTAAGGTAGCCCAGGATATTTGGGGAATCAATATTATTGTGCATGCAAATATTTTACACAATTTTCTTCTAAAATAAAGCGAATTAATATTAAATCTGCTTAACAGTTGGTTGTAATCATAGGCTCTAGCCGGGTACGTACCATCAAGTCGAAATGATAGAATTTGACACCACAGAGCTATTTCATTAATATCTGTCTAAACACAGTCGGCTCTGGATGTAATAGGTGTATATTTTTTTTAATCATCGGCGAAAAATAATTGTTGACACGTAATGATAGAGTTTAAATCGGCAATAAAAATAGAGAAAAGAAGCGGACCAAGACTGCAACCTTGTGGAACCCCTGACGTGGAAGTACAAACATTTAAAATGGTTAAATGTAACATATTGCAAACGATTGGTTAGGTATAGTAGTTAGGAAAGGTTAGGTAGTACACGGAAAACCCATATTTTCCAATTTCCATAACAGAATCTTGCGGTCAATAGGATCGAATGCCTTCTAATGTATGAAGCTAATCAACGCATTGTGTCTGCGCACGCAAAGTGTATGTATAGAGATATGTAGACTTGTATCATAATTTGTCAAATATTTAAGTATCTCATACAAATTCTGATACTTGTGCCCAATGTAAACATAGCATAAGTGTGTAAATGGTAGACAATTTTTATGATCCACGTTTTTCGTAAAATCGTTTTATACCATAATTAAACTATAAAAGTAATTAAGTCTTATCAGTATTACCTTTTTTATAGTAAATAATAACTTATTTAATCTAAATTTTATAATTAACAACACTTTTCGTTCATTGGAGTAGAAATTTGAAATATTCATAAACAAAATGCCCTTCTCCTACGCATATGTAAGCATATGCTCCATAGAACTATGTCAACCTATCAAATTTTAGCAAAATCGCATAAGTTGTTTAAAATGTACAGGGAGTCCAGCAAAGAATGGTCCATATTTCAGAGATATATTTCTCAGGTCAAAGTACAGCGATTTTACCCAACAATTAAATATTTTTGTTAAAATTTCAAATAGTTTTTGAGCTATTTACTTGAAACACCGGGGTTTTGTGAGATGAGAAAAAATATTTTGGCTGAAATTGTATTCTAACTTCTAGAAGAAGACGCTATGTGCGGTCTTTCTTAAGCTAATAATCGTCTTAAACGATTTTGAGAATCAAAGTGTGCAAATAACGAACTCGTTAAAATATTAACTTTAAAAATGTCATACCTCATTCATGGTTCTAAAGTCAACCGTTTACGAAAAAATCACATTTTTAGTTAGAGTTGCATGTCAGATAAGATGTAGTAATCGTTAAGGTAAGGTGTAACTCGTAAGCGGTGATATATATATTTGTCCTATTGTTACTGAAGTAACTCGTGATTCCATATCTGCAGTTTTACTTCAACAGTGCTTACATCCATTCCAACTACACTTTTGTGGAAAATTTTTTACAAGATAATTATTTACGTAGTAGGAATTTTTGTGAGATGATATTAAGAATCCAAATGCAAAATCCATCACTTGCCGGCAATATTTTATTCACAGACGAAGTGATATTTACCAGAAAGGAAATAATTAACAAAAGAAACTGTCACATGCAGTTATAAGAAAATCCATTTGCTACTTGATAAAAGTATTTCTAACATGAATTTAAGGTAAATATTTAGTAGGATCCTATAAGACTAGGTACCTTATTGGCTACTTTGAATGGCCACCTGGACTAAATGGACAATGATGTTTAAATTTTCTCACAAACAGCCGTCTTAGAAGATGTTCTCTTGAATATCCGTTAAAGTACAAGACGGTGGTTTTTACAAGACGACGTTCCTCTTCATTTTAGTATGGAACTGAGAAACATCTTAGATTTAGCTAACTTATATCAACTTCGATTATTATCTTAATTAGTTAAAGCTCTACTACCATGTTTATGTTAAGTTTAATTTAGGAACATGAACAATTGTCAATTGTCTAAGATCCTTAACGATTATTACATCTTACCTGACATGGCGCTCCAACTGAAAATGCATTTTTTTCGTAAGCGGTTGAGGTTTTAAACGCTAATACTCCGATTCACAAAAAAGTCTAGGACGATTGTTTTATAAGCATAAGCAAAATCGTACACAACGTCCTCTAGAAGAAAGTTTTGAAGCAAATACCTCAAAAACTGTTTAAAATTTTAACAAAACAACAAATTTAAATTTTAACTTTGACTTCCTGTAAGTTGGCAACCTTTTACTTTTGAGTTGAGGTAAGTTGAATTAAATCGTCATACAGGATGTAAAGAAATTAATACATCATAGAGCAAGAGTAGATTGCGATGGAGCTAAACTTACCTTACTCAAAAGTTGATAGTTAAAAAGATACACGATGTCAAAAATACAATTTTGTTTTCGATATTTGTAAAAAAATCCAAATATTTGCATACATTTTGGAGATTACGGCGAGAAATTTGTTTCTAATTTTGACGTCACTACTAGAGGGCGCCACTTATGGCACATCATACTTCTTTTTAATCCTATTTAAAATATTCAATGCACCGAGCAAAAGCTTTTGGAGTAAGGTAAGTTTGGTTACATCAAAATATTTTCTCGTCTAGAATCTATTCTTGTTCTTCATTAATTTCGGGACACCCTGTATATTGATATCATTAAAATTTGAACCATCGTATATTGGATGCCCTGTATAACAAAGAACCATATAAAAATTAACAGTTCCATCAAGCGCCGAAACTAACCACAGTTGTACCAAAGCTCGTGGAATATTTATTAGTTAAAAAAAACTGTGGTTGTCCTAAGGTAAGTATATTTAAATCGACTTACTTTGATCCAAAGAATATGTGGTAGAATTTTGTAAATACGTTTACATATTCCAAATCGAAACATAAGTGAACATTTGTCGTAGCGCTTCTTTTCTTACATTGACCACCTGAATCCAAATATCCTTTTCAAATGAAAATGGTTAGTAAACAATTGCACTGAACACTGTGTATGAAATAATCTACAATACACCGCTTTCTTTTCAAGCAGGAGATTTCTTGCGAGATAACCTAAATTACAGCAATTTGCTGCAGCCATGCAGGCATGATCAATTAATTTCTTTTCTCACTTCTCCAATACCGTTAAATATTTCGCAGTGTAATTTTAACGTTTCTTCTCGATCGCCAACGCACTATATTTATCCAATTATCAGAATTCTTAGTGTATCTGCACAAAACACTGAGATTTTTTTTACGTACCGTTAAACAGCAGACTGATTGACAGTATCGCAACAACTGGGGTCAAATATGACATGGTCATAAAGAATAGCTTTCTCAGAACTGAATGAAATACGTTTTACCTTATTTTTATAACGACATAATTGAAACAGATTATACCAATTCACCTGATTCGATGTCAACATATTAAAACTATGAGTACTAAAATCGTTACAGAGTATTGTAATGTGGATAACGAGTGGATAAACAAATGTTTTAGTAATTCTGTTGTTGTTCATCAAGGTGTGTCTAGCTGAGCAAGACATTCAAGGAGTTAAAAAAAGTCAGTAGTCATTCATGTGAGGAGTCAACAAAGAACAATGTCATCGCAAAGTGCGTGCTCAAGTGTCATGGTAAAATATAACTTCCAAATATTTAGCTTTGTTTGTTTGTGGAACAAAATGTGGTATAATTTGAAATCCGTGAAATCAACTGAGCTGGAAATTACAAAATATCAAAATTTCATTGATCCAGACCCACTTCAAATGTTGCATAAGGTAACGATGAATATACGGCACTAGGCGATCTCAAAAGTTAACTAATAAACTTACGATGGACACAAAGTTTGCCATTGACTTCTATTTCAAATTTTGAATATTACTTTTCTACATACAGTATGCGCCAAAAGGAATAAATGGAATAAATTCAATAAAAACGAAACAATTATTTTTTGGGAAAAATCCTCGAGCAGGTCGATTTTTAATTTAAAAAATACATATTTTAGCGTAAAATGAGATTTTCAAATGTCATTTGTTTTCGAGTAATGACGTCATCGATTTTTTTTAAATGGCAACACCATATTTTTTTCCTTGATTCTGAAAGATCGTTTAATTCTCTATCAGACAGTACTAAAATTTTGCCCTCTTACATAGGAAAGTTTTCGAGTAAATGACGATTGAATGTTAGAAAACGTAAATCAATTAAAATAAAGCAAAAACGTTATCAAGTTTAGTTTTTCGAATTCCATAGTTCTTTTATAGATCACGTAGGTGAAAATCTTGCAAAGTGTCATTGTCACACCGACTTTCTAATAAGTATTGTAAGCGACATAGAAATTATTATTCAATTTAAAGTATTATGGCACATTTAACTGTTACTCAAAGAATTGAAATTTTAATTCTTATCGGATGCGGGAATATGACTAGAACTCAGCAGGAAGTTTGCGATTTATTTAATGAAAAATATCCAGATCGCCCTATCAGCCAATCAACAGTCGGTAAGGTAGAGTCTAAATTTAGAGAAACTGGCAATGTTGTAAATATTCCAAAACCTGGAGGTCCAAGCATTAATGAAAATCAGAAACAGAACATTTTGATAAGTATGGTGGATAATCCTCGTAATTCTTCACGATTGGTTGCATTAAACAATGACACTAGTCAGAGCACACTGCTACGTATCTTGAGGAAGGAAAAATATCATCCCTACAAAATTCAACTTGTGCAGGAACTCAATGAAGATGATCCCGATCGCCGCTTACACTTTTGCGAAATTCTAATGGATTTATGTCAAGGAAATAGAAATTTACACCGGCAAATACTTTTTTCAGATGAGGCCACATTTTGTGTGAATGGTACAGTAAACCGTCAAACTTGCAGATATTGGAGTCGGGAAAATCCTCATTGGATGGCAGAGGCACATACCCAACACCCTCAGAAAGTAAATGTGTGGGCTGGAATTGTTGACGACAGAATAGTAGGGCCTTTCTTCTTTGAAGGAACCCTTACAGGACAAAAATATTTAGAGTTTCTAGAAAATGACCTTGTTCCAGCCCTTGCAGTAATTTTTCCTAACGATAATGACCCTGATATTCCTGACGATACCATATGGTTTCAGCAAGACGGTGCACCTCCGCACTATGAGCGCCCTGTACGAGATTTTTTGGACAACTGTTTTCCTGGGAGGTGGATCGGCAGACGCGGACCTATAGAATGGCCTGCAAGATCGCCAGATCTTACACCTCTTGACTATTTTTTATGGGGATACTTGAAGTTAAAAGTGTACATTAATAAACCATGTAATTTAGAAAAACTTCAAAATCGCATTCGGGACGAAATACGCAGAGTTACCCCAAAAATCAATCATAATGTGCAAGAAGAATTTCTTCACAGACTTGCGCATTGTCAAGAAGTTGGTGGATGGCAATTCCAACCTTTAATTTAAGTATAAAATTTAATCAATTGTATTTTATTTTACATACCTCAGAATTGTTACTTTTTTATGGATAAAATTTACGTTTTCTAACATTCAATCGTCATTTACTCGAAAACTTTCATATGTAAGAAGGCAAAATTTTAGTACTGTCTGATAGAGAATTAAACGATCTTTCAGAATCAAGGAAAAAAATATGGTGTTGCCATTTAAAAAAAAATCGATGACGTACTCGAAAACAAATGACATTTGAAAATCGCATTTTACGCTAAAATATGTATTTTTTAAATTAAAAATCGACCTGTTCGAGGATTTTTCCCAAAAAATAATTGTTTCGTTTTTATTGAATTTATTCCATACTTTTGGCACATACTATATTGGTGGAAAGTGGGGGAATAACGCGCACAGAGTAATATCGCGCTGTGATGTTTTTCTCGTGTAACAGATAATAATTCAAGGTAAATATTGCTGACATCTAGCGGTCATTCATTTAAATACTGTAGAGCAATGAATGATTCGTTAAAGTTTTATAGGTGACATCACTTGAGTTTTGTTTACAATGCTAGTATATCTTATAATATTTGTGTTTTCTTTAACGAAGCAAGATAAGTCCAAATTTAGTACTTAAATTTTGTTTATGTTCTGTAGAAATTTGTCATATCTTTGTAAATCATTGAAGCCTAAATGATAAAATTAAATCATTATTTTTTTTCTGTAAACCAATTTTATACACAGAAGCACCTTGGGGTAATACCGCGAAATCCCAACATCCCAGAATCAATGTTGAGAAGTAAATTAATAAATGTCGATGTATCTTTAGGTAGAAAATTCATATTTACTCCCCAACAATAAGAGGAACTAGTCAAACATACAAAAACCTTAGCCAAAGTTAGCCAAACTGTCATGGAATGAGTCCCTTAATCTTATCTTAGTCTCAGAAAAACTGTTTATGATTTTCCAACAAGAAATGGATTTAAACATGTTTTGAATCATGAAAAACAATTTGCTGAGAGAAAACATTGGCGACATCTTTTTTACATTGAATGTGAAATGGGACCTGTATTAGCAGATCCAGTAGCGAAAACATCAACATCAGCAAGTTCAGTGAGTGTTCAAGACGGTTCCAATTCCAAAAAAATGATTTCATAAAATAATAACAAGAGGAACTAGAAAGCAACTCAAAGATTTTAACAAGCACACCCTTTAGAAGGAAAACGAGTTTAAGGCACTCAAGATAGCTGCAAAGTATCTATATGTAAAAAATAAATATGACTTCTATCACTTAATTTCTATTCAATTACATTTTTAAGCATTTCTGAAAAAAATTCTCACTTTAAACTACAATTCTCAATATGCGCGATATTACCTTACAGTATGCATCATTACATTACCCCGCGGTGGGGACTATCGGGCATTTTCATTATTTCACAACTAACAAAATTTCTCAGAATCTATAACTTATAAATGAACTAAAATAATATTAAGTACTCCTTAGTGAATGCTAGTTATGCTGTATCAGTTTTAATTTTTCAAATCAGTTTCATGACCTAGTAATAAATTATTTATAAGTGCGCGGTATTCCCCCACTCTCCCCTACCCAAGACAAGCGCGACGGGAAGCATGCGAGGAGTAACATTTCATAGGCGTACTAAATTTGAAGGTGATCAGATATAAAAAATATACAAAAATGACAAAAATAATTGCATTATTTTTAGTAGAAACTATGATATAACAGTTTTTTTCCAATTTCGAGGCGTTAAATAATATTAACGATTATTTCCAAACTTTAAGTTTTTATATTGTATTATTGATTACCCAAGGTCGAAAATAATAGAGTGACTAATTCGGAAGGTAAGGGTTTCATGATTACATAGGCGTATCACTTGAGAAGGGTTCAAAGCACACAAAATTATAAAAAAATAAGGTGATATCGAGTAAACCTAGCACATTAACAGTTTACTTTAAATATCCCCCATGCCATTCTCTCCACAAATTAGAGTGCCGACCTTTTGGACCCACCCACTTACATCTATCTGATGCGTACTCCGCAGATATCACACTTTAACACTTGAGCCTTCTCCTCATGGACCCGAAATTCACAGACCTTTGCATGAATTTCTCAACTTTAAACAAATTTTACAAAACAGTCCAATATTATTGCTAATTTCATTAATATGTGGTGCTAATAAGTTTGTTTTGGGCTTTTGACAATCTACCATAATAGTTTCACGATGAAAATGATACAAAATGTTATAGTTGACAAAATTCGTTAAACATAGAGATTTTCCCAGCATTAAATAAATCGCGCAAATATTCGCGAATTTAGTATCCATAAGGACAAAAGTATTTATAATACATTGCACTGTATACATATACATACTATTCACTATTAGTTACTAGCACTGTCACTAAAACGGTCACACATTAACACTTATTATATCACATCGTACCGTCTTCCATATGACCTTCATGTATCCATGTTTCGTCAATATATTCTTCGATTCAGAGTCCAAACTTTTAATATTTATTTTAAATAGTTTCTTCGCCATATCATTCTTTCGTCTATTTCTATCAGTATACTCTTTTGGATTTCATTTATATGGAAATTAAAATACCATCTCCCCTCCGCGAGTTTCCAATATTTTCCGTTTCGTAATTGTACTTCTTTTTCACTCTTTGTTGCACTATATATGCTACTCACGTACATTCTTGTTAATGAATTACATATTTCAACATCACTTACACTCATATTTTGACCTCACGCCCTAAACCCTTCACACATATCATCATCCGATATTCCTCACTTATTAGATTAGGGCGTTTATGATTTAGAGAACACGCTGTAGAGCTAGAATTATTCTTCATTCTTAAGAAATGATAATCACTAATAAATTAATTGCATTCATAATTAAATTAGCCGAAAGATATACTGGAAATTTTGCCCACCCGAAAAATTTACCCGCCCATGATAGCGCTGGGGATGGAACACGATCTGGCACATGCGTATTTGCTGCAACAGAAGCTGTATATGAACATAAGAAAAGTATTTCAATCCATGAATACTGTGTACTCCGTTAAAAAAGTATTGATTATACTTGAATCCTGATTAAACATTCTAAGAGTACTTGATTCCAGAATACTTATATTCAAGTATTCATAACTATGAAAGGGAGTGAAATGAAAGAGCGGATATCTATCAGTTTAAGTTAAATACGAGAGATGTGACACTCCTGAAAACAGGTGTACGTTTTGTGTGAAATTAAAAAAAATATGTAAAAATCGATGAAATTGAACAACTAATTTCATTTGGTATACTTGTCATCTGTCATAATTTTTTAAATTTTTTTAATATTATGTTCATTTTGTGTTTTTTTTCAAATTAAATCTTGTAAGTTTGTATTTGCTTTTATGTGCTTTATGGCATTAAAATATAATTGTAACTGTAAATGTTATATGTTTAGTGCAAATAAGTAGAACTGATGTTCAAGTTTAATTTGATTTAATTACTTACATTAAAATCGAAAGTATACAAAATTTTATTTAATCTCGTATACTTATATCTGTACACGATCTACTAAATATTATTTCTTAAATAAGTATGGTAATTAACTAAAAAAGAAAATATTAAGTCACCTTTCCATAAGGTCGAATATTACAAGTTAATTTTAACCTCTTAAACACTTGTAGCGCTGGTTGCTTACAGCTAGTGCAAATTTAAACTTACATCTCAAATTCCACCATTGTTTTAAAAAAGTAATATCTTGAAACATTCAGAAAATATATCCAATTATTCAGAAAATATACTATTAACTAGGTTTTAAAAATTTGTTTTGAACTTTTTTTTAAATACTAGAAAATGTCATTATAGGAAAACAATTAATAACACTCAACGTAATATTAAATTTTCCAGCTAGTTGCAAAGCTCGATACTTTAAAATCCTCAAATTCAAATGAAATCTAAGGAAATCAATAAAACAGTAAAATCAAGTGGGTTCATATATAATCTGGTAAAATCACGAGAAAGTAAGAGGAGGTGAAATCAGGAGTACAAAATTCTTGGAAGTATCACACCCCTCGTTTAAATATAACGCAAGAACAACCATAATCGTCAGGATTCATGAATGCTCCAGTAATTATGAATCGTCAGTATTCATATGGGTACTTGGATATTCATGGGTACGCTACATTCATAAAATACTTTCACTAATGAATAGTATTTGCTAGTACTGAATCCTGAATACATACCTAAACGCGATGAATACGAACAGTGAATACAGGCAAAAGTCTTCAGTATTTGAATATTGATTACATAAATATTGTATACTCTTCGTGAATACAATGTGTAATACCCAGCTTTGTGGCTAATAACAAAGATAAAAGCTATTGTTATGTTCGTAAGATGGAAGTGTTTAGATGTTGTGGTGCAGTGGCGTATTTGTAGGGGGCAAAGAGGACAATTGCACCCCATCCCCAGAAGGAACAAAATTGTCGAAATTTTGAAAGGCTTATTTGCCACCTTTTGACCTCCGTTCTTCAAGAAGACATTCTAAATAGACGGTTGCATACAAGCCACAAACAAAAAACGACTCACTTTGCACTGAGTACTATGCATGAACCCTAAATTTCTACTTTTATAATATGTTATCGCTGTTAAGTGATCCCATATTTCTATACATTATGAATATAACAATGCCTCATAATTACCTTGTACGTTTCAGGTGTTTATGATCACAGAGAGTTTTATCGATTTTAGCTCCTTATTTAAACTTGCTATAAAATGCAAACTACTATGTATAAAAAGTAATGTATGTTACGTTACTTAATCCATTGACTGATTGGTCAGTGGTCGCGCGGTTTAAGGTGTCAGTACTTGAATCGAGGTAACTAGATCGCTGTGAGTTCGACCCCCGCAGCCAGTAGACCGTATATAAGCTATATTCGTGGAGAGGATTGGCACTCTCTCTACGGGTATGGTAGGGTGGAAGAATGTTGACTGCAAGCTTTTTCAAGCTTCCCTCATTCCTGCACTGATTGGTGGTTAGAGCTTACCAACGTAAGTCGTTCCTAGGCGCAAATGCGGCCTGCTTAATAATAACATGCCGCAAGCAAGAATTCGTCACGAGATACATCGTATACCTCCTGAAGTTAATAATGTCCAAAAAGAATTTATTACTAATCTGATTTAATAAAAAGATTCTATAAATATCTAAGTTCACTTTTGAAAGTGTGAGACCTCGAAAATTCAACCACAATAGATAAGATCTGATGTATTTCTGCATTTTTAGCATTGCTTCTTCAGGTGGCCTCCTTTAAGTTGTGTCAAATATCTAACTACAAAAATTATTATACCAATAAATTTAAATTATTTGAAATTAAATATCGACAATGTCAAAAGTGACTTTAACCTTCCAATCAATTTTAAATTAAACATGACAGTTTATAGATTTGATTTATATTAGTTTAAAAAACCTTTCTAATACAGTAAAATAAGAAATAAAGTTTGGCTACGACAAGATATTTTACAAATTGAAATTGAAAAAATGCTGTCTATTTTTTTATGACGATATTATATCAATTTTTTCCATTGATTGAATTTAAAAAGAATGATAATATCCCGGGCAGAATTTAATTTAAAACACTTTTTTATTCTTGTTGTATTTTTAAAAAATCATTAATTAACACAAGATTTTAATAGTGTTTATTAGAAGTAGTAGGCATTGTCTTTAAAATTTGACAGTTAGTAATAAAACTATTTTTTTCTGCTACCCTTTGTGGTTGAAAATGGCTGGAAAATATACATTCAGTGAATAAGTTGACATGTTGCTTGTGCTAGGTTTATGTGAAGAAAACTGTAGAAGAAGTGTGGAAGAATATCGAGATTTCCAAATCAAGTGATTCCCCATAAAAAATATTTTCTAATGTTGAAAGACATGCTCGAAAGACAGGAAAGTTTTTCAATAATATGCGAGAATGTCCTATTGTAATTAGGGTACTACATCCATATCACATTCAAAAAGTGCAGGAGCTATTGCCTCAAGATTTGGAGCGTCGAGTGACCTTTTGCGAGTTTATCTTGCATCAGGATATTAATTTTCACAAGAAAATTCTTTTTACTGATGAGACTTGTTTCACTCGTTTCACTTATTGATCGTTAAATGGGAAGTTATTTCCAATTTCTGCAAAATACTTTTGATTTAATTGAAGATTTACCGTTGCAACAGACTATAGTCTTGGTTTATGCATGATGGAGCATCGCTTCATTTTAGTGCTACTGTTAGAAATTTATTGAATTTTAAGTTCCTAAATAAATGATTAAGACAAAGAAATAATTGTCCTCAAAATTGTCCATCACGATCCCCAGACCTCAACAAATGTAATTATTGTAAGAATAAAAATTTTGAATTTTTGTGCCTAATATTTTTAAATTAAAAGTGTCTGATAATTACCTTTACTGATATAGTAGTATCTATAAATTCATAATTATTATACTTAATTTACTATAGATATAACTTTTTATGAAGGTATTCAATTTTATCTTGTCGAGACAATCGATTTCACTAGAGGTAGAACATTTTAAAATTAAAATGGAGTGATAAAAAAATTAAATAAGTTTAAAGTCCATTTCCTATCTATATACATGGCGTTCCCAGCAGATAAATTAAATCTTAAAGAATCCTAATCTACGTATTTGGACTAGCTGCAAACGGTGGCGATGTCGTTCTACAAGCTCTACTTTGATAAAGAACTGCATATAATTTACCAGAGTACTACAGAGTTTTCTAGATAGTATAGACTCACAACGTCTACAAAAACTACAAAATTCATGATTTAGGTTGATATTTGGGATTAGACGCAGGCAGAGAATATACTAGTTGAGTTATCTTGACTTAATATGTACAGGGTGATTCTTTTATCATGGGAAATGAGTTTTTCTCGTAAACGGCTGCAGCAAATTGAGTTCTGTAAAAAGTATTTTATTTGGGCTGATTGATGCTTGAAATTGCGATGCATATGAAAGTTATAATTAAGCGACGCTGGGCGTTGCAACGCTTCAAAAATTTTTTTATCGAAGCATACCATTTTTATTTCAGAAATTGGAAGATCTATTGAATATTGTTAAATTGATCGACTGCCATGCAAAGAATGCATGGTTTTTTAAATTTCACTAAAGCATGTAGGCTTTGAAAAAACAAAATTGGTTTATATTAATTGATGTCTGAAATTGTCAGTGTAATTTTAATTATTTAAGAAGTAATAAGAAATATGTTTACACATTCAGAAAAAGTTGACATGCTTTTGTTATACGGAGAAGCCCAAAAAAATGCTTTAACTGCAAAAAGATTATATGCGGAGAAATACCCCGAACGCAACCTTCCAGACCACAAAATTTTTGCTAGGTTAGAAAGTAGTTTGCGTCAAAACCTTAAAGCATTTGAAGGTAGGTTTTGTGTTTTTTTTTATAAATCTCCATAAATTCAATGAGCCAAATTTGCAGGTAAAAGATTAAGAACAAAAACTGTCACGACGGATGAAAATGTGGTAATTATTTTAAATTACTTTAACAATCATCATGAAGCTTCTATAAGAGAGGCTTCTAGAGACTTAAATTTAAATTATAGCGTGATACAAAGAGTTTTAAAAAGCAACAATTTGCAAGAACTTTCGCTAAGAGATTGTGAGCGGAGGGAGGATTTTATTTGTCAGTTTTTGGTCTCTTTGGATGATAATCCTAATATATTTTCTCATATATTATGGACAGACGAAAGTCATTTTGTTAGTCATGGATTACCAAACAAAAAAAATACCCATTATTGGTCGGACGAAAACCCGTATAAAATCAGGCAACATCAAAGGCAAGGCCACTTTGGCATAAATGTCTGGTTCGGAATAGTCGGGCGGCACTTAGTAAGGCCATACTTTTATGAAGGCGCCTTGATGGGCGCAAGATACTTAGATTTTCTCCAAAATCACCTTCCTCTTTTGCTGGAACATGTGCCACTGCAAATCAGAAGAAACTTATGGTTTCAACTAGATGGAGCTCCTTGCCACAATGCGGCCATTGTTCAAAATTATTTGAATGAATTCTACCACGGAAGATGGTTGAGCACACACGGGCCCTTGAAATTTCCGCCTAGGTCCCCGGACTTGACACCCATAGATTTCTTTTTATGAGGAACGTTAAAAAATATAGTATATAAAACAAAATCTAATAATTTAGATAATTTAAAACAAAACATTATTGATGCGTGCAATGGAATATCTGGTAATGTTTTAAGAAAAGTTACATCTTGTGAAATAAGAAAGCGGTACAATTTATGTTCAGATAACGATGGCGCCTATATCGAGCAATTGTTAAAATAAGATTTGTGATTTAAGAGTTAATTTTTACTAAATACAGTTCATGTTATTCTTTAGTGTTTTATGTATTGTTTGTTGTTAGTGTAAACGTTCATTATTTCTTAAACAATTAAATTAGTGTTATTAAATGTTGTAACATTTTGTAAATTGTTTTCTTTAAATCCTAAATTATATTTGTGGTCAATATCAGCATAAAAGTTAGCCTGCTTGCTTTAGTGAAATTTAAAAAACCATGCATTCTTTGCATGGCAGTCGACCAATTTAACACATAAAAACTGGTCTGTAATTTTTTAATGGTTTTAGATGAAAAAAAATGGTATTTGGAAAAATTGTTTCTATTCAATAGATCTTCCAATTTCTAAAATAAAAATGGTACGCTTCTGACAAAAAAAATTTTGAAGCGTCGCGACGCCCAGCGTTGCTTAATTATAACTTTCATATCCATCGAAATTTCAAGCATCAATCAGCCCAAATAAAATACTTTTTACAGAACTCAATTTGCTGCAGCCGTTTACGAGAAAAACTCATTTCCCATGATAAAAGCATCACCCTGTACATATTAAGCCAAGATAACACAACTAGTATATTCTCTGCCTGCGTCTAATCCCAAATATCAACCTAAGACACGAATTTTGTAGTTTTTGTAGACGTTGTGAGTCTATACTATCTAGAAAACTCTGTAGTACTCTGGTAAATTATTTGCAGTTCTTTATCAAAGTAGAGCTTGTAGAATGACATCGCCACCGTTTGCAGCTTGTGCAAATACGTAGATTAGGATATAACTTTTCTTTATGATTTAATTTATCTGCTGGGAACGCCATGTATATAGATAGGAAATGGACTTTAAACTTATTTAATTTTTTTATCACTCCATTTTAATTTTAAAATGTTCTACCTCTAGTGAAAGCGATTGTCTCGGTGAGATAAAATTGAATACCTTCATAAAAAGTTATATCTATAGTAAATTAAGTATAATAATTATTAATTATTATAATTATAACTTTCATATTCATCGCAATTTCAAGCATCAATCAGCCCAAATAAAATACTTTTTACAGAACTCAATTTGCTGCAGCCGTTTACGAGAAAAACTCATTTCCCATGATAAAAGAATCACCCTGTACAACAGAAGGTACTTGCATTTAATTTGTTTTTGCTATAAAATATTAAAATTCAAATCCCCTCCCTATCTATCCTAACAGACGTTCATAATTTGAACATCCGTAGAAAGCATATAATAAGAATACCGTACCATCGCAAGCAAATTTTCAAACGATCATTTAGTTACAACATAGCCTCGTGTATGATTTATACATCGTCAAAACATTACCGACTTCTCCAGGTCCTGTGTTTTATTTAAAAAATATATATTTGAAACTTTTATCTGCACAATGATCCCATGCCTTCTATTTCTTGTTCTTTTTTGTTTTTATATTACTCGCAATATCTTATCATATGTATTACATTCATTTTAATTTATTTTACATTTGCTTGAATTTAGCCGCTTTAAAAATGTATGTATTATATAAACATTGGTTAGAACAACTGCTGAGTTGCTATCAGTAAGCTGAAACATAACCTTTTGTTTCCTAGGTATGTACACTTTTTTATTTGAATATGTTTAAATTGAAAATGGAAGCAATAAACATTATTATTACTATTATTATATAATAATAATTTATAGTTGGTCCAAATATTAAAGTTATGTCAATAACAATGTCCATCAACTTAAAAGCAGATATTTTCTTATTTTTTACAGCATTATGAAATACCTTGTAAATTTATGACATTAGTATATTGTGAATACGTAATAAAATTTATTTCTGCATTCAAATTTAGCGTAAGTACGTTACTATATAATCATTAATAAATAAAAATCGTAAATGAATTTATTACAATTTTCTATTGCATATAAATCAGTTAAAAAAAATTATAGATTAGAAATTGTCGAGTTTATTTCATAAATTTATCAGCTGAGCGTATGCAACACAAAATACATCAATGTTAAATTAGTGTTGCCTGCCTTTCAGCAATTGATATATACAAATAAGTAATTCAAAATTATGGTGGTTAGCAATAATCTAACAAAAAATAGTAATATTGTATTATTGCTGTCATTTCTAAATAATACAATATTACAGGTTACCGCAATCTTGTATTAAACATTTTTTCGACTATCCAATAATTCAAAAATTACTAAATATGATGGGAAAATTTTGACAATTATACTTAATTTATTTGACACGTCATCTACAATTTACTGCACATATTTTAATATCAAATATTATTTGGTTCTTGGTAACGACAAAGACACAACAAACAAGCTTTAGTCAACAATTAAAATCGACAATACCTAATTCTATTAAGAAAATACGAGCCTTTTTTAAATCATGAGTTGGTGGCAGTTTATTCAATAATTTTGTCATTGGAAATTGAAATTGAATAAAAACATACATGTTATCGGAGTGATGAAGAAGGCACAGTCAATATTAGCAAAAAGTGGAGAAAAAATTATAGAAAAGTTCTATATTTAACAATAATTTATTCCTTTGACGTTATTCCTGAAATCTAGACAGATGCATCTATAAATTATAACAATTCTACTTTTGTGATTCATCAGCGTAGAGAGAACTCAGAATATGAAGAACAGTCATCAATATCATATGAAAATAAAGAGAAAAGAAGAGGTCCAAAGTGTGACCCCTGTGGAACGCCAGAAGTGACAGCATAAGACGAAGAACAATTGTTCATTTTGACACCTTGTGTTCTATTACGTACATACGACGCTATCCACGTTAACAAAGTATCATGTACACCGATATTTTCAAGTTTCACAAACAGAATGTTTTTGTGAACTTTGTGAAAATTCAGTTATTATTATAAAAAAACAATATTCAAAAACTCACACTCAAGGAACATTCAAATTTGGCCCATATTATATCCAATATATTATACTTTGCTTTTAACAGAGTACAATACCAACCGTTGTTTTCTTAAGTATATAATAAATTGTCACATTTCATAGTTTGAAATAAAAATTTACAATTAATTTACTGTTTATTCATCATTTTTCCTATAAAGTTTTAAGAAACGACAAAAAAACTACGTAGGTCATGACGTTAAAATAGATTCCAATTTAAAATTGGAAGTTGTTAATTGATATATATATGTATACATTTATGTATAGAACTGAAATAATATATTTAAAAAGCATAGTACACACTTTGTTGTAATATTATTAATGTTTGTTCATAAAATAATCTTCTCTCTGACAAATTTATGTCTATTATTACACTCTAAAGCGTTTTGGTACACCTAATTGGCCTGTTTTTGTAGAAGGTACTGACATATGAATCATAGTACCATTAGCCTAAGATTAATGACCAAAACTTATATATACACGGTGGGCCATTTTAATCAGTACAGTCGAATATCTCGAGTTTCGTGAGTGTTACGAAAAAATAACTCAGACAAAAGTTGCTCTAAAAACTGGGGGCCAACTAGCTGTGTTTTCAGATCTGACTTTGACATTGATTTTGAAGGTCATTTGAAGGTCAAAATCAAATTTTTAAATAGAAACCCATATTTTTGAAACCGGATTAGAAAAGAGCAAGAAATCTTACGTCTGAAGCCACTTTAAAAAAATGTTTGATTGTTACTTTTAGATCGTAATTACAAGGTGAAATACCGGGAAGACTGCAGTCAATCCTGTAGCTACGTAACTTGAAATCGCATTTAGGCTAACTTCCCATAATCTAAGCCAGGTAGTTAGCTGGATAACATCATTCTGGATCATGTTCAAAACCCAATTGGAAAATTCAATCCGCATTTGCATGTGGATTGGTCTTAATTCTTGGAGCAAAGTTATGTGGTACGCATGATACCTAAGAGTCCTAAGAATTCTCAATGCCGTTCTTTGTGGTATACCAATTTCTCTTTCACGTACGTTCAGGATATGCGGTTATCCAGTTAACTACCTGGCTTAGATTATGGGATGTTAGCCTAAATGAGATTTCAAGTTACGTAGCCACAGGATTGACTGCAGCCTTCCCGGTATTTCACCTTGTAATTACGATCTAAAAGTAACAAGCAAAAATTTTTTTAAAGTGGCTTCAGGCGTAAGATTTCTTGCTCTTTTCGAATCCAGTTTCAAAAATATGGGTTTCTATTTAAAAATTTGAGTTTGGCCTTCAAATGACCTTCAAAATCAATGTCAAAGTCGGATCTGAATACACAGCTAGTTGGCCCCCAGTTTTTTGAGCAACTTTTGTCTGAATCATTTTTTCGTAACACTCACGAAACTCGAGATATTCACTGTACTGATTAAAATGGCCCACCTTGTATATTCTCTAATATATAAAATTCTCGTGTCACAGTGTTAGACGCCATACTCCTTGGAAACGGCTTGACCGATTTTTACGAAACTTTATATGTACATTCGGTAGGTCTGAGAATAGGTCGTAATCTATTTTTCATAACCCTAAGTGATAAGGGTTGTCCACCCCAAACAATTTTCTTTTATTTGTTGAACAAAATTTTTTATTTTTATTTTTTTATGATGTGGCATTAAAAAATACATACAACCCTAAATTTTCACCCTTCTATGACAAACCCCTATTTTTTAATAGCCATTTTAGTAATTTAATCATTTTTAACCCTGGTGGGTAACTGATCGATTATCACTAGATCAGTTATCCCCGCCAGGCGTCTACCGGTGTCACTTATCACCACAAACCTAGAAAAAATATAGACAGCGTCGGTTCATGATATAGGTCACGTGACAGGTGCCCCGTTTTCTAGGTACCTAAGGTCCAGAAAATTGATATTTTATTTGGTTTATGTTGCCGGTTGTGCAAATATGATGGCTGCATTGCAATATGAAATTAACTAACTTGCTGTCATTTTAAATGTCATTAAAGAATGTGATATGAATGTGACCAATCACAGTAAACAAATGAGATTCACGATGCAATACAACCAACGTAAATTGGCATAAAATAGAAATTGTCCACGGGCGTAAGTTAAAAAACTAGGATGGCCAAAGTGTCCTCTTTCCCTCAGTTTCTACGTTTGTTTTTTAGGCATCGTTTACAACAATATCCTTGAGAATTTAGTTAACCACAAGGAGTATCTCTGATAAACTTCAAACTTATATGTAAAAAATTAAGCTGAAGCTCCCTGCATCTTTTAAAGTAAGCGTTTTTGTATATAGGTAAGCAGAGTTAAATCGTCATATTTTGTTGTCAAATATACGCAATTAGTGGGATGATCAACTGTTTTATTATACCCTGTATATTTCAACGTTTATACCGGGCAACCCGGTAATATTGACCAGAAGAATGAAGGCAACCTAACTTTTACAAATTTGGGACATGTGTTAAATGGAGTAAATGAAGTAAGCACCAATTTCAATCGAAAGTTTATTTCTAGGATTTGGCAGAAACGACTAATGTCGTCATCAATTATATTTTTTTCAGAAACATATCCAAATTTTGTTCCTGTTAAAAAGCTTTCTTTTGTCTAATAAACTTTTATTAGAAAAATGTTTCTGTATTACTTGCCGTTTAAAATTTATAAGTAATATCGTCCTAGAGTCTCAAAAGAAATACCACCTAAAAACGCCACACAAAAACATTACCGTTTAAGTGATTACAAGCGTTTGTGATTTTTTCATTATTGTTTGAAATCCCCCATAAAAAAATCCAGAGGTGTTAGATCTGGTGATTTTCCGGGCCACTGAATAGGTCCATTAATTCCAATCCATCTTTCTGGGAAAGTGTCATCTAAATATTGCTGCAGAATCCTGACCTTGTGGGGTGGAGCTCCGTCGTGCTGAAAGCATAGGCTGCAAAGACACATTCTCCAGAAGTGTAGGAAGTTCTTCTTGTAGGAAATTTAGATAACTTACTCTGTTCAATGTATGTTACCAAAAATAAGGTCCAATTAAATGTTTACTGATGATGCCGCACCATAGACTTACTCCAAAATGGCCTTGGTTTTGAATTGGATTTACAATGTGATCATGTGAATCATTACTGACAAACCGACTTTCGTCCTTCCAAAGAACGTGCCGAAAATGGTTCTGATCGACAGTTTCTAGATGTACTACAATTTGACCTATAAAATTAAGTCTGTTTTCGATGTTCAATGTTTTCAATTTCAAGCAATGCAAAATAAAAAGAAGCGAATGGATAACATCTGGGCTAATTTAATCCGTGAATAGCAAAAACGAACTTTATAAAAAAGTGCAAAAAGATGCTAACAACGAGGTGCTACAAAATGAGTATAAAACGTATCGCAATAAATTAAATATGATTTAATTAGAACCACTAAAATTAATTATTTTAAAAAGGAAATTAGTATGAACAAGAACTGTAAGAAGTGTATGGGATTGTGTTAGAAAAATTAATGAACAAAGCAAATCTCCTGTAATTAAAACAATAACTACTCAAATAGCTGAAAGGTTTTGTAGACATTTCTGTAATATAGGACAGATCATGGCTAACAAAATTCCAGCAACTAATAATTTGCCAATATTCGAAAAGCGCCTATCAAATTCAATACATCTCTATGAAATACATGAAGTAGAAATTAAGCAGGTTATTGGAACATTAAAACCTAAAAAATCCCACAACTTAAGGTCTGAAACTATTAAATATATGTCGGAGTATATTTCGAAACCTTTAACTTATATTATAAATACTTGTATGTACACTGATGAATTTCCAGATATTTTTAAGAAAGCAATAATTAATTCAATTTATAAAAAGATGACAAATCTATAGTTACAAATTACAGACCCATCTCAATATTAAGTACTTTATAAAGACATTTGAGAACATATTAAATGTACGTTTAACAAATATCCTGTCCAAATATCATGTTCTGTCAGCAAAACAGTTTGGATTTAAAGAAGCTAAGTCTGCGGAAGATGCAATGGCGAATGTCATGACTGATGCTTATAAAGCAATGGATGAAGAAAGTGCATCGTTATGAATCCTCGTGGATTTGGCGTAAGCATTTGACACGGTTAGCCATAGCAAACTATTAAACACAATAGAAAATGTTAAAATCCGTGGAGCTGCACACAACCTAAAGAGGACTTATCTCCAAAATGGGAAGCAGTGTGTTAAAATTGCCAACACTAGAAGCTCCAAACAAACCGTTTGTTATGATGTACTACAAAAATATATAAAGTAAGTAGTATAGTATAAGTAAAGTATATGAAAATAATTTTTAATAAACATTATACTTACGCTACTCTTCCTACAAAGTATGGCTGTAAGACATTTTAAATATAAAAACGCTGTATCTCAAATAAAACACAAACATGACACAAGATTTAATGGAAAACTACCGGGCTAGAGAGAATAGAAAAAATATCATTCAAAGATGTTTCACACTGAATGAATGAATACAAAAAACGCCTAGAAATAAAATACACCAAATAATTGACAAAAAAATTATTATTAAATTTACCTTCTATCTAACGTAAAACAAAAGAAAAGTAATTCCATGATTACCTAATTGTTTTTTTTTTAAATAAATACCTCATACAATTTAACACCGCGTCTCACAAATTTTATTTAAATGTATTGTATCCTCACACTTGGACTATACTATAGAATTTGAGACACTCTGTACTTACTATTTGAATTTCTTCCCAGATACTTTTAAAAAACTGTTATACATTGCAAAAGAGATAGTAGAAATATTATTTTAATTTGCAATTTTAAACAATTTTACGATTGAAAAAATGTTTTATTGGTGTGATTATCATTAAGTAGGCTTACGGACAATATACATTATTCAAACTAACCTGTATAACTTATATTATGAACTTTGAAACCAAATTATGTTTATAACAGATAAACTACTTGGTTGATTTGTTAATTCGGCTTTAGGCGCATTCAAAAGCTTGTTATTAAACTGAATTTGCAAAAGTTTGAGAACACCTAATTAAATACGTTAACATCTGTTAGCTTTGGAATTATATGCACAACAAGCCATCCAAACTATTAACTCTTGAGTTTAATAAATTCACGCCTTGAAATAAAACATTTGTTTACATGAAACTTATTCTGCCGTGTATTTGTCACAATGTAATTTACTTTATTATACAGGGTGTTAAAAAACGAGTGTAAAATATTTAAGGAGGTAATAGTATGAACCAAAATAAGCAGAAAAGTCTCAATAAACATGGGTCCGCAAAGTAACGGTTGCGGAGATATGGAATGTTTTATGTTTTTTAGCCCTTTTTTATTTTGCAAAAACGTTGTGTATTTTCTTATAATAGTTGGTTGATGTTTAGTGAAATAAACAGTACGTATTTGACAGCTGTTCTCAGTGCAGTTTTTTTTCGCTATGGCTGGTTACTCTAATGCAGAATTAACAGACATGCATTTCATGTATGGTCGTGCTAATGGAAACGCCACCGAAGCGCGACGTCTTTATGTTGACGCTTATCCAAATCGCCAGATTCCTTCACAACGCATGTTTGGAAGAATTCACCAAAGATTGCGTGATACCGGTTCCTTGAGCAAACAGTGTCATTTATCCGGAAGACCAAGGTCCTAGAGCAGAAGAAGAAATTCTAGCAATGGTAGAGCAGAATCCAGGTACGAGTGTGCGGAGAATATCAGCCGAGGTAGGAATTAGTGGTCCTCTTGTTTGGAGAATCCTTCACGAGCAACTGCTTTATCCATACCATGTGCAACGAGTACAGGCCTTAAATCCAATAAATATCATCAAGCACGTTTGGCTTTTTGCCGGTGCCTTCTACGTCATGAGGCCGAAGGCCCTCGTTTTCTTGTAAACATTCTTTTTACTGATGAGGCCCGGTTCACAAGAAATGGAGTGTTTAATTTTCACAATACGCATATTTGGGCCGTCGAAAATCCTCATGCTCTAATAGAATCTGGACATCAGGCACGTTTTTCATTAAACATTTGGATGGGTATTGTAGGTGACAGGTTTCTAGGTCCTGTTGTTTTACCAAATCGATTAACAAGCGCTGCTTACCTCAACTTTCTGCAGAACACACTGTATGAGTTTTTGGAAGACATTCCTTTGAATCAGAGGCAACAAATGTGGTTCCAGCATGATAATGCTCCAGCTCATTTTTCCATGGCCGTAGGAAGGGCCGGACCTGTTTTATGGCCTCCAAGATCGCCTGATCTGAACCCTCTAGATTTATTTGTTTGGGGTTTTTGAAGACATTAGTGTATGGTACTCCTGTAAATAACCTGGAAGAGCTGCAGCTACGGATTAATCAAAAGTGTCAAGAAATCCAAACAAAGGAAGGTGTTTTCGAAAGAGTTCGAATATCGTTGAGACGAAGATGTCGTGTCTGTTTAGAAATGGACTGAGGGCATTTTAAGCATCTTCTGCAACTTTGTTTTTTGTTAAAGTGTTAGTGTTAAAGTTTGTGTTAAAAGCTTCCTTTGTCGGTTTATTCCTAATAAAATAAAATGTTTGAAAAACGAATAGTAGTCCATATCTCCGCAACCGTTACTTTGCGGACCCATGTTTATTAAGACTTTTCTGTTTATTTTGGTTCATACTATTACCTCTTGAAATATTTTACACTCATTTTTTAACACCCTGTATAGGGCGATTCCACTTTAACTGCGGTAACTGCAGACATTGATTCCTTGTTAGAAAATAAATGCACTTTGTTCTATAACTTTTTGCTTTAGAAGGCTTCGTTTTTGAGATACAGGGGGTTAAGGTTTAGAAAAAATAAACATGTTCTTTTATACTTAGAGCGAGCAGCAATATTTCCTCTGAAAATTCTGCTGTGCTCTAAATAGAACGGTCAAATATCACTTCCAAATCTCAGATTTACAGCAGATTTAAGTGTTATTTACAGATGAAGCTATTTCTACACGAAATGAGATGTATAACACTCATGATACTCATGTTTGGCATTTTGAGAATCTGCACGCGATTCAACGAGATAATTTTCAACAACGCTTTTCCTTGTATGGACGATGGATTGGACGACGAGAATCGGTACCATGGTCACCACTATCTTCTGATTTAAGTCATTTGGACTTTTTTTGTGGGGATATTTAAAAAATGATGTATTGCACTGAAGTGGACACTATTGATGATTTAAAGTATGTTGTAAAGAGCTCTCAAAATAAATATTACTCAACCCCCAATGCCATTTAAATATGTTGGGATGATGCTTACTGCTTGGGATTGAAAGTGGTGGAGTCAAAAATACCAGTAAAAAATGTCCCCCTTTAATCTAAAATCGACGGGTCTGAACGTTTTTCTATAATCTAGACGCAGTTCCTGAAAATGGCTCTGTTTCGTTTTCATCTGGCCACCCTGTATGTATATGCATATTTTTTACAGACATTAAATGAATAATTTATATAATTTTTTCTTGTATTATCTATTTAATTAAATTGAAATTTTACAGAGCATAAATAACTTTACAAATGGTAAGTAAAATTACCATTATACAGGGTGTTTGTAAATACCTTTCATTATTTTTTTAAATATCAAAACGGGAAAAAGTCAGTGGCGTACTATTATTTTTTATAAGAAAAGGTTATGGCATTCTCGCATGAACATCACTGGTGCAAGTAGAAAATATTCGGCCCCAAAAAATGCACATTTATCCCTCCAAAGCGTGTGAATTAAAATTTAAACACTCTGTATCTTGAAAACGAAGCTTATTTCGACCTACGTTTATATGAAATTTTTTCACAAAATAACTTCGGCAACTACGGCTTAAAATATTTCGCACATATTTACAAACACCCTGTACCTGACTGTACAGTGTGCCTGTAAGTGCCTGACTGGCACTTATATTTTAAACGCCCTATATAAATTAATTCGCTGGAAAAACATGTAAATTATTGCACACAAATTTCAGGACATTGTATTTTAAGTCGACACTATTTTTGTCACAACTAATTTGAATCAATACCTCATCGGCTGAACAGCTTTAGGGCAAGCAGCAATATTTCCTCTGAGAATTCTGCTTTGCTCTAAACAGAACGGTCAAATATCACTTCCAAGATTAATAAAGATATACCCTATCCTTAGGAATTAATCTCTGTTTGTATAATTGAATTATTGATCTTCGCCGATACGTTGCCTAAGAAGGATTGATCCACAGCTAATCGCTAACCGTTAATATAGAAGTTTCATTAATTCCATTAGACGTGTCTTGCAGCCCACGTATAGCGGGACATCATTTAAATATACAAACTAGGTGCGTTCATTAATATTTTTTAGGCTACCATTAATTTTTGACGTCAACAATTCGATTTCGCAGCAAGAAAGGGGAATACGTTTTCATTATAAATTGATGCTTAAACTGTCAGGAATTGATGACTTATCTTGCGAAAAAGAATATCAGATCAAATATTAGCAGATACAGGTTGTCTCAAAATTACACTGTAATAAAATAATTACACATTTAAACACAATACTTTGTTAATGTATTGAGATGTCTCCAAATGGACTAAGGTAAGTTTGGCTTAATCGCATTATTTTGATGTAAGGAATCTACTCATGCTCTGTGTCCCATTCATTTTGAAACACCCTGTAGATGAGTCTATAGTGAGTTATTTTTAAACATTTCAAATATTTATGGAGATATTAAATTCACATCTTGAGCTCTGCTCTCTAATTGACCGAAGGCGAGGTTGCCATATTGGCTGTAAAAATAAATGAACGTAAATTCAAATTTTGCGGTTGATTTTTATTTGCAAATACTTGTTTTAGCCAAGTAAAATGGGGTAGGTAGTCCGCTACGCAATAATATTAACCTAAACTGTAACTTATTAATCAATTTTACCATAAACGATTAAAAAATGAATACGCGCATAAAAGCTCGCCTAATTGTGGAAAAACAACTATTTAAACAGTTATCCACATTTCACAAATTAATACCATCGTATTACACACACTGCTAGAAAGACACAAATTATCCTCTTAAATTATTTTATGAAGAATAACAAAAAACTATGATTTTCACACAACACCTTAGAGTAGAGTTAAGGTATGAGCTCAATATCAAGAGAAGGTAAAGTAAAATATTTAAAAGCAGTGTCAATAGCATGCAAAAAAAAACTGGCGTCGTAGGCACAGGTAACAGGTAAGTATCAAGGACAGTAGAAGAGATATTCCACACCAGCCCTAGTCTGAAGCGAGGACGACGAAGAGGTTATGTTGATATCGGTGCACTTGTCCAGGGCAAAGGAATAAGATGTGGCAAGGGCAAGGTATAAGTGAAAACAAAACATGTAATATTTCCGGAAGAGATTTGATAATTTCAATACAAGTAAATTGAAAGTTAATAAGAGATACTTACATCTTCTGAAATCGCTTGACGCATTTTTTAACGCATTTAAATTGTTTTATTCTTTTCGCGGGCAGCGTTTTAAGTGTCTTGTGTAAATCAGTTGGAGTGTAGTAAAAATGGATAATGACCAAATTGTGGACAACTGCGAGTAGAGAATCTTTATATTTTCAATTTTATGTACTTAGATACATGGATATACTTTATTGGTGAGGTACAGGAACGGCAAAGGGGACGAGGTGGCCATTAATATTTTTATAAGTAAACATACTTCAATTATTTTTTGAGATATGTAAAAATTCTAGTTATTAACTTTCTTGAAGCCTATTTCACATTAGTGAAACATTGGGGCATACACATCCGCCATGACGGTGATGAAATCTTAATATTAGAGTCGGATCAGTAATTCTCACCAAGTTTTCTATTTGTAAAAGAACTATTAATTATGTGCGCTACACAGTAAACTATGCTGCTGGTTAAAATACTTGTACTTATTAAAGATTCGCCCTGTATAGACAAAGATATACTAAGTTCAATAGTTTTTATTTGTTAAGAATAATATTAATAATAATAATAATATTTGCACTTTACTTTACACTTTAACTGAGACTCGAACATATAATTTGACAGTTGATCTACATTTACGGTTGCTATGGAAACTAAGAACAATTGTTTTCTCATGGCATACCAAGCTATTTAATAGAAACATTGCATTTCCTTTGCGCCGTAACTTTAAAATTAACTTTTTAGATTTGAACAATTGAAATAAATCCGCTGGTATTTTAATAACCTCACAAAAAAAATAATTGGGTTCATATCGGGTGATCTGGGTGGATAAAGTTGACCTGATTCTTGAGTGTCTCATCCAATTACGTTATTACCGAATCTTTCATTTAAAAATTCACGAGCAGTAAAACAAAAATGTGGGGGAGCCACGTCGTGCATAAACCACATTCTTTGTCTTAGCCCATAGTGAACATCGTCAAGTAGTTCAGGTAAAACGTTTTAAAGAAAGTGTCTGTAGAATGCACCGGTTAAAGTTCTTGGTAACAAGTAAGGCCCAATAAGAAAATTTCCAATAATACCCACCAATACATTCAAAGAAAACTATTGAAATCGAGATTTCATTATGACGTTAAGGTTTTCTTCAGACCAAACGTGTTTATCGTGGAAGTTAATTCTAGCATCTCTAGAAAAAAATAGCTTCGTCGGTAAACAATATGCCAGCGGTAAAGTCAACTCAACATTGTTATTTTTTTATTATATAACTGCTGATGCTTCCGAAAGGACCAAACTAATTTATGATTTACATTAAGATTTGCAGCGATCTTCCAAGTATTTGGTATTTTGGTCTTCTTCAATTTCGTGTAGATCAGCTTCTTTCAACTCCAGGAATTGAATCTTTCTGAAATCGGTCTGACTTCAAAAGACATTGAAAAACGATTCTGAACATTTTTGGATTTGGAATTGGATGATTTGGAAATCTTTCCATATAAATTCGCCTAGCCTTAGTACCATTCCCATCTACAAGGCCATAAATGAAAGCTATACTGGCTTTTTAGTATTATTGTTTTGTATGGCCTCCCTAAGACATGTTTAAGTAATTAACTGTAAAAATACACTTGATTAAATAAATCAATTTTGTTGTTAGTCGGTTTGGAATACAAAAAAGTGTAAAGAAACAGAAAGTGGAGATAATACAATGGGGCATATGGTGACCTAATTTATTTGTAAATGTATCACGCTATATAAAAAGTTTTTTTTAATTTTTGACACGCTGTCGCTGGACAATGGCTGTCCTAAGACCTCACATGTATACAGGATGTCCCGAAATTAATGGGACACAGAGCAAGAGTAGATTCCTTACATCAAAATAATGCGATTAATCCAACCAACTTACCTTGGTCCATTTGTGGCTCATAAAATTTACAGGGCGTTAATGTTCAAATTTTGAATTCGAAATTCTTGAAATTCTTAGAAAGTTTTCAAAAGATTCCTTTGAAAATTTGGACTAGGGGTTTTCTGGAATAAGAAAAGCGAAAATCCGTACTTAATTTTGCTGTAGACGCTAGAGGGCGCTACGAAATGTACTCTTGGTTGATAAAAACTGGTTATAACGCTTTTATTAGTGTGTGTACGAAAATTATAATAGAAAAATATGGTTCTCCTATCTATTTTTCACAAATAAGGTACACTTACTTGTTTTATGTCGATAAATTTATCCGTTTTCGAACTTTTGATTTTTCAATACTGAAATCCATGGAGTTTAAATTTGGGCCATGAAAACGTGCTTCCGCGATCTGTCCGCCGTTGGGAAAATTGTGCGTTGAGATAGTTTCGCACTTGTACAGAAAAATGGGCAGGGGCACCGTTTTGCATAGAAAACATATTGTGTCTCACATTTAATGGTAAATCATCAATAAGTTCCTCAAAATCATGTCATAAGAAATATAAGTAAGAACGGCCATTCAGATTACATGGCAATTCAACAGGGCCCAACACATGATTTCCAACAATACCACACCAAATGTTTATCTTAAATGCATGTTGGAAATGACATTCTCCTAATACATGCGGGTTTTCATTATCCCAAACATGTTTATTTCTAAAGTTGAAAACGCCTCGACGAGTAAATGTGGCTTCGTCTGTAAACATCACCTTGCTTAAAAAGTGTAGATCATCATTGTGCCGGTCTTAGAATCGAACACAAAATTGTTCCCTATCTGGAAATTCTGCAGGTAGTAAATTCTGCACTGGGCTAAAGTAATGCGGGTGCAGTTTTTCAGATGATTTAGGTACCACTATAGCCGCAGACATTCATCGTAAACTTATTTCAAGATTTTCTGTTACACGAAGCAAAACATCCTCCTCTTGTTCTGAAGTAACAGTTGTTGGACGGCCAGCATCTCGTCTTTTTGGACAAAACGATCCAGTATCTCCTAAACGGTCATAAAAATTTTTAAATAATTTGTGATTTGGTTGTAATCTATTTGGGCAACTTTCTAAATATCTGCGACACGCATGACGTCCATTAACATTTTCTTTTACATAAATACATACCATATCTCGCATTTCTTCTTTAGAAAATAAATTATGGCGAGGCATATTTTACGCGAGATTATTAATTGTAAACAAGAACTTAAAGGAATACACAATTTAACATAAGTTGATTACTTGTCAATCAGCTAATTGTCAATAGTACAAATTGTTTTGAAATAATCAAAGCTTTCTATGACAGTTTTACGTAAGTAACTACAAACTTGTATTTTATTTAATTGCATCTAACAGAAAAACAAGAAATAAATCGAAAACGGTTAAATTTATCAACATAAAACAAGTATACCTTATTTGTGAAAAACAGATAGGAGAACAATATTTCTCTATTAAAACTTTCGTACACACACTGATAAAAAAGCAAGCAAAATTAAGTACGGATTCGTTTTTCTCATCTCCAAAAAACCTCCTAGTCCAAATTTTCAAAAAAATTCGAATTCAAAATTTGAACTTTAACGCTCTGTAACTCTTTTATTAGCAACAAATGGACTAAGGTAAGTTTGGCTTAATCGCATTATTTTGATGTAAGGAATCTACTCTTGCTCTGTGTCCCATTGATTTCGGAACACCCTGTTATACAAAAAAAAATCTTATTTTTGGCCATAGATTTTTTACGTCTCTTTAAGACAAACTGTATATTTTTACACATTCCTCAGTGTGTGTCCAGCAGTGTTTAAATGTTTAATATAATCCACTATATTAATACACTGCGTAATATTTACCATTTACACCATTTTGTATAAACTTAACACACATCTGTGTCTATATCCCTATTCTTGGCTGGTTCAGCACAACTGCGCAACTGCAGTATATCAGCTGTTTCAACACACGTTTTCATGGGTTGCTATAACAAATGAAATTTACGCGGCTGGTGCGCTACACTGTCACCAATTTATTTGAATATCTCAGAAACAAGACCAAACCTCGAAAAAAAAAACAGGAGACGAAAAGTTTCGAAATTAATAAGGTCCAAGTGGTGTGTAGATGTTTTATTGAAATTATTTTTTTTTTGTAGTTTTGAAATAAAGTAAGCATACAAAATACACTTCTAAGAGGGGTAGGTAGTTCAAACTTAAGTAGTTTATGTAAGATCATAAGGAGTGTTTGTGTTCCGAATTTCACTTGAATCGGATAAGTGGTTCAAAAGTTATGAGGGAAACACGAGAAAAAAATTCCTACTTCAACGCCCTCTTTATCGGAAACGATGCGTTTTAGGAAATAAGTTTATATCACAAATGAACATTATTTTAACCTGTTCTATCGATTCCTGAAGTTATCAAGATTAAACCTGAATCACTCTGTATATATTTGTACTTTTCAATTTCTTTCCAATTTTTGTCCTGTCGCCGGTTACACGCTTTGCCGCTTTATCAGCTTTTACAATGGACTAGTTTCCAGTGCCATGCAGAAGTGTATTAAATAATTTTCGACCTTCTGTTTTGATTTTCTTTTACAAAATTGTATTTGTGAGAGTCTCGTGTACATTCAGATTTTTTTTAGACAACCCTATATAGTAATATAAAAAAAATAAATTAGCCCACCGTCCCAAGGCGCCGAGTTGCGAGGACGTGAATTGGGCATTTGGAGAATAATTCGAGGAATAAATATATATTGAAATTATTTTTTTTTGTAGTTTTGCAATAAAGTAAGCATACAAAATACACTTCTAAGAGAGGTAGGTAGTTCAAACTTAAGAAGCTTATGAAAGATCATAAGGAGTGTTTGTGTTCCGAATTTCACTTGAATGGGATAAGTGGTTCAAAAGTTATGAGGGAAAAACGAGAAAAAAATTCCTACTTCAACGCCCTCTTTATCGGAAACGATGCGTTTTAGGAAATAAGTTTATATCACAAATGAATATTATTTTAACCTGTTCTATCGATTCCTTAAGTTGTCAAGATTAAACCTGAATCACCCTGTATATATTTGTCCTTTTGAATTTCTTTCCAATTTTTGTCCGGTCGCCGGTTTCATGCTTTGCCGTTTTATCAGCTTTTACAATGGACTAGTTTCCAGTGCCATGCAGAAGTGTATTAAATAATTTTCGACCTTCTGTTTTGATTTTCTTTTACAAAATTGTATTTGTGAGAGTCTCCTGTACATTCAGATTTTTTTAGACAAATTTTGAATCACCCTATATAGTAATATAAAAAAAATAAATTAGCCCACCGTCCCAAGGCGCCGAGTTGCGAGGACGTGAATTGGGCATTTGGAGAATAATTCGAGGAATATTAAATCGACCACAAGAGCCAATTATAAGAAGTAAAATGTGATAGCAGATTGTAAACGCGGCTGGTGCGCTACACTGTCACCAATTTATTTGAATATCTCAGAAACAAGACCAAACGTCGAAAAAAAAAACAGGAGACGAAAAGTTTCGAAATTAATAAGGTCCAAGTGGTGTGTAGATGTTTATTGAAATTATTTTTTTTTGTAGTTTTGCAATAAAGTAAGCATACAAAATACACTTCTAAGAGAGGTAGGTAGTTCAAACTTAAGAAGCTTATGAAAGATCATAAGGAGTGTTTGTGTTCCGAATTTCACTTAAATGGGATAAGTGGTTCAAAAGTTATGAGGGAAAAACGAGAAAAAAATTCCTACTTCAACGCCTCTTTATCGGAAACGATGCGTTTTAGGAAATAAGTTTATATCACAAATGAACATTATTTTAACCTATTCTATCGATTCCTGAAGTTATCAAGATTAAACCTGAATCACCCTGTATATATTTGTCCTTTTGAATTTCTTTCCAATTTTTGTCCTGTCGCCGGTTTCATGCTTTGCCGTTTTATCAGCTTTTACAATGGACTAGTTTCCAGTGCCATGCAGAAGTGTATTAAATAATTTTCGACCTTCTGTTTTGATTTTCTTTTACAAAATTGTATTTGTGAGAGTCCCCTGTACATTCAGATTTTTTTAGACAAATTTTGAATCACCCTATATAGTAATATAAAAAAAATAAATTAGCCCACCGTCCCAAGGCGCCGAGTTGCGAGGACGTGAATTGGGCATTTGGAGAATAATTCGAGGAATATTAAATCGACCGCAAGAGCCAATTATAAGAAGTAAAATGTGATAGTAGATTGTAAAACGTCTTGCAGCGCTGGAGAAAGATCTGTGTGGGACGAAAGACAAGGCGCCATGCCGCTGTACGGCAGGTGATAACGGACCGATCTAAGTTCGTGATGTAATCGTTCATTCTCTGACGCCTCAACAAATGACCTATGAATTGCTGCGTCTGATTCAACACATTCGCAGTTCAATAAGCGATTTCGAGTGTCCGGGAGTTGATTAACTTTCACTCGACAAAATAACAAAGGAAGCCAAGGCAAACATTTTTTCTTAAAATGATTTTGAAGCTCTTAGATACGCTATCAAAAAATACACAATTTAACACAAGTAGGTCCACACGGAATTGCGCGTACATTTTTCTGTATACGAGTATGTTAAAAGTTTAACACCATCGCCTGTGTTAACATAAAATTTATTGTATAATTTACAGGATGTTTAAAAAAAAGACATGGAAATATTGCCAGACTTGATAAAACATTGATGAATAAGGGATTTGTTTAATAAACGTATATCCTAGAGCCACTCATTTTTGAGATACAGGGCGTGTAGGATAATTGTGGAAAATCAAATGTAAAATGTATTTTTTTAAGTACAGCATATTTCATCAAAATTTGTACCAAGTACGTCTCTGGTGGTGCTGAACACCCTGGTGTTATCAGTTTTTCTGTACAAAGTAAAGTAAATTTTCATTTTACAAAAACATATACTTTTGATAAATTTGTTAATAATGCACCTTTTTCGAGGAAAATGCAAAAAACTATGGTAAAGTCAACTATGCGATCTCTGTAATACAGGGTGTTAAAAAAAGAGTGTAAAATATTTCAGGAGGTAATAGTATGAACCAAATTAAGCAGAAAAGTCTTAATAAACATGGGTCCGCAAAGTAACGGTTGCGGAAATATGGACCACTATTCATTTTTAAAACATTTTATTTTATTAGGAATAAACCGACAAAGGAAGCTTTTAACAAACAAAAAACAAAGTTACAGAAGATGTTCAAAGTGCCCTCCGTGCATTTCCAAGCAGGCACGACATCTTCGTCTCAACGATATCCGAACTCTTTCGAAAACACCCTCCTTGGATTTCTTGACACTTTTGATTAATCCGTAGCTGCAGCTCTTCCAGGCTATTTACAGGAGTACCATCCACTAATGTCTTCAAATATCCCCAAACAAAGAAATCTAGAGGGTTCAGATCAGGCGATCTTGGGGCCCATAAAACAGGTCCGGCCCTTCCTACCCATCTATGTGGAAAAGTTTGGTGTAAATGCTCTCTAACGGCCATGGAAAAATGAGCTGGACCATAATGCTGGAATCACATTTGTTGCCTCTGATTCAAAGTCTTCCAAAAACTCATACAGTGTGTTCTGCAGAAAGTTGAGGTAAGCAGCGCCTGTTAATCGGTTTGGTAAAACAACAGGACCTAGAAATCTGTCACCTACAATACCCATCCAAATGTGTAATGAAAAACGCGCCTGATGTCCAGATTCTATTAGAGCATGAGGATTTTCGTCGGCCCCAATATGCGTATTGTGAAAATTAAACACTCCATTTCTTGTGAACCCGGCCTCATCAGTAAAAAGAATGTTTGCAAGAAAACGAGGGTCTTCAGCATCATGACGTAGAAATCAGCGGCAAAAAAACCAAACGTGCTTGATAATCATTTATTGGATTTAAGGCCTGTGCTCGTTGCACATGGTATAGATAAAGCAGTTGCTCGTGAAGGATTCTCCAAACAAGAGGACCACTAATTCCTACCTCGGCTGATATTCTCCGCACACTCGTACCTGGATTATGCTCTACCAGTGATAGAATTTCTTCTTCTGCTCTAGGAGTGGATACCGACCTTAGTCTTCCGGATAAATAGCACTGTTTGCTCAAGGAACCGGTATCACGCAATCTTTGGTGAATTCTTCCAAACATGCGTTGTGAAGAAATCGGCGATTTGGATAAGCGTCTACATAAAAACGTTGCGCTTCGGTGGCGTTTCCATTAGCACGACAACTGTCAAATACGTACTGTTTATTTCACTAAACATCAACCAACTATTATAAAAAAATACCCAACGTTTTTGCAAAATAAAAAAGGGGCTAAAAAACATAAAACATTCCATATCTCCGCAACCGTTACTTTGCGGACCCATGTTTATTGAGACTTTTCTGCTTATTTTAGTTCATACTACCTCCTTAAATATTTTACGCTCTTTTTTTAACACCCGGTATATGACCTCTCATTTCAAGACACATATCCAATCTTCGCCTGACCTCTTTGTGGGTTGCAATTATTATCATTTCGCCGTTTAACTCATTACAAGCGTTTGTGATTTTTTCTTTCAAATAATTAATATTTCGCGATGGTGTTTTGTAAATTTTATTTTTTAAAATCGAGTGGTGTTAGATCTGGTGACTTTCCGAGCCACTGAATAGATCCATTAATCCCAAACCATTTTTCTGGTAAAGTGTTATCTAAATATTGCTGGACAATCCAGGCCTTGTGGGGTAGAACTCAGTCGTGCTGAAACCATAGGTTTCTCCTTAACTGCAAAGGCACATTCTCCAGAAGTGCAGGAAGTTCTTCTTGTAGGAAATTTAGGTAACTCAGGCTGTTCAATGTATGTTCATAAAAATAAGGCCTAATTAAATGCCTACCGATGATGCCGCATCATATATTTACTCCAAAATGGCCTTGGTTTTGGACTGGGTTTACGATGTGTTCCAATGGACCAGCAGTGTTCGTTTCGCCTGTTTGGTAAACCATTTCTGACAAACCGACTTTCATTCGTCCAAAGAACGTGCCGAAAAATGTTTTGTGAATTTTGAGTCATGATACCCATTGGTCTTTAAAATTCGAAATACTGTAACAGTCTAGCTGTATTAACCCTTACCCTTCGATTAATTACTTGAGTCTTCCGAACAGAAAATGCATCTTCATTTCGTCGCAAGATCGCATTCAATCTTGTAAAGGTTCTATGATCAGGTATGAGGCGCTCTGGATATCTTTCTCGATATAAATCTACAGCTCTTATTGAATTTTTTTGTGACTTGCCGTAAATTAGCAACGTATCAACTTTTTGTTAATGAGAAAGCACAAAAGTTATACGTTTGACGTTTGTATTGAGTAACGACAAGTATTTTGCTTTGACATTTATGCACGAACATTCAATTATTTCCCAACGACTACTTGAACCTTCCACTGCTAATGTAATTTTTAGGTGGTATTTCTTTTGAGACTCTTTAGGACGATTTTTTTTATCCTCAGAGTAGGCCCACACTATCGAGTTTGAGACATGCTGTACATTTGTTGTACATTTTGACTAATTTGTGTGCAAGACCAAATTTTGTTATTAATTACCGTTAAATTTAAATTCATATTTAGCTTTGAAAGCTAATAGCCAAATAGAATCAGTCCCTTAATTTACCACGTACTCGAATTTTAAACAGAATTGCGGACATGTGTTCGGCTGAGATATTTAAAGGATTTCTCTCGTGGTCTTAATTATTCAACAACTCAGGTTACAATCCTTGAAATGGCTTCGACGATGTCGAACACAACCTCTCCTAAGGGTTGCTTTTCTCCATGATATTTTTGGCAGTTTAAATCAAGATGTTCCTTGACTTACACGTAAATATTCATCTGTACAGCTTAGAGCGAGGTTCTACGTGAAAGTATTTATTATTTGTGGAGTTTCTCGAACAGTTTTTGCTCAATTCAAATTTAATAAGTAAAAAAAGACAGAATTCGTCACGAAGTGAGCTTCTGACATATTGGAAATTAATGTAATGTAGATTATCTGCACAAAATTAAAGAATATCAAATGGAAGGTAAAAATATTACGTCGTCGAAATATGCGTCTACACTTATACCAAACAGTAAAACTTTCTAAGAACTTAACGTTTTTACGATAGTGTCCACATCATTTATTTATTTGCCCAACAGAAAGTCCATTTACAGGGCAACAATTGAACAGTAAATACACATATACATATATGAAAAAAATATAAAATAATAAAAAATACAAATACACAATATAAAATACAAAATTTAAAACATGAAATAGTACAATATATAAAAATAATTATAATTAAAATAATCTATATCACAATGAATTAGAAAATCAACTATATATCCGTATGGGAATAATACCGGTTGGCACGTTGTAATAAAGTATTTATATTACAGACATTTATATCACAGCAATTGGCTAAATTATTAAAACAGTTTAACATCGAGAACATTGGTGACTTAATTAATATATTGGTTCTAGGTACTGAACAAATAAACGTTTTATTCTCCCGAGAGTTTTGACGAGGCACGTAGAACTTGATTTCATTTAATAATACAGAACTATCAATTGTACCATGCAATAATTTAAATAGGGACTGCAAAGAATATAATATTCTGCATTACTTAAAAGATTGCATGCCAAATGTATTTAATAACAGAGCTTGACTAGCACCTCTCTCTGGATATAGTCCATGACATTTCAAATGAAAAAAATTTAAAAATTTTCTTTGAACCGTTTCTATACATACAGAATAGGAAGTATAAATTGGCGAAAACACAAATGAACAATATTCAACTTTTGATCGAACAAGAAATTAAATAATGTTTTTAACAGCTTACAATTGCGCGTTATAAATCCTAGGGATTTGTTGCAACTAGCCACTACATTTTCCATGTGCATTGTAAATGATAAAGTCGAATCAAAAGTAATTTCCAGATCACAAATAAAATTATACCTTGTAAGTGCTATATCATTTATCGTATAATGCAATATAGATGGAGACTTTTTACGTGAGTACGTTAATAGTTTGCATTAAGATATATTAGATTTGTACCTGCTCATTGTTAAAGTAGCTAATATGGAAGTTACTTAAGAGTATCACATTTACATTTTTGTTAAATACTCTAACATATCCAACAGTTGTAATCAGCTAGAGGAAACTTAGGTGGAACATAAATGTACAAATAGAAATAAGATATCATACACTTACAACCAACAACATTAACAGTAGGAAAACTATCCTTTATATATGACATGTTAAGGTTTTCTACAGTGAAGATATTCCTAATTGCCAGCAGCACCAGTACCATGGCCAGTTAAATTTAATCTTCTGTCACTCCGGAAAATAATCATTGGAGAAATATTCAGTACTCTTAATTTCATTAGACAGTCAAGTCCTCACTAAACAGACACAGTCAAATTCAGCTAAACTAATAGATGAGCAAAAACTATCAACCTTAGACCTTAGCCCACGCGTATTTTGAAAATATAAAAGGGCTTCTGTTAGGCGAAGTCAGTTTAAAGAGGTCACAATTTTCGAAATGCCAGAAACGTATTTGATTGTCAAGTTGCTTTATCTTTGGCGAATTCGTTCTTTCATTTAACTTTTGACGGATTTATAGTAAGCAATTTGCTTTGGTGTTCTGTCTACAGAAATATGGAATTATATTATATCTTGCTATTTTCAAGTTTAACTTGAATTGGTCTTGGAGTCGGCTTAGTTCTATCAAACTTTCCAAGTCTGACAGGAACAATATCTGTGCTAATATTAACAGCTAAATAATTGAAACATCACTGATTCGAAGTCAAGATTTCATCACCTGTAACCTGTACAATTTCTTCAATATTAGAGATGTTAGTACTCGGTTTCAAATTAGTATCAAATCAATGAGTCAAAGCTGCAACCTTTTTCTTTAGTTTTAAAACTATGGCTTTTAATTCATTTTCGTCGTTCCCAATTTTGATACAATTGTGGCAGGTCCACTTGATGTTTTTCTTTGTTTTTATACTTCGCACCTCAGATACAGAGAGCACATCAGCACAGGTATGGTTAAATAAATTCTTACAGACACAACACTCCAGTATTTATTACAAACGCATTCACTTGTATCTTTTGCAACCTTTTTCTTTAGTTTTAAAACTATGGCTTTTAATTCATTTTCGTCGTTCCCAATTTTGATACAATTGTGGCAGGTCCACTTGATGTTTTTCTTTGTTTTTATACTTCGCACCTCAGATACAGAGAGCACATCAGCACAGGTATGGTTAAATAAATTCTTACAGACACAACACTCCAGTATTTATTACAAACGCATTCACTTGTATCTAACGGCATGTTTGAAATATACACCAACCAAGCACGAAATTGATAGTACGCCTCTAGATCAGCAGATTCTTATAGATAAGAAATGTCCCAATCAACAGTGTGGCGTATCTTGCACCTTCAAACAGATCTGCCTGGACTTCCACAGGGAGGCAATGGTTATATGCTCCATTGACTTTATAATCCAAGAACTTAAGAAACTAGTTTTGAACTGATTCAATTCTAGAAATGTAAATGTTATACTGATGGGACCAAATTACAGAAGCAAAACTTAATTTTCTTCAATGCCTTAGGTGATTTAAAAGATCTGCTATTTCTTATAATAAAACCCAAAATCTTACTGCCTTGCTACGGCATAATAAATTGTACGTTAAATAATATTTTACTATCAAATTATAATTAAATCTTTGGTGACAGAAAATTGTTTCAGATTAATTTGATTAAAATTATAGTCATACGAGTATTTATTAATGTTCATAATAAAAGTAATAAACAGACATTTTTTTATATTAAAATACAGTTTATTCACATTGCAATATGCAAAAAATCTGTCAAGATTAGTTTGGACAAATAAACAATTAACCAAATTATTTATTTCAGAGTCTTTATGTCACCAGAGCACTTTAAAAAACTTACTATGATGAAATCATAAATGTATATCATTCAGAGCAGAGCCTCAAGTGAGAACCTTGGGGCACCCCAGAAGTAGTTACATAAGGAGCTGAATGAAATCCATTTAATGATACAATTTGTGACGTGTTGAAGAGATAGGACGAAAACCAACAAAGTAGACTTCCGTGCGTACCTATTTTCATTAATTTAGCAATGAATATATTATGATGTAACTTATTAAATGCTTTACAGAAATCAGTCAATGAGTGTACCTGTATCTGACAATACAATGCAGACAAAATGTGTTCAGAGTAGTTTATTAAATTAGACTTTATAGATCTATTAGGTAAAAATCCATAGTGTTACTCAATCACATTGGTTGTGCAAACGATAATTTTGGTGATATTAAATAATTTTGCTTAATGTCAATGTCACTATCAATAACAATAAAAATTTAACGCTTAATCTCAAAATGATATCAGTAAACGGTATTTTAAATTTTATATTAAAAAACCAAAGTAGTGGAAAAGATCATGGATGATAAAGTACCATTTTTGCACTCGCAAGATTTTTGAGTAGTGGGCGAATTATAGCAATTTGCTTTATATTCGTGCTGTATAAATAACTATTTTGCATACTTACAAAATTTTAACACACTATTCACAGTATATATGTATGCATGATTTGAAAGCATTTCATTTCCAAAACTTGTTTTATTAAAATTGTTAAAGATCATTACAAATATAAGCATAGTGTAGTATCCGGCTTTAATTTCTATCAGTAGCTCTGCCTTTAATATTTAGATTCATTTATAATTAGTAGAAATGAAGGACCTGTATCGATTAACTTAATCTTCACCTAGTGTCCTTGCAGGGTAACTTGATTTTGTCTATTTTAGTTGTAATTATGAGATTTATAAATCGAGCATAAAATTAGCAAATATAATATTAGTATTTAAGAATTGTCATATAAAAATAAGAATAGAAAAATAGATGTTTTTCCATCATGAATTTGTATGAAATAAAATAAAAAATAGTGGGTGTAGCAAAAATGTCTGTCAAGTTTAGTATTCTACACTTTTTTCAAAAATGGACAAGTAAGAAAGATGCCGAAATACTTTGAGACAAATAAATATTGTTAAATTGTCACAGTGGATGTTTACTCAAATATGTGATTTTTTATTCACTTATTTACACTGTAAAGAAGATTTCTGTGTAAGTGAGGTTTTCTAGTGTGTAATTTAGGGTGTATAAAATTTCGGTGTTAATAGTTTTCCACACTATAGCTCTTTTATACCTTTTACACAAACTGTGTTTAAAATTATAGTATTACAATAAAATATACTGAATTTGTGTAATATTTATCAGTCATGTGTAAAATATACCATTTTGTGTAAACTTAACACACCTCTGTGTTCTATATCCCTACTCCTGACTATAACTCTTAAAAATATAAAAATAACACCGAAATCTGGGAAAGTTACACAATTCTTTTGTTATATTAATACAGTGGATTGTGTTAAACCTTAAACATGCTGCTACATACAGAGAAATATGTAAAAATATACACAAACCCGTGTGGACCTCGATTGACGCAGTATTGTTCTTTTTGTGTTAAAATGTCTTTGTTTACAGTGTATATAAGAGAGCGTTTATGTTAATTACATCACATCAATATGTAAATTATTGTACAAATATGTATAAACGATTTTTTTAAGCAGAAAAATATGTATCTCTTACGTAAAATATTTATGGACTACTATGTAAAATATGCACTTTATGTAAATATCGGTATGTAAACTATTGTGTAAATATGAAGGATAATATTTAAACACTAGCGTGGAAAAATATGGAACTTTGTGTAAAATATGTATGCATCAGAGTGTAAACTATTTACATACTGTAAAATGTTTAAAACGAATTAGTATGTTCGGTAAACTATTTACGCACTATTGTGACAATATTTATGTACTATTATGTAAAATATTTAGGTACTATTGTGTAAATATGCAGTTGGTTTTTAAATACGATGATAGAAAAATGAGTGTATTTGTGGTCAACATTTATGCACCAATTTGTAAACTATTTACATCCTATTGTGTTAAATATTTACACACGAACATATTAAACTATTGTGTAAAATATCTACACACTATTGTGTAAATATGCGGTTAGTTTTTAAATACGATGATAGAAAAATTAATGTTTTTGTGTTCAACATTTATGCATCAATATAAAAACCATTGACAACATATTGTAATAAATATTTACAAAGCAGTATGTAAACTACTCTGTAAAGTATCTACGCACTATTGTATAAATAGCATAGAGTTGTTTTTAAACACGATGATAGAACAATTATTGTATTCATGGTCAACATTTACACACCAATTTGTAAATTATTTGCATCCTATTGTGTTAAATATTTACATAGGAACATATTAAACTATTGTGTAAAATATCTACGTACTATTCTGTAAATATGCAGTTAGTTTTTAAACACGATGATAGAAAAATGAGTGTTTTTTTGTTCCATTTCCAATCTGTTGTGTTAAATATTTACAAAGCAGTATGTACTATGCACTATTGTGTAAAATACTATTGTGTAAATATGCATAAAGTTAATTTTTAAACAGGTGGTAGAAGAATTATTGTATTTTCGATCAACATTTACACACCAATTTGTAAATTATTTGCATCCTATTGTGTAAATATTTACACAGCAGTAAGTAGACTAGTTACACGCACCATTGTGTAAAATATTTACGTACTATTGTGTAAATATGCACAAAGTTAGTTTTTAAACACGGTGATAGAATACACTAGCATGTAAACTATTTACATCTTATTGCGTTACATATTTACACAGCATTATGTAAACTATTGTATAAAATATCTACGCACTATTGTGTAAATAAGCATAGTTATCTTTTAAATACGATGATAGAAAAAATAGTGTTTTTGTGGATTAAGATGTAAATTAGATTTTTAAGCACGATGCGATAGTAGAAAAGCACGTACTTCTTTGACTATAACTTCGTTTGTTGCAATGATGTTACCGCTGTTTTGCTACAAATAAAATATTCTTTGCACTCTAACAAACCCCAAATCCTCATTTTTATGCACCGAATAATGCAAGCCGAAGTGCTAAGTAGATTATAGTTTCATCGCTTCGATTTGTTGTTGTGAATTCGATTCTGCATAAGACGTATCTGGCACAAAATATGGTTCTATTAAAACATACTACTTTCCACTCATCCCACGCAGCAAATCATTAAGCGGCAGAGAAGCCATGTCGGCGGTGAGGTCCTTCGTACAACGTGTGTAGTCGACCAAATCCCCCTTTCCCCTAAACGAAACCGTTCGACTGTGTCCAGTGGCGGCGGTCAAATCCCTCTCAGAACAAATAAGTCACAATAAATGCTCCCATTTGGTTACGTTTCACGAAACGCTGTGTAAACTATTTCATAAGCAATTATGAAAACGAAAAATGACGCCTTAATAGAAATTCTGTTATTTATGATAATATAAATCAAATCTCCTACAATTCCTATCAATGAAGTCATATGTATGTTCTCTGATACCAAACATCTAGGTATGCTAATAAACAATTCCACAGACAAAGCTCTATTCAATAATTATCTAAAGAAAATAATCTAATTTACTCACTCTGTAAATATCTAACTTCACTTTTTGGCAGTGGGAACACGACAAATTCAACCACAATAGATGAGATCTGACCTATATCTAGGTATGCTAATGAACAATTCCACAGACAAAGCTCTATTCAATAATTATCTAATTTACTCACTCTATAAATATTTAACTTCACTTTTTGGCAGTGGGAACACGACAAATTCAACCACAATAGATGAGATCAGACCTATTTCTGCATTTTTAGGATTGCTTCTTCAGGTGGTCTCCTTTAAGTTGAATCAAATATCTAACTATAAAAATTATTATAAAAATTAAAATTATTTGAAGTTAAATATCGACAATGACAAAAAGTGACATCCTGTCAATGAATTAAATATGACAATACCTACTTGAAAAATGTTCACCTTTTATGTAAAAGTTTTTATATATTTTTAGGTATTAATAATATTGTGTGAAACTAACTACTCAGTGGACAAAAGCCCCAACCTGCGTTGCATTACACCCACAATATCTACCTATATATTCCTTATTATTAGCTTTTGTAACATATTTTGACTGTTTTAGAAAGGTATTTTAAGCTAATATAAATCAAATCTCCTACAATTCCTATCAATGAAGTCATATGACTTGGGGCTTTTGTCCACTGAGTAGTTAGTTTCACACAATATTATTATTACCTAAAAATATATAAAAACTTTTACATAAAAGGTGAACATTTTTCAAGTAGGTATTGTCATATTTAATTCATTGACAGGATGTCACTTTTTGTCATTGTCGATATTATGAATCCCTAAAAATATATAAAAACTTTTACATTAAAGGTGAACATTTTTCAAGTAGGTATTGTCATATTTAATTCATTGACAGGATGTCACTTTTTGTCATAGTCGATATTTAACTTCAAATAATTTAAATTTTTATAATAATTTTTATAGTTAGATATTTGATTCAACTTAAAGGAGACCACCTGAAGAAGCAATCCTAAAAATGCAGAAATAGGTCTGATCTCATCTATTGTGGTTGAATTTGTCGTGTTCCCACTGCCAAAAAGTGAAGTTAAATATTTATAGAGTGAGTAAATTAGATAATTATTGAATAGAGCTTTGTCTGTGGAATTGTTCATTAGCATACCTAGATGTTTGGTATCAGAGAACATACATATGACTTCATTGATAGGAATTGTAGGAGATCTGATTTATATTAGCTTAAAATACCTTTCTAAAACAGTAAAAAAATGTTACAAAAGCTAATAATAAGGAATATATGGGTAGATATTGTGGGTGTAATTCAACGCAGGTTGGGACTTTTGCCCACTGAGTAGTTAGTTTCACACAATATTATTAATACCTAAAAATATATAAAAACTATATTTGTACCTTGTAAAGGCAAATTTATATTGTAGTCTACAAATATATAAATAGTGCGAAAAAATACGTTATGTTTAGTGTGTATGTGTACAGAAGAATGTGTGCATGTTTTGCGTATTTTTTCTTACACTACAAAAAAGTTGTATTAATGAGATTTAACTTAGGTGTTAGTTTAACACACTCCGGCTTTTTTATACGTTATACACAAAAAATGTGTTAAGATTACTACTAATAACAAAATATAATAAATTTGTGTCATTCCAATATGTGTTAGGAGTACCCTGTTTTGTGTTAACGTAACACGCATCTCTGCTCTATGTCCTTACTTTTCACTGGTTGTAGAAAAATACGTTGTTTAGTGTGTATTGAAGAATGTGTGCATGTTTAGCGTGTTTTTTTCTTACACTGCTAAACAAGTTCTATTAATGAAATTGAACTTAAGTATTAGTTTAACACACTTTTTTTTACACGTATTACACAAAAAATGTGTTAAGATTACTACTAAAACAAAATATAATAAATTTGAGTAATACCATTATGTTCCCCTGTGTTGTGTTCATTTAACACACATCTTTGTTCTATATTCTTGCTTCCGACTGGTTGTGCACTACTACAAAAGTCAGTGCCAGCACACAGCACACCATTTTGGTCACATCTGTTTGTTATGTTCAGTTAATTTTTGTTCGCTGTGTCGAAATGGAGAATATCTAAATTTAAATTGGGGTTAGGTGCCTACCTAACTATAACAAATGTTACTAATAGTATATAGCTTAATTCTGCAATTTTAAACTTTACACCTTTAGTAATTTAAATGATATTATGTAAAAATGTGTTATATTAACATAGAGGATTATGTTTACATTTAACACACTGATACATACAGAGACTGTATAAAAATATACACAATTTCTGAACTTCAACTAACACACGATTGTGTTCTTCTGTATTGAAATGTGCATTTTTGTAATCGAACGGAAATTATATGGCGTGTTCAAAATTTAAACTATTACAAAAATGCTATCCTTCCTATAATATATGTTCTATCATAGTTGGAAATATTCAAAGTAAATTAAAATTAATATTTCTTATTCCCTTGTATAGAACTAAAGATCCTCATTTGACCAGTTATATATTTTTGTAAGAATTGATTGTTCAACTCACTTCGCCACAGAAATTTGTTGTTTTTACAACATCAAAAAAATTAATTTTGTTATTCAAGACGTTATACAGAAAACGAATCAGCATAATATATTTCGTCTGGTTTTCAATGAATAAAAATTAAATCTATTAAGCAGATGATTCTGGGAGAAACTTCTGGGAGGATAAGATCCATCTTACAAAAATTTTAAAAACTGTCTCTGAACTAATTCCAAACGCTGATAATGAACTTGATAAATTAGATACCACATCAGCGAACCTTATTTATAAATGAGAAAGCTATTTTTGCGAGTGTAAGTCATAATATTGGTTTTAGAAATATTAAGTTTCAGACGATTTGGCTCACACCATGAAAACATTTTATTGATACATTCTTGCAGGTGAATAAAATCTGTTCAATATTTAATTTGAAAATAAAGTTTAAAATCATCCGCAACTAACAAATGTTCGCAAGTAATGACATTAGGAACATCGTTAATAAAAACTAAAAATAATACAGGACCTAAATTTCAGCTTTGTGGAACGCCTGATGTTGGCGAAAATGAATCTGAGATGAAATTTTTATATCTAACGATGAAGAGGTGAACAATTTAATCAAGGTTTCGGAAAATCCAAAACTTTCCACTTTGATAAGTAGTATATTGTGGTTTATTTGATCTAACGTTTTTTGAGTCAGTGTAGACAACATCAACCTACCTATATTATCCAAAACCTCAAAAACGTATTGAGGGAATACTGTTAAATTATATATTGTTGACTTCCTCTGCATAAAACCAAGTGGTGAAATAAGCTACCTAGCGAGATAGTACAGTTTACCGTATAGTAAAATTCTAAAAATCTTATTATAATTGGATATGCCACTATAATTGGCCACCGTGTCACAGTTTGTTATTAGAGTCATTATGGGAGATTGTTAAATACTTAACCGTTAGTCAGAATCCACGTCGATTAAAAAACCTGACTACTTTATAATATCGTAGGTAAACTGAGAAGATTTTTTTACAGTGTTGATAATTTTTTAAGCGACTTAACACTTCCTTTTACACTGAATTTATGATAAGTTTTATATAGGACTTTGACTGTTTTATTAATAATTTCGTACGCCTATATTTCAGTTGGCTTTGATCTTTCGGAAAAACAACCGTTCGCCCTGTATATACAGGGTGATTGGTGGAGAACCCTCAACATTCGAAAGTGGTGTTTAGGGGGCAAAAGTGATTAAGAAAACCTAACATATGGTTGAATATCAACGGTTATTGAGGTAACAATAAAAATATTGTTATTACTATTTTTGCGAAAACTGTTATTATTTGATATTTTATTTTGAGGAGGTCCATTCTATACCAAACTCACATTAGTGATTACTAATTGTCACATTTATTTTGACGTTTGTGATTTAAACGCTTATTTTATAACTGTCGCATTTATGTTACATGTGCGTTCGTTTAGTCGGTATGCCTGCTACATTTAGCCATCAAGAATATATTTATGGGTATTGCAACGGTAGCGCTAATCGTACTATTATTTAATATCGACGGCGCTTCCCGAACAAAAGAGTGCCAGATAGAAATGTATTCCAGACAATCTTCAACAATGCAGGTGAAACTGGAATGTTTCTCAGTGTGAGATTTACACCTAAGAGGCAAGCTGGTAAGAAATTTTAAATATGGCAGAACGTAGTACAAGGCGCGTTGCAACCCGTCTTCAAATTAATCAAACTGCGGCATGGAAAGTTATTCACAAAAATGGTTTAACACCTTTCCATGTTCAGCGCGTCCAGATCTTCAGGACGGTGGTAATGAATTGCGGTTGCATTTTTGCAATTGGAGAAACGCAAACCATACACTTTACAAATACCTACATTTTGTTCTCTGATGAGGCTCAATTCATAAATATCGTTGGTCAGATGAAAATCCGCACGCCACGGTGGAAAGTAACTTTCAGCATCGGTTCAACATTAACGTGTAGTGTGGTATGATTAATAATCAATTTACTTGACCCAGTTGTGCTAGATGGTCGTCTTACACTGGAGCTAGATATGAAGAATTTTAGAAAAAAATTTAATAGATCTACTGGACGACGTTCCATTGGATATTAGGTAAAACATGTACATTCAGCATGATGGTGCCCCTATCCATTTTAGTCGTGTTGTGATCAATCATCTTAACAATAGCTCTCCATAAGGCTGGATTGGCTGAGGTGGTTTCCAAAAGTGGCCCGCAAGGTCACCTGATTTGAGTCTCCTTGATTACAGCCTTTGGGGATGGTTTAAATCATTAGTATATGCAACAAAAGTGAACACAAGAGAGGCGCTATTCGATCGGATTGTCAATTGTGCAGCACTCATAAGAGAAAAACACCGTGCCTTCAACGAGCTAACCGGGCAATCCACAAACGAGCTGATGCATACATCGACGCGGACGGTGGTATATTTGAAAATTTAATTCAATAATGTTGGTTTATTAGATCTTTAATCAGTGTTATAATTTAAAATACCTACAGAATAAACACTTTTCTCTACTGGTGCATTACAATAATTAACTCGGGTAACAATATTTTCATTGCTATCTCAGTAACCGTTGATATATCACCATATGTTTTAGGTTTTTTTGTTCACTTTTGTCCCCTGAACACCCTTTTCGAATATTGGGGTATGCCTCCCAATCACCCTGTATATATTTGTTAATGCGCCGCTATGGCAGCGAAACGCGGTCGCCTACGCCGCTGGCAGCCAACTAGCCGCTGCCGCAGGTTGGAGTCGTTTATTTCACAAACTGAGTACTTCCGTAATCGACAGTAGGGGTTAAACCAATAGTTCCTATCAGTTATTTAGTGTGTAAACTACCCTCAAGCCGGCTATGGGCTCAATCTGTATCACAGGGCCATAGTAACGAAACGTTAGCTCGACATGTGTGACTGGGGCGCCATGACGGAGACCCAACCAGACAGAGACGGGGATACGTAGGAGTCACAAGTGCATATTTTATGACTTATTGGCAGTATACCTGGGTGAAAGAGCGGAATTCGTTATCTATACACGTATATGACTTTTGGTTGGTGATATGATGAGTGTTGGGAACAAATGAATTTTAATTTTAGATGTACACTCTAATATAAAGTTAATATCTCCAGCACTTTCCCACGAAGGTGTTCTACAGGGTGTCCTGATTGAGGCGCTAATATAATACTATTTAACTAAATCTGTTTATTAAAAAATGGATCATGCAAGGCTAGCTTCTTTGGACGAATGTAAGGTGATTTAAATCAACATGCCATCGTGCTTTCATAAGACATTTAAGAACTGAATAAATAAAGAGTTTAGCAAATAATATGAATGTTATCTCATGACACCTGCATATAACCACGAAGTAAAACCACGAAGATTGTTCATTTTTGTGTTTAAGAATGTGAAATTAATTGTTAAAATGTGAGGTTAGAACAGCAATCTTGGGCAATCGTATTCAAATTTTATACAGGAAGGTTTGGTTGTATGATACATACGAATATCTGATTGATTTTTGTGTTCAATGTACAGGGCGTCCTGAGAGCATGTGCCACTGTATTTTTTCTTTCATTTTTTTCTTTTTAAAGATGGCAGAATTTTTAAAAGTATTAGTTATTTTCAGCATTCTATTAGATTTAAAAAACATCATACCTGTTACATGTCGCGAGTCTTTTAGTGACATGCAGTTTGTGTATGGTCAAGGCATTGGTAGAAAAGCTACAAGTATTTGAGGTGCCTCAAGTCAAAACGCAGTTTATTTGTAGAAAACGGTTTTCAGAAAAGCTGACATATCTTGTTACAACCTAATTATTAAATTTTCAAAATTTTGGGAAAAAAAAATTATAAACTACTATAGGTACGTTTAAGATTTCCAATAGGTATTCAAATATTCAGTGAGTATTTGATTTCAAAATGCGAGGAAAAATGGTTTTTTGTGACCAATGTTTTATAATAATGCATTCTTATACAACTCTAATAAAATACTTTTGAACTACACACGAGATTCACCAACCTCTCCCACGTGAAAATGATAATTGATGGATGAAGAAGGAACAGAAGCCGGTCGTGTGCCAGATGCAGTCGACGAAGGGCTCACCTGCATAGGAAAACGGATCCAAACGATGTTCGACTTATTCCATCGATAATATTTTAAACGGGAATTTGAACTGCCAACTTTTTAAGTGTGCTGAATATGCTGATTACATCTTATCAAATGTCGGCGTTGATTACTGCGGTTGGGCATTTATTATAAAATTGTCTCATATTGATTACACCGCGTGTTTATCTGCTTTTCTGCAGCGCTTGTCACTGCGACATTAAAAACAAGGTTATTAACCTAAATACTACCCAGATTGGTGGATTGTTTATCACTGAATAAGTCTAAGACTGTCTTTTTGTTGACAGCACGAGTTTTTTTTGCTTTAAAAAAATAATTTATAGCATTAATTACATATTACAATAAGTAGGCACTATAGGAAAATATTTAAATTTGGCATCGTCGTGTCAGGAGTTTAAACAATAGTTTTAAGATATGTTTTCGGTGTAATTATGCATTTACAATTTTTTAAAATCGCGTATTCATATTATACTCATTTTTCTCATCTTCTCTTAAAATGAATGACATTATGACTGAATCACCCTGTATATATATATAGGCACTTTTGCATTTACAGAAATATAACGTATTAATTAACTGGTTTGATTATCGAATCTATACATGTTATGTAATATTGTTAAAGTAGGTAAAGTATTTTTGTAATTTATTCTATATTTAGTCATTTAACGATGCACTTGAAAGGGATCTTGTTATCCCGTTGAATGTACATTTACTAACAGTGACGTACTCGTACATTCATCACCGTTCAAGCTGAAAATAAGACTTGTGCGTATTTGGTTAAATAGGCTAGTTTCAATGCAGCGGCGTAGCCAGAGGGGTATCATTTATCTGTTAGCAATATAGCAGTTCAATAGAAATATATCAGAATCGAAATTGATCTAAATAGAGGTGATATGAAATATTGTGTTAAAGTATACGAGCGTCTTTTGAAAGAAGAAGAAAATTTAACTTTGATTGAAGAATTTTTCTGTAAGTGCCAACAAAAAAACAGAAAGGTGGACAGCAAAATATCGTAACAGATCAAGCTAATGTAAAGAGAATATATACAGAGTATCTTGGATTGGATCAACTGAATGATGAATGAAGATATTGAATTAGAAAGGAACTGTGTTACATGGAAGACAAAATTAAGTATACAGGGTGATACAGTTATAATTCCATTAATTTTAAGAGATGTAATCAATGCTATAAATTACTTTTTAAAAGTATACAATTAACATATTAAGTTTCAACATAATAAAAAATTTAATATTGACAGTACAAAACTCCAACAGATCAAAACAAACCATGCACATTTCATTACATAAATAGTGAAATAAAATCCATTACTAAGTTAAATTATTAAGAGAGGCTGAACGTTTTTTGTATTTACATATATAAAGGTGTTTATAGACCTTTTAGACCCAGAGCTGCGTTATTCGCCTCCACTTCATTCTGTTCTTCGCCTTTCTTTTCCAATCCGTTACATTTTTCTCCCTTAGATCTATTGCCACTGCCTCTCTCCATCACTTCCACGGTCTCCCTTTTTTCTTGTAGTTTGGTTTACTTCCTACAGTTGTTTTAACTGTCCTTTCATCTTCCATACGTTCTAAATGCTCTAGCCACTGCACTCTTCTGGCATTTACAACTTCGTCTATTCTTGGTGCCTGGTACATTGCATATATTTTCTCATTATTTGTCCTTACAGAGTCTTCCTCCGTCTTCCTGCCCCCTAGAATTCTTCTTAAGATCATCCTTTCCCATCTTAGAAAGTTTTCTTGACTTCTTATTGAGGACTCAGGTTCCACTGCTATACAAAGTTGCCGGTCTCAAAATTGTTTTGTACATTCTAAATTTTACTCATCTGGACAGATTTTTTGATTTCATTAAGTGGTTGACTGCTATCGAATTTGTGTTTGGTTTTATTATTATTAATTTCTTGCTCCTCATCATAGTTAACTGTTATTTAGCGCCCCTAAATACACATATTCTTGAACTTCTTCAAACTCCATATCTCCATGTTGAGTTCTCGATTTGAAATTGGTGTCATTGTTTTGTTCTCCTATTCTCAAATGCTTACTTTTCTCTTGATTTATCTGCAATCCCACTTTGCATGCTTGCTCCACAAGTTTTCTAGTTACTTCTTCTAATTCTCTACTATCTTTAGCAATAATAGCCGTGTCATCTGCATAACTTACTATATGGTGACTTTTAAACAATATGTGTCCTTCTCTGTTCAACTGGTCCGCTGTTGACCTCCCCTTTCTAAAACCTGCTTGATACTCCTCTATCTGTAGTTCTTCTATAAGTTCTATAGGCTCTGTTTTATTAACACTGCCATGATTTCATACCCTATATTTAGCAATGATATGCCCCTATAGTTTCTGCAGTCTGTTGCATCTCCCTTTTTTAAAATTGGTATAATCATAGTATCACTCCAATCTTCAGGCATATGTTCTTTGTCTTAAATCTTCTCGTGTCTACTTAATGTTCTTTGCCGATATTTCGTTTTTTCCCTAGACTTTTGTTATTATTTAAAGCTTCCATAATTATGTCTATTTCCTTTTTTGTAGGTTCTTCTACTTCCACTTCTTCTTCCCTTATCGGTATCATCTTCTCCTGATCCTCTCCTTCCCTTTCGCTCTTTTCATTCAACATATCTGCAAAGTATTGCCTCCATCACTTCACTTACTTCTGTTTCCTCTCCAATTAAATTGCCACTTTTTTGAGGTGCGACTTCATCTTGGGGAATAAAAAAAAATATTGCATGTTGCTAATACGTTGTTAGATGACAAAAAGGAAGGATACCTGATTTTATTGTATTTGTGCAAAGAACGATAGAAGGCAAAAAACATATTTTTTTAATCCAGATATTGAAGAAGGCTAGTTTCATTAGTAATGCACAAACAAGAATGCTGTCTTATTTCATTTATAAGTTATTCAGGAGCAATAAGATTTAAAAAATTACTAATACGTGTTAACAAATTTAATAATTTTGACATAAATGGTACTTAAAAAATAGCGACGAAATGCTTTAATGTTGAAGACAGCTAAAATCGTTACGAAATTATGGTCACTTGTATCAACAACTGCAAACCGGTATCTTTTACTTCAAAATATAACCGCTCCTGAAACCCACTAATACCGCAGTAAAAATATCTAATTTAAAGCTGATTTACAGTCACTTCAGTCTATTGCTAATAGGTGAAATACCGCCCATAAAAACCGCAATTTTAGAAGCATAAAATTATATTTTACTGCGATTTTTGACAACTCACAATAAGATATAATTTTCAAAGTACAATGGTTCGTGTTTTGTGGGAACAAGTCAATTTGTAATATTTAAATTGTTAAGAAATGCGTAAAAATAATTTACAGGCATAAATTTAAGTTAACGTAATATTCAGGATTTGTTACACCCTTTTTGAACAAAGCTTTCAGAAAGGTGCCATAAATACGGGTTGTGTTCCAGATCGTCTCACTTTGTTGCAATGAGTTTGTTCATAACAAAATTTATTACACCAGGTGTAAGATAACCATGGTCTACGCTGATAAAAATGGGTGGAAATTTCCATGTTTTGTTATGCTGTTTTTACATACTGGAAAAATTTATTTTACATTATATAGTAAGGAACAATCAAGTGTATTTATTTTTACGTAGCAAAATTAGGAAATTTCAGAAATAGTGTAGTAATACAATGTACTGCAATGGAACTATTTACTTTTACTAAATTTATTATGCAATTTTAAAGAAGTCTTCATTTGATTTTTGTTGTACAAGAATTAATAAGTACTTTTTGTGGGATATTTGTAAACCAGTAAGTATAGGATTATATTTTGTTACGTCTGCACTTGCAGCTTAGATGTTTCCATCAAAATTACGCCATTACATGTGTCCCACCATACAACATTCATTTCAAACATATTTATCTTTATTTCAGTAAAAATAGTAATTGCTTACATAATATATTAACAGTAGTTGTAATTATAAATTTACTGTAACTAAAATTCGAGCTAAAAATATTTATTTTGACGCAGATATACATATATCTACAAATATTTACAAAAATCAAGGAATATGTACATACCTACATTGCAATACATTTCTAGATGATGGGCGAACAATACACTTTTACAGAGAAGGAACAAATCTTCCTACATAGAAGTTATTTCTGCTACTAACAAGGCCTTTTTAATTATTTAGAAATAAAAATGTGACTGGCATAGTGTATTTGTTATTGAATTCTAATAATAAAATCTACTCTATTTCTAATAATTACTTAAACGAGATATCCTGCATATTATATTGACTAGCTTAAACTTGTACTTTTGTATATTTTATCAAGCAGAGACTTTTTTCCATGAAAGTAAAAAATGTTTCCTCTTTTCAACTTCATCTGTCAATACACTGCATGGCTACAAAATTAATATAATAATAATAATAATATAATATAAGTTTATTTAGCACAATAACATAACATATATAAAAACATCAATCGAATAAAGTAATGATTTGTACACGTTTATAGTTTTTAGAGAATTTGGCAACATATTATATAATCTGGAAGCAAGATAATTAAAATTTCGTTGTCCTACTGTTTTTATTGACCTCGGATTCATATAACTGTCTCTGTTTCTCGTACTGTAAATGTGATTTATTGGATTTAGTATTAAATCCTTTTTTTGGAAGGTTTTTAGCAAAATATTCAAACAGAATAATTGCCTGACATCCATTACACCGCTTTCTGTAAACAATTGATCGTTAGGGTAAGTGACATTTTTTTTTTGTACATAAGTTGATAGTGATGTGATTTTTGTTATTTTTTACTTATCTGCTATTTTCAGTGTGAGATTTTTTGAAGTGCGGCAAAAACCCAATAAAACTAAAGAAAAACTAAAATTATGCCACAAATAAATAGCCTCAGACAATATCTTAACACAAATGTTTCTGCTTCTTGTCCGTTTTGAGCTTGTAAGTTAATGGCAGCAGCCAATATTGACAATACGTTTGCTTAAATCATCAATAGTGCTCACTTCAGTGCAATATACTTCATTTAAATATTCCCACAAAAATAAATCAGGATATCATGGCGGCCATGGTACCGGTTCTCCACGTCCAATCTCTTGGTAATAATGCTTGGACATGCTGTACATAGTACGGATATAATTGAGCCTCATGTATGATACGCCACATTGCTGCAATACGCCGTGGACGTCTTGGACCTGCATCTCTTCCATGATTCGGTTTCAAATTTCCCTCACGTTGTACTACACCTACACTCACTACACACCGCTGTAAAAGTACCTACATTTGGAACGTGTTTACCGGGAAATCTTCCTGCTGAAGCATATTTTAATATTTGAAAAACTATTGTAAATACTTGCATCACAAAAAAGTTAATACGATAAGTGATCGGATATTTGAAACCCCCTGGCTAGAGACTACTATCAAAGCCATGTAAAAGTTAAAACTACTAGAACAATAATTTTGTTCTCTGAAATATTTTACAAACAATTTTTTTACAATATTGACTCCATTTTTCATGACGCATCTAGACCCAAATTCTTTTAGATAAGTTCTCAATCATCCTGTATATACATAGTGTTTAATAGCGTATGTCAACCTGCCTGTCTTTCTAGTTTGTTTATTAAAAAACATACATTTTTAATTCAATATAAACGCTAAAACTTACACTCTTTGATATTTTCTCAGTGGCATATTATTCCACTTGTGTTTATTTTCGATATCATAATAGTCTGCACAACTAATACTTTAGAAGTGGTTTCTACTTACTATGCAGTGTAAATAACTTTCAAACAAGTAATAATGCACGTTTGTGTTTGTTAGAACTGGAGCATTGTAGTACAATAGCTAAAAAAATACGTATGAATATGATTATATGTAAATTTACTATATACATGTGTTATGACAACAATACTTGCATTGTTGGGTTCTTTAACAAGCACCGAAATGTAAATAAATAAATAATTAAATGCTTTAAATAAACTTTGTATTGAGATGAGATGGATTGAGATTTGTAAGATTTGTCATAATTCTTAGTGTAACAATCAACATGCTGTTTCTTTTTTTGTTTTATAGACCAAGTAGACACAGTACATTCTAAGAAATAGACATTTTTGTACAAGTCTTGCCATTTTGTACTAATTTCAATCACTACAATTTTAAAAATATTTGTAGGGTTGTGTACGTCAATTGTACTATTTTCAGGTATTTCAAAATGAAACATTTACAGAATTAAAATTTAAATTAAATGCAATAATTTAAAATAAAATTGCAGTAATATACTTCTGCCATAAATGCTAGTTGAGGTTTTTTCAGATTTTCTAGAGAAAATGATGCAATTCTTGCATTCTTTCCTTTCAGCATATCTAATCAATGTACTGAAAGTTTTGCACTTCGATTGCCATTTATCGATTAGTTCCACTTGGCGTACATGGAAATTTATCAGAGTTGGTTTTCTCTGTAATTCCGTATAGTCGTGTTATATGTTTGGAATTTTTAAAAACTTCTTAAATAAACAGTTATTAGCTTTGTCGGCATGCGTATAATAGAGTCATTTTCTCATATAAATATAAATTAACTAAAACTATAAGGTGTAAGGTGTATAATGTAATAATATATAAATACCGATCTACAATTATCTTTTATTGCTCTATGCTTCTATGCTATTAAGTTATTAACTGAAATAAATATAGACATCACGTCATATTGATTTATACAGTATGTTTGAATATAAAGGCCCCGAAATATAACTCGGTTACCCATTTTTAGACACCCTGTAAAGTAAAATTCTTCAAATATTTGTATTTTAAAGCAGATAATGCGTATCCAGAAAAATATATTCTCTATAGGCAATTGGCCGATAGATTCGGCTTCCAATATTTACATTTGCGAAGAAAATGGAATTCTGTTGCATTCCTCTGTAAGTAGGGAGAAGTATGTAGAGATGGACGAAGATGGCTGCAAAGTGAACAAATAGACGTTAGAGTTATTATTAAATAAAGCAGATAATGTAGAAGTACAAAAAAATCACGCAGGCAATTTAGGACGAAGTAAATAGTACGGGAGAATCAGGGATGTGCAGGATGTGTAAGAAGGAGTATGTAGAGGTGGAGTAGACGTTAGAGTTATTAATTAAAGCAAATAATGTAGAAACACAAAAAAATCTCGCCGAAAATTTACAAAGGAACAGGTTATTATTATTTTTGAAATAACCATAACGCAAATATACAAATTTTTTGTAAATTGCCAATAAAAACATGAAATTACAATAGGAAATGTGATTTATGTGTGGATTTACGAAACATGTAAAACTGAACGAATATGCGTTAGAGTTATTCATAAACATAAAAGATATTGTACAAGTATAAAAAATGGAGGAGGAGGAAGAGCAGAAGGAGGAGAAAGTGGAGGATGAAAATGACAACTTTTTTGATAATTTGCTGTCAATTAATATATATTTTCGTAAATAATCATTGTATTGACAATGTCATCGTAAAAATACAATTTTTTTATAAATTGACAATAAAAACTACGAAACATGTGAGAGTGAATCAATAGACGTTAGAGTTATTCTTAAATAACAAAAATATTGTAGAAGTACAAAAAAACAGGAGAAGCTGGAGGAGGAAGCATCATCAACTTAACATCCTAATTCTCCTCCTCCTCATCATCATCATCATCATCCTCCATATCATCATCCACCTCCTCAACATCCTCCTCCTCCATCTCATCATCCTACTTCTCATTTTCATTCTCATAGTCGTCCACATCATTATCATCCTCATCATCAGTCTCATCTTTATCATCATAACCATCATCCTCATTATCATTATCATTGTCATCATCGCCATCATTGTCATCATCCTCCTCCTCATCATCATCATCATCATCCTTCTCCTCATCATCATCATCATCATCATCATCCGGATCATATCGTCCTCATCATCATCATCCTCATCATCCCCTCTTCATCATCATCCTCATTATCATCCGGATCATTATCATGCTAATGACCATCCTCCTCATCTTCATCCTAATACTCATCCTCATCATCACCATCATCATCATCATCATCATAGTTAAAAACCGTTTATGACAAAACTAGTAAAATTAGATATATAAATTATATTATTATAGTTTTAGTAATTTGCACAATTTGTATAAAACTTCGGAATGATGTGATTTCAAATTTTCCAGTTGTTTAAATTGCAAGTGTAAATTGCATTGTACAACATTGTTTTTGAGTGCAGACAGTCTATAAGAAAATAAATACTACCAAATCGTTCAATATAATTGAATAAGAATTGCAGATTTTTATTGGTTATTCCAAACATTACAAGAAAGCTTGGCCATCTGAAGCAATTTTATCTGATTCTCATCTGATACACCTTTGTCATAAGCAATTTCCAATAGTTAGCTGATTGCAGGAATTGACACTGCTGAGCTACTCAGGTCGAAACAGGCGTGGAACTTGTAGAGAATGTCAGAAACATTCACCTAAATGTGATATAGAGGCCAATCCGAGATTTGATTGAAAGGTCCCAGTGAAGAGCGTTTTGAACATTTGTTGATAGTTATTACACTTTTCATTAAATGGCTTTGAAATTCGGGATCAAGCGAATTAAAAACCTTTATTTCAACAGGCTTCATAATTATTGTTACGCTTTCCTCTTTATGCGTGTTTAATTAAAAGTATTTTCATTGACGTTTTCCTTTTTGAGTTATTTAAACGATTAAGGCAACGGGCTGGATAAACAATAACTTTCACGTGCAGGTAATGTTTTTAAATACTCCTGCCAGATACATACCCAATCCTGTAACGTAAATACGTTCGCAAACACGGACAAATAATTTTTTCACTGGAAAATTACATCAGTGTATACTCAACAAATAATGTTTCTCATTGAAGTAACAAAAGTGGTGCATTAATTTATTCCTAATCAATAAACAAAACATTACTTAGATGGCATTATACGGAGTGTACAAAATTTTATGATATGTTCTGGATTAAAATGCATTGATGCAGATAAATTTGTTAACATAATAAAATAATATTCATGATTGTCGATCCGATATAAAACAGCATAAGTCATAAAAACATGGTAAGAATGTTTATACAGCTACTATATGTCTATAGGATATATATAAGGTGCAATTAATATTTCTCCACTTACTTAATATACTCTAGTATCAGTTTTTGCATTTTTTGACAGTAATCTATATTTTTTTTCTAGCAATTGAACATTTAAGCATTATCTATTTTTGATGTCGAAGTAAGCTCACCATTAGCTTTTGAAAGTCGTTTTTTTAATTTTTAGGGGTGGAATGGACATTTTTACAATTATTTATCACTTTTTGTATTGACATACTGTCTGTTCAAATCATTTTCAAGCATTTTTTTCATTTCACACGAATTTTATAACAGTAATTAATGTTTATCCATTTAAAGCTATTTAAGGATAGTTTATATAGGTTTAGGGGTAGTAGCGACATTTCCCCAGCTATCTGACGTATTTCTGGGCCATTTCTAATGTTAATTAACAATAATCAATTGATTTTTTTATGATTTATGCGTTCCCCCGGATAAGCCAAAAATCGGCTATTTTTAACATTGTCCTTTCGAGTCAATATCTTTAAAACTCTTTGAAATAATTGATTAAAATAAATAAAAAATTAAAATTTAAACACTCTGTATCTCGTAAATGAAGCATATTTCGATCGTTTTTACGAACGTTTTTATGAATTTTTTTTCACAAAATAATTTCGGCAAACACTTATTTACAAACACCCTGTATTGTATTATTTTGTTTTAAATTTTGTGTTTTATATTGCGTATTTTTATTTTTTTATTATTATTTTATATTTTTTTGTATATGTGTATTTACTCTTCAATTGCTGTCCTGTAAATGGATTTTCTGTGGGGCAAATAAATGAATAAATAAATTAGTTAAAATGTTGTATAAGCATGTAGAAATGTAGTTATAGATTCAATACCTTTCGACTTTTCCTGTATTCATACCCAATTCTGGTGCAGTGATTGTCAAAAGAAGTAACATTTCTTATAGTGTACTTTGCTTAATTGCTCTATTTTAACGACACCAATAAATCATTTATTTTTATTTTATTTTTTTTTGCAAATGATAGTTCGGTTTGTTCTTTACGACCACCCTGTAGATTCTTGAGTATTGCAAACGAAAGGCGCAATTTAAGCTTTTCGAGAATTATTCTTAATTACAGTATCAACGATGTCAGTCAAAATCCGAACGAGGGAACAGGTCATAAACGTAAAATTATTAAGGAATTTTTCGCATGATGGAGGTGATACTAATTATTTAAATGCAAAATTTCTACTCTCATTAACAAGACTTAACGAACTTTCGGATCTCTTTACACGCTTTCCATGTCGTTTACAATTCTGGTAAATGGAGGCAGAAATAATCCTTCATTTGGTTCTTAGAACGTATAATATCGGCTTATAAGTGCTTAAAATATATATTTTTTAAGGAATTTAAAAAGTTTTATATCCTATTACTGAATTATGGAACAACCCTTGTTGTCACAATTTAGTAAGATCTTTGAAATTGGCGGTTGCTTAAAATTTTTAACTATAAAATAGTTCAATTATATTTAAACGTCTATATAATAATATAATAATGCGTCAGAAGAAAAAACATTTTGCATATTGATTTTAAAGTGTTTCTCTGCAACATACAATATCAGTGAAATTCCTTGAAATATATTTAGCTTTTTTAGTTTATCAGGGGCGGGCTAAGCTTTACAATTTAATGCCTACATTTTTAACACCCTATATGATAAAGAGTTGAAAATAATAAATCTGGGTAGCTTCAACCTTGCACTAAAAAAAGGTGCTCTTGTTTATTGTCGATAAAATGAACCGCTTACGAGAAAAAGAATAATAAAAGAATTCATGTTTAATTTTTACACAGTAATTTCTGAATTTTAAGCCTGAAATTACATGAATGGTCTTCCTCTGCGTTGAAAAATCGGATGATAGTGTGTGAGCCCAAACCAGAATGGCATAAGATAATCTGGAGTGACTTTGACTATGATAGACAATCAATGTCTAGCGCAACATGTAAATGCCTTTGGACATTTTGCTACAGAGATAGTGGGCATGCCCGTCCCATTGCAATTTTGGGTTTAGATATACTCCCAGGAATTTAACAGATTCAGGTTTTAACTCACGTAGGCTGAATATATTTTTTTCTGTTTTATTTGGATTTAGGGATAAATTGTTTGAAGAAAACCAGTTTAATGCATTGTTTTCGATTAGATTTATTGGTCAGCAAAAAGGATTGCAAACACATTATTTGTCACCGAGGTTGGGAAATCGTTTATATACACGAGAAACAACAACGGTCCTAAGACAGAGTCTTGAGGTACACCGCAGTTTAAATTTATAGATTTTGTTTGTTGTTATTGTGCATTACATATTATTGTCTATGACATAGGTAAGATTAAATAAGAGATGTGCTCTCAGGTGTCATAAAACCGTAATTTATCAAGTATATATATGGCTTATGCAGTCGAAAGCTTTGGTGGAGTCAAAAAACATCTCACAGACGTACATAGCTTCATTATAACCATTATTTATGAATGAGGTATGAGGTGTAGTCGACAATTTACTCCTAAATCCGAACTGATTTTGACAGAAGAGATTTCTATTTTTTAAATAACCAAGAAGTTATTGTTTCAATAAAATGGAATGATTGATATTGGTTTATAATTTGACGGATCTTTGGCATAATTTTTTAAAGTACGGTATTACTTTTAATATGCTTAGGCAACTAGGGAAAATATTCTGTTTAATAAATGATTGACTGCAATTTTTAATATCTCATAGGATAACCCTGATTAGAAAAATTCAGGATATCTGAAAAATAAAGCTTCGTAATGCATTTCCACAAATTCACTTTTTTCAGAAAGTAGAATAAAATTTTAATATTTATACCGAAATAATATTTTTTACCATTGAATTTATAATAAATTTTATACTTTAGACTTTTTTATTAATAATTTCATGCGCCCATATTTTGTTTAGTTTTGAGATTTCGAATATACGTTATTTGATAACTTTACTTCCCAGAAGGTCACATTCAACACAATAATATAAATCAAATCTCCTACAATTCCTATCAATGAAGTCATATGTATGTTCTCTGATATCAAACATCTAGGTTAGATATTTATAGAGTGTTTCATTCACAGGTTAGTAAATTATATTATTTTCTTTAGATAATTATTAAATAGAGCTTTGTCTGTGGAATTGTTCATTAGCATACCTAGATGTTTGGTATCAGAGAACATACATATGACTTCATTGATAAAAATTGTAGGAGATTTGATTTATATTAGCTTAAAATAAATTTCTAAAACAGTGAAAAAATGTTACAAAAGCTAATAATAAGGAATATATACAATATTATTAATACCTAAAAATATATAATAACAATGAATAAACACTTACTTTTGTTTTACATGATTTTTGTTCTGCGAAAGTTCTGTACCTACCTAAAAACACCAGAAATTTGCAAATTTCGCGGCGAAAAGTGTTGGATATTTATTTTTTGTATAAATTTTAAAATCTTTATCTTTAACCGATTTAAAAATAATTAAGAAAAACCTCTTCCAAGTAACAACGTTAACACCTTATTGAATCTTGACAGTAACAACAGATGTAGAAAAAAATTACAAACACAATGTCAATATGTAAAAATATTTTATTTGAAGAGTAACCCATAAAATTAAAAAATACAATAATTTAAATAAAACATCAAGTTCTTAACGTAAAACAAAATTTAATACTTAACCAAATCAAACACACAAATATTCTACAATTCCTACATAAAAATTTTTCAGTGATACTCATTTTCAGGCACACAAAGCTCAGTTATATCCACAACATTCTGAATACTTCGTGAAATAAACCAAAAAGTAGCAGAAATTCTGTCGCGTTGTTTGTCCCTTACAAATATCATTTCACCTGTCCGTACAAAATAGACATTATTTTTATATCTTCTAACCGCGAACTGAGCTTATTTTTTATATTTGTCTAAAATCAGCCTAAAATTTTCGAAGGTAAAGTAAATTTCTCCAAACACACCTATAATTATGCAAATATGGCACAGAGTAATGATATATCGCGGCGAAATTGTTGACAGTTTATACAAAAGGTTATGGTAATGGGTTTGCATAACTTATTTTTCAGTCACGTGAGTGTGGGTTCACTTCCATACTTGCAAAGATTGTTGATATTGTAACAGATTTAGTCGCTACATCCATAACAAGGTGAATAAATTCTGCTCAACGCATACAGTGGATTTTGTGGTACACAAATTTCAAGCGAAAAGTCAAAATCAAGTTGCAGGATACACACAGAGAGAAATAATACAGTACGTTCATAAAATAACGCATAAATAAACGGTATTATTAAAAATTCCAAGAACAGATCATTTTTTTATTTTAATTTACGGTTTTTTCTAATAATAATTTAATATACAGGGTAACCTATCCTCGAGTAATGACGTCATCAAAGGTTTTGTAATATGGAACACCCCATGTTTTTCCATTTCCAGAGTTCTCTTGCTGAACTGATTGCAAAAATAAATCACAAGTTGCTACAATTGGCACAGAATGGGCAGCCATACCAAAATTATAAGTTATTTACAAATGAATAAAATTATAAGAAATTATGAATTGTTAATACAACTGCTTTGATAAACTATCAAAAAACACCCCCAACAAGTTTATTATAGTCCGTTTAGAAATGAAAGAGAGTAATAAAAGCTTATTATGTATGCAAATTGTAAATAAATGTAGTACAGGTGCTTATATTCAATATTTTTATATTATGTATTATCGGTATAGATGAGGTGTACTTTTAGAAAAACTTTGTGTGATCGGACCGAACTAAATTGTAGCAGGTAGCTAAAATTTAATACCCGACAATCCGTCTTGGTCTATGCCGCTTCAATTTCTCGGTCCATTTCTCTTATAAGTAAACAATATAAAAACAGCATTTCAAAACATCATAACCAGGTTAAGACGGTTTTTAGTAATTCAAATAAAATTATTCAATATTATTATCAAAATATTTATTTAAATTTAATGAATAGACTTTTATTCCACACAAAAATATATGTATTTTGAAAATTCAAATTATGGTGAGTAAATGTAGTGTTGTATAAATGTACAATAAAGAAAATAAAAAAGTAGGTAAGTATATTAAAATTAATACTCTGAATATTCTGATGAATTATCTTCGTCTCCTAGATTGATAACGATAGGTTCCACAGTAACGTCAATTAAATTATCGAGTTCCCACATTTTCTCCTCTTCTTTTTGTACATGATATATACATCTTTGCCAGTTATCTGCAGTTACCCGTTCCAAGGAATTTTTTAACAAAATTTTCACGTCACTTAATTTAAACGTCGTATTATTTCGCGCTACATCTCCTTTTACCTGCACCCAGACTAATTCGATTGGGTTAAGTTCACAGTGATAAGGTGGTAACCGTAGTACTGTTATTTGGCGATTTGTTGCCATTTCATCGATAACATATTTTTTCTGATCTTTATTAAAATTGAAGTGTCAAAAGTTCCTTTTTCACCATATTTGTTTCAAAAGAAATGTTTTTTCCGGATAACTATTGAATTATATCGGCTTTCCTCCAAGCAGTCCTAGGCGTCCGCTCGGTCTGCCATGAATGGTAACTGGCATTATCCATGACAGTTACAGACCCCGGTGGAATAAGAGTCAACATCTGTGTAAAATACTCTTCGAAAACATCTGCGTTCATGTCTTCGTGATAGTCACCTGTATTTTTAGATTCAAATAAAAGTAATCCGCCATCTACAAAACCACTGGCACTACCTATATGTGTCACTATTAATCTTCGCCCTTTACCTGAAGGTGCCTTGAACCCTGTTGAAAGTCCATCCAAAAATGCTTGTCGAAAACTTTTTACATTTTTATCTTGCCATACTTTTGTTACAGTATATCCCTCGTTGACCCAATTTTCGCCTAGATAATAAATATTCTTCCCTTCGTCACGGAATTTTCTAATTGATCTTAAGTAGGATCTTCGCCAACAAATAATTTCATCTTTATCGATAAAAACTGGCTTCCTGTTCTGCTTTTCCCAGCAAAAATTCAACTCTCGTAAGACGGCCCATAATTTCCTTCTACTGATTTTTGGCAAATCGCTGTCCTCTAAAAGTTCAGTTAAAATTTTGTTTAGCGTTGGTATTTCTTTTTTAAAACAAAATGAGTGTACTTTTCTGCGAATGACATTTTTGAAGAAATTATCTATAACGACTTTTGACCTCCCTGTAAATGATTTTGGGAGATTTACAGTATCTTGTTCATTTTTTGTTCCTTTAAAAGTCTGTAGAGAGTCGATTTTCCAATCCCTGTCATTTTGGAACACGATGTCGTCAACACTGTTGGTAGGATTTTGGTATTTCAATGCATTAAATACATTTAATATAATAATCTTCTCATTCTGAGACAGCGCACATCTTTTCACGCGTTTAGCAGGTACCTAATCTGATAAGCTCGACATTTTACCCAAATAATATTATATCCAATGGCACAATAGTCAGTAAACACAAGTCGAATTTTACTCTACTACACTAGCACGTCTTCGTATATGACTGAATTGATCTGTCACAATATTGGTGCTACCCGATAATTACCTGAAACGAAATATTACCACGCCCATGGCCGGTTCTTATCTCGGGGTTTTATTACTCTCTTTCATTTCCAAACAGATTATAGTGATCTTATGTCTCAGCCATGAATTGGCTGAAGACGACGTCGACCAAAGTTAAAAGTGTTACTTACTTCGTTTGTAGTTTTATTTTTGTAATTAGTGTGTTTTGTTTTAAACTGATAATAACGTTAAGCATGTTTAACAACCATAATTATTTCAAGACGAACACTTTACTGGAATAATTTTTTTGTCAAAAATTGATCAGAAATTCAAAAAACATTTCGAAATTTTATAAATGTCAGTGGCGGATCTTAAAAAATATATACACTGCCTACCCAGTAACTACGCTACTGAAGTATATTTTAAATTTATGAGTGCATAGATACATAGTTCATATTGGAAAAAAATCACCGCCCAAATATTGTCGAATAAATTTTTCCTGTATTTAAGTTATGGATAAAAAAGGAAAAAAAAATATAAAACTATAACACCCTGTAACTCCCTTATCGTCAACATCCTGTATATTTTGTATTAGACTCATTTCTGTTTATATGTATATACATACAGTTATCCTATCAAATTACATATTTTTTTAAACAAGAAACTTCCAAACTGTATATTATACAGAGTGAGTCATTATTACGAAAAAATCAAAATAACTCCCTTGTTATTCATAATAAAGCAAAAAAGCTTATATAGTCGCAGAAGATCAGGAAACCTAGATTATAAAGTTACAATATAAACTGTTTAACATTCTAGTGCAGGGTTGCTAAGTTGGAGCAAAAATATTTGAAAGAGTTCTAGACAAATATTAGGCAAAGCTCCTATATTAGTGAATATCGACTATTTTATACAGGGCGTATCTTTATAGATACGATCAAGTTTTTTAAATGTTATTGTATAATATATTATGCATACAAGGTGTTCCGGAATGACGTCAAAAAAATCTAGAAAAATAAGAAAAAAGTTTATACAGGGTGTTTTTAAATGAAGTAGTAAAAATAAGACTACAGATTAATTAGGTGAAAATAAATCGATTTAACCTAACATACCTATATTCCATGTCGCTTAATAAAAAAGATACAGGGTGTCAAAGTTAAAATTTTACTTTCGATATTTGGAGATAACTTCTTAAAAAATCCAAATATTTATTTAAAATTTGTAAACCAGGGATTTTTGCGGGTGAGAAATTCAAATTTGTTTCTAATTTTGACGCCACTAGTAGAGGGCTCCACTTGTGGCTCATCGTGTTTCTTTTAAATGGCAGAACTTTTTTGCAGCTTAGTATATCCATCTGACCATCGAAACAATCGATTTTCCTACCTGTTTTATTTGAAAAAGGTATACCTTGCCGAAGTCGGTAGGAGTAACCATTTTTGAAATAATTCTATTTGAAGATGGGCGAGGTTTGATGAAACCATTTTTGAACAAAGCACAAAGATTTTATCAAAGCCGGCCGATATTTTTGACATTTTGCACGTCTCCATAATTTACCGTTCTGAACAACTTTACTTACATTTTAATGTATTTTCAGTAGAAAAGGCACTTTACCTGAAACGATAACAGTTTTCAATCGGTGCACTGCATATTTCAAAAAGGATTATTTCGAAAACTGTTATTCCTAACAACTTCAACAAGGTATATCTTTTATAGATATAACAGGTAGGATAATCGATTGTTTCCATAGTCAGAAGGACAATCTGCCAAAAAAAGTTCTGCCATTTAAAAGAAACATGATGAGCCATGTCCTTTATCGAGATACAGATTGTTTAAAATTGTCTGTCTTAAATATATAGTCTTTCTATAGAAAGAATATATCGAAGTATTAGAAGACAGCCATTGCCGGCATTTAATTTAAATTAAGTTTAATACACTTTTTTTCCTAAACAAATAAAATAAAAATAAACAACTTGCTATACGTTTAAATATATCATATCTGTCAAAAACGAATGTTACAAAAAGTGTTCTTCACTTTAAGTTCTACTTTTTCTTGCTGAATTTTGGCATGAAATTTAAAACTAATATTTACATACGCCAACTATTTTTTATCTAAGTTTTTGAAGATCATTTCTGTATTGTAACGATTAATAAATTAATATTTATCTCAACGGTACGTCAGGAAGAAGAAGTCCAAGAGACACTTTTTAAGGAGAAATAACTTGGCTTTAAGACAGCGATAGCAATTTATCCAAAAATCAGTGACGTACATTTTTTTTTTTTGCTAAAAATAAGTATTTAACGGCACGAACGCTACCGATGCTAGTATATTACAAGAGAAATTTATACACGTAAAAGTAACCCTTCACTGTACACTGCTGTGTACCAAATTTCAGTTTTCGAACAATGAAGATTATAATATTTAAAACAGAAAATTTTAAACAACCTTTATCTCGAAAACAAGGCATTTCCAGACCCATGTTTATATAAACTTTTTTTTCTTATGTTTAAACATAAAACCTACCCGTAGATTTGCTTAATATCATTCTGTACGAGGTGAGGCAATTAAGTTTCTGGAATTTCTCAATGAAAAACAAGCAAATTAAATTTCACCAAAATTTTATTATCGACCTTCACAATAGTCTCCCACAACAATGCTCCCACGATTGGAAGCACCCTTGGTAATCCTGCGCAGTTAACCCGTTCAGCACCACGGTTACAGCTTCTTTGACCTCCTGTACACCGCCATGATGAGTTCCCTTGAGGTGCGGCTTCATCTTGGGGAATAAAAAAAATCGCAGGGGGCAATATCGGGGCCACAGGATGGGTGCGGCAACGTGGTAATGCCTTTTTTGCCAAAAACTCTTGCGCAATGAACGAGGAATGGGCTGGCGCGTTGTCGTGGTGCAAGATCCAGCCGTTCTCGGCGAATTCGGGTCGCACATGGAAAACGCGGGCCCGCAGCCATTCTAGAACGCCAACATAGAACTGTCCAGTCACTGTCTGGCAGGCACGAACATATTCACGATGAATGATGCCGTGGATATCGAAAAAAACGATCAACATTGCGTTCAGTCGTGACTTGGACATCCTCGCTTTCGTTGGTCACTCTCCACCCTTTTCCAACCACTGCTGACTTTGTTTACGGGTCTCAGGGTCATACTCAAATATCCAGGTATCATCTCCAGTGACTATCCGACTCATCCAGTCTCTACCGTCGCACAGTGGCGCAAAACGCCACTGTGCCACTCAAATTACTGTACACCCCTTAGGGTTGGGCCGTTTGAGGTGATTTTTTTTTTAAATGTTCGTCATAAAATTCCCTATCGACCCCTCTTTCTCAATTTTCGCTTTGGGTCTTCATTTTCGCGGAATTTGGCTCGAAAAATGGGTTTGCATGGAAAAAACTAGATTTTTCGCACAAAAATGACCCTACGGAACACGAGATTGAGATTTTGCCGTATTTTTTTAGGGGGGAATGCTCGTCTTGGAAAGCCCTACAAAACTGTCCACTAAGATTTTGGGGAGAAATTTTCCGTTGCCCTTAAAATGGCCACAATCATCCAAAAGTTTTCACATATCAGAAATTGTTCTACTGAAAACTGGGAAAGTATTGGAAAAAAATCTCATCTCACAAAAATTATTTGTACACATTCGAGGAATCCGCAATAATTTTTCCAGAATTTTTGGACTCATTTTTGGACATTCATCAAAATGGCCACATACAGATTTTCCGAATTTTCCCGTAAATGATTGATTTTTCCTGGAACTGTTCGGATGGAAATGTATGATAGTGAAAGTCTTCAGCATCTACTGGATGCTTTAAACTTTCGAGACCATAAGATTTTATGTGGATTTTTCTTTTTTTGGTCATTTTGATCCAAAATCCACAAATGTTCCAAAATACTGGGAAATCATCTGGCATTCCCGAAACGTTTAAATATTTTGGCTGTCCAAACAAATTCTCAAAATGCTCAGTCTTTTGAAGGGTTATTGTTATATATTTTATAAATATCTTGTATATAAATTAATGTAGAATAGTGTATGTTTTTCTAGGACATATTGTTTTTGTATATTTTATTTATAATTTTTTTTTGGTACAGCGCTTGATATAAAAAAAGCAAATTTCGACGTTGTTTTATGTTATCTCTGTGTGTTGGGAAGAAAATAATCAAATCTATCATTTCTTATTAACAATGAACTATTGTATTCAAAATGGCCACTTTTATCAAAAAATTAAATTCCCAAAAACATGTTCAAAATCATTTTTTATGGAACCTTTTTGACCTTTTTCAGAATTACGGGAAAATTCGGAAAATATGTATGTGGCCATTTTGGTGAATGTCCAAAAATGTGTCAAAAAATTCTGGAAATTTTTTGCGAATTCCTCGAATGTGTACAAATAATTTTTGTGAGATGAGATTTTTTTCCAATACTTTTCCAGTTTTCAGTAGAACGATTTCTGATATGTGAATATTTTTGGATGACTGTGGCCATTTTAAGGGCAACGGAAAATTTCTTCCCGAAATCTAAGTGGACAGTCTTGTAGGACTTTCGAAGACGAGCATTCCCTCATAAAAAAGTCAGGCAAAATCTCAATCTCGTGTTCCGTAGGGTCATATTTGTGCGAAAAATCTAGTTTTTTCCATACAAACCCATTTTTGGAGTCAAATTCCGCGAAAATGAAGACCCAAATCGAAAATTGAGAAAGAGGGATCGATAGGGAATTTTATGACGAACATTCTAAAAAAAAATCACCTCAAACGGCCCCACCCTAAGGGGTGTATAGTAATTTGAGTGGCACAGTGGCGTTTTGCGCCACTGTGCGTCGCTCCGAATGCGAGACAATAAATCTTCGCATATCGGTTTTTGCATGTCTTTCTGTTTACGGGTGAGAACTGTTGGCACCATCTTTGCGCAAATCTTTCGCATATTCAAATTTTCGTGTAATATCTTGCGAACGGTTTCTTTGTTGACATTTAACTCGTCAAACAACGCACGAATGCTTAGGCGCCGGCCAGACGCGATCAGTGCACGCAAACGGTCAACACGGGAACTCCTTCATGTGGATCGTCTTCTACCGATTCACTCTCCTCCTTGAACCGTTTTGCCCATTCAACACCACCCGCAATTTTCAAAACATTTCTGAGGGTTTTTCGCCAGATTTCACTAAAAATTAAATCACAACACGTTGCTTGTAATTTGAGTCATATTCACAACGCTACTGAAAAAGTTACTTCCAAAAAATACACATAAACACAAACCAAACGCGCTATCGCCTTCAGCCATGGACTAAAACTAAAAGGAAGGTCCCCCCCTCTCTAGAAAAATGTTGACAAACGATGCAGTGTTGCCAGTTTCCGAGTTATAACTAAATTCCCGGAACTTAATTGCCACACAGTATAAGTAATTTGTACAATTAAAATGTTGGAACTTTGCAATAATATTTGCATTACGTTGTGCGGATATCAAGTGATTTATCTCAGTGCAAAAGAATGTGATGTAGTATATTTTTCATAAAAATAAGGTGTATATTATAATAAAACCCCGATAATAATTAATAAGCTGAAATCTTGGTGGGTTAAGATGATATTTAAGTTAATTAAAATTTCCCAAGGCACTTTAAAAGCTCGGGAATCTTCTAGAATGCATTATTGCTTATATAAAAAGACTTTATTTAGAATCTGCAGACGAGACGCTTTAACTATAGCAATGCCTTTATTCCATAAAGAATATAATAAGTAACCAAATTTTTTAACAAGTTTTTGTTCTCTTCTTTTAATTGAATATTTTTGCACATTATTATAATTAAATATTTTTCCAATGTTAGCATTTTCTTAGAAATATTGCTATTGATTAAATATGATTCCATAAAATATTTAGCGGCGTAGAAGTTCAAAGGTTATTCAAGTGTTGCCCCCTAACCTCTCCACCACTAATTTACATATTTTTGTCAATTTTTAGATATCGCAATAAACTGGTGGATAATAATGTGGAATAAATTTTTACCCGTATTTTTTATTTGGATTGAAATGGAATTTAATATTTTTTTCTTTGTTGCCAAATGTTTAGGTTTGCTATTGTGTCACATTGATTATTGTTTATTGTATAAGGAACCATAACAGGATTTATTCCAATACGTATTCCTCTATATGACAAATAATAATACATAGAGTACTGAACATGAAGAAAAATATAAATATACAAAAAAAACACAATCAATGAATAACGTATTGATACAGAGCATCCAAACAGAAAAAACAATTACAATAAATGCAAATATTTTAAACAAAATTGCAGAAATAGTAGAAATAGTTTTTGATTGTCTTATCTAAAGTATACATTGAGATAGAAAAACACCTGTTTAGGGGTGAATTCAAATAATAATTGGTGTTAGCATGTTCACAATAGAATATATTTTTATTTCTAATTGCATACCATGGAATTACAAATCAAATTATTAATTTCAGATGAATCAATTAAATTGTTAATAATTTTATAAATAAATTTAATATCAATTATACGCCCCCTGTCCTCGAGAGATATTAAGTTTAATTTCTTTTTTATTATAGAACCATTTACAATGTCCGGATAGAGCTTACGATTTGCGTATCTTATAAATTTATTTTGGATTTTTTCAAGCTGATGAATATACAGGAGTGTTCCTTAATGACATGCGAATTTAAGGGGGTGATTCTACATCGAAAATTAATGATAGTTTGCTTTATAAACTATGGTTCAAAAGTGTTCCGTTACAAAAATACGGGGTGTTAAAGTTTTAGGAAAAAAAGGGGAAAATAATTAATATTTTCGAAACCGCTTTAGATATTTTCATGAATGAGGGACTTTAAGATAATCTGCGTACATTAAAACTTTAGAAAACTTAAAACATTTAGCTACATCATTGATATATATGTTAAATAACAGATGTCCTAAGTGCGACCCTTGGGGGACACTCGAAGTTACTAATGAAAAATCGGAAATATGTTGACCAACTGTAACAACTTGATATCGATTTGAGAGATACGGCTGAACCCAATGGATTTAAAGACCCACACCACAAGAAAGTTTAACATGCTCCGATAGTTTAACTTGTCAAAAGTTATACTAAAATCTGTATAGACAACATCTACTTGCAGCTTACCATTCATGCTACTAAGACTTTCTTTCATAAACATGCTGTTTGATATTAAAAAATTTTACATCATAATACAAAAAATCCCGGATAATAGATTCAAACAGCTTGGCTACAATACATAGTTTTGATATAGAACGATAGTTTTCAATAAAATGCCTACCTCCAGATTTAAAAATAGGAGCAGTATTTGCTTTTTTCCAAATATTGGGGAAGTTACCTTCAAAAAGAGATGATTTATTAAAAATTAAAAATAATACATTTGAAATTCCATCAAAACATTGCTTGAAAAAACCCTTAGATAAATTATTTTGTCCTGCAGCTTTTTTTTATAAAGACTTAATTTTTTGAACAATAGTTTATTTAATAATATGATAATTATTAATATGGTTATTATTTGGACTTGGAAAGAAGTGTTACAATTATTATTATTATTATTATTATTAGTTGACTTATTGAACGAAGATATAAAATAGTGAGAAAAAGAAAACATATGTCCTGACCTTCAGTTAATAGAATACCATTATGAAAAGTAGAATTTATAGAATTAAATGCCTTTTTCCTGTTATTTATAAATTGCCAATTGTTTTGGATTAAGCATAAGATCATCTTCACAAGATCTAACATATGTTTTAATAATAAACTTTAGAGTAAACTCTAGATACATTATTAGAATGAATTCAAAATTAACTTGGCCATGAATACATTGTATTTGACAAGAAATAACAAACATACCTCAAACACTTTTTTGCAAGCTACATTATATATATATTGCTGGTATGCCCTTTGACATAAAAAATGTGTAAAATATTAATTTCTTTATTAGCTATCGTAAATGTTTAAACTTTTGAAAGGTTATAAATTACTATATGTTTCTCCACACCCTCTTGATGGCGCTTAGTAGGTATAAATGTGTTCTTTGTAAATGAAAAAAACTTGAGTTATCACGAGGAAGAGAAGGAAGTATGAATAAAATGTTATACACAGTGTAACAAAAAAAATTATTTATTTATTTATTTAAAAATACCCTTCCCTGACAAACAATTCCAATTATAGGGCAATACTACAAAGAAATAAATAAATAAACAAGAAAATTACATAAACATATACAATCAATAACCTAAAACACATAATTTAATCTTAGATACACCAGTATCAAACACATCAATAAGTGTCTGATACTTCTTATGAATTAGACACATGAAATAAGGTGGTGAATGTTTCACATTTAATAATGTATAAGAGCGAGAATAGAATGAAGGTATATTAAATGCTATGTGGTTAAGAATATCAGAAAAATCAATGTAATAATTAAGCAACTTAAACAAAAATAACAGTGAAAAGTAAGTGCGTCGAGATGTCATTTAAGTTGAATCTACTCAATAGATCACATTAAGGACTGCTTCTGGCAGGTAAGCATTGTCAAGTCTGAATAGATAAATAGATATTTAAGAAATGAGTAACATATATACGATTCTAAATAATAGTCGCATTGTACAATTTAGACATTAACTACACTTAAATCATTTTGAAGTAAAATACAATAATCTGTAGATGAATCAGATGTATACAGTTTGAAATCTTCCGCATATAAGAGGATACTGGCTCGAAGACTGTCACAGATATCATTAATGAACATATTGAACAGTAGAGGGCCAAGAACTGAACCCTGAGGTACCCCATATGTAGCAATGATTTCAATTGAAGTAAAGCTACGATATTGTACGTTAGAAATCTATTAGAAAGGTAAAATTCAAAGGATTTTAAGAAGTTTATAGACAATTCGAAATTAGACAGCTTATGAAGGAGAATACCGTGATCCAACTTATCAAAAGCCTTTGACATATCTGTGCAGGCCACAACAACCTATCTAGTGCTATCTAAATTATTTGTAATAAAATCAGTAATACAAACAAGATTAGTTAAAGAAGATCTACCGGCCAAGAAGTTGGCACCAAGAAATTTGTGATTTAACATGAAAATGAACTATATTGTGAACAATAACGTCAAACAACTTGCCAAAATTGCTCATGATTGAAATAGGTCTGCAGTTCTCAACCAAATTTTTATCTATTTTTTAAGATAGGACAGATCTTAGTTTTAGTCCACATGGATGAAAAAGTTGCAGTTTGAAGGGTCAAATGAAATATAATAGTCATCCAATTAACTACGTATTTTGACGACCAAATTTGATGATTTAAATAATAATAATATTTTTTATTTGTCCAACAGTGAAAACATCAATTAACAATTTAAACACTTTAAAGTACAACTAAATATATCGTGAGAATTACATACAATGACAATAAAACGTAAAAAGGAGTACGACTAGTTGGTCTTGGTGTCAACAAATGTAATTGATTTAAAATCTCTGGGCAGTCAACCCAAAAGAGCGTGTCAAAATTTTAAACTATGAAACTGTCTTCTGAACTAAAGAGAATCAACATGAAATCGCGCCAACAAAAGTTTGTAGTTGCTTTCCCGTTCAAGGTATCTATCATCCATTCGAAAGGCTAAAAACTTTAGAAACTATAGTCGATTGCAACATTGTACAAAATAACCCAAACCAATGAACAATACTCAAGTTTAGAGCGAACATATGTGTTTAATACTTTAAATAGCACAATATTATCACGAAAATTACGACTTGTCTTATCACAAAGCCTAATGCTCTGATACTTAAAGAAACCAAATGCTGAATATGACTACTAAAAGTTAATTTGTTGTCAAAATAAACCCCCATATCTTTTAAAGTGTCCGTGCATGTCAACATCTCCGAAACAATTTCATAATTAAATAGAGTGGGATACATTTTACGGGTAAAAGAGACGAATTTACATTTAGCTATATTTAGGTTTAAATGATTAAAATTACATCATTCCACCACCCTATTCAATTGAACCTGAAGATGAATATAACAATTTCTGGCAACAAAGTATGGCGGTAATATCATTAACAAAAAGAAAAAAACAGAAAGGGCCCATATTAGAACCCTGGGGCACCCCTGAAGTAATAAGGTAACGATTAGAAGTAAATTTAGGTAGGTAGATATTATTTAAATAGCTCAAGCAAAAGGCCGCAGAACTCATAAGCCTCAAATTTATGTAAAAGTATCTACCTTCACTCACCGGCAAAAAAACCGACCACTAAAAACTTGCCCCAATTTTAAAGTTGGCTTCCCCGCGCACCCCTCATTTGATTTTGTTCGTTTTAAAACAGTGTATCTCCAATACAAACAGAGATAATGTCATGATTAAAAAAATAAACTGTTCACAGAAGATGAGGCTACAGTGTGACTCTAGTTAGCAATAGCGACCGTAGCTGCTGCACCCCACAGGGTGTTACAAATTTCGGGAAAAAAAACTTCCTCTGTTGCGCCTCGTATATGTCCAAATTAAATTCCGAATAAAAATTTCCGACATCGCATCCGTTCCTGAGAAATCAATATACAATTTAAAAAAAGATCATCAAAATCAAATGAGCGGTTCACGAGGAAACCAACTTTAAAATTGAGTCTAGTTTTTAGTGGCCGGTTTTTTTGCCGGTGAGTGTATATACAAAAATATCTTCTTTAAAAGGTACAGGGTCGTTTCAGTATCTCATATAGCATAATATTTGATATCGTAATGATGCTTAATTCTGGCAAATAAGTAAATTGCTTTGTAAATATCATCATTAATAAATACAAATGTAAGAAACTACAGCTGTTAACTTGTTCTTATATTTAATTTGTATTAAATTACTCGCCATTACTTTTTCTTCTTTATTTTACCTTGTAAATCAATTCCCCATCCTTAACTATAAAGTTTTACAGCTTAACAACACCCCGTATAGAGCTACAACATTGTTTAACAGTATGGAAGCTGTCTAAAATAATATCATAATCGCGTTTGAATGATAACGGATCAGTGACGAATTAACAGCAAACACTGCCATACAATATGTACAAAATAGCCTATAAATCAAAACCTAGTAATGGCTAAGCAGATGAATTAACACTTTTAAACTTTATATGCACATGATGTGCTTTTAATATGGGCAGTAATCACGTTTATTGGTACAATCAATGTAGTCTATACGGCGGCAAAACATTTTTTCTAGGGGAGGTGAGAATGTAGAACTGAGTTTGTTAAATGTTAAATTAATTAAGAAAATATGAAGCTGTAAAAAATTATCCAATGCCAAAACATGCGGAGGATGTCAGACGACTTATTGCTTTATTAAATTATTACCGTAGCCCATTTTGCCAATATTGCATATCCGTTAAACAAAGTACTGAGAACAAATGTAACAATTAATTGGTCAATAGAATGCAGCGAAGCATTTAATATTTTAATAAAAAAATTAATGGAACCGCCCGTTTTATAATACCAAGATTTTTTCAAAACCCTTTATTTTAACAACAGATGCATCAAACTTTGCGTTGGGATGTGTGCTGTCCCAAGGCGAAATAGGAAACGATCTTTCAATAGCGTATGCAAGCAGAACTTTGACAAAACATGAAATAAATAAATCCGAATAACACATTTTCGTCCATATCTATACAATGCTTATAAAAATTCAACAAAAACAATGACAAAATCAGATTATTGTACCACACAAAATCAACTAAACATGTCGGACGACCAGTCTGGCCAACTGGGAATTTGGGAAGTTACCTCTCTAACCGAAATAAACAAAGTAAACACAAAAAATAAAAATTATTCAGCGCGCTACAACGCAAATAAAAGAAAAGAAAAAAAATGTACAACTGATATTAAAATTAGTTGTAGTTACGATAATTATAAATTTACTGTATATCTACAAACATTTGCAAAAATCAAAGCATATATAATGATGTTTCAAGAATAATTATGTAGTATTTTCAGCCTAAATATTCAACATATTTTCTAATGCTAAATAAATACATACATTGCAATATATTTATAGATGATGGATGAACAATACATTTTTATAGAGAAGGATGGATAGTTCACATTTAGAGGATGGATGGATAAATTGCACTGAAAAAATATTCCTACGAAGAAGTTATGTCTGCCCCTGACAAGGTAAAAACGTGTAGAGCAAAACACTCTGTATAAATTTTATTCAAATTCACACATAGAGGTATTGAAAAACCCTGAGTAACACCTTATCTTTAAATTAAAAAGTCGCTAAACATTTTTTATAATTCCGGAGGTATAAAAATAATCATAACAGGCCTTGGATCGCCATCTTAAACGCCGGAATAGGATTAGAAGGAGCGGTTTTCTATGCCATTTAAAACATAAAAATATTTTTTATATATTTTTAGGTATTAATAATATTGTGTGAAACTAACTACTCAGTGGACAAAAGCCCTAACCTGCGTTGAATTACAGCCACAATATCTACCCAAATATTCCTTATTATTAGCTTTTGTAACATTTTTTTTAATGTTTTAGAAAGGTATTTTAAGCTAATATAAATCAAATCTCCTACAATTCCTATCAATGAAGTCATATGTATGTTCTCTGATACCAAACATCTAGGTATGCTAATGAACAATTCCACAGACAAAGCTCTATTCAATAATTATCTAAAGAAAATAATCTACTAACCTGGTAATGAAACACTCTATAAATATCTAACTTCACTTTTTGGCAGTGGGAACACGATAAATTCAACCACAATTCATTACCAGGTTAGTAGATTATTTTCTTTAGATAATTATTGAATAGAGCTTTGTCTGTGGAATTGTTCATTAGCATACCTAGATGTTTGGTATCAGAGAACATACATATGACTTCATTGATGGAAATTGTAGGAGATTTGATTTATATTAGCTTAAAATACCTTTCTAAAACAGTAAAAAAATGTTACAAAAGCTAATAATAAGGAATATATTGGTAGATATTGTGGGTGTAATTCAACGCAGGTTGGGGTTTTTGTCCACTGAGTAGTTAGTTTCACACAATATTATTAATACCTAAAAATATATAAAAACTTTTACATAAAAGGTGAACATTTTTCAAGTAGGTATTGTCATATTTAATTCATTGACAGGATGTCACTATTTGTCATTGTCGATATTTAACTTCAAATAATTTTAATTTTTATAATAATTTTTATAGTTAGATATTTGATTCAACTTAAAGGAGACCACCTGAAGAAGCAATCCTAAAAATGCAGAAATAGGTCAGATCTCATCTATTGTGGTTGAATTTATAGTGTTCCCACTGCCAAAAAGTGAAGTTAGATATTTATAGAGTTTTTCATTACCAGGTTAGTAGATTATTTTCTTTAGATAATTATTGAATAGAGCTTTGTCTGTGGAATTGTTCATTAGCATACCTAGATGTTTGGTATCAGAGAACATACATATGACTTCATTGATAGGAATTGTAGGAGATTTGATTTATATTAGCTTAAAATACCTTTCCAAAACAGTATAAAAATATTTGTTGCGTTATTTTGGAAAATAAAGTTTTTACAAATTTTTATAAAAATAAAACTTTGAGAACATCTAGAAGAAAACACTGTACACTTTTTGTTCAAATTTAACACCTAGAGATTTTGATGAGTCCTGATTAACACCACCTTATCAGATTTTAAATAAAAAATCGCTAAACGTTTTTATTGAATTTCGGAGGTATAAAAAAAATCATAGCAGGTCTTGGATCGCCATCTTAAATGCCGTGGTAGGGTCAGAGGAAGCGGTTTTCAAAGATATGTAAATTATAAAAAAAATTTTTTGATTATCTTGAAGATAAAGTTTTTACGGATTTGTACACAAATAAAGGTAGACATCCTGTATAACGTTGCCTCTCTCGGGCACAAGTAAGTCATATAAAGGACATAATTAGGGTATATTTTGGTAATAATGTGGTTTATATTTTAACATACAATTGGTCTGTATTTCTTTTAGGTCCAATCCAAGGTAAATGTTTGTTGGGTCACCCTGTATTTCATTTTACTTGGACACGTCGCATGTGACTTGATTTCCGCATCCTGTCGTATATTAAGAATTTTTGAACATAAAACACGTTATTACACACAACAACTGCTACTGATTGATCTAACACAACGCAGAATACTACCCGTTCCAATATCAAAAGATGCCTGGCCAAAGTGACTGTGCCATTCTTCTACCCTGACCGCTGCTGCTGCTGTAATTAATGATAGGAGTGGCATGCTTGAAACGTCTACAAAGTACAGATTCGAGCACCCACAAACATCTTTCATCTAAGAATATAACTCACAAAACACGTCCGATATTGCAATAGCAGGTACGGAACAAAACGTGGAGGATTCAAGCTGGGGATTTTTAATATTGCACATATTAATTTTGTCGTTTGAAATAGCGTGGAACAAAACAAAAAATATCCTACACGAGAAATGGAAATAATATATATGTTTACCTACTAGATACCACATTTCTTTCAGCTACTGTGCGAAAAATAACATGATGTACATTAGATACTAATGTGTACTGTACATATTTTACACGCGCAAAAGTTGATATGTTGCTAATTTACGGCGAGTCACGAAAAAATTCAAGATCCGTAGAGTTATATCGAGAAAGATATCCAGAGCGCCTCATTCCAGATAGTAGAACCTTTACAAGACTGGAGGCGATCTTCCGCCAAAATTCAGGTGTTTTCTTGGCTAAATTAATTTGGAACTTTTAGTTACATTTTACTTATCGAATGGTGAATAAGTTGTTTTTGTAATTGGTGAATAATCTAATCATAAATGACAATTCATGTGTTCATGTGAATTATGTTGGAACCTTCCTACATAGCTAATAGACATTTCTTTTACGCCGCTCTGTCATTCATTTCTTATTGCTGCGTATTCTTTGCTGTTTACTACAATACAATGGGGTATGAGACGTGTACACACTGCTTAAAAAACATAAGAAGACAAACTCCGTCTGTTCAATGTCCAGGATGTAAGAAATTGTACCACTTAAAGTGTTTACAATCACCGATGCCCGATATAAGTAATTTTCCTGATCTTTCCTGGAAATATAAAGATTGCTGTAAGAAACCTAAGGAACCGGATGGCGCAAGTATGAATTTATTGTTTTCGAAATTAAACGATATTTTAGAAATCAAAGATAAGTAAGAAGATATTGTTGCATCTTTAGAGTTTTATGGAAACAAAATAATAACCTTGAGATCAATGGCATCCCTGAACTTCGAAACGAAAATGTTTTGAATATAACTAAGGAATTGTTTATCGGAGTCAATGATAATAATATGATTGAGTTGTGCCATAGAGTGCCGCATATTAAATCTACAAATAATCGTCCGAAATCAATTATTGTTAAATTAAATAGTCGGTCCCATAAAGATGCTATTCTCGGTGCTATTCGTAAACGTAAAAATATTACAACTGAAGAGATCGGTTTCAGCGAAGTAAATAATAAAATATTCATTAACGACCACCAAACCCGTGAAAATCAATTGCTATATAAGAAGACCAGAGATTTTTGTAAACAAAAGAATTTGAGCTGCTGGACAAGAGACTGTAGAATTTATTTGAAGCACTCTAATACAGGACGAAACATTACGATATCAGGTGAGGGTATGTTACAGAAGATAATCGATAATTCTTAAATTGGTATTTATGGTAATATAAAAATTACAAGCTGATCTCGATATTTTGTAACATTCAATTTTACAATGTTGTATCAAAATGTGCGAGGACTCCGCACAAAACCTAAACATTTTTTACTTTCAAGTATGGCATGCATGGGTGACGGTATCTTCGTTATAGAAACACGGCTTAATTCCAACATAGATTCATCGGAACTTTTTGACACAAGCAAGTACACTGTTTTTCGTAGAGATCGTGACCACATATCTAGTGGAAAGTTCGATGGGGGTGGTGTTTTGATTGCACTTTCTGGTGCATATGATGCAGTTGAGCGAACAAAATGGTCATGTGCTGGTATCTGTGAGGATCTGTGGATGAGCGTGACTCGAAACAACTTCACTTATGTTGCGGATATGTACCACCGCATGCTAGTGTTGAAAATTTAAGAGCCCATTTAGACAAAGTTAATGATATTGCACTCGCTCATCATAATGACTATTTTTTGGTTGTTGGTGATTATAACTGTTGGAGTTGTTTGGAATTATACAGGGTGTTAAAAAAGAGTGGAGCAGAAAAGTCTTCATAAACATGGATCCGCAAAGTAACGGTTGCGGAGATATGGACCACTATTCGTTTTTCAAACATTTTATTTTATTAGGAATAAACCGACAAAGGAAGCATTTAACAAACGAAAAACAAAGTAACAGAAGATGTTCAAAGTGCTCTCCGTCCATTTCCAAGCAGGCACAACATCTTCGTCTCAACGATATTCGAAGTCTTTCGAAAACACCCTCCTTGGTTTGGATTTCTTGACACTTTTGATTAATCCGTAGCTGCAGCTCTTCCAGGCTATTTACAGGAGTACCATACACTACACACATGTCTTCAAATATCCCCAAACAAAGAAATCTAGAGGGTTCAGATCAGGCGATCTTAGAGGCCATAAAACAAGTCCGGCTCTTCCTACCCATCTATGTGCTAGAATTTCTTCTTCTGCTCTAGGAGTGGATACCGACCTTGGTCTTCCGGATAAATGGCACTGCTTGCTCAAGGAACCGGTATCATGCAATCTTTGATTAATTCTTCCAAACATGCGTTGTGAAGGAATCTGGCGATTTGGATAAGCGTCAACTTAAAGACGTCGCGCTTCGGTGGCGTTCCCATTAGCACGACCATACATGAAATGCATGTCTGTTAATTCTGCGTTAGAGTAACCAGCCATAGCGAAAGGAAACTTGTGCACTGAGAACAACTGTCAAATACGTACTGTTTATTTCACTAAACATCAACCAACTATTATAAGAAAATACACAACGTTTTTGCAAAATGAAAAAGGGGTTAAAAAACATAAAACATTCCATATCTCCGCAACCGTTACTTTGCGGACCCATGTTTATTGAGACTTTTCTGCATATTTTGGTTCATACTATTACCTGCTTAAATAGTTTGCACTCTTTTTTTAACACCCTGTATAAATTCTAACTATTATGTTGCTTTAAATACTGTAAATAATTTTGAGGAATGCCTTATTGATGGGTTCGTTTTTTAAAATTTTAGTCAATATAACGGTGTTTGCAATACTAATAATAAAATTCTTGATTTGGTATTTAGTTCGTTAATTAGTATGACAGTTACTACTGCTTTCGCACCATTATTACTTGAAGATGTGCATCATAAATGTATTGAAATTAATTTTTCGGTAGATTTGTATAACTCCGGTTTCAGATACAAAAACTCTTTTTATAAGTTACATTTTTTTAAAGCTGACTATGATGTTGTTCATACCGAGATTCGTAATATTGATTGGAATTCTGAACTCGTCGAGTTAAATGCTGAGGATTCCGCAACTACATTTTATAATTTAATCAATGGTATAATTTCTAGGTATGTACGAAGCAAAAAGATTTGTTATAACTATCCTTTGTGGTACTCTCAGCAGACCAAACCTTTAATTAAGGAAAAGTCTAAGTCTACGCGTTGGAAAAAATTCAAAAATGATTTAGATTATCAGGAATTTTCTAGTGTTCGAAAACAAATTAAAGTTTCAATAAAAAATGATTTCAGAAATTATGTTAATAAAGTTGAGACTAATGTAGCCAATATTAAAAATTGTTGGTCTTTTGTATCAAATAAACGGCGTTGTACGACTACACCTAAATTTGTGCAATTTCAGGATAACTTAGTTTCATCCGATATAGGAATTGCAAATGCTTTTTTGGGTCTGTTTTTGAATCCTCTGAGACACCTTCGGATATTCATTCATTAGAACCAGTTACTACAATAACTATTGATAATATTTCTGTTGAGGATGTTGTTAAGGAAATTAATAAAATAGATATAAGGAAGGGAGCAGGTCCAGATGGTTTACCTCCCATTTTTATAAAATCTTGCATCCATACTGTTTCTGAGCCATTGAGTATTATTTAATAAATCTCTATCTGAGGGCGTTTTTGCTTCTGTCTGGAAACAGGTACAAATTGTTCCTGTATTCAAAGGAAGTAATAAAAATTTAGTTTCTAATTATCGTCGGATTTCAATCTTGTCAATACCAGGTAAAATATTTGAAGCTATAATATTATGTTAGCTATTTAATACAAAATTGTTCATTAGCGAACATCAGCAGGACTTCTTCCAGGGTCGTCCCATTGTAATAAATTTGATACCTTTCGTGCAGACAACTCTGGAAGGCATGTGCGATAGGAAGCAGATTGATGCTGTGTACACCGATTTCTCGAAAGCATTTGATAATCATAAAACTCATTTAGTGAAATTGGGGAATGTTGGTGTGCATGGCAATCTGTTTCGGTGGATTACGTCTTATTTGCATAATAGGTCTCATTTGGGGCCATTGCTCTTTTTTTGTTCATTCATGACATCGATAATTGTTTTCTACATTTTGGAACAAATGGTGCGGCATCATTGGTAAGATTTTAGTTGGGATTTATTTATATAAACATATATTGAACAGCGTGTTACCTAAATTTCCTATAAGAACTTCTGGAGAATGTGCCTTTACAGCTTAGGAGAAACCAGCTGCATTATTTGGGACACTATGATTCTTTCTAGGACCTTAAGACAAATAGACATTAAACTCACTTGACGGTAATTATCAGGATCTGTTTTATCACCTTTTTTAAATATAGCAAATGAAGTAGCTATCAACCAATCAGGTGGGAGAGATAACGTGGCAAGAGAAAATTTAAATATAATATATGAAGATTCTGCTAAAGAAGAAGAACAGCGTTTGAGTACTGAATCTGAAAGACCATCGGGTCCCGGTGCCAAATCCATACGGAAGTTATTGAGATGGTGTATCACATCATTTTGACTAAAATGTTATAGATTTCAAAGAGTGGTCCTGCCTAAGAGTTGCAAATTCTGGAATAGGACCCAGAGGTTCCTCAGTAAATACTACTTGAAAAGTAGTGGCTAAACTTCAGCACATTCAAAATCAGAGGCGCATAAGTCCCCTGAGGCATTACGAACTAGTGAAGTAGAAACTTTAGATGAGATAAATTTTCTGGTATATTTGAATACAGCTTTTGGCCCCTATGCACAAGATTAAGTTGGAAATTTCGTTTTGACTCAATTTCTTTTTGCAGCGCATTAGAGAAGTTCCTGTGAGTAGTAAAATCATATTGAGAGTTAGATAGTTTGAATTTTTTCCAAAGTCCGCTTTTAGTTTTACATTTAACAATAATTTCACTTGTAATCAATGGTTTTTTTAACATTTTTGTATTAGTTTTCATTACTGTCAAAAATGATTGCCACAGTGAGCTTGTGTCATCGAAATTGAGAATGCTTTGCCAATTTGTCTCCCGAGATAAATTACTTAATTTTGAAAAGTCAATTTTTTTAATTACTTTTGTCTCATTTTTAGAAGTACTATAAGTTAAAAGCTGTAATGTTGCCCCAATAACAATGTGGTCAAATATTCTGACAGGAGGTACGTAACGAACAAAAGAGATAAATATGGCTGACTTTTAAAACATATTTCTGGGAGCAAAGTCAGTAAAGCCTTAATTTAGCTACGAATCAACAATAAGAAGTCACAAAAGAAACTGTTACTTTCTGTTAAACCTTTATAGAAACGACAGTAATCAAATGGCAAATTTACATTCGTCCAATTCGACAACCTTCTAAAGTTTTCTCAATTCACTTCCAATTCGAAGTGAATCACTGATAAGATTTCAATGAAACTAATTAACTACACTGTGAAACATCCCTTCAGAATTAAAAGTAAATAAAAATAGGGTCTGTCAGGCTGTCAAGCTCTCAAAGAGACGCGACGTGAAGTTTCCTCGAGTAAGATCTCTTTATACTAAAAGCGTATTGTACTTTTGCATTGCTTTATTCCTTTCTCCTTTTAAATAAAATTCGATCACTTTTACCTTAACCCATCATTATTAAAATACATGAATAGTAATAGTAGCAGCATACTCTGTGGTAATATAATAGATCAATCAAAATTTTGAAATAATTGATTCATTTACCGATTAGTCAATAAGTTATATGTCATTAAAAGATAGAATGTAATAACCAGCAAAACGTGGCAATTTTTTAAATGATTTTTTATACAGGGTGTTTGTAAATAAGTGCGAAATATTTTAGGGGGTATTAACGTAGGTCAAAATATTTTATTTATTTTTATTAATTATTTAAGTTTTAAAGATATTGACTCAAAATTTGAAACACGCTTTGGAGGGATAAATGTGAATTTTTTGGAATGATCCGAATTTCTACGTGCACCAGTGACGTTCGTGCGAGAATGCCACAGCCTATTTTAATGAAAAAAAAAAAAAAATGGTACGCCACTGACTTTTTCCCGTTTTGATATTCTTTTAGAAATCCACCATTAATTCTGAATAAAATTAGTCTCTTCAATTTTTTTCGGAGGATGCACCGTTTTTGAGGAAAAAAATAAAACATATTTCATTGTAGGTTTTGTTAATCTTTTATTTAAAGGTCTCTTTTACTAGTGTTATTATGGTCAAAGTATAAATGTAGATGAACATTGAAAATAAGTAGTAGATATATAAATGCGGGTAAAAAATTCTTCGATTTCGAATAATATGCGAAAAAATTGATGGTAGATTGTACAACTGATTTCAATAGGGGCCCTGCTTATAACATTTAATATGAGCCCCCTTTAAGGACTTACGACCCCTTAACAGTGGATTATAAATTTAGGGTTTCATTAACAATCTTCCAAACACTTTGAAATTAAGAAGTAAAATTTGGAAAGGTATGTATGCTGATGAAACTTATTCTGGCCGTATTTTTTATTCTCTTCGTCCTGTCATCAGAGGCGTTGAAATAAAGTACCCCATGTATATTATTCATTACAGTTTCTTTGAGGTTAACTTTTCGATTGAAAAAAAAAATCTTATTGAATGCCTCTTGAATTAAGAATGAAATGAAAAAATGAAGTTTATGACTCTACACGCACATTGTTTCCTTTCTAATATCTAATTTACATATCGATATATAGTAGGTTTAAATAATTTTGCATTATCGTCTCTGAATCTCAATTGGTCAAAGAGAAAAAAGTTTAGCACAATTTTAGGGGTGAGTTGCCCCCAAATAAACACCTTGTAGTGCTTCAAATAACTTTAACTCATGTTCAAAAACGACCAGTAATAAACCTAAATCATGTAACAAATTTAATTCTTTTACGGTAAAGTATCGCAGAGATATTATTTTTTTTTTAGAATTTTAAAGCCCCACTTTGGGGATTAATCAGGGGTTCAGTTAAATTACAATATTTTGGATACCTCTACATGCACCGCCTGCTCTGTGTCGGTTTTTATGAGAGACACACTGTATATAATTTATTAAATAATTTAACATCTTGCTATGGTAATAAGATATCGAATCTAATACAACGAATAGTTATGACTACCCCACTATAGCTTCTATTACAAAATATATTTTATTAAAAAAAAGAAACGATACAAAAAGAAAATGGCAGTTTAAATTTGAAATTGTGATCACAGAACTCCAAACTGAACACAAAATACATTTGAGAAACGTTCGCGGATTAGTAGAAATTCAGAACATATTCAGAATATCGCATGCGCATTTGATATGTGCGGTATAAATTCAGTATTAATTCAGGATATATTCGGAATCACTACCGCGAAAAAACTATTGTGTGATGAGGTATCCTACGTTCTTAATACAACTCAGCATACAGTCGTCAAGCTTGCAGAGCTTTTCCATTACTTCGACCATAAGCAAAATCCTTATCTGCCATTTCCAATTTGTAAAATTTTCCATTTTTTTTTTTTTGAAGACACCGAAATTATACACTTGTACACTTGTTGACATTAATTTTGTAGCAAACAAATAATGAAAAAATGCTAATTTGGTATTTTGACGAGATGGTTAAATTTTATTTAGAAATATTGACAGCAACCTATTAGATAATGTATCAATAGAAATTAAAAATACAGAACTTTAAATAAAAGATTAACAAAACCTGCAATGAAATATGTTTTATTTTTTTCCTCAAAAACGGTGCATCCTTCGAAAACAATTGAATAGACTAATTTCATTCAAAATTGATAGTAGAATTCTAAAAAAGTATCAAAACTGGAAAAAGTCGGTGGCGCACCATTTTTTATATTAAAAAAGGTGGTATTATCGCATGAACGTCACTGGTGCAAGTAGAAATATTCGGATCACACCAAGAACTGCACATTTGTTCCTCCAAAGCGTGTTTTAAATTTCGAGTCAATATCTTTAAAACTCTGAAATAATTAATAAAAATAAAGGAAAAAATTATATTTAAACACTCTGTATACCGGAAACGAAGCATATTTCGATCATATCAACTTTTTTTTACAAAATAATTTCAGCAACCACTCAATAAAATATTTCTCACGTATTTACAAACACCCTGTATAGTACAAAATACGTATATTATTGTTGATATTTGCCATAAAGAAGGTTTTCGACTTTAACCAGATATTTAATCTGGGTCAAAGTTGATAATTTGTATAGTTTTTTTTGACGTCACTAGTAGAGGGCGCCACTTATGGCACATCATGTTTCTTTTAAATGGCAGAACTTTTTATGCTGCTTATTGTATCCGTCTGACTATAGAAACAATCGATTCTCCTATCTGTAATATCTGAAAAAGGTATATCTTGTTGAAGTCGTTAGAAGTAACAGTTTTCGGAATAATCCTATTTGAAATATTCAGTGTACCAATTGAAAACTATTATCATTTCAGGTAAAGTGTCTTTTCTACTGAAAATATAGCAAAATATTCCTTGAAAAAGTTGTTCAGAACGGTAAATTATGGAGACTTGCAAAATTTCAAAAAGATGGGCCTGCTTTGATCAAATATTTGTGCTTTGTTGAAAAATCAAACCTCGATTTTCATGAAATTGTGCTGTATTTTCAGCAAAAAACTCCTCCAAAGCGTTCGATCGACTAGACCATAATATCTTACTGAAAAAATTAGCTAATTTTAAACTATCCGCTAGATTAATATTATTATCTCGATCTTATTTACAGAATAGATATCAATTTGTTAATGTTCAAGGTTATAGGTCTGGTGCGTTTTTGCAGAAGTCAGGTGTTCCACAGGGCTCAGTTTTGGGGCCACTTTTCTTTAATTTATTTATTAATGACATTGGCTTGGACATATTGCGGACTGTCAGTACCTTCAAATAGCCTTGCAATCAATAATTTCTTGGTCTATAAATAATAGCCTGCATTTAAATCCAGATAAATGCAATATTGTATCCTTTCATAGAAAGTTAAAGCCGGTTTTGTATGATTATAAAATTGGAGATTCAAGTTTGCACCGTCCTAGCACGATTAAAGATCTTGGTGTTATTTTTTGATCACAAACTTTAGTTTTAATAAACATATTGAGACGATTACTTCTTTGTCATATAAAATGTTAGGGTTTATAATACGCAACTCAAAAAGTTTTCATAACATTACTACAATGCGTCTGCTGTTTATAACTTTTGTAAGATCTCGGTTGGAATATGCCTCTGCAGTTTGGAATCCTATTTATAATATACATGTATCTGCAATTGAAAAGGTTCAAAGAAGATTTTTGAAGTCCGCTTCATTTATAATTGATGGAACTTATCCTCCTATTGGCTTTTCACATGAACTGTTGTTAGAGCGTTTTTCTCTGTCAACCCTTCAATCTAGGAGGGGGCTGCACTCAGTTATAATTCTGTTATAATTCTGTACAAACTTATAAACAATAAATTAGATACCGTTGCACTTCACAATCTAATCAAATATAGGGTACCAAGACTTTCTTCCCGATGCTCTAATATCTTTAAAATGCCTACCCCCCGATCAAACTTATTGATAGCTTCCCCACTTTACCAAATGATCCATAATTATTGTAAAATTGAGAGCAAGGTTGATATATTTTGTTGCACAATTTTGCTAATTAATACTGTTATTTATATTTTTAAATTTTATGTTGTTTTCAACTAATTTAGTCACTGTGTTACATGTCAATGTTCTTTTTTTGCGTAACCTACCCTGTAATTGGGCTTTTGCCTGTTGGGTATGTATTTAAATAAATAAATAAATAAAAAAGGCACTTTACTTCAAACCAAAATAGTTTTTACTCGGTGTACTGAGCATAGGATTATTTCAAAATTGGTTACGCCTACCGACTTCAGCAAGGTATACCTTTTTCAAGTAAAACAGGTAGGAGAATCGATTGTTTCGATAGTCAGATGGATACATTAAGATGCAAAAAAATTCTGCCATTTAAAAGAAACATGGTGTGCCACAAGTGGCACCCTCTACTAGTATGATATACTAAAATTATTTAGACTTCCCCTGTATGCCCTAACATTTTGACCACTAGTTTCTGGACACCATGTATATCTTTAGTCTATGGTCGTAATTTCTGCATACTTCGTAGTATTCTAATTCGTAACTTAATTAAGCTAATTAACTAATTAAATTAACCATATCAAAAGTGACGCCATAATCCAATAGTTATATTTTTCTAAAAGCAGGATTCAGTAAATTAAATTGTGCTTTTCAGATTTTGGTGTCGAGAAATCCCAACGCGACTACGGGTGTAAAACTAGAAACAGGCAAATATGGTCGTGTTTTCGACGAAGGGGATAAAAGGTCGTTTAAAAGGGTTCGAACGGTAATAATTTAGCATTGTTCCGTTCGATTGCGACAATAGAATAGATCCTAATCGATTACATCTAAAGTGAGTTATTTATATGCATATGAATTATGAACGCGCCATTAGATTCACAGAGTCATTGATAATTACAGCATAACTTTACAAATGTACGGTGTCAAAGCACGATAAATTTATCCTTTGTGTTACTCAGCCCATGTTATATAAAATAAAACTTGCGCTATGTAAAACGTGGTTTCATATGCAAGGATATATATGATCATTGTAAATAGCATTGGGAGCTGTTATATTGTATACACCTCTACGTTTCTTATACTACATTATCCTCGAAACAGCAGAGCATTCAAAATAAATTTGATACACGTGATATTGGTATGGATCCAGCTGAGCAACAAATTCAGTGTTTCTTCTTTCATTATGTTCATGCAAACTCATGATATGTCTCAATAAGCGAACCCAGTTCCCTTCTCAAAACAAATTCATTGCATTTGACAGTTGTTATATACCAATAAGCAATCAGCAATTATTTATTTGTCATTTATTATACAAGGTGTTATAAATATACCAACCTTTTTTTTCCATTGATCGAACTAAAAACGAATAATAATATCCCACGCAAAATTTAAAACATTTTTTTTTCTAATTAAATTTTAAAAAACTTTAAGGTTGCCAAGAAAAAATGCATTTATTAAAACTATATTTTAATAGCGTTCAAAAAATCAAATTGACAGTTAGTAATAACAGTAGGGTAAAAAGATTTTTTATTAATTAAGTAGGTTGTTATCATGTTTAAATTCATTGACAAGTTAGTCACTTTTGACATTGTCGATATTTAATTTCAAATAATTTTAATTTATTGGTATAATATTTTTATAGTTAGATATTTGACTCAACTTAAAGGAGGCCACCTGAAGAAGCAATCCTAAAAATGCAGAAACAGGTCAAATCTCATCTATTGTGATTGAATTTTCGAGTTCCCACAGTTTCAAAAATGAATTTAGATATTTATAGAATGTTTTCATTAAACCAGGTTAGTAAATTTAGCTAGATGATTTTGTTTTGGATAATTATTGAATAGAGCTTTGTCTGTGGAATTGTTCATTAGCATACCTAGATGTTTGGTATCAGAGAGCATACATATGACTTCATTGATAGGAATTGTAGGAGATTTGATATATATTAGCTTAAAATACATTTCTAATACAGTAGAAAAGAATTTTCTTGTGAAAATTAATGTCCTGATGCAAAAGGCATCATCCAAATATTTGGGCAATAGCTCTTGCACTTTTTGAATGCAATATAGATGTAGTAGATTATCTTTAAGAATTCGGTGTAGAATTACCAGAGAGAGGTGGAGGATCTATCGGTTCGAGTTGGGAATGTCTCTATTCCCAGTACACACACAAATGTTAGATTTTTGGGAATGTCTTTGGACAAAAACTTGAACTGGAAGTGTCACTGTGAATCGTTGGTATCAAGGTTGAATAAATTAAAATTTGTTTTTATCAACCTTCGATCTGCACTTACAGAGGATCAACTGGTTCACATTTATTATGCCAGAGTGGAATCTATTCTGAGATATGGTGTGTGTTTTTGGGCCAATTCTACTATGAGTAATGATGTGTTCATCGCGCAAAAGAAAATTGTTAGAACTTTAGCGAGAATATCAAATATGCAAACCTTTTTTTCGTAAGTTAGGTATATTAACAATAACTTATACATTTTTGAAATGTCCGTTTATGTTTTCCAAAACTTGTCCAAATTTAAAGCGAGCAGTGACATCCATACATATGATACAGGAAGGAAGGAACTTTTTTATGTACCTTTTGTCAGGTTGGACATTTCCAGGAATTCACCCAATGTAATGTGTTTACCGATTTTTAATAGACTTCCTAGCGATATAAAGTGTGCTAAGAATGTTTGTGAGTTTGTCGCGATTAAAGACTTTTTTAATTGAGCGGTCCTTCTACTCTCTCTCGGAGTATCTGTAAATTTTGCTGTTTTTGTTTAGTTTTGTTCTGTGTATCTGTTTTATTTGTTTTATTTGATTATTTTGTTCACTCATTTGTTGTTTACAGTTTACATTATTTAGTGTGAGTGTTCTTTTTTTCTGACTATTTCTATACAATTTATTATTGTCAAAAAAAGGAAAATAAATTATTATTATTATTATAGAGAAGTTCTTGATAATCCAGTTTCTCGAGATAAACGTTTAGTACTTATTTATCGTTCATCTTCAACTGTTTGCAAAATATTTTCTTGTACCCTTATTACACCAGAATGTTTTAGGATGTTATTGAAAAACTTTCCTGTCCCTCGAGCCGGTGTTTCGATATTAGAAAATGTTTTTTTTTTCTGGGAAATCACTCGAATTGGAAATCTACGATATTCTTCCACACTTCTACTACAGTTTCTTTAACAGAAACCTAGCACAAGTAACATGTCAACTTGTTCGCTGAATGTAAAATTTCCAGCTATTTTAAACAATAAACAGTAGCAGAAATAAAATAGTTTTATTACTGTCAAAGCCTACTACTGACTTTTGATTATTTCATAATGAACACTTAAAAATTTCAGTTGGTCAAGAATTTTTCTTCATTCTTTTTAAATTCATTGAATGGGCAAAATAGTATAATTTTTGGGGTGACTTACTCTCAAAGTAAGACCAATACTAAACCTAAATCGTGTACCGAATTTGATTATTGCAAGTTAAGGTAAATCAGAGATTTTTTTTCGAAATATTTGGCCTCACTTTGAATACCCGTAACTCCCTTGGAACCCCCTACATGCACCTGCCCTGTGACGATTCTTATGCGGAACACCATGTATTAGGCAGGGAGAAATGTTCGTAAAATTTTAACATAATTGTGCATAACACTTCTAACAAATTTAAACATTACCTAAATTGAATTATGAACAAAATTGTATTACTGCAGAAACATATATATATTTATTACATAATTTGTTGAATGATATACATACAAAATCTAATTTCTACATTAGCAAATAATTATTGTTTATACAGGGTGTGGCTCCTATAATGCAGAAAAAAATAAAATACAGTTTCCTGGGAATATTCGGAACCAAAAACTCTTATGTCCAAAAGTTCTATATTTACCTTATGTCAAAAAATTTGGCCTTTTATAGTGAAGAAATAAATTGTAGTACGGCTCTGGTCAAATTGTCACCGAGCCAGTGTTGCCAGATAGGATAATTATACGACAATTTGCAAAACGAACAAAGATAGGGATAAAGGGTTTTTACGAGGGGGAAACCACTGAGGTATTTTGCTGTACAAGCTGTAGATAATTAAAGGTACTTTTTGCATTTTTTGGGTATTTGTGTGTATTTTTCGGTATTTTGTGTAGTTTTGGGTACTATCAAGGTAGTAATGGGTATTTATTGGGTATTTAATGGGTATTACGAAGATAATTAATGGGTATTTTAAGAGAAAACTAGTATTTTCCCGCCAATTTTGAAATACAATGACGATCGCGCATACGTTATGCCGATGGAACAGTTTAAATATAAGTAAGCAACTGACCGATGCAATGGCAAATATAAAAATTATTAAAAATAGATACAAAAATATTTTCAGAGGCACTGTTAAACCACTCTGTGGCCTTTTATTGTCTTCGTAAGCCTTTAGTTTAGAAAATACTATAGGGTGATTCGAATTAGATACATTCTATTGCAAAAATAATTACACTTCCTCAAATCAGTTTCTTGACTACTGGAGGTTCTGTGTAGAAACTTCAATAGATTTCTGTGGGTGAGTGGAACAACTAAGAACTAATGTTTAAAATTCAAAGTAGATTTCATTACGAATATGTCAGCAGTTCGAAATAAATAGCTAAATTCAACTAAACAGTGCCATTATTATTGCAAAAGATTGTACAGTACAGTACCATATAAACAAGTATCATATGAATGTTTTATAAGGCATTCACCCACATACCAGTACATTCCCCTCTTCTGTTAACAAATTTTAGTATGGCATAATTTTTTAAACTTTATCATTAAATCAATATATTACATATTATTCGATACGACGTGTTAACGATAAGTTTGGTCAAACTTCTCCGACATCTATTGATGAAAAATATTTAATAAAAAATGAATGAGTCTATAATAAAAATTAAAATATTGCTAAATTAGGTTATCCTATTACATTCATATTCTATTTAACACGATACCCATGTACTTGCTAATGAAAGATTTTGGTTGTACTGGAGACACCGATGGTACGCGATGAATATTTGGGATCCGGACAATAATTTTAGGGACACTCTGTATAGACCGAATATTATGATTTCATAGACGAGGAAGAAGTTTGTTTCTAGTTAACTTGAAGGGGGCATTGCGTAGGTATTGGCACCCTTCTTGGGTGCGCCAATGAGTTTATGATACATTTTATGTAATCCAACATGTTATTTCAGATCGAGTCAAAGGAGCCCTTAAAAAAATCTATATTATTTACGTAGATCTGTAACTGAAATAATTTCTAAGGAAATGAAAGACAGTTTTGAAAAATTAAACGCATATTAAGTAAAATCGTAGGTCACTTAATGTATTTTTCGTTTCTTAGATATCTGGGTATTTAAGGGTATTTTTGGGTACTATTCGGTATTTCTGGGTACTTAACGGGATTTTTAGGTACTTAAGGGTATTATTGGGTAATAGTCATAGGTATTCTTTGAGCAGTTGAGTTTAATTCGTGATTTTTGGGTATTTTTGAGGTGTTTGCTTAATTGATGAGGTATTTTTTTGGGAAAATAAGGTATTTCCGAGTAATATTTATAAAAAATGGTATTTCACTGTACAAATTTCAAGCAGTGGTTTACCCCTCGGGTTTTTATATACATTTATTAATTTATAGCAACTATTATACATCATTATAAAGCAAAAAATAATGCAACTGAGTGACATAAATAAAATAGTGTTCCATTTAAAAAATTGTGTGTTGGGTCATGTAAAATACACTTTGTAGAGGAATTTCAAGTACTCCACTGAACTCTACGTATAAAAACTCTATCAGAAGCAATTTTCGCCTTTCCGATATCTCAGATATTCATATCGCCCTATATCTTAAAAACGAGGAGAAAATGCATCTTCATGTCGTCGCAAGGTCGTCCTCCAATCTTGTAAAGGTTCTATGATCAGGAATGAGGCGCTCTGGATGCCTTTCTCGACATAACTACAGCTCTTCTTGAATTTTTTTGTAACTCGCCTTAAATTAGCATCATATCAACTATTCCTGAATGAGGAAACATTTTGTAAGCACAATTTTGTGACATTTATGCTCTTTAAACAACTAACATTCAATTATTTTCCAACGACTAGTTGATCCTTCCGCCGCTAATGTGATTTTTGGGAGGTATTTCTTTTTGAGGCTCTTTAGAACTATTAATTTAACGCCAAGTGTTCCAAACTTTATTTAAATTTTTCATATCCTCACAGTATGCCCATACTATCGAGTTTGAGACACCCTGTACGGAGGGGTAAACTACTGCTTGAAATTTGTACAATGAAATACCATTTTTTTTAAATATTACCCGTAAATACCTTATTTTCTCAAAAAAATACCTCATCAAATAAGCAAATACCTCAAAAATACCCAAAAACCACGAATTATCCTCAAGTGCTCAAAGAATACCTTGGACTATTACCCAATAATATCCGTAAGTACCTAAAAATCCCGTTAAGTACCCAGAAATACCGAATAGTACCCAAAAATACCCTTAAATACCCAGATATCTAAGAAACGAAAAATACATTAAATGACCCATGATTTTACTCATTATACCTTTAATTTTCCAAAACTATCTTTCATTTCCTTATAAATTATTCCATTTACAGATCTACGTAAATAATATAGATTTTTTTGACTCGATCTGAATACATCTGGAAAGAACATTTTGGATTACACATGAAATGTATCATAAACCGATTGGCGCACCCAAGAAGGGTGCCAATACCTACACCATGCCCGCTTCAAGCTAACTAAAAACAAACTTCTTCCTCGTCTATGAAATCATAATATTCGGTTTATACAGGGTGTCCCTAAAATTATTGTCCGGGCCTCAAATACTCATCGGATACCATCGGTGGCTCCAGTACAACCAACATCTTTCATTAGCAAGTGTAAATACATGGGTATCGAGGGAGAATTCAATTTTAGCCTCAGTTTGCATTCCGTCATGTATGATCAGAATTACGTAATTGGCAGTTGTTTAGATAAAAAATCTTTTTTGTTAAATAGAATATGAATGTGATAGGAAAACCTAATTTAGCAATATTTTAATTTTTATTATAGAGTTTCATTCACTTTTTATTACATACTTTTCATCAACAGAATATGCCGGAGAAGTTTGACCAAACTTATCGTTAACACGTCGTATCGAATAATATGTAATATATTGATTTAATGATAAAGTTTAAAAAATTATACCATACTAAAATTTGTTAACAGAAGAGGGGAATGTGCTGGTATGTGAGTGAATGCCTTATAAAACATTCATATGCTACTTGTTTATATGGTACTGTACTGTACAATCTATTGCAATAATTATGACACTGTTTAGTTGAATTTGGCTATTTATTTCGAACTACTGACATATTCATAATGAAATCTACTTTCAAATGTAGCGCTCTGGTCCGCGATAGTGTTGCAGAGTCTCCAGAAACATCAATTCCAAGACGTGGTTACCACAATTTTAAACATTAGTTCTTAGTTGTTCCACCTACCCACAGAAATCTATTGAAATTTCTACACAGAACTCCAGTAGTCAAATAACTGATTTGAGGAAGTGTAATTATTTTTGCAATAGAATGTATCTAATTTGAATCACCCTATATTATTTTCTAAACTAAAGGTTTACGAAGGCAATAAAAGGCCACATACAGAAAATATTTTTGTATCCATTTTTAATAATTTTTATATTTGTCATTGCGTCGGTCAGTTGTTTACTTATATTTTAACTGTGCCATCGGCAGAACGCATGCGCGATCGCCATTGTATTTAAAAATTGACGGGAAAATACTAGTTTTCTCTTAAAATACCCATTAATTATCTTCGTAATACCCATTAAATACCCAATAAATACCCATTATTACCTTGATAGTACCCAGAAATACACAAAGTATCTAAAAATACCGAAAAATATATAAATACACACAAATACCCAAAAAATGCAAAAATTATCTACACCTTGTACAGCAAAATACCTCAGTGGTTTCTCCCTCGCCCTATACATAGATAAGTGAAGTTAAATCGTCATCATTTTTTGTCGCCGCGTATTGACCTGTTATTATTTTTCGCATGAAAAATGAGAATAACTTCATCCCACTACAAAATTGTTTTTCTGAATTCAGAACTTCATCCATCTCTGGAATAACGGTGATTGTTTTCTCCCGAATTTTGATAAGTTATTTTTTTTACCGCATTTAAAATTTTTGTCTTTCTAATTTCACAAAAAACTACAGTCCATTAACTAAATAAAGAACAGGAAATGAGCTAAAATCGTTATAATAAAAGGTATTAGATTTCAATCGTTCATTTTGATGATGTGTATCAATTAACTATAACTAAATTGACATGATGTTATAACTTTATTGAGCTGTTTTCTTAATTTTAGTAATCGAATAATATCTGTTCGAAGTCTGTTCTACGTTGAATTCAGAACTTTAGCTTTAATACATCGCATTACCTCTCGTGTGATGTTCTTCACTAATAAGATACTTCACTGTTCAGCAAATAAAATTTCATTACTTAGTATCGATTATTCACTTAAGCGCAAAGGGAAAAAGTAGGTAACTCATTTATTGTATTCCAAACTATCCTCTAGAGCTGGAAGTTTATAAGCGATGCTAATGCTTCTTGCTTTTCTGAGACGCACGATTGCAATCTTTAATGTATTTCGACCAGTAAAGCTACTTGTCGATTAAGTTAATTAAAACTTTTATAATACCCGTATCAACGTCAAATCTCAAAAAATGCTTTTAGGGACAGCTTTTTTACTTCCCAGGAAGGTTCCGGTAGCTTACTTAAAATATTATCGCTGGTAATTCAATTTATTTCATTGTCAAGTCACTTAGAACGAAAAGATCGCCCGTGAAAATAAAATCTCACTCCTCATTTTTTTCTGCTTAAGCAGGACTTTCCTAACTACGAAGGAAAATCTTGAGTTTTACGTATACAGGGTGACCTAAAAAACTAACGACAGACAGGACAAGGCAAGACAAGACAGTTCAAATTGCAAGACAAAGCAATTAAAAAAATTCTTGCGAGAGAAGACAAGAAGTGTTGCTACGGCAAGGGATCTTGCATATATAAGAAAGGGTACCTACAGGGTACAATACAATACAATATAATAACTTTATTCCTTTTGATTAATAATTCCATTAATATATGATCCGTCATCAAACACACATTAATAAATATATATATACATACAAAATTTTCACATACAATATAATATTACAGATATATACAAAATATATATCGTCATAATATAAATCACATATAAATAATACAAACAATAATACAAGTAATAAGACAAACAAATTAATTAGTACATGAGTAAAACTCATTAATGTCATAGAAACATTTATCGATTAGATACTTTTTTAGACATTTAATAGTTTAATCTCCATGGGTAATCGGTTGAAAATGTCTAGGCCTTTAACAAAAGGCAGATTTTTACAAATATTAAGTCTCTTATAAAGAGTATAAAAGTTATTTCTTTATCTAGTAAAATAATGATGATGATCGATATTCCTAGCAAATAAATTTTGGTTATCATAAACATAAGTGCAGATTTCCAGCAAATATATACATGTAAGTGTCAGCAAATTTAACTTTTGGAAGAAGATATGACAAGAAGTTTGCGTTGATACACCCACCAAAATTCTTATAATATGTTTCTGACAAATAAACACGTCGGATGCCATTGTAGCCAAACCCCAAAAACATATACCGTACTTCATTCTACTATAAGCCTGAGCATAATAAACAGAAATGAGTTGGTTCATATTAAATACCTGTTTCAGATTTCGAAGAAGGTAGCAAAAAGAAGCCAGTTTGGAACATAGTCCAGCACAATGATTTTTCCAGCTGAGAGTTTCATCAATCGTTAAACCCAAAAACTTAACATTAATCGCCCTTTCCAGGATATCACCACCAACTGAAATATTAATATCTAAGTTATTATGATTCTGTGTTGTATGGAATCTTATGTAGCTAGTTTTGGAATTATTTAAATATAAATAATTGGAATTGAACCAATCACGTAAATTACCCAAAGTAGCATTACAGTTGTTCTCAAGTATAATTTGATCTCTATGGGAAATAACTAGAGAAGTGTCGTCGGCATACAGTGTTGGAGATACATATCGTGGGAGACAGCTTTCAAGGTCATTACCATATATTAGGAACAACACCGGGCCGAGTACAGAGCCCTGTGGTACCCCGATAGATACTTCAGTTAGTGGAGAACGTATCTCTTGCACTATACAATTGTTTACTCGGCAAGTTAACTTAATAAATTGTTGTCTGTCTTTTAAGAAACTAGATATCCACGTATTTGCCAAACCCCTAATTCCGTATTTTTCCAGGTTGTAAAGTAGCCTATTATGATTGACACAATCGAATGCCCTGCTAAGATCACAAAATATCCCAGCAGGGCACTCATCCACAATATAACCAACTAGGCCTTGAAAAAAAGAAAATATAGCAAGTTGTGTGGATTTTCCTGATTGGAAACCATGCTGGACAGTTGACAATATATGAAGGGTGTCCCATAACTTATGGTCTTTTGAGCCAAACTTGTCTAAGTAATATGTTACTATTTAAAGAATTACAGAGTGTTGAAAACTAAAATAAATTTTCGAAAAATGATAATAACTTGAAAACAGTTGAAGATATTGAATTCAAAATTGGTATAATTAGGTTTTTGAACCGCAAAATACGAATTTGGCATTAGTTTCAAGATATTTCCTAGAGGAAGGCTACGTGCTTTGTGTTGAGTTAATTCACTAATACTTTTTTTACCTGTATAGTTAATACAATTTATAAATGAAACTATAAAAGAACCAACATTTTTACGTAAAAAGGGACTCTTGGAGAATCTCGATATCTCAAGCCGTTTTCCAGATTTTCACGATTGAATGTGTCATTGCACATTATGCCGATGGTTGAAAAATATTTAATTTACAAGTGTGCCTCGAATGTTAACAAAATTTGTTACAGTGACAACTGTCAGTGTTATCTACCTTTTCATGTGATAACTAGTTAAAAAATATTTTTTTGCAATATTCAAGTACAAGAATATTTTTATTTAAAAATGCCCAGGCTTAATAAATTTTCTAACCGTGAATTACGAGGTATGTTCTGCGTTTATGTGCAAGAAAATTACAACAGTCGTGCAGCACTTAAAAGGTATGAAGACCTCTACCCAGCCAGAACCATTCCAGACCGAAAAATATTTCAAAGAATATTCAATCAGTTAGGTGAAACGGGTTCGTTTTATACTAAAAATTCTGGTGGACGACCGAAAAGAATAACGCTTAATCCTCGTGATTAGAATGAGGGGTAGAGATATTATTATTATTATTATTATTATATCGCAGAAAATCCTGAATTTCAAAACATGAGCATCATAACCGGGTTAAGAGGGTTTTTAGTAATTGAAATAAAATTATTCAATATTATTATTAAAATATTAATTTAATGAATAGACTTTTATTCCACACAAAAATATATGTATTTTGAAAATTCAAATTATGGTTAGTAAATGGAGTGTTGTACAAATGTACAATAAAGAAAATAAAAAAGTAGGTATATTAAAATTCATCCTCTGAATATTCTGATAAATTATCTTCGTCTCCTAGATTGATAACGATAGATTGTACAGTAACGTCAATTAAATTATCGAGTTCCCACATTTTCTCCTCTTCTTTTTGTACATGATGTATACATCTTTGCCAGTTATCTGCAGTTACTCGTTCCATGGAATTTTTTAACAAAATTTTCACATGATTTAATTTAAACGGTGTATTATTTCGCGCTACATCTCCTTTTACCTGCGCCCAGACTAATTCGATTGGGTTAAGTTCACAGTGATAAGGTGGTAACCGTAGTACCGTTATTTGGCGATTTGTTGCCATTTGATCGATAACATATTTTTTCTGATCTTTATTAAGATTGCCAAGTGTCAAAAGTTCCTTTTTCACCATATTTGTTTCAAAAGAAATGTTTTTTCCGGATAACCATTGAATTATATCGGTTTTCCTCCAAGTAGTCATAGGCGTCCGCTCGGTCTGCCGTGAATGGTAACTGGGATTATCCATGACAATTACAGATCCAGGAGGAATAAGATCCAACATCTGTGTAAAATATTCTTCGAAAACATCTGCGTTCATGTCTTCGTGATAGTCATCTGTATTTTTAGATTCAAATAAAAGTAAACCGCCATCTACAAAACCACTGGCACTACCTATATGTGTCACTATTAATCTTCGCCCTTTACCTGAAGGTGCCTTGAACCCTGTTGAAAGTCCATCCAAAAATGCTTGCCGAAAACTTTTTACATTTTTATCTTGCCATCCTTTTGTTACAGTATATCCCTCGTTGACCCAAGTTTCGTCTAGATAATGAATATTTCTCCCTTCGTCACGGAATTTTCTAATTGATCTTAAGTAGGATCTTCACCAACAAATAATTTCGATAAGAACTGACTGCTTTTCCCAGCAAAAATTCAACTCTCGTAAGACGGTCCATAATTTGCTTCTACTGATTTTTGGCAAATCGTTGTTTTCTGAAAGTTCACTTAAAATTTTGTTTAGTGTTGGTATTTCTTTTTAAAATAAAATGAGTGTACTATTCTGCGAATAACATTTTTGAAGAAATCATCTATAACGACTTTTGACCTCCCTGTAGATGATTTTGGGGGATTTACAGTATCTTGTTCATTTTTTGTTTCCTTTAAAAGTCTGTAGATAGTCGATCCCAATCCCTGTCATTTTGGAACACTTTTCCACGATGTTGTCAACACTGTTGGCAGGATTTTGGTGTTTCAATGCATTAAATACATTTAATATAATAATCTTCTCATTCTGAGGCAGCGCACATCTTTTCACGCGTTTAGCAGGTACATAATCTGATAAGCTCGACATTTTACCCAAACAATATTAAATCCACTGGCACAATAGTCACTAAACACAAGTAGAATTTTACTCTACTGCACTAGCACGTCTTCGTATATTCAGCCCTAAGACTGGATTGATCTGTCACAATACACTGGCTCCTGCCCTATGATGTATCCAGCAAAATATACTAATGTACAGCCATTACCTGTTAGCATTAGTGTTACCCGATAATTACCTGAAACGAAATATTACCACGTCCATGGCCGGTTCTTATCTCGGAGTTTTATTAATCTCTTTCATTTCCAAACAGACTATAGTTAAATACCTTTTTTCTACAATCCTGCACACAGTGGTGGTGTTTTATACAATTACTTACAAGGAAAAGAAGAATAAAACATTTTTTGTATTTGTCGATGCTTATATTTATTTATATTCAACAGGAATAAACCCAAAGATGCTTTTATGGGTTGCTTAACAAATAAGACCGTATTTAATTTATTTATTTGCGCCTTATAAATCAATTGGGAGTTGTAAGAAGCATGGAATAAATTAAAGCGTTCCCAGAGTTCAAGTTGGTTGAATTAATGGCACTTTACGAATGGTTGGTCTGAAAGAATAAATTTAAGTACCATTTTTTAGGGTAAAATGTTTTATGTGGTCGCATTTAATAAAGAATCGGGTGCGATATCATCTTAGTCCAGGCCCAGAAAAAAGGAAGGGTGTGTACTCGATGATTACTGATGTTTACCTCTTTCCAGTCTACTGTATTTTATACAAGATGTGCATCTTCAGAAAAGGTCGAAGTATATTTGTAAATGAAATAGTTACTTACGCACCTTTCTTAACGTATGTTGATTAAAGTAACGCATACATTCATTATTAGCTAAATAACAATTATTAAAAATTCCCGAAACAGGTCGATTTAGGAATTTAATTTACTGTTTTTTTAAATAATAATTTCATTTACAGGATGATCTATCTTCGAATACAAACGTCATCACCGGTTTTTTTAAATAGAACACCCCATTTCCAGATTTCCCTTGCTGAGCTGATTCCAAAAATATATCACAAGTTGCTTCGAATTGGTACAGTGTGGGCAACAATACCAAAATTACGAGTTATTTACAAATGAATAAATGTACTGAAAATTAAATGAAATTATGTATTGTTATTGCAACTACTTGGATAAACTATTAAAAAACACCCCAAACACGTTTATTTGTGATCTTACGCCTCAGCCATGCGCGTATATAATGCACCAAAAAAATCGAATTAACAATTTGATTGCTAACGTCTTATTTTCCGACGAGGCAACGTTTTATTTGAACGGGCATGTTAATCGGCAAAACACTCGTTATTGGTGTCAGGAGAATCCACATTGGATGCAAGAATACCATAAGCAACGACCACAAATGGTATGTGTGGACTAGTATTATGAGAAATACAATTGTTGGTCTATATTCTTTTGATGAAAATTTGACAGGAATATAATATCTGGATTTAGTAACTTTCTATTACATTTTTATAAGCACCTTTGATATTGTTGCCCACCTTGTACCAATTTGAAGCAACTGAAGTGTTCAATTTAAAAAAAAACCGGTGATGCCGTCATTACTCGAAGGTAGATCACTCTGTATATGAAATTATTATTTGAAAAAATAGTAAATTAAAATCGAATTCGACCTGTTTCGGGAATTTTTAATAATATCGTTTATTTAGCTAATCATAAATTTATACGTTACTTTATGAACGTATTGTATTAAGAACATACAGTATGCGCCAAAGGTATGGAATAAATTCAATAAAAACGAAACAATTATTTTTTGGGAAAATCCTCGAACAGGTCGATTTTTAATTTAAAAAATACATATTTTGGCGTAAAATGCGATTTTCAAATGTCATTTGTTTTCGAGTAATGACGTCATCGATTTTTTTTAAATGGCAACACCATATTTTTTTCCTTTTTAATTCTCTATCAGACAGTACTAAAATTTTTCCCTCTTACATAGGAAAGTTTTCGAGTAAATGACGATTGAATGTTAGAAAACGTAAATATTATCCATAAAAAAGTAAAAATTCTGAGGTATGTAAAATAAAATACAATTGATTAAATTTTATACTTAAATTAAATGTTCGAATTGCGATTCACCAACTTGTTGATAATGCGCAAGTCTGTGAAGAAATTCTTCTTGCCCATTATGAATGATTTCTGGGGTAACTCTGCGTATTTCGTCGAATGCGATTTTGAAGTTCTTCTAAATTACGTGATTTATTAATGTACACTTTTGACTTCAAGTATCCTCATAAAAAATAGTCAAGAGGTGTAAGATCTGGCGATCTTGCAGGCCATTCTATCAGTCCGCGTCTGCCGATCCACCTCCCAGGAAAACAGTTGTCCAAAAAATCTCGTACAGGGTGCGCATAGTGCGGAGGTGCACCGTCTTGCTGAAACCATATGGTATCGTCAGGAATGTCAGGGTCATTATCGTCAGGAAAAATTACTGCAAGGGCTGGAACAAGGTCATTTTCTAGAAACTCTAAATATCTTTGTCCTGTAAGGGTTCCTTCAAAGAAGAAAGGCCCTACTATTCTGTCGTCAACTATTCCAGCCCACACATTTAATTTCTGAGGGTGTTGGGTATGTGCCTCTGCCATCCAATGAGGATTTTCCCGACTCCAATATCTGCAAGTTTGACGGTTTACTGTACCATTCAGACAAAATGTGACCTCATCTGAAAAAAGTATGTTTACAACATTGCCAGTTTCTCTAAATTTAGACTCTACCTTACCGACTGTTGATTGGCTGATAGGGCGATCTGGATATTTTTCATCAAATAAATCGCAAACTTCCTGCTGAGTTCTAGTCATATTCCCGCATCCGATAAGAATTAAAATTTCAATTCTTTGAGTAACAGTTAAATGTGCCATAATACTTTAAATTGAATAATAATTTCTATGTCGCTTACAATACTTATTAGAAAGTCGGTGTGACAATGACACTTTGCAAAGATTTTCACCTACGTAATCCATAAAAGAACTATGGAATTCGAAAAACTAAACTTGATAACATTTTTGCTTTGTTTTAATTGATTTACGTTTTCTAACATTCAATCGTCATTTACTCGAAAATGTAAGAGGGCAAAATTTTAGTACTGTCTGATAGAGAATTAAACGATCTTTCAGAATCAAGAAAAAAAATATGGTGTTGCCATTTAAAAAAAAATCGATGACGTCATTACTCGAAAACAAATGACATTTGAAAATCGCATTTTACAATAAAATATGTATTTTTTAAATTAAAAATCGACCTGTTCGAGGATTTTTCCCAAAAAATAATTGTTTCGTTTTTATTGAATTTATTCCATACTTTTGGCGCATACTGATTATTCTTATTTAAAGAATAAAGAGATGAAGTTCCGTTTATTTAAGGAATTGTTTTGTTTTATTTAGATATTATTAAATAATTTTAAATAAAGTAAAAATAAAACTGGAGTAGGTACATAATTAGTATAATATACTATTGGTTTTTCTTGAATACATTGAAGTACTTAATATAATTTAATAAAAATTTAATATGATGGACACTAGTAAGGACCTCTTAAAATATCGTCCTTGGAACATATTTAGTTTTTTTAGTTTACCAGGGGCGGGCTAACTTTTACAACTTATTGCTTAAATTTTTAACACCTTGTATGATAAAGACGTTAAAATAATAAATCTGGATAGCTTCAACATTATACTAAAAAAGGTATTCTTGTTTATTGTCGATAGAACGAATTACAAAATTCACAATTTTAAAGCTCAAATTGTAGTAAATGAAGAAACTGTTAATCAAAACCTTTTTCGGCACATTCTTTAGTCAGACGAAAGTCGGTTTGTCAGTAATGGTTTGCCAACAGGCGCAACGAGTACTACTGTATTTCTGAATATGTATAAATATTATTTAAGGTTGCAGCAGGGGAGTCTGTATGATAGAAGTGCCTTCCGATACAATGACCGCTCACTTCTCGAATTTAGGCATACAATGCGTCAAGAAAAAGGATATTGAGCAGTCACTGAAAATTCGAGAGCAGATCAGAGTTGACCCATTTCGAAGTAAGTTTTTCTTTGCTGAATTTAGGCTATGAACAGCTGTTTACATTGTGGTTTGCCGATATAACCGAATTAAACTTTTTTGTAGGTATGTTTACTGTACTCGTATTTATAACGTAGGTGAATCCCCGATCATTTTTAAGCAAATAAGGTATGCTTATTTCATTTCGCTAAACCGTCTCGTTTTCGATCTTTCAATGCACGTCAACGATATTCATTAAAACTATAACAAAAATGTTAAATAGATAGTTTAATAATGAACAACAAATTTACAGTAATATTACAGTAAAAACTACTTTGATAACTGAGCGAAATGTCCATTAACATGCATAGATTTTATTATGCCTCTCTAACTTTAAATAAGTAAGAAAGTCATTCCCTGATCATAGAACTTTTACAAGAGGCGACTTTGCTATGAACTGAAGAAGCATTTTCTGTTCGGAAGATTCAAATAATTGACCCAAGGGTAAGAAACTATGTTAATACAGCTAGACTGTTACAGTGTTTCAAACAAAATGCACGAAGTTCTATACGACAGGCTAGAAGGGAATTGAATTTGGATAAATCAAACACAGACTTAATTTTATAACTTAAATTGTAGTAAATGTAGAAACTGTTGATCAGAACCTTTTTCGGCACGTTCTTTGGACGCACACAAATCGATTTGTCAGTACCCAGTAAACACACATACGTTATTTAAACGTATTGTCAACGTACCATTGGTTGATAATTCGTGTTACGTTACAAAATAAACCATTATTTTATGGTTAGAAAAGTAACGGTCTAACATAACGTTTAAAATACGTACTTTTTTAACAAATGTTGGCAAACCTTCTGTAACGTTAAATGAACGTTATTTAAAATATTTAAATAAAACTTATTTATTTAAACCTTTATAAAACGTCTGTGTCAACTGATTAATATATTGATATTGAACAAAAACGTGTTTGTAACGTTTTAGAGTAACAGGCATAAGTAATGTTTAGAAAACGTATCATAAACGTTTTGCAATTAATAAATATTTCGGAACGATACCAATCCAAAGTAAATTTTATACAATATAATTTAATAAAAAGATATTGCATTTAGAATATATAGGTACTTATACATACAAATAACTAGATAGTAATTATTTTTTAATAAACCTCAAAAAACAGTAGAATTTAAACGTGTATTATACGTTATAATCATTCAATGAAATAAGGAAGCGAATTGCCGTTTTTTACACGTGTCAATTATAATGCCGTTAAACGTTCTATACGAATTTAATAATCTTATTGGTAGATAAAGATCACGTGTTACACAAATACCATTTCGAGTTCTTTTTTGTAAAAGTTTGTCAGTTGCATATTCATCACTGTACGTACCTACTGTGATCCGCAAAATATTTCCCTATTTTATTTTGATAAGTATACCTACTTCTATAAGTATTTAATTTTATTTTATTAATATAAGAATATTAGGTTTTTTTACATTACATGTTACAAATAATTATATAATGGAATCTAAATTTATTCCACTATAACTTTTCCTACTTATGTTTCAAAATACTTACAAAGACGATGACAAAATTAGTAAAAGTAGGCGTGTGAATTTTGTACTCGTACATGCCTACGTTAAATTACTTTGTAAAATGGGTAACAATTATTATGACTTGGTAATTTTTTTACTTTATACTAAAATTTAAGATACAGTGACATATTTCTAATCATGATTGGGAATGATTTAAACTTTTTTATTTCCTTTCTTGACTATCTACTTCGTGGTCATATTAAATGTATATTAGGTTATTATTATTGTTATTATTAGTAGCATTATTATTATATTTATAACTATAATAGATTAAACTTAGACATGTTTAAAGTTTAGAGTTTCTTTAAATAATCTATATTATCCAATGTAAGTGAAGTTATTGATATGAAACATGTTCAGACCTAATTTCATTGTTTTTAGGTTCCAATTAGTAGCATAAATAAGATATATTATTTTGGTATTTTTATATTTTGTTTGTATTATATACGTATTATTATTTATTTAATAAACTATTACTGATATTAAAACCAATTATTTATTGTTACCTACCTAAATTTGAAATTAATCAATAGGTATTGATATTTTCTAATATTCTTATTTATAGGCGTATAGTGAGTTCAAAATTCAAGCCACACTATTCGAATATCGATAATAATTATTAATAGGAACAAGATTAAATGAGAGAAGATTTTGTAACTATTTTATTTATATTATATTAATTCCCTGAGAATTATTTATTTAATACAGGGTGGTCCAGAATGTACCGAAAATACTAGAGCATAATAATGGCACGTTAAAAAATAAGGGTACTGTTTTACATAAATTTTTGTTCAAAACCCAATAATAAGAGAGATGAAATAAAAATAATTTTTTAAATGTCTTTCAGATACTTTTGAATAATGGGTTCATGGGGTGAGTATATGATATTAGGATAATTAATTTTTTATTACCACTTATTCAATCACTTATGTTTAAGGGGTAGTTTTGGATAGTATTTTTTTTAAATTTGATATTATATATTTCAAAAAAATACTTATCACTCAAAACAACGCTTTAATCTTAAAGGGATGGAATACGTGGCAACATAAAATTAATTGTACTAAAACCTAAAAAAAGTAAATTCATTATAAAAGTATTATAGTTAGTTAAGTGTTATAGATATTTAAAGAAGTGGTTTTTATTTTGCGGGTTTACAGGATTAAGTGTACCTGATTATTTAGTTTTTAAATATATATATAATACCCTTATACCCTTATTTTTTAACGTACTATCTAATCTAGCATTTATGGTACATAATTCTGGACAACCCTGTACAATGCCGCCAGAAGGATCCAAAAACAACGTTGTAAAACACTTTAAAAAACACGTCTCTAAAACATCTTTTTGGACAAAATAACAAGGTATAATTTACGTTAGTGAAAAACCTTAATAAAATGTCATTATTAAACGTAAAACTTAAAGCTTATTAATACTAAAAATGATCGTTCCACATTTACTAATATTAAACGTTTGTACTTTGGTTACCAGAAACGTGTAAAACCGCGACATTTTTAAGTTGATTGTACGTAAAAAAGCCACGTCTTTTTCAAACGTTGTATGGGCATTATTTTCTAACGTATATGTGTTTACTGGGTAATGGTTTGCCAAACAGGCGCAACGAACGCTACTGGTCCATTGAAAATCACCACATTGTAAATCCGGTCCAAAACCAAGACCATTTTGGAGTAAATGTATGGTGCGGCATCATCGGTCGGCATTTAATTGGGCCTTATTTTTATGAACATACATTGAACAGCGTGAGTTACCTAAATTTCATCTCCTCGGTCCACGCAGAGAATCAGTTGAACTAATAGCTTAGTCTAAATTAGTTATTTGTTTTGTTTACATGTGAGTATAAAAACATGTCGCAAAAACGAAATTGGGAGAGAAAAAACCGCTCACTGACGATGAACCATTTTTTTGTTTTTTTTTTTCTGTATTTGTACGCCCCAAATTGGGGGTGCGCAGCGCTTCCTCCAGGCCGGCTCGGTCACTTTGCACTGTTAAAACCATTAGATGCCGAGAGTCTGGCATGTGGCACACGAAAAACTGACTCGAATACGAAAAACTGAATACGTGGTTAAAATTAATGACATTATGACTGCCTCACCCTGTATAGTTGTTTCACAAAAATCATGTGTCAGAAGATGACATATACAGATTTATTTGACAAATAAAGTTATTTGGCAGTTGCAAAAAACCGAGCCTAAATCAAAGTCCATTTAATACTGTCAAGGCTGTACATACCAAATGGGATTTCCACAAGCAACAACTCACTGAAATAATTAATGAAAAGGCCAAAGTGATACTCATATTTCGGTGTAATGAAATCAAACATAAAATTTCACAAAATGGGGCATAATTTGGGATTTCTGGATGCCAACGCACCTGCTCCGCTTGTTCCACACATTTACGAAACGACATGTTTACAGCTTTTACTAATTGCTGTTGACTGGGTGTGTGTTTCCAATCGGAAGACCACGACTATTTTAAAAATCGGGTTTTATTATTAAATATAAACTGCACAAATAAATCAATTTCAACACAATTAAGTAAAACTTTACTTTAATTTTAACTTTAAGGGCACCGTTTTCTTGAAATAGTGTTTTCTACAAATACAAATAATTTTATACATATTGAAGAACTGAATAATATAGAGCTTAACAAATAACAGGGCTGTTATCTGATGCCACCTGCGAATATTCAAAGGTACTGAAGTAAAACGAATATATAAAGAGAGAAAGCGGCCTAACCGACAAAGTTTTAAGTACAGAAATCACTCAATATGTATTTTTTTAAATTTAACTTTAAATGTAAATATTGTTATCACATAAACTTTTGTTCTACCTGTTTTATTTTTCAAGATTTCTGTACCTAAAAAGCACCACAAATTTGTTAATTTTACGGCGAGAAGTATGGCGATCTTAAGTTAATTCGAATAAATATTCGTATTGAAAATAAAGAAGTGTGATACGATTAAATGAACATGTCAAACAATAACAGAAGAGTTACGAATTGTTATTAATATTAAAAAGTGTATAGAAAAGTGCACAGGGCCTGGTGGAGATTTATTGAAAAGGGATAAGACTTAGTTAAATTTAGTTTATTTGAATAGGTATTTAAAGTTTAGTTATATTGCTATATTTAAATTTTTAAAATTAAGAGCACAAGTAAATAAATTTAATAAAAATAAATTATTTTCAATGATATAGAAAAACAAAAAAGGTTCTTGGAACTTTTCATTTACACTTTACTACTATCTACTTTCCTTTTATTTCCAATGCGTTCTGGATGAAAGTGTTATATAAGAATTGCCTATTTTTTAAAAAAATCACAGGGTGTCCCAATTTCATTATAATTGTAGGGTATCTCGAAAACTACAGGAGACGCAGAATAGATTATTTTTTCGAGAAACACAATTTTCATAGACCTATTCGTTTTTGAGATATTTGGAGAAATTTTAAATACTGCTTTTAAGGAATTTTTTCTATCTCAGAGAATAGCTGAGATAACGAAATGGTGAAAATTGCTCCAAATAGAGTTTTTCACGTAGAGCTCAGTAGCGTACTTGTAATTTCTCAACAGAATATCTCCTTTAAAACATGAACCAAATATAGGTACATTTTTATACAGTGCTTTCGAAAAGTAACGAATAAATTCATTATTTTTGAAATTGAGAAGTTTTCGAAAAAATCCCTTGACACGTCGATTTTGTTTTTAAAAAAGTCACTTTTTGCCATACGACCCATATTTGTGACGTCATCGTTGTTAGAGATATGACGTCATCGTCAATTTTTTTAAATAGCACCCCCCCCCCCAATTTTGACCATGCCATTTGAAAGAGGGTGTCATTCTACATATACATCATGAAAAATTATAGTGTTACATAACAAAAATTTCAAGAAAATAATGTTTGATGATTTTAAAATGAATTATTATTATTATTATTAGGTATCTGAAACATGTTTACATGGATAAGTAAGTATAATAATTTTAGGTTTACTGGAGTTTAAAATTAAAGCCTATTTCATAAAGTTGGGTTAACAGCAGTCTTCCAGTGAATAAAAAAGGAAAAAAGTCCAAATAGGAACCACAAAGGGACATGATAAGGCGTCATTTGTATCGTTTTCCACGTTTTATTTAAAAAATTACAATACATTAATACTTTAACGTAATAAACAAAAATAAGTTGTACTTGTCATTAATAAAAGTTGCCTTACATGACTCAACTTTCTCTTGATTACAAACAGAACATTTAAAAAAAATGTACATCGGATAATGGCTGCGTCTAATGTTATCAGGCCTAAGCCGCTTTCTGTTAGCGTTTGGTGGACGGTTACGCTGAGTTTCTAGTGCTTGCAAGCAAACCAAGCTGAAAATACAGGATGACCCTAAGTTGCGTATACCAGTGAACCACTCTAGAATATTCAGATATAATTTATGCTAATTTACTTACCTATATGCAAAAATGGATTGTTAAGGTGTTAGGAACAGCCAAAGTTTTCGAGAAAATTTCAATAATCGATTATAAAACGGAAAAGCGTTGACTGATTAAAATTAAATTTGTTATATAAAAATATATTCGTAAGACTTTTTTGATGCAGTTAATATTAATTGTCGACTTGCACAAATGCCTTATGCGATACGATACGATATGGATACGATAGTTAAAAATATATTTTTTTATGTATTGGGTAAGTATCTGTACAATGAGAAGGAGCACAATCGTGCATGAACTACATTCTCTTCTTATCAGTAGGGGTACATTTTCTAGTTCAACGGGTAAAATAGTTTGTAAGAAATTCATATAGATTTCTCCGTTTAAACTGATTACTGGGCCAATTAAATCCCAGTAAGAATACTAATCACAAAATTGGGACAATCAGATAATGCACAAAAAAAATATTATTTTTTTAACTGAGGTATCCATTTTAAGGCATTTGTACAAAGCGGTAACTAATAGCATTAAAAAAAAGCATATTAAGTCAAAATAAAGTGAAAAAATGTATATTTTAAATCAAAAAAATTACAGTGTATTTGGGACATAAAAAGGAAGAGTTTTCACCAAATATCGTGAAAAAAAAAAATTTTTTATAAAAGATAAAAATAAAAATCCAATGTGAAAAAAGTGTAAATATAAAAGTTGTAGATCTTTTTATTACCTACAACTTTGCTATTTAACTTTTTTCCATAGGACTTGTAGTTTTGCCGGAGATCAAGATAAACCGTTTTTTACCCTTAAAAACTCACCCCCTTCCACTTCCCGACCTCAGATCGCCCGTAAATTATTTTTCCTTTCATTTTTGTTGTATTCTCTTCCTTTTCCAATGGGTTTCATCCTACTATTATTTTTTTTTACTTTTTACTATTTTCAAAGGCTTCAGCACTGGCAATAAGGCATTTGTGCAAGTCGGTAATTAACATTAATTGCATCAAAAAAAGTTTTACGAATATATTTTCATATAACAAATTTTATTTTATCATTCAAAGCGTTTCCATTTTCTAACCAAATATTTAAATTTTTTCGCGCCCTAGAGGTAGACATTAGCAAATACAAATAATAATTATTTATGCTGAAGGCCACGTTGGACAATTTCACGTCGCGTGCAATAAACACTCTTTGTATTGGTTGCATACAATATTTTTTCTACGATCATGCAAAAACCATATTATTTTATCTCTATAGGAAAATATGACGTCGATTTGAACGTTTATGTTTGCCATGATGATAAAACGCTGTAGTAGAATGACAGATGAATGCAATAAACATTTTATTGCACTAGTACAATAAAGAACCACTTTTTCCACTAAATATAGTTCAATAAAGTTTTGTTTTTTGCATGAACGTAGAAAAATATATTTAAATACTCGAACCCTTTCCTTAAATACTTTTAAATACATTTTAATCAACATAAATTCAAAATATTTTGGCTATGATAATGTATTTATAAATAGGTGTATAAATTTGTCAAAGTGACCTTCCCCTCGAATGACCTCTTAAAATAGTGCCCTTGAAACATATTTAGCTTTTTTAGTTTACCTTGGGCTTACATAATGCTTAAATTTTTTACACCCTGCATGACAAAGAGTTTAAAATAATAAATCTGGGTAGCTTCAACCTTATACTAAAAAAGATACTTTTGTTTATTGTCTATAAAATGAACTGTTTATGAGAAAAAGTTTGACCTATGTCCGCTTATTGAACCCTCTTATGAAGTTTTTTCATAATTTCGTTAAGGTGCCTTCTGGGACCTCCAGTGACACCACTGTATTTTTTTAAATTTTGTATTTTTTGAGTTTAAGCATCTTAAAATAAAACTTTCTTGTCCTTTGAATGACTCATATGTCACTTTGTTGTCTGGGGAAAAAAAATAGAAATCATGGGCCTTTTTATTAAAAATAAAACATGAATTTCTTTTTCACGTAAACATTTCATTTTATAGACAATAAACAAGAGTACATTTTTTAGTCTAAGGTTGAAGCTACCCAGATTTATTATTTTAAAGTCTTTATCATACAGGGTGTTAAACAAATAGGCATTAAGTTGTAAAGCTTAGTTCGCCCCTGGTAACTAAAAAAGCTCAATATGTTTCAAGGACAATATTATAAGAGGTCTTTACTTGTGACCATCACATTATTTTTTTATTAAATTATATTAAATACTTTATAAGTTATTCAAGAAAAACCGATTTCCAGCGACGTCCTTCGGGAGGGCATGTAGGAAAAAAATAGGAAGGTAAATAGGAACTTGTCATCTTATTTCTTCATGTTCTACCTGCACCCGAGAGATTTCCCACATTTTCCCAGACTTCCTGTATAGCAGATACTCGAGAAGATATTATTAATTATGGAGCTAATTGTTTTAACTATTTCGCATAATTTTTTCTTTAAATAACTAAGGTAGAATTCATGAACCAATTTTGAATATAATTATATAAAAACGCATGGCCAACTATGCACCAAGCAATCATCAGTTTTATCAATTTAACGTTTTTGACAATTTCGAAAATATAAATAGCAACTATTACATATCTTTATGAAGGAAAAAAATAATGCATTTGAATGGCATAAAAATATACAGGGTGTCCCATTTAAATAATTTATATTTAAAAGAGACACCGTGCAAAAAATTACAAGTATGCTACGGAACTCTACGTGAAAAACTGTATGAAAAGTTATCTTCACTTTTCCGATATCTAAGCTATTCTCTGAGATACAAACAATCACGTAAAAGTAGTTTTTTGCATTTCGCCATATATCTCGAAAAAGAAGAGGTTTATGAAAGTTGTGATTACGACATTTTAAGTTTGTGGAAAAAGTATTCCAGTGTTGTAAAAACTGTATTCTCCTACCTCTTGTAGTTTTAAAGATACACTGCAATTACAACGAAATTGGAACACACGTATCGTAGTAGCAACTACAATTTTACAGGGGTGTGAAGGTGAGAAGTGAAACACACTGTATATAATAAAGTGATGTTCTTTTTTAATGGCACGACAAAATATTATTAAGAAAAGTTTCTTGAAATGAAAAATTGAGTTTTTAACAATTTAATGTCATTAATTCATTCTGAGAAAGATCTAAAGTCAAACAAAAATCAAAGTAGGCTTCAGGCGCAGTTTTTCAGGTGTTTAACTATGTAAAAACCTGTTGAATGCCTCTCATCATTTTTGAAACTATAAAATTTGAATAAAAAAATCACATTTTACTTCAGTAATTAACAGAAATACTTTACGTTTTAGGCAAAATAATGTTTGTTTGTTGTCTTTAACTCTATATAAGAAATCGGACATGCTCAATAGAGCTAGTTTTTTTTTTAAATTCCTCACTTGATTTAGATAAACTAGATAACTTTAACGCAATATATAAAATGATAACCCTTTTTTAATTTTTCTACACAACAGAATTATTATTGACACGGAAACAGTATTTTAACTATTATTTAGCTATTACTTGCCTAATAAAATTAGAAAAACTAACCTTTTTTCCACGTTGCAGCAACTAAAGCTTCTGCTTTTTTAATCACTGGAAGACTTAATGAATGTAGCTCCAACTTCTGAAGTCATTAAAACACTTCACTTCAACAATTGTCACAAATACATTAAATTTTACACAAAATGTACGAAAATCATAAATATAACGATATAAACATTAGAAATTCACGCCGATTTCTACGCACCACGCTCTATTGTTGACGAAATCTAGTACTATTAAAGTTCACGCATGCGCATGAAGTGAGGAAATATTTTTTTCTTGGAACTCCACACGTTGGCTGAAAAGAAATTAGAGATGGGTGCATTTTAATGCATTAATAATTATATTTAAAAATTATGATATCAATATATTTAAAAACTGAAATAAATTAATAATAGAATAGTATTTAACCAATACAAAAATGTGTAACAGAGTAACAAGGATACCTATATACAGTGTGTTCGCAAAACTTGCCAATCAGGTGTTCTTTGTTTTGATGCAAAAAAACTCTCGGACTCTTCAATTTGTCTTTAGAAGAGTTCATATTTTATGGAAGAACTCATTCCCCAAATATCTACCCCTATGCTAGGGTGACTTTCATCCTTAAAATCTTAAATGGAAAGGGGTACATATAGTGTGATACATCATTTTAAAGGTATTCAACTGTTTTTTCAGCCCTATATAGTTTTTAATTCTGAATGATCAATTTTCGAGAAATTAAAGGTGAAAAATGTACCGTTAGTTTTAAATTATTTTTTTAAAGTTTTTCTTAAATAACTAAAAATTTATTTTGCTCCGCGTTAATATGACATAAAAAGGCATTTGTATGATCCGCCAGCGGCTTTCGTTTAACCACATGACGAAATATTAAAAAAAATGTATGCCACTGTTTTTTTGTTGGAAGTAGATAATTATTTCTTCGTCAGCTACTCTTTCTAAGAAAATGAATTCTCTTGCCTTTTTTTCATGGTTTTCGAATATATACAAAAATATTTCTTGAAGATATTGTAACAATAACAATGCTTTCATTTTTTATTTATTTGAGATTGAATTTTTTAGTAATACATGAGAAATCGTTGTTCACTCACTAGAATTTTACTACTTTCTTTCTTGCATTTTTATTGCATTCGGCTAGAAATAATAGTGAATAAAGTCAAGAAAACTAATGAAAAAAATCAAACACTTTCACACCCTGTAGGTACATCGAAAAAAAATGTGTATATGAATTTTCGGCCCTAAAATGAGCTACCTCTTTCAGTATTGACATATTATTTAGGAACACCCTGTATATAACCCGGAAAATGGATTTTGGATAATCATCCAGTGAACAGATAGAATGAGAAGGTCTAAGAGCTTTTTTATTTTTTGTATTAAAACGAAGAAATCCTGGGTGGCAAGTTTTCGGTGATCCACACTGTATATAGGTATTTATATTACTCTGTTAACAAATTTTGTATAGGTTTATGATTCTATTAATAATTTCTTACATTTTTTAAATATATTAATATAATTATTGCGTTAAAGTGCACCCATCTCTAATTTATTGCCAGACAACGTGTAGACTTCCAAGAAAAAATTGTTCCCCACTACACTTTTTTAAACAGCTGCTCATGCGCATACATGGACTTTTATTGTTGTAATTCGTCAACAATAGAACGTGGTGCGTAGAAGTCGGCGTGAATTTATAATATTTATATCGTTATATTTAATGATTTTCGGTATATTATGTGAAAAGGTTAGTGTCTTTGTGATAATTGTTGCAGTGCAGTGCGTTGGTACTTTTAAATAATACTTTCAAGTGTTTTAATGAATTCAGAAATGGGGGTTACATTCGAGAAGTTTTTTAATGGTTCAGAAGGCGAAAAACAAGACTTCATTTGCAGCAACGTGGAAAAAAGGTTAGTTTTTCTAAATTGTATTAAACGCGCATGAAATAAATAATAACTAAGCGCTTTATTTTGTCGGTAATAAGAACAAGAGTTTTTAGTCTAAGGTTGAAGCTACCCAGATTTATTATTTTAAAGTCTTTATCATACAGGGTGTTAAAAATTAAGGCATTAAGTTGTAAAGCTTAATCCTCTCCTGGCAAACTAAAAAAGCTAAATTTGTTTCTAGAACACTATTTTAAGAGGTTTCTATCACATAAAATTTTTATTAAATTTTTTTATACTCCCGAATTTAAAAAAAAACGCTTTTTTTATTTTAAATTTGATAAGGTGGTGTTAATCAGGATCCCTATGTGTAAAATTTGAACAAAAACTATACAGAGCGTTTTCTTTGACACGATCTCTAAATTTTATTTTTCTTTATTCTTCTAGATAATCCAACAAATATTTGTTGGTTTTAAATGGCATCGAAACCGCCTCCTCTGATCTTATCACGGCTTTTCAATGCCTGCTATGTTTTTTATACCTCCGAAATTCAATACAAACACTTAGTGATTTTTTTTATTTAAAAATACTGAATTTGAACGGCACTTACTGAATTTCAGTTTCATAGTTTTCTGTGCCCCGAAACAATAATCATGTCCTCTGAGTCTGCGAGTATTCTCAAAAATTACGTTGTTTTATAAGGTGGCTTATTATTTAGGTAGTTAATAACTAGGTAGTGTTTTATTTTTTTTTTCATTCTAGCATCGACTTAATCGTTCATTTATTTTTTATTAACAAACCGCGTTAATTTAATTTCTAAAATTTAGAGCAAGTTAAAAGTAACCTGCTTTAATATTTATTGACACTGTTTACACATAAATGATTTCATGACATACTAGTTTAATACCTTAAAGATGTATAAATAAAAACACTGTATAGTTTTTGTTTAAATTTCACACATAGAGGTTTTGATTCACACTAACATAAGATTTTAAGTAAAAAAATCTCTCGCACGAACGTCACTGGTGCAAGTAGAAATATTCGGATCCCACCAAAAAAAAAAAAAATTAGCCCACCAAAGCGTGTTTCAAATTTCGAATCAATTTCTTTAAAACTCTTTGAAATCTTAATTAATAAAGATAAATAAAAAAAAATTAAATTTAAACACTGTATCTCGGAAATGTGAAAATTAAATTATTTAATTTAATAAAATAAAACTTCTATATAAAGAAACTTGAATACCCTGTATTTAGAGTAAAAACAGATAAAATAGCATTGTATATTTTCGTTAAATTTTCTCCATTCGAAATTAATGAAAACCTCTTGGGACAATCGAGGAATCAGCACATTCACACAAAAAAAATGATACATTGAACCGGTAAAACAAAATATTTTATATATTTTTAGGTATTAATAATATTGTGTGACACTCCCAAGTCCTGGAATAAATAAATTTGCGAAAACAGGGACTTATGAATAAGCTGTATAACAGTGACCCGGTCTGCTATATATCATGGTTGAGACTAAGCTTATTTAAGCCCGTCGGGTTTGTACCATTCTTTTTCACACCTTAATAAATTCTAATAGCCATAGAAAACGTAACGACGCTGCTACCGATTAAGGTTGGAACAAATGCAGCTCATCGACTTTCTCTGTCTAATTGAATACTTATGACACATGAAAAAATGAAATAGCTGCAGAAAAAATATATGTTTCTGTTGCTTCAAAATATAATAAAATATTGTAAAGCAAATTATAAAAATATTTTGTGCATTCATATAATAACAATAATTTTATTTAGTAATTAATAATAAATGATTACTATATTTGCATTAATACAATAATATTTTGTTGCTAAATATAAATTTTAACATTTTTTTATTAAATAAGTAGGTACATCAGATAATGGATGCGTCTAACGTTATCGCCTAAGCCGCTTTCTGTTAGCGTTTGGTGGACGGTTACACTGAATTTTTAGTGCTTGCAAGCTGAAAATACAGGGTGACTTTAAATTGCCTGTACCAGTGAACCATTCTAGAATTTTCAGATATGATTTATGCTAATTTACCTATATGCAAAAATGCATAGTTAATGTGTTAAGAAGCACCAAAGTTTTTGAGAAAATTTCAATAATTGATTATAAAACGGGAAAGCGTTGACTGATTAAAATAAAATTTGTTATATGAAAATATATTCGTAAGACTTTTTTTGATGCAATTAATGTTAATTACCGACTTGCACAAATGCCTTATTGCCAGTGCTGAAGCCTTTGAAAATAGTAAAAAGTAAAAAAAATAATAATAGTAGGATGAAACCCATTGGAAAAGGAAGAGAATATAACAAAAATGAGAGGAAAAATAATTTACGGGCGATCTGAGGTCGGGAAGTGGAAGGGGGTGAGTTTTTTAAGGTAAAAAACGGTTTATTTTGATCTCCGGCAAAACTACAAGTCCTGTGGAAAAAAGTTAAATAGCAAAGTTGTAGGTAATAAAAAGATCTACAACTTTTATATTTACACTTTTTTCACATTGGATTTTTATTTTTATCTTTTATAAAAAATATTTTTTTTTCACGATATTTGGTGAAAACTCTTCCTTTTTATGTCCCAAATATACTGTATTTTTTTGATTTAAAATATACATTTTTTCACCTTATTTTGACTTAATATCGAAAAAGCACCCTAATTTTCAATCGAAAATTCTCACGTCAAAATATCTGCTTTTTTGAAAAAATGGGTTGACTATTTGTTCGTTGGAATCTCTACTATCTTATGGTGTAAAAAAATATACATTACTATGGTAAATGTTCTCAGAAAAAAACAAAGAAATTATGCGAAACTCGAATCCGAACATTTTTTTTTTAATCATTATGTACAATTTTGAGCTATTTATTAAAATTTATACTTTAATTACTCGAAAAACGTAAGATTCCATATTGCACTAACAAACAAAAAAATTGTCAACTAAATAAGTTAATAAAGTTAATTTAATAAAACATCTACAATATTTTTTCGTTTCTTTGCCTTTTCTGAGAACGTTTACCAAAATAATGTATATTTTTTTACACCATCAGAAAGAAGAGATTTCAATGAACAAAAAACCCACCGACTTTTTGAAAAAAGCAGATATTTTGACCTGAAAATTTCCGATTGAAAATTAGGGTGTTTTTTCGATATTAAGTCAAAATAAGGTGAAAAAATAAATATTTTAAATCAAGAAAATTACAGTGTATTTGGGACATAAAAAGGTAAGTTTTCTCCAAATATCGTGAAAAAAAATTATATTTTGTAGAAGATAAAATAAAAAACCAAAAACTTGGTTATTTGAATTTTTCACATAAATTTTGAGGTTATGTGAAAAAAGTGTAAATATAAAAGTTGTAGATCTTTTTATTACCTGCTATTTAACTTTTTTCCATAGGACTTGCAGTTTTGCCAGAAATCGAGGCAAACCGTTTTTTACCCTTAAAAACTCACCCCCTTCCACTTCCTGACCTCAGATCGCCCGTAAATTATTTATCCTTTCATTTTTGTTATATTCTCTTCATTTTCAAATGGGTTTCATCCTACTATTATTTTTTTTGGCTTCAAAAATTATCGACCCTGGTCTATATACGATACGATACGATATGGATACGATAGTTAAAAATATATTTTTTTATGTATACCCAATCTGATTGTCACATTTTTGATAAAAGCTAACACTTTTTTAAGTAAATTCTGTCTTTAAAAATTTTGATAATTTTTACCGTTTAGTTGCAAACAATTCTTATCATGCCCATTTACTGTAAAATGAGAAGGAGTACCATGGCGCATAAACTACATTCCCTTCTTATCAATAGGGCTACATTTTCTAGTTCAACGGGTAAAATAGTTTGTAAGAAATTCAGATACGTTTCTCCATTTAAAATGGTTACTGGGCCAATTAAGTCCCAGTAAGAATAATCACAAAATTGGGACAATCAGGTAATACACAAAAAAATATTAATATTTTTTAAACTGAGGTATCCATTTTAAGGCATTTGTACAAAACGGTAACTAATAGCATTAAAAAAAACATTTTACCAATATATTTTCATATGCCAAATTTAATTTTATCGTTCAAAACTTTTCCATTTTATAACCGAATATTTTATTTTTTTCAAAAACTTTGGCGCCCTAGAGATAGACATTAGCAAATACAAATAATAGTTATTTATGCAAAAAGTACGAGTTGCATACAATATTTTTTCTACATTCATGCAAAAACCAAAAAATGTTTTATTTAGATGACACTAAGTCTAGGAAAATATGACGTCGATTTGAACGTTTATGTTTGTCATGATGACAAAACGCTGTAGTAGAATGACAGATAAATGCAATAAACATTTTATTGCACTACTGCAATAAAGAACCACTTTTTCCACTAAATATAGTTCAATAAAGTTTTGTTTTTTGCATGAACGTTGAAAAATATATTTTTCGTTCATCTAAATAAAACATTTTTTGGTTTTTGCATGAACGTAGAAAAAATATTGTATGCAACTTGTACAAAAAGTGTTTATTGCACTCGACGTGTTATGGCAATTTCACGTAGCGTGCAATAAACACTTACTTTTTGTACTTGTTGTAAAAATAATTATAAATACTCGAACCTTTTCTTTAAATACTTTTAAATACATTTTAATCAGCATAAATACAAAATATATTGGCGATGATAATGTATTTATAAATAGGTGCACAAATTTGTCAAAGTGACCTTCCCCTCGTATGTACCTAACTGTACATTAACAATTACTATTATAAACACACAGACTGCATGTGCATAATAAAATAAATGTTATACAGGACACCATGTATTATTATACAGGGTGTCCCATAATTAGTGTGCAATACATTAGCAATAGATTCTACGATCAAAACTGTTCTACTTTTTCTACTTATGTATTTCCTGTAATTGGGCTTTCCTGTTGGAAATAAATATTATTATTATTAATAGTTATTTGAATAAAACATTGTCCTGCAACGACTAATTGTGTCACTCTTCTTTTTCCTCTGATCATATTTTTACAGACAACCGTAGTACGAGTACTCTATAACATAAACGATTTAAAATAGGTATTTAAGACGTCTTTATTTAGGTGTTGCTGCTGCAAGAAAGTTTCATAGCCTATAAAATACCAATATATTTCTTCTTAGTCTTTTTTAGCTTCTTATTTGCCATTTTAATAGTCGATTATTTAAAACGGCGTTAAGATTAGTTACAGATAAAATACAAAACATATTCTTGTTAGGTCGTAAAGTAAAACATCTATTTAATGTACATGTTTACTCCTCCTCGCACATCAATCTTGTTCAATTAATATATAGAATGGAGTACAATAATTAATACCTCATCAATGTATCACTTCTTTAATTATTATGGCTAGCCAACGTTGTAATTCTTCAAGGATGGATATTTTACTAGTTTCCAATGTAGCAGACAGAATTACTAAACTCACGGTACGTTATCCGTTTTATACTATATACAGAATGATGTTAAGAAAATCTAGGGGTAGGTGCTATGTTTAAAAAATAAGAAAATAGGTTCATATAAACATGGGTCCGGAAATTTCTCGTTGTCGAGATACAGACAGGCACTTAAATACTATAGGTAGTCTTCAGTGGCGTCCATGCCGTTAAGTACTCATTTTTAGCAAAAAAAAAAAATGCTGCACAATTTGAACGTTTAATTTAGTCGATTTTTTACATAATTATTATCACTTTCAGTATTGCGAAAATTAAATTTTAAAATCTTCAAACATTATTTTCTTGAAATTTTTGTTATGTAACACCATAATGATGTCCATGATGTATGTATGTAGAATGACACGCTCTTTCAGATGGCATGGTCAAAATTTGGGCTTGCTATTTAAAAAAATTATCGATGACGTCATATCTCTAACAACGATGACGCCACAAATATGGGTCGTATGTCAAAAAGTCCCTTTTTTAAAAACAAAATCGATGTAGCAGAGGATTTATTCGAAAACTTCTCAATTTCAAAAATAATGAATTTATTCGTTACTTTTCGAAAGCACTGTATAAACGAGTTTGCACTTGTTTCATACCTCGGAACTGTATGATGTAAATACTGGAGTTCCCCAGGGCTCAGTTTTGGGCACTTAGATTTTTTTTAATTTTTGTGAATGACCTACCTGCAGATATAACTGCAGATGTGATTACATTATTTGCTGATGACACATCCATGGTGGTATCAGCGGAAAATCGTGATGGTCACAAATATTAAGGAATTTCCTTGTACATCTGACTTGGTTAATTATATAACAAGATTCTCTGATTTGCTTATGCTCCCGAAGCATAAATTTAACAGCTAAATTTGAAAAGTATGTTACATATATAGGTATAAAATTATATAATCTTAGGCTCAAAGAAATTCTATTAAAAAAATGTTATTATACTTTACACGAATTTTTCTCTGACTTGGAGTTTTGATTACTTCTAGTTATGAGTATTTCACATTCTGTTTGTTTTATTTTGGTTTGGTTTATTCTGACTTGTGTGTGCTTATTATTATTATTATATGGCAAAATGAAGGCACTCATATTCCGGACAACCTGTAGAAAATACTGTTTCAGGAACACAGCGTATTAGTTGAAAGTCGTCTGCATCCCTGTAAATTCTTGTACTCAGAGAGGTTGTCGAGAAAAAAATAGACATTTTATGTTCAGGAAATTTCCAATCATCAAATGATTCGACGCTGTGGCTAGTTCAAAAGCAGAAGCAACCGCTATTTTAAATTAATAGATGCAGAAATATTTCAAAATTTATGTACGACGGTTTAAAGTAATAATACTTTTAGTGAAAGCACTTAAGTGTAGGAAGACATCACCTACTTGTAAACTAACATAAATATTTAAAGAATTCTTATAGAATAGAAATTTACTGGGTAAATAAGTAAATTATAGACTTCCTTTTGTGACCGAGGCTGTAAAACCGCACAGAACTATCCGCATTATTCCTAAAGAAAATGGTATAAATGAAAATGTAAATAAAATACTCGACGTATTTAACAGAAGCTGTCTTCGGTGATGTAAGTAAATTTTATCTGATTCTTTAACATATTTTTTTGAGCATGCTTGCAGATATTCCCACGACACCATAGTTGAAGAAGACAAACATGGGCGAGGTGTATTGACATGACAAACCTGTAAGACGAATTTTCGCAGAAGTATTAAATTTGTTATACGCTAATGCTTACTCAGGGTTAAGCTTAAAGGATGCTTTTGTAAAATAGGTCTGCAAAACACTGCACGGTTTATCGATTAGAATAAACAAATAGCGGTTTATGCATAGTAAAAGGAAATATAAAGTAAACAGGGTGTCCGGAAATTATGCGTCAAGACTTCAGGAGGTAATTCCTCACAAAAAATTAGGGTCACAAAGTCCTATAACAATTTTTCGAAAACTCAATATTAACTAAGATACAGGGTATTAAAGTTAAAATTTTATTTTCGATATTTGTAAATAACTTCTTAAGAAATCCAAATATTTACATAAAATTTGTAAATCGGAGGTTCTTGCGGGCGAGAAATTCAAATTTGTTTCTAATTTTGACGTCATTAGTAGAGGGCGCCACTTGTGGCACGTCATGTTTCTTTTAAATGGCAGAACTTAGTGTATTTGAAAAAGGTATACCTTGCTGAAATAGGAGTCGGCAGAAGTAACCATTTTTGAAATAATTCTATTCTATTTGAGATGCTCAGTGCACCGAGTACAATTTTTTTGGTTTCAGGTAGTGTTTTTTCTGCTGAAAATACAGCAAAATGTTGCTTGAAAAAGTTGTTCAGAATTATGGAGAGCTGCAAAATTTCAAGAAGATCGGCTGCAAAATTTCAAGAAGATCAGCGAGGTTTGAAAATTTTATTAAAGCAGGCCGATCTTTTTGAAATTTTGCACGTCTTCATAATTTACCATTTTGAACAACTTTTTCAAGTAACATTTTGCTGTATTTTCAGTAGAAATGGCACTTTACCTGAAACGATAACTGTTTTCAATCAGTGCACTGAATAATATACTATATATAATGTATCAATAGAAATTAGAAATACAGAACTTGCAACAGTTATTAAACAATTCATAGTACTCTTCGTACCGTAGTCTTGACTTTGTAGGTACCAAATTGCTAGCTTCTTCTTGCAAGTCTGGTGGAGTATTCGTAAATTCTTCGTCACTGTATGAATTACTTCATTTTCGCAAATTCACACAATCAGAACGTATATTATTTTATAGTTTTGTTCTCTTGATTCCAGACAGTGAAAAACTATAAAATCGTGTTATGACAGGCCAAGAGACGATAAACGTTACTTTCGATCATATTTTTAGGATTGATATGACATTTTCCCATATTGTAGGGGAAAAATGATTTTATGTTGTATTATGGTTTAAATATACAAAATATGCAAGACATAAACTTGTCATAAATCATTTTGTTTTTGCTCTTCGAGATGAATAAATAGAGACATAGTTATTCTTACATCTTGCTGTAATTTTAATGATTAATATCCAGGTGCAATTAAATCAATAGGTTTAATGACAGCGCTTCATCAATCAGTGAGAATAAAAATTATGGAAACCATAAATTTATGCAAAATCGAGTTTAGTCGTCAGTACTGAAAGATGGAAGATTGTTTGAATATATCTATGATATGAAATGTAGATGTAATACGTAATCATATCTTTGAATATATAAATTTTAAATATGTTTCACTCTTATCATTGCTTCAAACGAATTAAGCTTATTAAATGAATATATTCTTCAGTATTAAATTATGTCTTAATATACTCTTAAAGAAGATTACTATAGACATAGATTAACACATAATAACTAATGTCTGAATATTATTTAATATTAAATTATAAAATGAAAAGCTCTTGGAAAAAATAAAATTTTGCAAATATCTAGATTAATATAAATTATTTTTAAGGCTAGTTTCGCAGTTGAGAGAAACTATTTCGAAGGGGCGTGGCACTTACTTTACGGAATATACAAAAAAAATATTCAGTACTATTTATAAATAAAAAAGTAGACAATCATGACAATCATCCGAGATGGCTTAGATATGTCAACTATCATACGACTGTTTCTATAATAGAATTCAGAATGCACCAACGGTAATCTTTAATTATAAAATCTTGTAGGATTGCCGTTGCTTCGTTGGATTTGTCCTCGACTCTAGAAAAACAAACAGCACATAGCATAAAGTGAATCATATTATAGGGAAATATCTGTATTCGACATAAATGTCTTTATTTAATAACTATAAAATATTTAAAACTAAAAATTAGTCACTATGTGTATGTCATTAATACTGAACTATAACCTAGAAAACATACTTTGCATTACTAGTTCCATGCTCTCCAAACATAAAAGAAGTCCGGTGAAAGCTTAGAATATTATATTCTAAGAGTCAAAGAAAGAATTTTTACAGAACACTGTAAACATCTCGGGATATTATAGCTTAAAATAGTACTCATTATTTCATCGTCGATTATTGTTGCTATTATTAGTATTAACAGAATTGAGTTCCCCAACAACGCAAGAAGTTTAAAAATTTATCGACGTGAAGTGGTATACTTCACGTTGATAAACTTGTATTAGCGGCATACAGATGGTGACTGCATCAGATTCTGTCAAAAATAAAATATCGCATTCGGGGTTTAGTTTGAAATAATTTTTGAGTTTTGCAAATTTAATTTTTCGCTTATTTCTCGTATATTTACAAACATGTGTTTTTATGTATTTGTCTGTGTTTGTAATTTTTCCCGACGGAGGCAATCCACCTGGTCGTGGTCGCCGGATCGAGTACCTCGCTTTAAACAAAAAAATCGGTCGAAGGAAGGAGAGGTAGGAACAAGTAAGATAACAGAAAATGATTCAACACTTTTGAAATCCCTCCAAATATCAAGGAATTGAATATTGAATGTTAGAAAACGTAAACATAACACAATCGTCATTTACTTGAAAACTTTTCTATGTAAGAGGGCAAAATTTTAGTACTGCCTGATAGAGAATTAAACGATCTTTCAGAATCAAGGAAAAAAATATGGTGTCGCCATTTAAAAAAAAATCGATGACGTCATTACTCGAAAACAAATGACATTTGAAAATCGCATTTTACGCTAAAATATGTATTTTTTAAATAAAAAATCGACCTGTTCGAGGATTTTTCCCAAAAAATAATTGTTTCGTTTTTATTGAATTTATTCCATACTTTTGGCGCATACTGTATAATATAATAAGTATAATGTCATTTATGAATGATACAGAAAGTAAAGGTCCGAGTATGGAACCTTGAGGTACGCCAGATATTTGGTGATACATGTGAGACTTAAAACCACGATACTCAGAAAACTGTTATCTGTTACGTAACTATTATTGAAATAATGACAAAAGAGAGTCAGATAACCCAAATACGTCTAGTTTGCTAAATAAAATATTGTGGTCAAGTCGTCGTTTACCTTTAACGAAGCCATGCTGCTCGCTGGATATCAAACAAGAAAAAGAGCTATATACAGGGTATCAAGAATTTTTTAAAAAAACTTAATTAATTGTTAAGGTAAAAATTTGACAATTAGCACAAATATTATTTAATTTTCGCTGCTTTTTTGGAAAAAACCAAATCTTTCACCAGCTGCTGTTAACCTAAAAATATTATTAGTCATAGTAGTATTGTGGTTAGTGCGTTTCGGCTTGCTCTACTGTTTTTTTGATACTGGTGACATTATTGCTATCATTATTTTTTTACCGTTGATCAAGGTTGTTAAGTAAAATATGTTTTGTTTGATACAATTTATCATAGAGCAAAATAGAGGTACTCATATTCCAAACACTCTGTATATTGTATATATTTTGAATAATTTCCAGGACAACACTATGATTTTAATAATAAATTACACATAACTATTAGTGGGACAATAAAAGCAGAGGCAGTCCCTAATAAAAGATACTTGTATTTAAACGTTTTCGCATCTTTTATAATTTTAGAGACTCCAGTGGTCATCCTCCAATTTAGAACTCCTTGTAACTAGTGTTTTCTAATTTATGCACGATGCTCGACTAAGAAAATGTGATTTTTCGATAAACCGTAATAAATGTGATGAAGCGCGGATAGTAAAAGTCGAAATTGAACATAAGAAGTAGAATTGTCCAGGTAAAAGTAGATAAGGAAAGAATAGGGACATTGTTTAGCCTCTAGATCTTCCTATAACGACTGGTGTCAAGCGGGTGACAAGGGAGGTCTTATCTCAGTTATCAACAGCGGTGTGGTGAATTAATTAAAGGAACTTGTGACACCATTAGTCACTTAACGTTACCCTAGTCTGTCTACAAATAGATAGACTAGCTGATTTACAGTTGTTCATGTGGGGTATAAATTCCACCCCGCACGCAGTTACACCTTCTAGCATAGAGTTCTACCGACGAGTATTGACTCGTATCGCACGAAAAATTCTCTAAATTGAAACGTATATACTGGGTGTTTCAGGTTTAATCTTGATAACTTCAGGAATCGATAGAATAGGTTCAAATAATGTTCATTTGTGATATAAACTTATTTTCTAAAACGCATCGTTTCCGAGAAAGAGGGCGTTATATACTGTTACTATTTTAATCCGTAGAATTACCTCCCGGAGTTTCTTGATGGCCTTTTAGAACACCCTGTATATTGGACAGCGTGAGTTACCTAAATTTACTACAAGAAGAACTTCTTGCACTTCTGAAGAATGTGCCTTTACAGTTAAGGAGAAACCAAAGAATGTGTCAATTAAAAGTAAAAATACTACATTCTAATAAGTGCCAAAATCTATACACGCGTATAGAGTTGTTTTTTTTTAAAAATGGGAAAAATTTCGGACATCTAGCATCCAAACGAAGTTCAAAGTGAATCCAGATACCGATATGTATTTTAAAAGTTTAATTTTACGTTACCCTCTGTTAGAGAATCCTGTGAAGCTTTTATTTGGAATGTAATGTTATTTAATACCAATAAACTTGTTTACAAACCGCAACGTGTTACGGTTTTAACATACCATTACGAGCACACTAACAAATCATATCTACTAAGAGAAAGAAGCTTGTATAAGAACCATATTTATTTGGTCATGAATGTAATGAAATGAGTGACTCTGCTGAGGTGTCTTTTTGTTTTTGGTTTAATCTACATGTTTTAAGTCAATTCTAATTATTTTTTAAATATTTTTTCATCTGCTAACCAAACATGTTTCTCAAAAATTCATATTACGTCTGAATTTTATACAGGGTCTAACAAGAAAGCAGGTTATCCCGTTAACTGCGTATTTTTGGTGGCAAAATATGACAATTTAATACTACTGCTTCCCTATATAAAAAATATATTCCTTAAAAGATACAGGGTGTTAAATTTGAACTTTAATTGTGATTTGATTTACAACCTCTCTTTTGGTAGATGCAAAAATATAATTTAATTTAAAATTTCAGTAGATGAGTTTATTAAAAATTTTAAATACATATTTACGCCGAAAAAATATATTCAAACCATTATTGATTCATCTTGGTATCGGCCTGACGCGCGCACTAGATTAAATTATTAAAAGAGACTGAAACGTATTTTGTATTTAAATACATACAGTAATAAAAAACCCTCATGCTGTCAACAAAAAACAGTCCGAGACATACCTATTCAGTGATCAACAATCCGGCAATCCGAGTCTTGACCTACCGTATTTAGGTCAATAACTTTGTTTTTAATGTCTATTCAACGACAAGCGCTGCAGAGCTGTAGAACCGCTAAATAATAATAGAAACAAACATTATTTAAATTTGCATTTTTATAAACATCCGGTGTAATCAATAGCATTTTTTTTTCGATTTTCTGACTATTAAACCTTCCTCATACGTGGTTAAAGTTAATGACATTATAACTGAATCACTCTGTATATGTATTAATTTAGTAATAAAGTATATTTGATATAAATATTTGCATATTTTTGATATCCAAGCATTCTTATAGTTAATTCAACACTTCTTTATTGAAATTTAAGGTTTATTTAACGAATAATATTTTGTTAAAATATGAATAAAATGTTAAATATTGATATTTTGTAATAAATGTCATATTGTAAAATTTAAAATACGGTTAAGATTAATTTCTCTAATTTTTAGAATGCCAAGAGTCTTTTCCTTAGAACTGAAAGAGCATGGCTTAGGCAAGTTTTTAATAATATCTGAATAAACCTATCACAATGGTTTAAAAAAATCCACGTTTAAATTTTACTCATTGCTTTTAAAAATCATGTTTTTGAAGTTCTAGGCAAGGAACGAATCCACTTTGGATTTTATTAGTTAAATCATTTAAATAATCTATTCATTTCTAATAAAAAAAGTATAGAAATGTTTGTTATAAAAAGGTTAATCTTTCAATAAAATATTACTATACTTGAGAAATAATGGACCTAAACTAGCATTGGAATAATTGTATTAATCTTGATATTAGCGTAGTTTTATTTCCGTGCATTTTATACAAATATCTAGCATTCATTTCTTAAGTATCAGCAATTTTGCTACAAATTAATATGTAAGAAGATTGATATTTTCATTCGACATAAACACCATCATATGAAATGATACAATAAAAAATGTAAGTGGCCTCTATTACCAGGCAACGTAAATAGAAAATTATAATAATATTCCTCATAAAGTGTGAACATGCAATATATTAAAGACCAACAGGATGTTTTCTGCATTAAAGTCAGGCAGCTAAGCTTGGTTGCTTGAGATGTAAGATAGTCACTAACATCATATTTTGATATAAAGGACTTAATTAGAGTTAATTATTATAATTATTATTATAATTTCATAACAGTGCATGCCATGATCATGTTAATGTTTACGAGATGTCTCTACTAGTGTACTTCAGAAAAATGAAAAGGCCAAGTTTATGCATTTCTCGGTCTCATGCAAATAAGAGCGCAACTGATTCAGCCTTAAATCGCAGATGCTCATGAGATATTATTAACCACACTTCGACATACAGGGTGTTTCATAACTGGTTTTCCTACAATTTTTAACTATACAGTGCGTCCCTAAAGTCACGCACAAATTCATTATTAGGTAAATAAAAGACCTTATTGAAAATTCCCGAAACAAGTCGATTCTTGATTTTAATTTACTTTCTTTTTCAAATAATAACTTAATATACAGGGTGACCTCCCTTCGAGTAATGAAGTCATCACATTTCTTTTTAAATGGAACACCACATTTTTTTTCAATTTCCGGATTACCCTAGCTGAGATGTTTCCAAATATGTTGCTCCTAACAGGGTGGGCAACCCAAATTATTTATAAATATCAAAGTTATTTACAAATGAATAAACGTACTAAGAAATTGATTGAAATTACTACACGTCATTTATAGTGTCTGCTGGAATGTACTCAATTTATAAAAACATTGGTGTTACATGAAAAACGTAGAAAAACGTGATCGATCGTAGGAAATTTTATTCTTCGCTAATAAAACCTTTGGACACAAAAACCTAAATTAAATTTTCAAATTGTTGACCATTCACTGCCAAAGAATGGGCCAGACGAGAAACAAATTCTTGTTGTACATTTCCAATAACTTCAGGCGGGATGGCACGAACTTCTTGTCGAATTCGTTCCTTGAGGTTGACAAGATTATTTGGCTTAGTGACGTATACTTTGCTTTTTGCATATCCCCAATGGAAGAAATCTAACGGTGTTAAATCTGGCGATCTGGCGGGCCATTCCTTAGGTCCTCTTCTGTCAATCCACCGATGAGGGAATACGTCATCTAAGTAGTGGCGAACAGCGATGGCATGGTGCGACACCGTCTTGCTGTAACCAAATTGTGTCATTGCGCAAATCTGGTTTTTATTTATTGGGTAACAATACAACCAAGGAAAGAAATAAATCAAATTGAAGAAAATCTAAATATCTTGCGCCATCTAAATCTCCTTCAAAGAAATACGGCCTCAAAATTTGATTATCAATAATTCCGGCCCAAACATTGACCTTCTGGGGACGCTGAGTGCTTCCATCATCCAGTGGGAATTGTGATCTGACCAGTACCGACAATTCTGTTTATTAACGGTATCATTCAGATAAAAAGATGCCTCTTCCGAGAAAATTATGCGTTTGACAAAATCCGGATCTGCCTGACATTCTTCCATCATCACTTCGCAAAACTCTGTCCGTCTGTCGAAATCATCGTGTGACAATTCTTGCACTGAGTGAACTTTGTAGGGATGGTACTTGCTTTTGTGAATAAATCTACACAATGTGGTTTTAATCACACCTAAATCACCTGCTAAAACTGTCATAGTTGAATGCGGGTTTTCATGAAGGGTCAAAAGGACTTGTAACTTCACATCTCCATTTAGTATACTTGGTCGACCAGATCTGGGCAGATCTTTAACGTGACCATGGTTTCGAAACTTTACTCCAGTTCGATTTACAGTGGATCGATTTATTGGTGGACGATTCGGATGTTTCATTAAACAAAACACAAACTTCTTCATGATTTCGAATTCTATCACCATACCCGATTAGCATGAGAATTTCAATCCGTTCTGTTTCACTTCGATTAATGTTTTGACAAAACGAAAACAAGTTAATTAATTAAAAAATACTTAATACTTTAAGAAAGTATCAGTTAAAATGGATTCACTAGTACAATCTTAGCAAACTGTTTAAAATTGATTACCTGATAAAAATGCACGGGTACGTTCTATCAGACAGATACATTTAAAAAAGCATCAAAGAAATTATGATAAAAACTTTGGTATTTGTAAATAATCAATAATGTCTTTTATTTACCTAATAATGAATTTGTGCGTGACTTTAGGGACGCACTGTATATGCATTATTAAAAAAGATGTGGATTTGTTAAAAAAATGAAATAAAAATCCATCGGAAAACATGATGAATTGGCCTGCGTGATCTCCAGATCTAAATCTTACAAATTTATTTTATTGGGGCATTTAAAAACGTGGTGTCCCGAAGTACAATTTTATTATTAATAAAAGTAAGTACCTCATAGATAACAGTTAATCCGGTTATCTGCAGTATTTTGCATTCGTTCTTCGTTCCTTCGTTGCACACTGCCAGAACCACATTTAGTAAACATTATATTGGAAAGACTTCTGAAATATTAAATATTAGAATTGGAGATCATAGATGGTCAAACGCCGACCGGTATCAGTCTATCACATTGACACAAATCAACGTTCTTCCACCCTACCATACCACCATGTAGAGATGGTGCCAATTATATCTACCTGGGTCAGAATCATACATCGATTCAAGTATTGACACATTAAACTACATTTCCACTTGTAGAAATGGTAGAAGAATGGTTTCGGAACTGGTAACAACTGGAACATATATCTTTTGTGTGTAGATTTGTGTTTACAGGAAATAATGTACAATTTTTAAAGCAATTGCGTTTTACATTATTGTAAATTTTAAAACGACAAAAAGTACATACTAATATGCTTTCCATTTTAACAATTAACTCCCATTAAAATTGGAATCGACATACTGTGGTTAATCGACAAATGCTATTTATTCAATAATAATTTTTTATATCTAATAAAGAATACTTGTATTTAAAGATTCTTAATTGGTTTTGGAGAAAACAAAATCGCGCACAACATTTTTTTTATTTTTCTTAGGTACACGAAAAACAAATTAAAAAAAAATATATTTGTTTGTCTTTTCATATGTGTAATGGTGTACATTCTTTGATTTACTGTACTTAAATAACTGTACTGTATTTAATTTATATATCTTTGTTTGGATATAAGAGTAAATCAAGATATTCATTTCAAATTCGAAGATATTTTATAATTAATTTTAGAACAAAATATGTACATATACACTTTTTTAAATTATATATCTTCAATAATCAATCTAAGGCAGAATAATTAAAATTTATAAAAATTTCTTAGCAACATAAATTTTTAAATATTATTTAACTTAATTGTTGTTAGTTCTAATTGCAAATTAAATGTCGAAATTAGTGTAGATCAAATAGCATTAAATTGCTTTTGTCTCACCATTAAAGAGTCATTTAATTTTGTTGAAAGGGAGAAATAAATGCTTTACAAAAGGTCTTTTTGTAAAGCATTTTTTTATCTTTTTTAGTCACAATTTTCTATAATATATTTTCCTGTTACCATTCAATTTAGTAAGAGTCATTTCGTATCTAGTCAAATATTTACAGACGATATGGACAAACTCTTTCACTACGTTTCGATGCCTTCTTGGTTTTCCTCTTTGGAATCGAGGTCGTCAAATTTTGAAAGCACCACAGTCGCTGGTTTACGAATAGTAGTCACAACCCTTTTGATATTGGTCGAATAGTTGGAGGTTCAAGTTACCCTTAAAACTCGACCTGACATCTTAGGATCTATAATGAAGTTTCTTGTACGGTGTGTCTCTTCTTCAAGAGCTAGATTCATCCTTTACTTCAATATATGATCTCCACGACAGACTGACATCCATAGTTTGTAAGTCCGAGCTCCAGCCAATAGAGATTTTGGATCCAATAACCTGACACAGAAATAAACATTAACGCAATTTCAAATTTGAAAATAAAATTATTAAATACGCCCCTTAAAAGATACGTGTTGTTGACCTTTTCGCTATAATTTGTTCATTTTGAAACCTTGTGGAGATACTTCATGTTATTAACCAAATCCTCAAGGACGTTATTGTAAATGCCGCCTAAAAAACAAACGTAGAAACAAGAGAGAAAGAGAGGGGTTATTTTATGCTCCCAATTTTTTCGGACGTACGCTCGTAGACATTTATTTTATAAGTCATTGATGATTTACATTTACCATCGTATCTTCACAATTTATCTTCTGATCAATTTAAAATTTGTGTCAGTTATACAATCAATAACTTGCTACTCAATATAATCAATAAAAAAATATATTGTACATTCATCCATCACGGAGTACTGTGGACAATTATGACAATTTCAAAAAACATAGGCTATGCGTTTTAATGTAGTAATTCGTAATGTTATTGTCATTTAATTTGGTCAAATCAATAGAAATAGTTAGATGATTTCAAATGATTTACAAACGATCAATGTCCTTTCAAGTCACAATTTTCTATTATCTTGTTACTATTGGATTTAGTAAGAGTCATTTTGCATAAAGTTGTCAAATATTTACAGACGATAAGGACAAAATCTACTGCTACTTTTAGACTTCAATATCTTCTTTGTTTTCTTCGGTTTGGAATCGAAGTCGTCAAATTTTGGAAACTTGACAGTTGCTGGTTTAGGAACAGTGGTTACAACCTTCTGGATATTGGTCGAATAATTGGAAGCTGAAGATGTCCTTAAAACTCGAACTGACATCTTAGGATCCATAATGAAGTTTCTTGCAAGGTGTGCCTCTTCTTCAAGAGCTAGACGCATCCTTTGCCTCAATATAGGATCCCAACGACAGACTGACATCCATAGCTTGTAAGTCCGAGCTCCAGTCAATAGAGATTTTGGATCCAATAACCTGAAACAAAAATAAATATTAAAATAAATTCAAAAATTAAATTAAAATAATAGTTACCTTAATATGGTCGACCACATTTCAACGGGTAGAAATGGTAGAAGAATGGTTTCAACAACTGGTAGTAACTGGAACATCTTGCTTCAGTGTCACAGAACAATATGAGGAGATGACGTTTGGTGCACCTTTTATACATAACTTGCGTGCAAAGGGCGTGACGTTATGCACCAGTGGTCGCTTTCACGCGGAACGTAATGGTTCAATGCACAGCCAACTCTTACCGACATTTTGATGTTCACTGGTGCCTGGCATTTCCATATATGCGATGACTATTATATATTTTTTAAATAGCTGACTTATTTGTATATCTTTCATGTATATCAGTTTTTATAGTGATACATTTATCAGAAATAATTTCCAGTGTTATTGCAACTTTATGCATTTCCATTTAAAAGTTTTAAAATTACTTTACTCTACTTTTAATGGTTTTATAATTGTAGTCCCTGATTAAATATAGGTTACTGTGATCTGTGTTTTTGATCAATGCGGTATTTTTTGAAACAGTAGTTACTTTCTATATGCACTAAAAATGTACCATATTTTAACAATAATCTCATGTATCTAGAATTCAAGGAGAAATTAAATATGTGAGAGACTTGCCAAATATACATATTTTAAGCCCATAATGAAGAAGACGAAGAAGAAAATTATTCTTTATCATTTAAAGGCGATGATTTTCCTGCACCAACTTGTGTGTACAATATATCTATCAGATTCGACATTGTTTTTTTTTAATTTACCTATATTCTCGCGTGATGTTTTTAGTGAAATTTGTTTGTTTAGTTTTTGATACTTTTGATACTACTTGTATAAGTATAGTATTAGTATTAAATATAAATGAAAAAAAAAAACAACGTCGAATATCAGAATTACATATATAGTAAATAGAAGCAGGTGGAGGAAAAGCATCCTCCTTTGAATAATAAATAATAATTTTCTTCTTATTCGTCTTCTTCATCATGGACTTAAAACACATGTCTATTTGGTAAATCTCTCACATTTTTAATTTCTCTTTGACGACAATCCATTCTAGACACATAAGATTATTGTTCAAATATAGCAGACATTTTTAGTGCAACTAAAAAATATACAAAGTAAAAATTAACTATAGTATTAAGATATAGTTCCTAGGCCATTTTTAAAAAATAGATTGTTTCAAAAAAACAGATCGCATTAACCTATATTTTACCTGGGAATACAATTGTAAAATCGATGAACGTACAATAAAGCAGTTTTAAAAGTTTTTAATGGAAATGCACAAAGTTGCAGTAACAACTGGAAATTATTTCTAATGCATGTATCATGATGTACATGAAAGATATATAAATAAATTTCAGCTATTTAAGAAAAATTAAAAGAGTCATTGTAAATATGAAAATGGCACGCACCAGTAAACATTAAAATATCGTTAAGAGGCTGTGCATTGAAGCATTACGTTCAGTTTGAGAGCGACCACTGGTGCATAACGTCACGCCCTTTGCACACAAGTTGTGTATAAAAGGTACACCGAATGCCATCTCTTCATATTGTTCTGTGACAGTAAAGCAAGATGTTCCAGTTGCTACCAGTTGTTGAGACCATTTTTCTACCATTTCTTCTCGTGGAAATGTGGTCGACCATATTAAGGTAACTATAATTTTATTTTTATATTTGAATTTATTTTAATATTTATTTTTGTTTCCGATTATCGGACCAAAATCTCTGTTGGCTGGAGCTCGGACTTACAAGCTATGGATGTCAGTCTGTTGTGGGGATCCTATCTTGAAACAAAGGATGCGTTTGACTCTCGAAGAAGAGGAACACCTTGCAAGAAGCTTTATTATGGATCCCAGGATATCAGTTCGAGTTTTAAGGACGACTTCAGCTTTCACTTATACTACCAATATCCAGAAAGTTGCAACCACTGTTCCTAAACCAGCAGCTGTGGTGTTTCCAAAGTCTGACGACCTCGATTCCAAACGGAAGAAAACAAAGAAGATATTAAAATCTAAAAGTAGCAGTAGATTTTGTCCATATCGTCTGTAAATACAGGGTGGTCGCGATGTAATAGGACAAAATTCATGGCTAGATTCCTGACGTGAAAATATTGCGATTTAGACAAACTCACCTTAGTTCAAAAGTTGATACTTACAGAGATACAGGGTGTTTAATGCAAAATATTATTTTAGTTTTTTCTTATTTCTTTCATAATAAATGCTCATATCGAGATGAAATTTTAGTGTTTAGGGTTTTCTGAGGCGAGAGATTGAAATATGTCCATGGTTTGCTTGTAGCTCATAGAGAGCGCCGCCTGCGCTAGGTCGAATGCTTTGAAAACGACAGAACTTTTTTATCTTTCAAAAATCTAATTCTCAGGTAGCAAATTCTGATTTTACAACTTCTTTTACACAAAAAAGCTATACTTCTTGATAGTCGCTATCTTGCACCGTTCTCGTAAAATTTGCCATTGAAAATTCCAATGTATTTGCATTCAATTACAAATCGGCAAACATTTTCAAGTAGGCTTATGTTAAAATCTAATTTTGACATTTCCCACTTATCTTAGTGCTGTCAGTAATATTACAGTATTATTAAAAGTATTCTTTAATTTATGATCTAATGCGTAGTGCGAGATAACATGCCACGCCATAATTTATTTTCAAATGGCAGGAAATCCAGAAGTTAGCAGCAGGAAGGTAGCTAGAGAAACCGGTGTTAGTAAAACAACAGTTCTCAAAATCTTTCACAAGGAAAATTTATATCCCTGCCATTTTACACCCGTGCAAAATCTTTTAGCAGCAGATTTACCAGCTAGATTACAATTTGCTCATTTTATGCTCAAAATCAGCGAAACCTTTTCAATTTTAGAAACAAGCACATATGGGATAATGAAAATCCTCACGTAGTCAGTGAGCGTCACTTCCAACATGAATTTAAGATAAATGTTTGGTGCGGAATCATAGGAAATCACCTTTTGGGTCCACATGAGCTTCCTCCAAATGTAAATGGTGACTTGTATTTAGATTTCCTGCAGCACCATTTAGTTGACCACCTCCACGATTTACCACTGACTACACGGCAAAATCTATTTTTCATGCAAGATGGAGCTCCCCCTCATTATTCAGAGTCAGAGTACGGAACTATCTTGACCACATTTTTCCAGATCGTTGGATCGGTGGTGGTAGTCGAATATTATGGCCTCCTGGTAGTCCTGATTTTAATCCTATGGATTTTTGTTTCTGGGGCTACATGAAATCAGTTGTCTATAGAGAAACTATAAACACCTGCGAAGAGCTATGGCAGAAAATTGTAAATGCCGCCGAATCATTTCGCAACAAGAATCTCTATTTTAAAATACGGCAGTCTTTGAACAAACGCGTTAATAAATGTGTTGCAGTTGGAGGCGGACAAGTTGAACATTTATTGTAATATTCGATATTCAATTGTTCATCACAATTTATAATTTGAAATAAACTCTTGTTCTTTTTGACATTCGTATCTTATTTTGATTACTCTAATTACCAAAGCTAAATATCTTGAGAACGGTGCAAGATAGCGACTATCAAAAAGTATAGCTTTTTTGTGTAAAAGAAGTTGTAAAATCAGAATTTGCCACCTGAGAATTAGATTTTTGAAAGATAAAAAAGTTCTGTCGTTTTCAACGCATTCGACCTAGCGCAGGTGGCGCTCTCTATGAGCTACAAGCAAACCATGGATATATTTCAATCTCTCGCCCCAGAAAACCCCTAACACCAAAATTTCATGTCGATATGAGCATATTTATATTTTGCATTAAACACCCTGTATCTCTGTAAGTATCAACTTTTGGACTAAGGTGAGTTTGTCTAAATCGCAATATTTTCACGTCAGGAATCTAGTCATGAATTTTGGCCCATTACATCGCGACCACCCCGTATTTGACAACAATTTTATGTAAAATTACTCTTACTAAATCTAATAGTAACAAAAAAACATTGTAGAAAATTGAAAGAACATTAGTCCTTTGTAAATCATTTGAAATTATTTAACTATTCTATTGTTTTGACAAAATTAAACGACTCTTCAATAGTAACAAAACGTATAATTTGTAATTTAATATGACAACAACAGTATGAATTACTACATTTAAACCAATATATTACTATGTTTTTAGAAATTGTCATACTTGTTCACAGTACTCCGTGGTGGATGAATGTACAATATATTTTTTTTATTGACTATATTGAGTAACAAGTTGTTGATTGTACAATTGGCACAGATTTTAAGCTGATCAGAAGATACACATAAAATATGCAATATTTGGAGTTTATACACCACTAAATCTTGAAAAATTAAAATTTTTAGTTAAGGCTGTCTTGTTCCAAATTGACGATATAGAGTAATAAAAAAGTTATTAAACGTATTAAGTTTGTCATCAATATTTTCTAAATAATAGAGATACCAAAATGGAATTTCAGAAAAATCTTTTAACAAATTAGAAAGATTTATATTTTGAAATCAGTCTAATGTGTGTTTTTTTTTCTTTACACTATTTTAAATGCCTCAATTTTAAAATGGCTACTTTTCCAATAACTTCTCCATACTTTCCAATACATTCACCACTCCTTTCGAATTTCTTCCTACAGGTTGAACAACGTTTTCATTTCGGCGTATATAAACCAGCTGTTGATAACTATAAACTTCTGCAACAGCAAGCGGACCACCTTTATTATATGTCACCGCATGGAGCTAGAATAGTAGTCCTGATCGGTATCTAAATTTAATTGCGACAAATATACGAAATGGTACATAAAGCTGGACGTACATAAGCTCGCCCATTTTATATGACCATAAATATTGCTCAAACTCGCGGCTTTTATTGTATACATATAGTTCATCACCAATCGTAATAAATATCAAGCGTCCATATCTGGAATTCCACGCGATCAATCAAACTCGATAAACCATTATAATAAAATAATAGTTACATGCATTATGTAAATATGCACTGAACTTTGAACCCGGCGCGCGACGGTAGCTCTGTATATAGCATCTGATAGTGGCTACGTGTAACAGAATAAATACCTTGTCAAACATGGAAATGTGTAATTTGTAGCAACCTGTCAATTTGCTGCACCTTGCTTTGATGGCGCTGCCATTGTTCCACTGTTCCTTCTTTAATAGTGGATTTCATAAAAGATTGTCTAGTTTGAATAGGCTCATATTAAAATGACTAAATTAATAGACCTGCGAGCGTTGCCAGTGTTGTTTTAGTTATGTAAACTGGAGCTCTACAATCCAAAATACAAGCTACTGCTACTGGCAGGTAGTAATTATAAATTTACTTTGTCGAACTAAAATGAAAAAACCTTTCGATATACGAATAACTATGCAAAAAAATATGTAACTCTTTTTTACCCTAACGTTATCACGTATGAGTCATTCCATATAAAATAGCCTGAAAATAAAAAAAATTGTTGCCGACCCTTTTTTGATTTTGGTGTTACTTTGAAAAACTCTACTGTAGGGTCCCAACGAGTTTGATTTTTACAAGCGCTTGTTTCCGCCTATTTAAATAAAGACTTAAAAATTGCTATTTTTAAGCTTTATTAATTTTTGCTGTCAAATTTTTCTGTTTGAAGATATTTGAATGATCAAGACGGAATTCAGAGTGGGGAAGATAATAGCTTCAGTGTAAATGAAGATAATTGTTTCGGACGATCCCTTTGAATAATAGCAGCGTGCTGAAAATGAGTTTTTTAGTAATTTTTCGTGAATTTCAATCGACTCTAGCGTCAAAGACAATTTTGAACAGCTTTTGTAGAATTAAATAAAAATGGTACATTTGTAAGGTTTAACAGTGAGACCTATTATTTGAAATTCATGTGTTTCAAATAATTAAATAGACAATTATATAAATGTCTTACAACAGCCGTTTTAATATACCTGCTACTGTATAGCCAACATTAAATGTTTACTATGTTTTCTATGCAAATAGGAATAGAGCGAATTTTCCTCCTCTGTTTATAATAGCACTTAATATATTTTCACATCAGTCGGAAGGCAGTTGTTTGACGTTGCTAAATACATATCATATTGCATGAGCACTATATCTTGGATATGAATGAACATAATGTCTGTAATTTATATTTGTGTACTTCGCATTGGTTGGCTTAACTTGTACTAGGAACAATAGTTGTGAATGAACCAAAAACTTTCAATAAGTTTGAAAAAGAAAAATATGTTTGAATACTAGTTATTCTCAAATGTATCCCTGAGTTCTTCAAGCATGCATCACTGTTCTAGCAAAATGTTACAATTTTAGTAGTTTTTACTTTCACGATTGGTACTGTTATTTGATATACAGGGTGTTTCTTAAGTGGAGGTCAAAAATCCAGGGGCGTATTCTGTGGTTGAAAACAAGAGATTTTTGTTACATACAGGCTGTTAAAAAAAGAGTGTAAAATATTTAAGGAGGCAATAGTATGAACCAAAATAAGCAGAAGTCTCAATAAACATAGGTCCGCAAAGTAACGGTTGCGGAGATATGGAATGTTTTATGTTTTTTAGCCCCTTTTTTTATTTTGCAAAAGCGTAGTGTATATTCTTATAATAGTTGGTTGATGTTTAGTGAAATAAACAGTACGTATTTCACAGTTGTTCTCAATGCACAAGTTTTCTTTCGATATGGCTGGTTACTCTAACGCAGAATTAACAGACATGCATTTCATGTATGGTCGTGCTATTGGGAACGCCACCGAAGCGCGACGTCTTTATGTTGACGCTTATCCAAATCGCCAGATTCCTTCACAACGCATATTTAGAAGAATTCACCAAAGATTGCGTGATACCGGTTCCTTGAGCAAACAGTGCCATTTATCCGGAAGACCAAGGTCTGTATCCACTCCTAGAGCAGAAAAAGAAATTCTAGCACTGGTAGAGCAGAATCCAGGTACGAGTGTGCGGAGAATATCAGCCGAGGTAGGAATTAGTGGTCCTCTTGTTTGGACAATCCTTCACGAGCAACTGCTTTATCCATACCATGTGCAACGAGTACAGGCCTTAAATCCAATAAATGATGATGAAGCAGGTTTGGTTTTTTGCCGCTGATTTCTACGTCATGATGCTGAAGACCCTCGTTTTCTTGCAAACAATCTTTTTACTGATGAGGCCAGGTTCACAAGAAATGGAGTGTTTAATTTTCACAATACGCATATTTGGACCGACGAAAATATTTATGCTCTAATAGAATCTGGACATCAGGCACGTTTTTCATTAAACATTTGGATGGGTATCGTAGGTAACAGGTTTCTAGGTCCTGTTGTTTTACCAAACCGATTAACAGTCGCTGCTTACCTTAACTTTCTGCAGAACACACTGCATGAGTTTTTGGAAGACATTCCTTTGAATCAGAAGCAACAAATGTGGTTCCAGCATGATGGTGCTCATTTCTCCATGGCCGTTAGAGAGCATTTACACCAAACTTTTCTACATAGATAGATAGGAAGGACCGGACCTGTATTATGGCCTCCAAGATCGCCTGATCTGAACCCTCTAGATTTCTTTGTTTGCGGATATTTGAAGACATTAGTGTATGGTACTCCTGTAAATAGCCTGGAAGAGCTGTAGCTACGGATTAATCAAAAGTGTCAAGAAATCTAAACCAAGGAGAGTGTTTTCGAAAGAGTTCGAATATCGTTGAGACGAAGATGTGCCTGCTTGGAAATGGACGGAAGGCACATCTTCTGTAACTTTGTTTTTTGTTTGTTAAAAGCTTCCTTTGTCGGTTTATTCCTAACAAAATAAAATGTATTGAAAAACGAATAGTGGTCCATATCTCCGCAACCGTTACTTTGCGGACCCATGTTTATTAAGACTTTTCTGCTTATTTTGGTTTATACTGTTACCCCCCGAAATATTTTAACACCTTGTATATGTGGGGTCTTAGGACAGCCATTGCTCAGCTACAGCAAAAATAAAAAAAAACTGTTTTTAATTTTTATGATAGTAGGTATGACTTAAAAAAATACCAGCTTTAGGAACTTAGCAGTGGCGGAGTTATGGATATCATCGATCATTATTTGCCAAAAGAAATATATTAGAAAATAGATCCAAATATTTGATTTTTCTTTTCAAACTTTGACACCCTGCATCTGTAAAGCAAAGCCGTTGCGGACCCATGTTCATACGAACGTTTTGTCTTAAAATCAATAATAGATTAACCCCTTAAAGTTTGTGCATATACTTAATTAACACCCTGTATTTTTGATACGCTGCAGCAGATATAATGCATGTTCTAAGACCTCACATTTATATAACAAAAACCCTTATTTTGGGCCACAGAATACGGCCCTGGATTTGTCACCTCTGCTTAAGAAACACCCTGTAGTGTATAGCGATTTTCCGGGTTGTTACCAAGGAAACCCGGAAACTTACTTTATATCATATGTTACAATTTTATTTTGCTTTAATTTACTAGACCTTTCACATTTCTATCTTTATATTTTTAGAAAAAAAAAAAAAACTGAGCTAGTGCATTGTCTGATGGTAATGCCATTCGATGCATTACAGAAACACTTTTTGCGGCTTCACGGCTTGGCTTGGCTTTACTTTGTACAGAATCTCTAGTAGTTTTTTTTTAATTCACTCTCAAAGAGCTTTGTGAGAAATGTCTACCATGCAAGTTACGTACAGGTTAAAAGTATGTACTAGTAATTATTATTGATAATGAAAATATGTCACAATGAGTAATAAAAACAATGTACGTTCGACGTATACGCTTATGATTTATTTATTGCGTACTTCGCTTCAATACAACTTGCTTCTAAAGTGCCGACCAAAAAAACAAACGCCAAGAGGGTACATAACTGACCTGCTTACAGCTTTGATTCCTTTAAATTTATAATTTAAAAAATCAATACGCCTGTCGCTTATCATTGATTAATGGAGGAATGTCCCATCTCGCTATACAGGGTGTCAGGATTTAATTGTAAACACCCTAATTTAACATATGAGAAATATCGAATTATGAGATGTATGAAGGGTTTAGGGCGCGAGGTCAAAATATGATTGCAAGTGATGTTGATAAATGTAGTGAATATCGTAAAACAATGTTTGTAAAATTCTTATAGTTTTCGAGAAAAAAAAATATTGAAGTTCTGGTAGTTTCAACCTTTACATCTCTAGGCTAGTGTAGTGTCCGACCAGGCGATTTCAAATATTCGATTACTTATAGTATTAACTTTTAGTGATGCAAATGTTTACATTAGTTTGTCAAATATCAAAAATGGCTTACGTATAGCAACTCGCAGTCGATGAGTATCGTTTTATTTTATGATGATGTGAAAATTCTTTAATAGAACAATTTCCCGGTAAACGTGCCAAATGCAGCTACTTTTACAACGATATGCAGTGAGCGCAAGTGTAGTGCAAACGTAGCGTAACACGAGAAATTTGTAAGCGAATCGTGGAAGAGATGGAGGTCCAAGGCGTCCACGGTCTATTGTAACAATGTGGCGTATCATACACGAAGCTCAGTTATATCCGTACCATGTACAGTCCAAGTATTAATACCAAAGAATTGAACGATAAGGACCGGTACTTTGACCTGTGAAACTGTTAATTTGCTAGGTTCACTCGACGTCAACTTATTTTTGATAATTTTGTGTGCTTTTAACTCTTCTCAAGTGACACACTTAGGTAATCAAGCCACCCTCACCTTCCCAGTGGCGGCTCGTGGTAGCTGCAAGAGGTGAGGCCCAAATAATACCTAAATAGGAATAAATTTACACGTCTCCCCTGAGGTAATATTCCTTGACGCGTTGACCTTTTTTTATTACGGACGTCTTTGCCAATAGCCCTACTATAACCATAAATTAAAAAACTAAATAACATCAGAACTCCGATTTTTATTTACAATATAAATAATAGAAAAAAAATATATGTTTCAGCATCTAATAATTAAAAAAATTGTTCCTACGTGTTTAAAGCACTAAAAAATATGAAAAAATATAAAATATAATTTTCAGCTATTTACATACAAAATAAAGCCACTTTTACCAAAAAATTTTTAATAGGTTTCACTTCTTATAAAACAAGTCCATTCGTCGGTCTTTTAAATTCGCAAATTTATTTATAATGTCTTCATAAAATTGGAAATCGACTTTGCAACACTTCTTTTTCTATAGTCGTCATCAGTAAGTTGTTTAAGCGCTCTTGTGTCATTGTATTTCTTAAGTAAGTCTTAATGCGCTTAAGGTACGAAAAGTTTCGTTCTACTGAAACACTTATTGCAGGAATTGTTAAAACTAAGCAAAATAATTTGTATGTCTCCGAAAATATCATTTTAAATTCCTTGTATAATATTTCTACCGTTTTCTGAACTTCTAAATTATAAAATTGTTCGTCTCTGTACAAAACATAAAGTTCGTTTTTCAACTTATCTATGTCAAATATGTTTGGATACATTTGTAGTAAATAATCAAACGATTTTTCGGAAATTTGTTTGAATATTCGGGATATTTTAAAGCGTTGGCCGACTATTCAAAATTTGTCCTTTCTCTACTTCATTACGTATTGCCAAAGGTGAAACGCCATAGCCATTTAAATAGAGATAAAACAATATCGTGAGAGGGATTCATTATTATAAATAACTATCGACGAGCCTATCGATAATATATATTTAAATTAGGTTCCTATTCTATGTTAAATTTAGTCTCACCTTGTAAGGAAGTTGTTTTTTATTTTTTTAAATTAATCCTACCTGCCTTGTCTCTAAAACTTTACGATCGTGCTTACCACCACCTAATCTTCTGAATATTTATGAAGTCATATTCAACTAATCAACCACTAACACTAACCACTGGAAATTCAAAACACATAAATAAAAGTATTAACACTTGAACAATCGATTAATCGCGTCACACACGTAAATAATCTACAATTCACAAGTTACCTACGGTCACTAGCCACTATCACATCGTCCCTTTGCCGTTGAACTAAAAACTTGAGGCGCCAGAAATCGGGCCTCTTCAGCAGACATGGAGTGAAAAACATCGATTTTAATCGTCTCGCGTGGTGGGGAAAACCATAACGTATAAACATTTGCGATGCAATTTGAGGCTCGGAAAATTGGGCCTCACTGTGGTGGGATTGGTGGATGACCGGACTCCCCACGCGGGTGGAAACAGAAACGGCGGGATATTGAAATGTAAACCAGAGGTACGGTACGTTATAACATACGAGGGCTAAGATTGAAGCAATTATTTTATTTCGTTACATTGATTTTTGATAAATGTAATGGGCAATCGGATTGGAAATTATGGGGTATTAAAATATACAGTAAAAGCTAAATTTTACAGTGAGGCCCGGCCTCAGTTGCTTCATACGACGAGCCGCCACTGCACCTTCCGTACTCATCTATGTGCTGTAAATTAGTCACTCTCTATTATTTTCGACCTTAAGTAATTGATAATGCAAGATAAAAACTTTAAATTTAGAAATAACTATCATTTTTGTTATCTAGATAACATTTGCAATAAGTGCAACAAAATATTATGGAATCCCATTTACAAGGTATACAGGGTGTCCCAAAATTAGCCTACCAAAAATTAACTGTGGATTCTACAATCAAAAATAAGAAAAAAAAAGCTATATAATCATAAGTCCGTAGACGCCCCCTAACGGAGCTATTGCTCTTTAAATGGGGACTCCAAAATTTGATTTTCTCCAAATATTTTCAAAATCGAGAATCGCAATTAGATTGCGAATCTAATGTTCTAAAAACAATATTATAATTAGTCATAGGTGTGCCAAACTGGGGGGTTATTGTATAAAAATTACTGTATCTTTTTTATGTCTCGAGGTTTTTACTATCAGATCAAAAAATTAAAAATGTTGAACAATTTTACAAAAAAAAGGTACTTTTGTTTTACTTCGATAAATTATTCCGTTTACGAGTAATATCAATTTAAAAATTTTATGACATACCACAAAAATATTAGATATGATATGCAAGCGGTCAAATTGTCAATATTAGGCTTTGAAAAGTTATCTGTTAGTTTATTTGACACATATTACATATGTTTTAAAAAAAATAAGTATTAATATTTTGTCTATTTATAGTTTCCATCTTAAACTTTTGTGGTATGTCACAAAATTTTTAAATTAAGATTATTCGAACACAAATCAGTTTATCGGATCGAAATAGGAGTACATTTTTCATGCAACATAGACCAGAATTTTTAATTTTTTAATCTGACGACGAAAATCTTGAGATACAAGAAAGTTAGAGCAATATTTATCCAATGATTCCCCAGTTTTTCACGGCTATGACCAATTATGAGGAATTATTTTCAGAAGATTACATTCGCGATCTAATTGTGATTCTCAATTTCAGATTAGATTACTTTATCTTGATCCCTTTTGGAAAGATTTGCGAAAAATCTAATTTTGAGGTCCCCATTTAAGGGGGCGTCTACGGACTTATGATTATATAACATTTTTTTCTTATGTTTGATCGTAGAATCCACAGTTAAATTTTGGCAGGCTAATTTTGGGGCACCCTGTATACAGGGTGAGTCAGTCATAATGTCATTAATTTTAAGAGGAGATAGGGAATAATAAGTATAATGCGAATACGCGATTAAAAAAAAATCTAAATGCATATTTCCGCCGAAAAAAAATATTTTCAAATCATTATTTAAACCCCCTTTTCAGACTGTCACTTACCGCTCACAGCCTTGGTCGTTTACAGCTCACAGTTCAACTCGATGTCGATCTGATGCAATGTTGTCAAGTTGAAATATTTTTCTCGTACCTACCTACCTAGGTTTTAGACATGACAAATAAACGGTTGTACTGACTATTTTAGAATATAATTTTTTCTTGCTCAGTTCAACTTCAGCCAATAATAATTTAAATGAAATCAAATAATAATAATCAAATAATTCTATTAAAAATTGCAAGTAACGCGGTCCACTCAGGTTTTCCGGTAGAAAATACGGCCCAATCAAACGGTACCAGTACACTCCTGCCCATACGTTGACAACAAATCGCCTCTGAAAGGCAAACCGACAAGTAGTATGTGGATTTTTCTTTGAGCAAATGTAGCTGTTATGACTGCAACAAAACTCCAACGTGCCTAATAATAAACCGAGTAATAAACTATTTACGTACATTACATAAAAATCCTATACTCAATGGGTAAATTATTAAGAGAAGCTGAAAAGTCTTTCGTGTTTAAATACTAAATAATGAAAAACCATCGTGTTGTCGACAGAAAACTTTCCAAGACCGAAATGACACCCCGCTAATCTAAGTTATCGAGAGTGAACTTTGACCTACCGTATTATTTATTAGGTCAATAAGCTAGTTACCTAGTGTTTGTACTGTTATTTAACGACAAGGAGTAAAACTATTTTTTAAAATCTAGATACATGAATGAATTTTCCTTAAATATTGATTTATTTGTTAATACAAACAAATGTAGATAATAAATAAATGTTTTCGAATGTTAGGTTATTACAGTTTAATAATTTTGATATTACGTTTTCACTACGTTTTACAAATAAATATGAATTTTTAGTATTACTCGTAAGTACAATTAATTATTCAGTTTGTAGTTACGTACATCTTCCCTAGAAATTTATTGTTTTTGAAGTAGTATGGTACTTACCTGTTAACTGCACTCATTCGTTCATAGCACTTTATTAATAAAATTAGGGTCAGTCGCATTTCGTAAACATTCTTCCTATAAAACACCACTTCCGCATATTCGGAATTTGTAAAATTATGCATTTACGACGAATACGCGAGACCGAAATAAACAAACTACTGCTTACCGCTTGTATTCTCACTATTCTCTCCATTCCCTTTCCAAATGTGTGGCGTGATCTACAAATTTAGGGGGAACGAAATGCGGGAAATGCGGGTAAATTTGAATAACACGCTGATGTGTTAGACGATATTATGTATGTAAACATAATGTGGCAACGATGTTTAATTCGGCATTCGATTGTGGTATGGGTGCGTCCTCAGAAAGTTCGTAGCGCACCAGGAGCGTCGTGTTACTGATTTTTATAGGGTGATTTGTTTATTTTTTTAAAGGTCGACTAATTTTTTTTCGATTTTCTGTCTTTATTAGGCCTCCCGAATACGTGATTAAAATTAATGACATTATGACTGACTCACCCTGTATAACTAGACAGGAAAGACTGCAAAATAGATTTGTTCGTTATTTGAATTTTAGAATACATAATATATATGTAATGTAATTAATGTATATGTAATAATATGTATATAATGTCCCAGACATCACGGGGACGAAATAAGCTTTTCAAATTATTACGTTAGTGAACCAAAGATTTCATGCAGACCTATTAAATAACATTATTGATTGTCCACAACTTTTGTCCTTGCTAAAATTTCACGTTCCGCCTATTAACACTGTAAATATGTTTAACATACATTTTTATAGAACCAATTTAGGCACTAACAGCTCTATTTGTCGCTAAATACCTATTAGGGTGTGCCAAGTTTCAACTAAGTAACTCAGAAAATAGATCCAAAAATTTGATTTTTTTTCAAACTGTAACACCCTGTATCTGGAAAGCAAAACCGTCGCGGACCCATGTTTATATTAACTTTTTGTCTTAAAATCAATCATAGATTAACCCCTTAAAGTTTATGCACAATTAACGCCCTGTATTTCAAATGATGATGGCAGGCTACATTCAGCATCATTACCGTTAAACTCTTTTAAATACTTTGTTAAGCGCATGCTATCATGAGTAAATTTTATTTTAAATTGTACCTTTTTGTCGATTTTTTTTTGTTTTTTTTTTTTTTTTTGTTGAGGTTTAGTACTATACTTTATCCCGTTATTTTACTAGGTTTCAGTTTGTTTCTCTTTTCTTTATATATTTGATAGTTGATGTAATTTTATATATCATGACTTTTTTTGTTACTAACTTAATGGAAACTATTGTAGGTCTTTGACCTGTTGTATTCCTAAATTGTAAATTTAATTCTCTAGTGATACTTTTTTGAAAGAATAAAAATAAATGTTGTTTGCTCTTACTTTTCTGGAGAACCACCGTACATGAATTATTTTCTTTCTTCATGGCAACTTTATTTATTTTTTTAAATATAAGCAAGACTTTTTATGAAATGTGTAAAATATTAAATTAAAATGTCTCTCGTTTTATTTACTGTAACTGTGGACATACCGTATACGATATACTTTACATACTGGAAGTACTCTTCAGGGTAATACATCCTCCACCAAATCTCGAATAACAATGTAAACGTGTTCGCTTAAAAGCCGTGTAAACATTAACTCTTCAATTAATGCTTAATTCAGCTACGTGGGCAGCATCCAGGTGACCAATCAGCATCCGATATGATTGAAGTCCCAGAGGTACTAACCTATCCTTGGTGAGAGAGTACCTTACGCTAGATGCAGCAGTTACGTCGCGGCTTTCGTGGCGCTTGTTCGCTCTTCGCTCTATAGCGGTGCCTCTGATAGGACCCATCCCACGTGCTAGCACGAAAATGCCCCGACGCCTCGCTCTGCTTCCCCTGTTGGCTTGGCTGTGCCTGGCCTTCGCAAAAACTCCCTTATATCGTCGCCAAATCACCCTGAACAGGGGATACTTGCCCAGGTGTAAGTTTGACGACCACACGATCAGGAACAACGAACAATTCTTCGAGAAAATCGGAAACGCACAGTTTGTCTTCACGGGAAAAGTGACGAATGACATTGCAGTGGTCAATAACACTCTCAGATTTGGTGTGGTGGTGAGACGGTATTTCAAGAACGTGCTGGGTCTTTCCAGGAATAAAGAAGTGAGGATTTTGAAGACTTTAAATGATGGTGAAGGTGTTAAGTGTAGGCAGGCTATCAGGTCGAAGTACACCGCGATTTTCGTTGGCAGGAGGCTCTCGCAAAGGACGCAAGATGCGGATTTAATCCTTACTATCAGTCCTGTTCCTGTCACTTTGAACAATTTGGATAGAGTCAGTGCTGCAACTAAAGGTAAAAATTCTCATAGAATATATTTCACACAGACTGATGATGTAGGTGTAGGCATTTTTGCAATAATTGTAGATGAAACTGTTACAGTTTGCAAAATATGTCAGTTACAGATGATTTTATTTTGTAGTAAAACAATTACAGAAATGTTCTTGTTTTTTCTATAACTCTATTTGCTATGGACAAAAATTATTGCATTATATAACAATAGTTTATTTACTAAAAGTATAACTTAATATACGAAGTATTTCACACTTTCAACCAGATACAGAGTGTTCCTCAAATGCATGTACCAACGAACCACCCTAGATTCTCTAGTCAAAATACGACGATTTATGTTAAACTGCCTATGTACAAAAACGCATCTTTAAAAAGATATTATAGCCAACTCATTTAAAATTATTTTCATATTTCTTTTTGTGTATTATTCGGTTATGACAATTTTTTCTGGTAAAAGCTAAAAATCTTTTAAACAAATTTTGTCTGCTAAAGTTTTGATAACTTTTACCGTTTAGTCCCATAAAAATCTGGAGGAGCATCATCGTGTATAAACCACATTTTCCTTCTTATAAGTAGGAGGTACATTTTCAACGGTAAAATTGTTTGCGTTTAAACGGTATAAATTTTCGAAATTTTGGAAGAGACAGAATGTAATTAAAAAAGTTTTGGCTTTTACCAGAAAAAAATGGTGACAATCAGGTAATACACAAAGAAAATATCAACAATATCATTATTTTAACTGAGGTATTCAGTTTAAGGTTGGTTTAAGTCGATAATTCATTACATGAAGAAAAACTTTTTATCAATATATTTTCGTAGCATATTTCATTCAACGTTTTTCCATTCTGTAACCAATTGTTATTTTTACGAACAAGAAAAAGCTTGTGAGTTTTGTCTTGCTTTTCCATACGCTGAAACAATGTTCATTACCGCATGTGCCATTTTTATTGAAAAATAATTAATAACACCTTTTTTCCCTGTTTTGTTTGACTTTTATCACGTTTTTTGAACAAATAATTGAATAAATTCCAAATACTCCCAAAGATATCTGAAAAATGGCATCTATTCCCTTATTAAGTCTATCATTATCATTGACCAACATGGTTTTATAGCAAAACATTCCACCCACACTAATCTAATATATTCTATGAAGTTTATATTCTAATATTGATCAGCAAGGGAAGATCGATGTAATTGGAACGGACTTTTTGAAAGCATTCGATTGGCCACAAGATTCTTAGCGAAATTGGAACAATATGGTGTCCTTGGTTGAATTACTAACTTCTATTCTTACAAATCGTTTGCAATATGTTACATTTATCGGTTTTAAATCAAAAGATTTTACTGTCACGTCAGGGGTTCCACAAGGCTCCAATCTTGGTCCAGTTGTTTTATCTATTTTCATTAACGATTTAAACTCTGTCATTACGTGTTAAACATTATTTTTCGCCGATGATTTAAAAATATATACACCTATTACATCCAGAGCCGACTATGTAAGTTTACAGACTAATATTAATGAAATAGCTCTGTGGTGCAGTTTGAACCATCTCAACCTGAGCATTTCTAAAGGTAAAGCTGTAACATTTTCTCGCAAAATTAACAATATTGCTTTTGATTATCAAATTGGATTTGGGAGTGCTTTTTGATAATAAGCTTTGTTTTGTGTCACATATTGAATTAACTGTTTCTTCGTCTATGAGAATGTTAGGATTTGTTTTCAGATTGGGTCAAAAATTTCAAGATATTGAAGTCCTTAAAAACTTTATTTGAATTATTTTCGATCTAAAGTAGAATATTGTTCTTTGATATGGAATTATATTTATGTGTCATATTAATATGGTTGACGCAGTACAAAGAATTTTTTTTAAATTTCCATCGTTTCGACTTGATAGAACGTACGGACGTACTTGGCTAGAGGCTATGAGTACAACCAACTGTTAAGCAGATTTAATATCAATTCACTTTATTTTAGAATTATTGTATATGTTAGTGCACAATAACGTTGATTCCCCAAACATCTTGGGTCAACTTAACTTTCTTATTCCAAAATAAGTCGATTATTGCATACCTTTTATTATTCAAGTGCTCACAATACACATTTTACTAAAATCTCATTATATTTCATCAAATATTGTATAATATTAATTAAAGTGTTTTTGTTTATTTTTCTTGTTTATTATTATTATGGTGCTTATGAACAAAAAACACACTTTGAATTATTATTTTTATTATGTCAGTTTACGTTATTTTGTTAGTTATTGATGACGTAACACCTTTTTTGCTTTTGTAATCATTTAGATGTTTTCAAATATGGGAAAACGAATACCTAACAAAAATATCAACACAAATTGAGAATATGGTTGAAAGGAGTTTTGTTTCATAAGCGCCTTTAATTTATTATCTAAGTTTTGCCTTATTTGTAATTTTACGTCGTAACATTTAATAACACCATAAGTGTCGTACATAAAACATCCAGAACCGTATATAAAAAAAACGTAGTTGATGATCGACCAGAGGCAACGCAACGAAAATTGTATCAATACGTATGAAACTGAATGTTTTTAATGATAAAACGTTCAGGCCGCTTATGTTAAAAAAATCATAACATTTCTATGTCCAGTAACGCTTCATTTTTTATATACCAGGTGTAAAAAATATTGTCTAAGATATAGACAGCTGATGATGTAAAATAGATAAGTATAGGATGCAATTCTGTATGGTTGTGAAACGAGTGTGCTATGGTTTGAAAATTGTAGTCAAATTTGAAAATGCATAAAAATCTTGTTTTCTTCGCTAGTATATCGCTTTTTATCTATGTTATCATAATTAAAAATTGAGTAAATATGCAAATTTTCATTATCTTTAAATCTCTGTTTTTTTGCTATGACAAAATCTTATTAAAAATGGCATCTAATAACGAAGTGTAAAATTTTTAATATGCTGGGCCTACTTTGATAAAAATTTAAAATCTAATCATGCTACTAACGACAAAAATCCGAAATCGACGTAGAAGTCAAAATAGGCATAGAACATTGCATACTTTCTATTTTTTTTCTGGCATAATCTTCTCTTATAAAGAAACTACTTTTTTTAATTTCTAAGGCTTACTTAATTTTACGTATTTCAAATCATAGCACATTCGACAATCAAGCTGAGTTCCAGAAGGCTGTGCATATTTCAACATTATCAATTTTTATCTATACAGGGTTAACTGTGACCAAGTACAAATATTTTAAGAGGGGATTTAATGATTTTATGAGGAATACAATATGGTAGCACCAAGAAGTAGCACCTACCTTACTGATATTTATTTCCAGGATTAATATTTGGAGAGATTTCAAGACTGATGAAACATTTTCTGTTTTCTTACTTTTTTTTACTCGTTTTTTAGGGAACTCTCCTTTCCTCGACCGTATGCACACAAATACATAAAAAAGCTGCCACACTTTTACCGCCAAAGCATTATAGCAGTTGTTCAATGTAGTTTTAAAAGTATTCAGCATAATATTTTGTCTACTCGAAAAACGTCTTTGGTATTACGCTGCCACACGATAATATGCACTTGTCACACTTCCCACAAATTACAAAAAAAAGTACGCGAAAAAATAAATTTGTTAAGGCAAGTACTGAAAGATTATTTCAAACTAATTACCGTATACGATATCTTATTTTTGACAGAATCTAACTAGTTTAGAAGTCTATGAATCTGATGCGGTCTGGAGTCGCCATCTGTAGGCCACTAGTGCAAAATGTACTTCACGCCGATAAATTTTTAAACTTCTTGTGTTGCTAGGAAATTAAATTCTATTAATACTAATAATAGCAACAGTATTAACAATATTCGACGATGTTTGCATAAAACAATTAGTATTATTTTAAACTATAACATCCTGAGATGTCTACAGTGTTATGTAAGAATCTCTTAGAATATTCTTTCTAAGCTTTGATTAGTGCCCTTTAATGCTTGGAGAGTATGCAACTAGCAATGTAAAATGTCAGTTGTCATCATAATCTAGACCTGGTTCAGTATGGTGACTAATTTTTAATTTTGAACGTATAGTAATTAAATAAAGGAGTTTATGTCGGGTACAGATATTTCCCTATGGCATAGTTTACCCTATGATGTGTACTGTTTGTTTTTCTAGACTTAAGGACAAATCCAGCGGAGATACGGCAATCATAGTAATCGTACACGGTTTTTACACAAGTACTAACGCGGATGCATTCCGAGTTTTCTATTAGTAGGTAGATTAAATTTCAGTTTTCTTAGAATAATAGGTTATTTTATTACCGCAGTTAACATTGTTATTAATAAAAATGTTTATTTTCGCCTCCTCTACATTTAACAACGCTGTAAAAAACGACAGATAGGCAGTTGACATTTCTAGGCAATCTCGGACGATAATTGCCATAGGCGCCGATTTTTAGCGGGGAAAGAGGGTTTTGTCCCATTTTTTAAACATAGTAGTATCTCTAAAATGAATACGAATATGTGACTATTTTCCCTTATCTGTACTTGTCTTCAAATATACAGGGTGGCCGATACATCAGCCTTTATTTTGCTGTATCATAAATTGTACCAAACACAATTGACTTCTTTCTCTTACTAACTGTAATATAATTATGACAACAAATAAGTATTGAATATGTGATAACGTCTTCTACCACGTTAAATATTTCTACATAACAATAACAAGTGCCCCTTTAACATACTTACCTTAAAATTACTGCCGTACTTGTGGAAAACGATTCAATGTAAAAAAGTCTAGTAGCCAGAGAAAATTAACATGTCATGCAGCTCATGGCTGCTAAAATATACCATTTTTCATACAAACATCAAGCGCAGGAACGAACACGCAAGACAAGATCAAGGCAAGACTTGACAGTTTGTCTATATTGCAAGATAAGACAAGATTTAGCAGATCGAGCAAGAACAAGATTTTAAACAAGAGTTTTTCTAATTTTGCAATTTGCAAGATTTCTTCTCTCATCCAACACTAATCATTGTGCTTGTTACAGACCCTGCGTGATTCGTGATTCGTGATGCGCGACGCGTGATTTGTAAGAAATTCGTGCATAGTGTGTAGAGCTTTTATGAATGGATTTTCAACGAACAAGACCCTTAGGCAAGCTTTAGACTTGCTACAGACTATGCGTGAATTCGTGATTCGTGATGCGTAATTTGTAAGGAATTCGTGCATAGTGTGTAAGGTTTTCATAAATGGATTTTTAACGAGTAAGACGGTACACACTATTACGAATCGCGAATAGACGCATAGTCTGTAGCAAGCATTTTACAGTTAGCGTAAAATGTTTTATTGTGGTAATCTACACTATTATGCGATTGCTTTGGAGCATAAACTATTTTACAAAAATTATATCCAAAACAGCAATGTCAGGTGTTATAATAGGGGAAATGTTATTATTATTATAACAAGTCTCCTGTGTTCTATTTCTTTTTGTGAGATACAAATTCATGCAAATTGAAACATAAGAGAATCAAGTTGACATAGTAATTAAAGCACCACAACACAAACTTTTAAATAAGTTTTAATCGAACTACGTTAAGGTTGATGAATAGTGTTAATGTATCCCTGTGTTAGATTAAGACGGTTTTGCTTCGAGACTGGTTAATTGGAAGAGAGGGAATTAAGTTTATTATAAAGGTGAAAGAAAAATGCTTTTGCAAAATGCTATTAAAAATCTAAATATAGACGTGTAATAGGTGTTTACACAATGTTTTTAGATTCTGGTTTCATTAATTCTATTTGATCTTGATCGCATACAGGATAGCGAGGATAATTTTGTTATTCCCTGTTTTTGTTAAGTTCTGCGTTCTTAACGTTCATTTCGTGTAAAACCTTTTTGTAATAATTTTAATATAGTATTGTCTGCCCTTATTCATTTTTTATTGTGTGGTATTCTATTGAATTATTAAGTAAAACATTTTACATTTTTGAAAAAATCTGTATTCTTGATCATGCTCATTTTAGTTATTTCCCATAAAAAATTGGGTAATTATTTCACATAGTTTTTCTTAAAGTAGTATAAAACTTCAATAATTGTAATTATACGTATACAGTGCTTTCTAAAAATAACTATTAAATTCATTATTTTTGAAATTGAGAAGTTTTCGAAAAAATCCCCTGGCACATGGATTTTGTTTTTTAAAAAGGCACTTTTTGACATACGACCTATATTTGTGACGTCATCGTTGTTCGAGATATGACGTCATCGACAATTTTTTTAAATAGCAACCCCCAATTTTGTCCATACCATGTGAAGGAGCATGTCATTCTACAAACATACATCATGAAAAATTATGGTGTTACATAACAAAAATTTCAAGAAAATAATGTTTGAAAATTTTAAAATTTTCACAATACTGTGCACCTCCCCATTATGCAGCACCTGTCCGTGCTTATTTAGATGATCTGTTCCCGAATCGATGGATAGAGAGAAGGGGGCCGATTGAGTGGCCAGTCAGATCGCCTGATTGGGCACCTCTATATTATTTCTTGTGGGGATACTTAAAAAGCAAAGTGTACGTTACTATAGTCTGTTTGGAAATGAAAGAGAGTAATAAAACCCCGAGATAAGAAGCGGCCATGGGCGTGGTAATATTTCGTTTCAGGTAATTATCGGTTAACACTAATGCTAACAGGTAATGGGTGTACATTAGTATATTTTACTGGATACATCATAGGGAAGGAGCCAGTGTATTGTGACAGATCAATCCAGTCTTAGAGCTGAATATATGAAGACGTGCTAGTGCAGTAGAGTAAAATTCGACTTGTGTTTAGTGACTATTTTGCCAGTGGATATAATATTGTTTGGGTAAAATGTCGAGCTTATCAGATTACGTACCTGCTAAACGTGTGAAAAGATGTGTGCTGTCTCAGAATGAGAAGATTATTATATTAAATGTATTTAATGCATTGAAACACCAAAATCCTACCAACAGTGTTGACGACATCGTGGAAAAGTGTTCCAAAATGACAGGGATTGGAAAATCGGCTATCTACAGACTTTTAAAGGAAACAAAAAATGAACAAGGTACTGTAAATCCCACAAAATCATCTACAGGGAGATCAAAAGTCGTTATAAATGATTTCTTCAAAAATGTCATTCGCGGAAAAGTACACTCATTTTATTTTAAAAAAGAAATACCAACGCTAAACAAAATTTTAAGTGAACTTTCAGAGGACAACGATTTGCCAAAAATCAGTAGAAGCAAATTATGGGCCGTCTTACGAGAGTTGAATTTTTGCTGGGAAAAGCAGAACAGGAAGTCAGTTCTTATCGATAAAATATCGAAATTATTTGTTGGCAAAGATCCTACTAAGATCAATTAAAAAATTCCGTAACGAAGGGAGGAATATTTATTATCTAGACGAAACTTGGGTCAACGAGGGATACACTGTAACAAAATTATGGCAAGATAAAAACGTAAAAAGTTTTCGACCAGCATTTTTTGATGGACTTTCAACAGGGTGAAAAATTTTTCGAAAGTTGAGTGAAATTAGTAGTATGCAAGAAATATTACTCTTCTACGACTATATAGCATGGAAAACCTTAGTTTTATCATTAGTTGATAAAATAGATAATTCATATTATAGTAGCAGGAAAAAATATTGCAAGCAACTCGATTTTATGTTTTTAATTGCAATAGGAATTGCAATTCGTGAAAAAACTTTTACAATACCTTCACATATTCTTTCCAACATTATTACTCATGTAGTGTATAGTCAGCTAATATATGAAATATTAAGCATCCTATTTAAAAAAATCGCTAATGTTATAGCTGCAAACATGACCAAAAACCATTAGTTTGAAAATATCGCCGAAAGTGATAATTGACCTGTTTCCACAATTTTCTTTAATTAATAAAAAAAATATATTTATTTTATTTTATAAATTTGGGACACACTGTATATTTATATAAATTGATTTACATAGCACTCCAAAAAACTACAAGCATACTATTCCAACATAATTTCATCACATAAAAAGTGATACTGCAAGATTTTTGCCATGTGACATATACATTTAAGCACTAATATAATTCACAGATGGTGGTAAAACCATGCAGAATATTAATATGTGCCTGTCTCAATTTTTCTGCGTAGTTCCGAAATATTACTCTTCTATAATTACGAATAGTATACAACTTGGCAAATAATATATACAGGGTGGTTTACTTTAGAAAGCGGAAACTTTAGAGGCAGACAGAGAACCACAAAATAATGCCAGTTTGTATTATAAACTATATTCGAAATATGCTTCGTTACAAAGATACAGGGTGTCAAAATTTCTATTAAAAGTTCCATATTTATTAATATTTTTAAAACTACTTTAGATTTTTAAATGAAATTTGGAACCTTTGAATAGATAATCTAGATACATATTTTTACGTAAAAAATATTATTTTTACACACCGTTTGTCAGTAAAAAATTAAATTACCTAATGATTTCTGAAAATAATTAGTAAACAAAAACGAAAATGAGAAATTTAATTAGTGGCGTTCAACAACAATAACAAAAAGAAAGAAAATTAATGATAAAATCACAAAAATTTTCGACATCTCACTAACACATCTATTGCAGATACTTCATGCGGATTTCGCTGCATATCATTGCAGGCTGAATTCTTAAAATTAAATCTTCACTTGTTAATACGGGATTAGCGTAGACTTTATCTTTAATAGTGCCCCAAACGTAAATGTCAAGCGGATTGAGATCCGGTGACCTGGGTGGCCAGGTCCAATACCATTAACCACGTCATTATTCATGTCATTCCTCCCTAGTCGGCCAATCCATCGTTGAGGATAATTGGTATTGAGCCATTCTCTTACAGCTATTCCAAAATGCGGGGGAGCTCCATCAAGTTGTATCCAACTCTCATATCTTAAATTAATGGGTAAATCCTCTACGTAGTCCTGCAGATTATTGTTAAGAAACTCCATAAACAGTTCAACCTTGGGGGTAGGAAATGTAGACCACAAACATTACCATCAATAACGCCCAACCAAACATTTACGGAAAATTCATTTTGAAATGATTTTGGCCGAATTTCTCGAGGATGTGCCCAAATATGGATATTATGGTAATATGTTACTCAACGTCTGGTAAAAGAGGACTCGTCCGTCCGTTTGTATTGCAAACGTATGGTGCAACGCAAGGGAAATATCAAACCAAATCGTTGAAGAGATGGAGATCCAGGGCGTCCGCGGCGTATTGCAGCAGTGTGGCGTATCATACACTAGGCTCAATTATATCCGTATCATGTACAGGAGGACCGGTACCATGGCCGCCACGACATTTGAAATTCTTTTTGTGGGGATATTTAAAAAATGAAGTGTATCGCACCAAAGTGGACACTATTACTGATATACGCAAACGTATCATAGTTGCTGCCAATAACTTCAAACAACAAATTCAAAACGGACAAGACAACTATTTTATTAATTAAAATCTCAAATTAATTCTATTAATAATTAATAACAATGGCGGCAAAGCAGTTGAATTTGCTGCATAAAATAGGTGTTATAAAATGTTATTTATTTCTTTCCTTGGAAATTTCTTTCCACTTGTCCGGTCGCCGATTGCATGCTTTGCCGAACATCCCTTTTTGATTTTTTTTACAAAATTGTATTTGTAAAAGTCCCCTGTACATTTAAAATGTATACATGCTTACAATGTCTTAACAATTTACTTCTTTAAGGTTATAAGTAAAGAATGAGAAAGGCGATATGAACTAAGATTAAAAATTTATTAATAGGTGCATAAAACTAATATTAACGTACCGAGACTGCTTTAATGTACCGAATGGTAAATGTTTTATTAAAACTCTTGCAACAGGCACACATTAAAGGAGCTTTATTTATTTTGTAATTATTTTAACACTTAATAAACCTTATCAGCAAATTTATTCACTACTCTTTACTCTATATAACAATTTATCAACCCAGCTATTAAAATAATTGTTGTAGAACATAAATTACCAGCGATTTAGCCTTCGATAGGAGCTTCAGAAAGTTATATTAAAGGTTTTGTTCTGGAATAATTTGCTATTGTTTTGATTTTCCACAACTTAATACTTTGTGTTCATTAGCGTTACGTGTTATGTTTATCACAAATTACAAAAATTTAGAAATATCTACTGTAATCCCCAAAATATTTTATTTCATTTGAAACACCAAGTGTTTAAAATACAGAGTGTTGGGAATATGAAACCGTATCTAATATCTCTTACCGTCAGAGATAGAGAGATGCGGTTTTCGCCCATGTTATTTTCTCGAAGAAAAAAACCAAAAAGTATACTTGTCATTAAGTACATTGTCATTGTTATCAAGATAATAGCTTTTCAACAATAAGTAAATGATACTGCAGGAAACAACTACTCCGCGGACTAATTGAATTACTCCTGCATTATCTGTGTGAACTCTTGTCGGACACACGACCAGACATAGACCAGTATCGGGCTTGTTAGCCCTCATCAGTATGCCATAGGTGAGATGACCGACAATTGAATTGGGTGTTCCTTCATATGTATGTTCACATATAAACTGAGTGCAGGTGAGATATAAGTGGTCTGCTTACTTCCTGCTCGACCTAAGCGACTCGACTTACAGGAAGCAACATTGCAGCAGGTACTTAACGCAGACCTCTCGCCCTGGGCGACGAGCCGTTAAATCTGTAAATGATACTGCAGGAAACAACTACTCCGCGGATTAATGCCTTGACCGGCATTGAATTACTCCTGTAGTATCTGTGTGAACAGCCAAGAACACTTGTCGGACACACCACCAGACATAGACCGGTTTCGGGCTTGTTAGTCCTCATCAGTATGCCATAGATGAGATGACCGACAATTGAACTGGCTGTTTCTTCATATGTATGTTCACATATAAACTGAGTGCAGGTGAGATATAAGTGGTCTGCTTACTTCTTACAGAAAGCGACCCACATTGCAGCAGGTACTTAACGCAGACCTCTCACCCTGGATCCATTTTTCATGACGCATCTATTTCCAAATTTTTATAGATAAGTTGTGAATCACTGTATGGGAATGTAATTTGATTTTGTTAATACTTCCTACACCCACCCATGTTTCATTTGGTAATGAGATTTCGAAAAAATTCTACTTGAATATTTTAAGGTCTATATCGTGTTGAACGGTAAACCCCTGCTTGAAATTCACCCTGTATATTTTTAAATTGTTCGTTTTCCAGCTAAACTCTATTTCCTTCTGCAAAACGTTTCTCGTAGCAAGGTACACATCGCATGCAAAATATAGCAAAAACTTTCATAACATTCGGCTTAAAGTTATTACGTAATATGCGGCCAACAAGTTTGCTCGACTAGCAAACCTCTTGCAGTGCACGGTATTAAAATTTAGCACATTACTCTTTTCTACCGAACAAAGAACCTTAATAACAAACACACCGCTTTAAACTTGTATACACTTTACCCAAAACAAAACCTTCTTGTTATTTTACACGCGCGACTAATCCCATTCATTTTTAATGAGATCAAGATCCTAATGCAAAGAAATAGACGCTTTAGCGATGTTAATACAGATCGAATTTATAGTCTTACGATATTTATTATCATCAATTGTTAATTTAATTAACTAAAACAGAGACAGTTTAATAATCTACAAAGTAATTCAGTCATATTGTTATTTTTAACCGCGTATTCGGAAAGTCTAATAGAAACAGAAAATCGGAAAAAAAATTGTTACTCGATCTTTGAAAAGTTAAGAAAATCAACTCGTACCAATCGATAATACGGAGCTACAAATTTTCTGATGCGTTGGAGTATTGAAGTGAAACAGCGTTGCCATTCAGGGCCACATAACATAATAACGGCATGTTCATTAAAGTTCGGTACTGAAGTGATATATATTTCTTCATCTAACATGTATGCATTTTGTATTTTTTTACATTACTTTAAGGAATTCAATTTTGTCAAATTCTGACATAAAATTGACTAATCCTCGAAGAACTACTGTGTTAGATTCTCAAAAATCTTAAATTTAACTACACCACATGCCATACAGCATTTTAAAGCCTTTTCAGCTGAGAATATAGCAATTTGTCGCTTTTAAAAATTGGTAACAATTTGAGGAAGTTATGGTCAAGAAATTTACGAAAATTTTCAATTTTTATACGTATACTGATGTCTAAGTTCCTTCTCTCTTTTTCCAAATATCGAATCCGTAAAACATAAATGTTTGAATGGCATATTTCAAAACTTTATTTTATATCAACATATCTAGGTTTTCAGTTTTTTAACAAGTAATGAATGTGCATGAGAAACAGCTGGGATTTTTAATCAAAGACATCCATATAAAAATGTTCCATACGTTTACGTTCTGCAAATTTTACAAAAGTTCAGAACCATTGGTTCTGTGGTCAATAGTAAACGTAATGAACCTAGAGTTTTGGATGAGGCAGCCCAAGTAGAAGTGTTGGGACATTTTACAGAAGATCCAACTACCTCAGTCGGAAAGGTTTCAAATCAAGCTAGAATGGACCTATTGTGAAAATAACAAAACTTCATAAATTTCGCCCCTAAATTACAAATACTTTAGCAATTGTTCGGACGATCCCGATCAGAGAACACAATTTTGATAAATAATGACAGAATTAATATTACAATGGATAATATAATGCAAAATATCCGCTTCTCTGATGAATGCACTTTTTTAAATGGTCATGTCAATAAACAAAATTCTCGTTACTGGTCTGATGAAAATCCTCACATATTTAGAGAAGGCCATACTCAACACCCACACAAAATAAATGTATGGGCAGGAATTTTAGAACACACCAAAATAAGTCCTCTATTTGTAGACGCCAATCTTATTGGGGATGTTTGCTTATATATGCTTTAACAAACAGTTGACGCATTGATCACTGAAGCAGTGGAAAATCAAATGGAGAACCAAGGTAGTCCTTTACTCAAAGAAGAGCGTCTCCACTTCCAACAAGATGATGTTCCTGCATTCCACGCTAGATATCTGAGGGATTGGTTGAAGTTAGATTCCCTGAATAGGGGATAGGACAAAGAGGGGCAATAAAGTGTCCTGTGACATCTCCTGGTATTGGTCCAAGTGTTTTTTTCTTATGGGGTCATCTAAAAGCAGTGATTTATAAAATTTCTTTACAAAATCTTCACGATCTAAGAAATCGTATAACAGCCGAATGTAAGCCATCAAGAGGGAAACGTTCAAAAAGTTTTAAAGAAATTTGAATACCGCCTGTATTATTGTATGGAAACCAATGGGAAACATTTTGAGAAATTTATTAAATGAGTGATTCAATTACGTATGTCTCTTTTTGTTGCACCTAAAAGATGACAATTTTTATAAAATTGGCATTGTTTTATTCTCGATTGTTTCGGTGAATTTATAAATCTCCTTTGGTCTTAAAATTTTAGGGGACAGTAAGTTTTCAAATGAACACATTTCATATAGGTGACTATGGTGGCTATGTGACCAAGAGAAGTCACTGAAGCAATGAAATATTACAAACTATAGTGAGATGACGAAGTATTTCTCTAATTATTTAGGGCTCGTATCATTCTCATGGTCGTTTGTATAAAATCTCATCATAGTTCGCAATTTCTTATCACTTAGAGATACCTCAGTTCAATAACTATACTTTATAAACTTCGGTAAAAGCAAATTTATGTTATTTATGCGGTATCTAAAGTATTAGCTGTTGCTATAAAAGATGTCATGTAATGAAGAAAAGCAACGATGGCATAATTTGACAGTATAAATCGGTCGTCATACTTACCGCAAAAGGACTGTAACATAATTAGCAAATAATTTAATTCGCGAGCCCGACATATATACAGAGTGTTCCTAAATGATATATTAATAGTTTGATTTATAAACTATGGTCCAAAAATGTTCCATTACAAGGATACAGGATGTTAAAGTTTTAGGAAAAAAAAGAAAATAATATTTTCGAAACCGCTTTAAATAGGAATTCAAAAATAATTTTTATCTGGGAGATATTGGCGTACCATTTTTTTATTTAAAAATATTAAAGTCAGTGTTCATGCGTACGCCACTATTAAATATAGAAATTATATTTATGTTGCAACATATGCACCTTTATTACTACATACCAAACTTCATAGAAATATCTAAAGCGGTTTCGAAAGTATTAATTATTTTCCTTTTTTTCCTAAAACTTTAACCTCGTATTGTTTTCACGGAATATTTTTGGACCATAGTTTATAAAATAAACTATCATTAATTTTCGATGTGTATGTCACCCTCCTAAATATTCGCATATCATTAAGGAATACCCTGTATATATATATATAATTTTGACATCTGTTCTCAAGCGTATTTAATGGAATTAACATACATTTGGAGCTTGCGTGTGCGTGCGCTATATATTTTCAACTGTAAATTAATTTGTCAATCCTAATAAAAATAACTCGTCTAGGGTTTCGGATGCTCGCCGGCTTTAATCGTTTAGATGGCTATCCTTTAACGCATGGGTATGTAATTCCTTAATATTTATGTTAATAATATGTAAAACCAGAGAAACAAAAAGATAAAAGCGAATGGGAATAGAAATTCGAAATCGGTCATAATGCGTTAGGATCGGTTTCTTGGGTCACAAATTTAAAAATAGACTTTATTTTAAAAATCCACAGTCGTAAATCTTAGGAGGCTATATTTGTCTTCCGGAAGATTTTTCTTTTTTTTTATTAAAAACAATGTCTCGTAACTCTTAAAACGATTTAATTGGTATATGGGTGCAACATCTTCATTTTGTTAAATCGAGAAATATATTTAAAGAAAGAGCAATTCTCTTTATTAGATCGACGCATCGTTAAACAGTAGTAAATTTTTTTTATGTATAATATATTATTTTTAGGAACACTGCCTGGGTATATTTAATTTTTCTGAGGTTATAAAACGTCAAATAACATCTGGATGGCTGAACTTCCATTCGCCCATTCATTTCAATATACAGGGAATCTTACAAATACAATTTTATAAACATAAAATCAAAAAAACTGGAACTGGGGCAATCTGCGACTGGACAAGAAATTAAAAGAAATGTTGAAGGAAAGAAATAAATAACATTTTACATCTATTTTAATGCAACAAATTCAACTACTTAAGCAGCTATTGATAATTTGTGGTTTTAATTAGTAAAATAGTTTGAAATACCTGATGTTGCAATAAAATTGTTAGCCCGTTTACCCAGATTCTACAAACTAACACAAATATTTCTGCTTATTGTCCGTTTTCAACTAGTAAGTTATTGGCAGCAGGTTGAAAATACTACAATAATGTTTTTTACAGCCTTTAAAATGTGTCCTCTCTGAGAAATTTCAGACCTCAGTTTATCGAATACAGAAGAATTAAATTTTCTACTTACACTGTGAATACAGAAGTTCTGCAGGGGTCCAGTTTGAGGCCATCATTGCTTTTAATTTATTAATTAATATATTAATATAATTGACGACTTCTATAAATATGGAACAAAATTTATATCTTTTTCTAATTCAAGTTATTTAAAAAAATGAAAGGTCAATTAGTACACACAGGAATTGAGACTTTTCTGCAACATTTTTTCTTTCTCCGTACGCAAAAGGACAGACAATAGTATGGTGCCATTTAAAGAAACAAAATTGGTTGTCAAGGCAACGAAATTACTGATTTTTTAATAAAGTTTGTTTGTTTAGTTTATTTAGCAAAAGATACAAATTTTGTTGAGAACTACAAGCCTATTTCAGTTTTGAGCAATTTTGGCAAGTTGTTTGACGTTATTGTTCACAATATACTTCATGTTCATGTTAAATCACAAATTTCTTGGTGCCAACATGGATTCTTGACCGCTAGATCTACTTTAACTAATCTTGTTTGTATTACTGATTAAATTACAAATAATTTGGATAGCAATGGACAGGTTGACGTGGCTTAGACAGATATGTCAAAGGTTTTTGATAAGTTGGATCACGGTATTCTCCTTGGTAATCTGTCTAATTTCGATTTGTGTATAAACTTCTTAAAATTATTTTAACCTTACTTATCTAATATATTATCAAGCATCATGGTTTAACTTCAATTGAAATCATTGCTATATCTTTAGTACCTCAGGGTTCGGTGCTTGGCCCTCTGCTGTTTAATATGTCCATTAATGATATCTGTGACAGTTTTCGATGATTGTATTATACCTCAAAATGATTTAACTGTAGTTAATGAATGATGTTTTCGAAACAGGTTGCCTTTGAATATTTCTAAATGTTTCATTATGACTTACACAAGGAAAATTAATTCTATTACTAACATGTACAACATTGGTTCTGAGACTGTCGCTCATTGTACTGAATTTAAAGATCTTAATTATATTATTTCTCTTGCAAATAAAAATCTTGGTTTCATTATAAGAAATGCTAAAGACCTCGGTCGGTTTCTACAATGTCTGTATTGTACAATGCGTTTGTCAGATTAAAACTTGAGTATGCGACTATTATTTTAAATCCTATATATGTTACTCATTTTCAATATCTGGAGACAGTTCAGATGATATTTCTTGAACATCAGGCTTTCAGACTAGACAATGTTTACCTCGCTAGAGGCATTCCTCAATCTGACCTATTGAGTAGATTCAACTAAAATGATCTGATATCTCACGCACTTACTTTGTTATTTTTGTTTAAGCTGCTTAATAATTACATTGGTTGTTTTGATATTCTTAGCCATAAAGCATTTTTTAATATACCTTCGTTTAATCTCACCTTGCTTTCCTATACATAATTATAATTATCAACGCCATATAGCGATATTATACAACATTCTCCAACTTATTCCATGTGTCCAATTCATAGGTAGTTTCAGGCACCTATTGATTTGTTTGATACTAGTGTATATAAGATTAAATTATGTGTTTTAGGTCGTTGAATGTATCTATTTATGTAATTTTCTTTTCTCTATGTTTATTTCTTTGAAGTCCTACCTTATAATTGGAATCGTTTGTCAGGACAGTGTATCTTTAAATAAATAAATAAAAGCTAGTTTTTACAAATAACATTACACACATTACATCATTACATTAGGAGATAGCAAATTAAGAGAGAGCTAATTTGGGGAATATTTTGGAAAAATATTACTTAGTAAAGTTATCAAAGAATGCAAAATGTTTAACGATGCGAATACATCATAAAAGATGGGAGCTACGATTATTTCTACCTCATTTACAGACACAATTGACTCCTTTTATATTCACTTTGACTGATAAGTTTTAAAGCCAGCTAATTATCTTACAGTTTCCCAAACTCTTAAAACTGAGTTCGTTCTGTGTCAAATAACTTAGATAGCGGAATTTAGTGCAGTGTTTTAATTATCTAGATATTTCATTAAAAAGGAACTATAAAAGAGCTTGATAGAAAATCGATACTTGAGAATTAAGAAACAAAACATAAACCGGTCATTAATTAATTTATATTCAATAAATTAACTTTCGCTCTAGTTCTTGTTTCTAAATGCGTTTAGTTTCAGTTTGAATTTCTTAACTTGCTATATTGCTGAAGTTGAGCGCTGTTAATATTCCTTTAAGTCGATCGTACACTCAGAAAAAGCTTTTAGTTGATATTTACACAGCGTTGTGCAATGACATTTGTAGCATTTTTTAAACAACAGGAACATTTTAAAACACATCCTAATGGGGTTCTATATTCTGATTATACAAAGTAGTTGGATTAATGTCAAACAGTTTTCCTTTTATGAACATGCCCGATTCTTTTTCGTTTAGAAGTTACAACAGTTTAAAAATTATAATTTCTAATTTCAATCAAAGTAACCTTATAAAAAAAATTAACTGCTATAACAAAAATTATTATTTGTGTATAAAGTTTAAATATTAGTTAACCTTTATTTACCAAATTAACAAATATTAAGACTAAATGTTCAAATTGTTCAAATGTCCATCCTTGGCTCGAATGCAATGCAAAATGCACTCGACGGATTGAGATTTGGATCATTTCATATCTGATGCATCCTGAATTCTTTCAAGTAACTACTAAGGAGTAATGATTTCAACATGGTAAACACGCTACTTCACATGTCCCCATAAATAAAAGTCCAAAGGATTTAGATCTGGGAAACGCGGTGGCTTTGCCATTGGATCTTGTTGACCTATCTATTTAACCAAACTTAGTTGTCTCCCTCGATGTGGTAGTGTACCATTGTGACATATTATGAACAATATTAAGCCCTACGTCATCAATGAAATTGAAAGGTTGTGTTCCATGAAAGTTCTATACAGATCTGCATTTAAACGGTCATTTAAAATATGTATAGGGAGTAAATTATTGTTGAAATTGCTACCCCAAACGTTGACACTGAAACGTTGCTGAAATCGTTGAAATTGTATGCTCATTTTGTAACGCCCAGGAGTAACCAGCGACAGTATTCTAATGGCTGAGGAGCAGCTCCAACATGTAATGCTTGTACATTTTGGTGATGAAAGAGATGTAACACGCCATGCAAAATTCCGTGCTAAATGAAGATTATTTGCTATACGTCGAACACTATTTGAAGAGTTGTCAATGACAGTCAAAATGAACATTTTTCGATATTTGATACATTTCTGCCATTTTCGGTTTTACTGGAAACCTATTTTTACCTATATACCCTTATCCATTACTTTTTATTATTTTCGTAAATGATTTAAGTGTTGGTTTAAAGTGTGGTAGGCTATTATTTGCTGATGATCTTAAGTTATTTTGTGAGATTAACGATTTGAGCGATTGTGTTGCAATGCAAGATCAAATATCTTTTATTGAAAATTGGTGTGAGGTTAACAAACTTGAAATGAACATTGCCAAGTGTAAAGTAATTACTTTTTCTCGTAAACTTTCACCAATTGACTATGTTTATACTTTCAATGACAATGAACGTTTAAGAGCGAAAGAAGTTAAAGATTTGGGAATAATTTTTGACAGCAAACGGAACATATTAACGTTCAAGCCAATGCGGCTCTGAAACTACTTGGTTTCATTGTAAGAAATTGCAAACATTTTAGAAATATTGAAACTCTGAAAATGTTGTACTTCTCTCTGGTACAAGCAAAGCTTGAATACGGGGCTATTATTTGGAATCCCATTTATGATATACACTCACAAGCACTTGAAAAAGTTCAACGTAGATTTATGAAATATGTTATATCAAAAATTGACAATCATTACCCTGAACGAGGTTATCCAAATAATTTATTATTGTTAAGGTTAAATATGGTGTCTTTGGAAAAGCGTAGAGCAATTATAACATTATGTTTCCTGTATAAACTGTTAAATTATATGATTGATTGCCCTACGTTGTTGTCTAAAATTGATTTCAAAATTCCTAGATTAGAATCACGTCAAAATGAACTATTTCTCATACATATAACATGTTATCAAAAAGAAAATACAAATAATATAATTCGTATCACACAGAAAAAAATAACCGTCACATGAAATGTTATGTTACTAGTTTCTGGCGATATAAATACAGTTTAAAAATAATTTATGAAATCATCAACGAAATATTCATCCACAGTATAATAAACCTTTTCTATCAAAAGTGATTTTAGTTTTATTTTGAGGATTTTGAGAGGTAAGGTGGTTCTAACAATATTAGGCAATTTATTATATAAAAAGGTATATTTCTCTAAATATATGTACATAAAGATAAGTCAGGTGTTACGCAGCTTTATTCCTTGTAGAGTATACATATATGTTGTTTCTTATAATTTTCAAAGAAATAATTGTTTTCAATCACAAACATTACAGCTTCATATATGTATAAACTTATCAACGTGAGCACTTTTGCAGAGATAAAAACACTTCGACAGGATTCCCTTTGTCTCATATTTAGAATATTTCTAAGACACCTCTTCTGCAAAACAAAAATTCGCTTTGTATCAGAAGATATTCCCCAAAAGATTCCGTACCTAATTTCAGATTGTATATATGCGTAATATGCGGTAAAAGCAGCATCGGAACCAATTTTGAGACAATGTTTTTAAAGCATAACAATATCTAGACATATTCTGCTCTAAGAAATCAATATGAGATCTCCAATCCAGGCGCGAATCAATTCTTATACCAAGAAATAATAAATTATTTACAGGTGTAATAGCAACAAAATTGATATATTAATAGGCGGTAATTCACTAGTATTTGTCCTTGAAAATGATATTCTCTGAGTCTTTAATTGTAAGTTTAGTCATGCGAAATAATTATGCAATGTTTCTAAAGACCTATCAATAGTATTTTGAATGATGTTTGGGTCAAGTTTGTCAAAAATTATTGTGCTATCATCAGCATACTGTACTATATATTCATTTATTCGTAGCGGTAAATCATTAGTATAGATGATATACAGCAAAGGTCCCAATATGGATCCCTGAGGTACACCTCTTTGTATTAACATTTTTTCTACTGAAGTCAGAATTCCAAAGTTCCAGAGCAGTAGATATGTAAAAAAAAACGTTTGTTTCGGAACATATTTAAAAATCGATTTCTATTAAGCTACCAGAATGTATACAGCGCGTTTAGAAAATTAATGGTAAAGTAAACTTACATTTCTTTAATAACATGCTCTATTTTTGCTTGCTTATTTGAAGCATTTATAAAATTTTGCTGTCTGACTTGACTACATCAAATTATCTATCTGTTTTATTCTGAAAACATAATAAACATAAGTAATAAATATGGATTTTTTTTAAATTTTTAAGTAGAAATAAAATCAATAGTAAATAGCAATAAGAAAATAAATTACTTAAAAAAAAGTTAAATATCATTATTTATTACTTTTATTTATTTTTCAAATTAAAACAAGTAGTTTAATGTGAAATCAGATCGCATAATTTTATAAAAACCTCCATCTGGGCGTAACTAACAGCAAAATCTTTGTAATTTTCACAAGCGGATTTATATTGTAAACAAAGAAATAAACTACGTTTAACAATACCGTAAGTAGACCCCATTACCACTAATAATTATGGTAATGATAAATACGGAAAATAGACACCCACTAGCCCGTATTATTGCACTAATCAAATTGGGATTCATCTCAATGAAGTTCATAAGCATAATTTTGAAGTGGCAAATTGCCCAATTACGCTTACACAAAACTCACTTTCTTCATCGTGCATTTGCACAGCATTACCTGGACAGTATGATCTAAAAATGCCAGGAAACACACAAGAAACTAACATTACATTATCAACACCGTAACGTCGTGTGACTTCAAACCAATGATATTGCGTTCTCGGCCACGTGGCATTTATGAAAATTAATATTTTAATTATTATGTGATTATTGCCACCGGACACATGTTCTGACCTTCAATATGTTTGAAATATTACCCACTACTGCTACTTCACCATTATACTATTCTAAATATGTGTAATATGTTTATATGGATATATAATATGTGAAGTTTGGAGTACTGTTGTGCAAAATGTCACATACTTTTTCTCTCTGTGTAGAAATCATTTCATATGCAGTATTCGATTCCAGCTTTGAGTAATTAAAAATGTGGGTAATATAGTGATTTCTGCTCCCGAGATTGAAACTTTTAGTATTCAATTAAAACTAAATATATACCTATGGAACGTATAAGGTGGTAGTAAAAATTTAAAGAATGCTATAAAATTTAATTTTACTACACCACTGTATAGTATACAGATACATTTCTCATATCGACTGCATTGCTCTTAAATTGCAAATTTTCTGTCGGAACTTGTAATTCATTTAATAAAAACTCATTTTTCAATAAAACTTCCACCGGGAAAAGTTCGACTCAAATTGCTGAGAATTGGTAATTTATTAGACCATACATTTGAGCGGCAAATCAAATTCTTCGACAAATCGTGAGAAATTAATTGAAAATACTGCAGCTAGGCGTCGCTGCGTTGCAAAAATAATTGCTCCAAACTGAGGTATAGTTTAAGTTCTGAAAACTTTGGGCCTCGTGACGTTCTTAAAATCGAGTTAACTGAAATCAGATGCAAGAACTGCGATGGAAAATGTCCCAAACATGCAAGTTTAACTTTGGATTATTTATAAGAACATCGGCAAAATAAACAGAACAAAAAAAGTAAAAAAAAAATAAATAATTTTTCATTAAAAAAAAACCAAAGCGATATGCCAGAAACAATCGTTTTATAGCTTACTAAAATATATAAAAATACGTTTAGTTATTATTCAAAACGTATCCAAGCTGAAATATTTTAAATTCAAAATACATTTAATTTCTTAGAAATGCTTAAAAGATTACATCACCCTAGTTTTATAGTATACCAAAATACATCAAAACAGGTTTAGTATACTTCAAAATGTAACAAATTAACATCAAAGCACTTCACAATACACAGTATCACATTATAGTACATCAAATTAAGGTTATAGCGTACAATAGTAGTAGTATAACAGTATTAGAATATTTCAAAATAAGTTGCAACAGCTTTAAACTATACCAAAATACATAAAAACAGTATTATAGTACTTCAAAATTTCTTTATAATACACAAAAATGCATCATAATAGCTTTAAAATACTCAAGTTTCATGAAAACGTCTTTAAAATTCATCAAAATATAACAAAGTAGTTTTATAATACATAATGTAACACAAATTGACTTTAAAACGCAAAATGTTTGAAACTAACAACAAAATTAAAAAAATGCACCTCAGTAGGTTTAGAATACTTAAAAATATATCGCAACAATCTTAAATGTGTTAAAATACTTCATAATACATCAGACCACCATTATAATACTTCACAATGTTTTTATAATTACGAAAATGCATAATAATAACTTTAAAGTATTTAAATTACATCAAAACAACTTCAAAGTACATCAAAACAGTTTTACAATACATTAGCTTCATATCAAACCGAAATAAATTAACTTTAAAGCTTTAAATAGCTTTAAAATATTTCAAAAGCATCAATAGCTTCACAATATCGATCTAGTTTTATAGTGAACCTAAATAGATTCAGTATACCTCAAAATGTTTCAAAGTAACATCAGATTACAAATACTTTACAATATTTTTAGAATACATCAAAATATATTGCAATAGTTTTTAAATATATGAAATTACTTCGTAATACATTAAAACAGCTTTATAAAACTTCCCAATATCTTTATAATCTCTCAACTGAGGCATGTTTTCAATAAATGCATTAAAATACATCGAAGTAGCTTTACAATGCATCAAATTAGCTTAATAACATGACTGAAATAAATTAAAGTAGCTGTAATATACTTCAAATGCTTCAAAATACAAATATATTACAATAGTTTTACAATACTTCAAGATAATAATAATAATAATAATAATAATATCTCTACCCCTCATTCTAATCACAGAGATTAGCCCAGAAGTCGGAGACTTGTGCGGGAGAGGGGGCGGCATATTATTATTAAGCAGGCCGCATTTGCGCCCAGGAACGGCTTACGTTGGTAGACCCTAACCACTATTCAATGCAGGAATGAGGGAAACCTGGAAAACCTCATTAATTAGGGGGGTAGTCAAATATCAACCGGTATCAATCTCTCACATTGACCCAAGCTAACATTATTCCACCCTACCATACCCGCAGAGAGGGTGCCAATTCTCTCCACGAATATAGCTTATATACGGTCTACCGGCAGCTGGGCGCGAACCAACTCCGATATAGTCACCTCGATTCAAGTACTGACGCCTTAAACCGCGCGACCACTGACTCAAGATATATCGTAACAGCTTTCAAATGTTTCTAAACACGTCATAATACATCAAAATGCATTATAATATTTCCAGGTATCTTTATAATACATTGAAATAACTTTAAAATACTTCAAAATATTCTGTAACAGCATTAAAATGTACCATAATACACGAATGTGCATCAAAATAGCTTCAGAATATTTAAATTACATGAAAATAACTTGAAGATACAACAGAACGTAATATTTATAACGCAATATTAACATCAAAATTACTTTAAAATACTGTACGAAAATATTAACTTACTTCAAAATACATCGGAAAATTTATCGAAATACTTCAAAGCAACTTTATAATGCCTAAGAATACATAAAAATTACTTTATAACAATTAAATGTCCGGCAAAAGAACTTTAGAATGCATTAAACTACCTCATACTTCTTTTAGAATGCATCGAATCGTCAATAAAATTCAATTTAAATATCTAATCTAGCGACTGGCATTGAAAACATTTTAAAAGTAATTTAGGAGAGTTGAAATAGCCTAGGAAAGTTTTCTTGCATTTTGGCTAAACAAAAAATGTATAGTCTGGAATTTCTAAGAATTCACAAATCCGTGCGGCACAAGGACTAGCTTGCTATTATTATGTAGAAAAAAAAACATTTAATTCCAAATTCTGGTTGAATGTAAACATTAACACGAGTAAGTGGAAAAACGATTTCTGAAAATGTATGGCACGTATATGGATTTATGTAAGACGTTATCGTGATTGAGATGAACTCCCGTTGGAAGCTTCAAATGTATTTGGGGACAAAAAATATTCTATAAAGCTTTTCCACTAAGAAATTCTACACCTGGGCGCAAAATTATATTCATATGTGTGACAGGTCTATTAACTCATCAGGGGGTATCGCACACGATACATCATGTCGAGCTCCGATTACTGAAATTTTGCCGAACTCTGCGAGGCAAACAATTTCATACATATAAAATAGCGACGCAAATGTACGCAAAATTGTTGTCCCATTTTAGATTTAAATTCATTCATTTCTATTTAAAACAACATAGACACTGGTTAGCATTAATAGAATCGCCAATTTAATTTTTTGCTTTTCTGTTTAACGCTAAACGCTTGTAACAGACACATTTGTTGAAAACTTTCACCTTTCCACAACATCGTTTACCATAATATTCGCGTTTAGTTCCATTATGATGAGATACAAACTTTTTTTCGTTAGTAAACGGTTTAGCAAAATAAGTATATGTATGTGGATTGATGACTTCTGTCGCTTATATCTGATGAGATTAAAGTGTGTTATGTTGTTTTGTTACCGTTTTGCAAATAATTTAGTATAATATATTCAATTGAAGTTGAATTTAGTAAGCTGATTCTGACAATCTACCATAAGTTGATATGTCTATGATTACGGACTACTTTAATAAAGATAAAGGCTATACAAGGTGATTTAGAACCTATCTAAAAAAATTTAGGAATAGATGCGTCATGAAAAATGGAGTCAATATCGTAAAAATGCTTTAACTTTAAAAGTTATTCAAGAAAAACCAACCCTCAAATTACTGTACACCCCTTAGGGATGGGCCGTTTGAGGTGATTTTTTTTTAAATGTTCGTCATAAAATTCCCTATCGATCCCTCTTTATCAATTTTCGCTTTTGGTCTTCATTTTCGCGGAATTTGGCTCCAAAAATGGGTTTGCATGGAAAAAACTAGATTTTTCGCACAAAAATGACCCTACGGAACACGAGATTGAGATTTTATGGGGGAATGCTCGCCTTGGAAAGTCCTACCAGACTGTCCACTTAGATTTCGGGGAGAAATTTTCCGTTGCCCTTAAAATGGCCACAATCATCCAAAAATTTTCACATATCAGACATCGTTCTACTGAAAACTGGGAAAGTATTGGAAGAAAATCTCATCTCACAAAAATTATTTGTACACATTCGAGGAATCCGCAAAAATTTTTCCAGAATTTTTGGACTCATTTTTGGACATTCACCAAAATGGCCACATACAGATTTTCCGAATTTTCCCGCAAATGATTGATTTTTCCTGAAACTGTTGGATGGAAATATATGATAGTCAATGTCTTCAGCATCTACTGGATGCTTTAAACTTTCGAGACCATAACATTTTATGTGGATCTTTCTCTTTTTGGTAATTTTGATCCAAAATCCACAAATGTTCAAAAATACTGGGAAATCATCTGGCATTTCCGAAACGTTTAAATATTTTGGCTGTCCAAACAAATTCTCAAAAAGCTCAGTCTTTTGAAGGGTTATTGTTATATATTTTATAAATGCCTTGTATATAAATTAATGTAGACAGATATTGTTTTTGTATATTTTATTTCTTTTATTTTTTTTTGTACAGCGCTCGATATAAAAAAGCAAATTTCGACGTTATTTTATGTTATCTCTGTGTGTTGGGAAGGAAATAATCAAATCAATCATTTCTCATTAACAATGAACTATTGTATCCAAAATGGCTACTTTTATCAAAAAATTGAATTCCTAAAAACATGTTCAAAATCATTTTTTATGGAACCTTTCTGACCTTTTTCAGATTTACGGGAAAATTCGGAAAATATGTAAGTGGCCATTTTGGTGAATGTCCAAAAATTCTGGAAAAATTTTCGCGGATTCCTCGAATGTGTACAAATAATTTTTGTGAGATGAGATTTTTTCCAATACTTTCCCAGTTTTCAGTAGAACGATTTCTGATATGTGAAAATTTTTGGATGATTGTTGCCATTTTAAGGGCAACGGAAAATTTCTCCCCGAAATCTAAGTGGACAGTCTTGTAGGGCTTTCCAAGGCGAGCATTCCCCCATAAAATCTCAATCTCGTGTTCCGTAGGGTCATTTTTGTGCGAAAAATCTAGTTTTTTCCATGCAAACCCATTTTTGGAGTTAAATTCCGCGAAAATGAAGACCCAAATCGAAAATTGAGAAAGAGGGATCGATAGGGAATTTTATGACGAACATTCTAAAAAAAAATCACCTCAAACGGCCCAACCCTAAGGGGTGTACAGTAATTTGAGTGGCACAGTGGCGTTTTGCGCCACTGTGCGGCGTTCTTCAGGGACACATATCTTCGTAGGGAGGGCCTGTAGAAAAACAAAATTATAGGAAATTGTCATCTTATTTTTTATGTTCTATCTGCAACCGAGAGATGTTCCACATTTTTCTGGACACCCTGTATATTCGATTTATGAAATAAAAAAAGATGCCGCACAAGCCCATTAATTTCTACTAACTGTAAACGTACCTATTGCAACTTATTTTCTTTTTGGTACATCCAGTATCTTAAAACGTGTGTACGTTACAGCCGTAAGGTTGAAATTGAGTATATTGACGGTGTATAAGCCAAGTGATCCTTGGCTTGGAATAAATAAAGCTGGGGAGCCTGGGAAATTGTTTCAGAACAATGTTTAAATTAAATCGGTGTGGTGAACTAACAAATCGAGCAAGTATTAAATTTGTCTTGTTGAATTATGAGATGATTCGACGTACTGTGGTATCGTGACCACAGCGGAATACGAATCTGAAATGTTATTTATTAACAGGCGTGAAAATGCCCGGTTTGGTGCGTGCAAGTGTATTAATTTCATGTAAATGGAAATTGAAGTGTCACAAAATGTGTAAAACAACATTTTTGTCTTGTGGCTATGTTCGAAAAGGAAAGGTCACGGGCTTAATATAACTGCTTCACACCGCCAAAGTTCAGCCCGAGGACTTAAAAATGCAAATTTCATAACTACATGTGAAGACTAATTTTATTATTTTCAACTTTAATGCCAAAAACAATTCCGATGGAGGTTGTAATGTAATGCATCTCACACTTTTTATTTCTTTACAGGTGCCGCGTAATTATATCTGTAATTTCACATTAAGAGTGTCACTTTATTAATTGACAATTTAATTGCCTAAGTATACTAATAACTAAATATGTCATAAGATTTCTGACCATCACATTTATTGGTAATTGGAATTTAATAACAATGTTAATTATTTTGAACACAGAGTGAGTCAGAAAGAATAGGTCAACGCTAAGCTGGATATATTAGACACCAAAATATTATCATGCCTTATACGAATGTCGCTGATTTAAGAAATACAGGGTGTTCAAGGTTTAAATTTTATTCTGAAATTTCTAAGTCCTTGCAAAAGAGAAAGACCATGATTTGGGCTTATTAACTAGAGAAGATGGTGAAATAACCATCAATCCAAATGAAAGTCTGGAGCTGCTCATGCGGACCCACTTCCCAGGATCCACACTATAGAACGGGAAGAATGGCCATACGAAATTGAGAATCAACCTTCGGTCATGGACTGTTAAATTGCCAACCAGACTGTTACCAAAGATAGGCACTGCAAACCTTTTTTCCTTTCAAATCGCCAGACATTGATGGCATTTATACAGCCCTTTTAAAATGGGACTTGGATGCTTTAATGCCGCACCTGGAACGGATGTTTAGGCTGTGCTTTGAACACCTCTGCATTCCGAAGATTTGGAGAGAAGTAAGGGTTTTGTTTATTCCCTAAACAGGCAGGTTGAACTACACCACTCCAAAGGCGTATCGGCCCATCAGCCTGACCCCGTTTTTGTTGAAAGGGACCGTGTACTGACGGGTAGAAAGTCACACCCTAATCAACAAGCATACATTCCAGGGCGATTCACCGACACTGACCTTCACCAAGTGGTGGGCAGAATCGACAAATCATTGAACAATAAAGAGTCAACCCTGGGGGTATTCATAGATATAGAGAGAACATTTGATAAAACAACCTTCCCCAATATCAATTCAGCCCTTGTGGAAAGGGGAGTTTCTTCAACCATCTGTGGCTGGAAATCAAATATGCTCACTAAAATAGCCATTGTTGCAAGGGTCTGCCCGCAGGGAGGTGTTCTGTCACCACTGCTATGGAACTTGTTACTGGACAGTCTCCTGCGCCGCCTCAACTCGGAAATTGGCATTTCTACCATGGCTTATGCCGATGATCTTACCATGCTGATTAGTGGAAGGTTTGAAAGGATTCTTTGCCAAAGCATGCAAACTACCCTAAGAGCCATTGAAAAGTGGTGTGAGGACCATGCTCTAACCGTCAACCTCTAAAAAGATAGAAATGATTCTCTTTACGAGGAAGAGGAAAATGGGGCCCATAAAGGCACCAACTCTCCTAAACACTACAATAAACTTCGAATCAGATGTGAAATACGTTGGAGTCATGCTTGATTCGAAGTTAACACGGAATCTTCATTTATAGAGAAGACTAAAAAAGGCGTACATGTTATATGAGCAGTGCCGCAGGGCCGTTGGTAAAACTTGGGGAATAAAACCAAAGGTGGTCATGTGGATATACACTGCCATTGTTAGCCTATGGAGGTGTTGTCTGGTGGCGGAAAGTCCAACAGACGACAGCTAAACAAAAGCTCAGCCAGGTACAAAGGATTGCCTGCTTAAGCATAACAGGAGCTATGCGTACAACACCTACTATAGCAATGGAGGTGATGCTATGTATGCCACCTTTGGATATTTACGACAACTATGCTTCGCCTCAAAAATATTGGTATTATACCTGATGTAGGATGTGGAGAAGTTAGTAGTTGCCTGTGGAATGGGTCGTCAGAAAGATGCTCCTTTTGCAGGCAGACACTGACAGTATCTCTCCCAAGTTTGTGTTTGACAAAACCTACACGGTACTTATCGGGAATGAAGAGACCGCCAGCGAAGATGTAATCAACATTTTCACAGACGAATCAAAAAAGAGGGAAGGTGCAGGATGTGGGATTTATTCCAGATCCTTAACATTCAATACTAGTGGGCAATGGATAGGCATGCTACCGTGGTACAAACGGAATTAGCAGGTATAACCATAGCCACCAAAGAAATTGCCCGTAGACATACAACCGGCAAAACTATTAGAATCTACACAGATAGTAGACAATCACTACTGATCTTACGAAATCATCAAGACCACTAGATCAGCATGGGAATGCCATCAGGCACTGGTAGTGGCCTCAACCAACAGCAGCATATTTGTATGCTGGGTGAAGGGACACGACCGGTGCAATGGCAATAAAGTAGGTGACAAGTTGGCTAGGAGTGCATCAGGTCTCAATATTTTCAGACCTGGTCCCTCCAGTATGCTTCCGTTGTCAGCATTTGTTGAAATTATCAAAGAGGATACCCACAAAGAGTTTAGGAAACATTGGGATGAAACCAATGGCTGTCAATTTTGACTGTATCCTGGAGTACCTCTATAAGTATGCAGTAAAAAAGTACCTAATATGTCTAGGACAAACAGCAAGACCAGATACTTCATGCACTCTGTGAGTGCACTGCCATCTCGCCAATTAGAGAATCAGTGTTGGGGGAACGATGGTCTACATTAGGGAGATCCCCCTAAGCAATGTCACCACCTTTTTCTCCTTATTAAAAAAGTAAGGAAGGAAAGAAAAAGTGAAAATAGTATAATGGCGCATATGATGACCTATGTTATTTGTAATATTATACAAGGTGATATATTTTTTTTTGGCAAATAATGATCGATGATACCCACACCTCCGCCACTGGTACGTTTCTAAACCACCGAATTCAGTTAAATTATCTCAAGCGGTTTCGAAATTAAAAACTAATATTCTTTCAATTTTTAATATGCTGTAGCTGGACAATGGCTGTCCTGTATATCCTGTACATCATAGAAGAAAATAGCATACATGGCGTACTCTCAAAAAAAAAAAACAAGTTTACCTGTATCATATACAGAATTTTGAATAATATAATTTTGTAAATAGCTTTTAGGGTAGCAAGCTCTCGATAAACAATTTACTCGCCATATTAGTAACAGTAGAATGGTTAATATCATATCGATTAGATATCCTATTCAATTAGCTTGAGTTACATTGTATATACTAGCGCTTTTTTGAGAACATCAGTTGTAGTAGATCTTGGTAATATTAAAATTTCCGAAAAATATTACTAAATCCTTCATTCCAAAATACCTCTACAAAATGACATTATTTAATGTATATTCAAATATAATAAAATATTTTTTCTGGTGAAATTAATTATCTTACACTTTGTAACATTTACTATTACATACAATCCCTAGTACTATTTCAGTTACAATAAATTTTAAAATCATTTGCATAGACAAACTTATAATCAATACATCATAAGTCTATCAGTAAAATAATAAAAACAAGTTCAAGATTTGGTCCCTGTGGAACTCCTGATACAATTAAGAAAGGCCGGGGCCTAAATCTACCATATGCAACATAATATGACCTCTCAGCTAAGTAGGTCCTAAAAATCTGTACTAACGAGATAGAGAAACATTAGTTATTGATGATATTTGTCAATCGATGTAGGTACGGTGCGAGAATTTTTTTTACATGATACTGATATATGTGGTATAAAATTAAATTTTGTAGGTGTTAAATGATATTTTAATTGTATTGTCTATACATTTTTTAAGCTGAAATTGTTGGTATTAGTTCTGAGCATGTACTTCAGTAAAGAAATTTGTCCTCTTCAAGAAAACAAGATTACTGTTAGAATATATAGGCACACATAGATCTTTAATTTCGATCACATACTGCGTAGGAAGTTTCCAACTTTATATAATTTGCATTATATATAGTAACAGTACAATTTCCTTTAGTGAACATGAAATATTTATTCCATACTATTATTTTCAAGTTACCTTAATGGCTATGTTTACCTTTCTATTTAGAACTCTTGAACTACTTTTTACTAACGACTTAGTGATTTTGTACCTTTACGTTAAAAAGTAACACGTGAAATTTTATATACTGGGTGTAACATATCCATGATGTATCGCATTTTTTCTTTCAAATTTCGAAGATAAATTATTGAAATTTGGGACATCGTATATTTTTATTAAACTATTCTTTTTGACATATAAATTAATACTTTTCGACCAACTTCCGATTTTCAAATAGATTACATTTTGAACAACTACTATAGTTTTTTCTGATCTTATTTTATATTAAGTATATTAGTCCAGTAACCATATACATCTTATTTTTGCTGAGTTACTTTTAATCCAACTTGCCTTAATAAAATTTTGATAATAAAAAAGATACAGGGTGGCAAAGCTAGAATTTAAAGAGTGATTTTTTTGTAATAATTAAACTGTTTTTGAAAGTATCAACTTAAAAATTTGGGAATAGATGTTTTGGAAATGAGAAATCATTTTTTTTTCTATATCGACGTATTTTCTAGAGGTTGCCACGTCCACCATATGTGTGACGTAAATGAGAGCATAATTTTTTTGGCCCTAATGTTATCACGTCTTCGGCTAGTTGTTATCTTTGGTCTTTTTAAGAATTTTGGATCCGTCGTTGCTTCGAGTTTATATAGTCAACTCTTCTTCAAGACCTAAAAAAGCAGTTTATTTTGGAACCATCTACATGAACCTGCTCTGTGTCGGAACACCTTGTATATTTTTAAGTCAAACATAGCAAAAATTATTGAATTGCTTTACCAATCTTTTTAAGAAAAGGAATAACGTATTTTGAGTAGAATTGTCAATTCTGCAAGGTGTATTTTGAATATATGCCTAGAGATATTTATATTTTACTGAAAATGTTTTATTAATATATGCAGCGTTCGAGTGCTATAGCATGCTAACTACCTTGACGGGAGAAACATGTGGCGCCAAGTTAAATATGTAGGCCCTTTATTTATTACCATCATATAATTGATAATTAATTGTTTCCAGTAATTGCAGGCTTTATTGACTTTCCCCCTCAAGCCACAAATATCGTAAAATTTAATAAAAAGCTATAAAATGAGAGTGAGTCTTTAGAAATGTATGATTTTATTATCAATAAATGGAATTACACTTAATCGGTAGGCATTTTGCTATAAATTAAGATACCTGGTAGTAAACATATTTCAGTAGTTAACACATAATCTCAAGAAAATCCATAATCAACAGAAGCAATGGAAGACAATTTTTAACGATCATCATTATTTTACTAGAAACAGAAATAACTTTTATATTCCTTATAAGACTTAATATTTGTAAAAATCTGCCTTTTGTTAAAGGCCTAGACATTTTCAACCGAGGGGTTAACCACTGCTTGAAATTTGTGCAATGAAGTACCATTTTTTTAAAATATTATCCGTAAATACCTTATTTTCCCAAAAAAATACCTCATCAAATAAGCAAATACCTCAAAAATACCCAAAAACCACGAATTACCCTCAAGTGCCCAAAGAATATCTATGGCTATTACTCAATAATACCCTTAAGTACCTAAAAATCCCGTTAAGTATCCAGAAATACCGAATAGTACCCAAAAATACCGTTAAATACCCAGATATCTAAGAAACGAAAAATACATTAAATGACCCACGATTTTACTTAATATACGTTTAATTTTCCAAAACTGTCGTTCATTTCCTTAGAAATTATTCCAGTTGCAGATCTACGTAAATAATATAGATTTTTTTAAGGGCTGCTTTGACTCGATCTGAATACATCTGCAAAGAACATTTTGGATTACATAAAATGTATCATAAACTCATTGGCGCACCCAAGAAGGGCCAATACTTACACCATGCCCCCTTCAAGCTAACTAAACACAAACTTCGGTCTATACAGGGGTCCCTAAAATTATTGTCCGGATCCCAAATACTTATCGGGTACCATTGGTGTCTCCAATACAACCAAAATCTTTCATTAGCAAGTGTAAATACATGGGTATCGAGGGATAATTCAATTTTAGCCCAAGGTTGCTTTCTGTCATGTATGATTAGAATTAGATAATTGGCAGTTGTTTACATAAAAAATCTTTTTTGTTAAATAGAATATGAATGTGATAGGAAAACCTAATTTACCAATATTTTAATTTTTATTATAGACTTTCAATCAATCATCAATAGAATATGTCGGAGAATTTTGACCAAACTTATCGTTAACACGTCGTATAGAATAATATGTAATATATTTATTAAAATATAAAGTTTAAGAAATTATACCATACTAAAATTTGTTATAAGAGGGGAATGTGCTAGTATGTGAGTGGATATATTCTGTGTAAATGCCTTATAAAACTTTCATATGATACTTGTTTATATGGTACTGTACTGTACAATCTATTGCAATAATAATGGCACTGTTTGGTTGAATTTGGCTATTTATTTCGAACTGCTGACATATTCGTAATGAAATCTACTTTCAATTTTAAACATTAGTTCTTAGTTGTTCCACTCATCCACATAAATCTATTGAAAATTCTACACAGAACATCCAGTAGTCAAAAAACTGATTTGAGGAAGTGTCATTATTTTTGCAACAGAATGTATCTAATTCGAATCACCCTATATTATTTTCTAAACCAAAGGCTTACGAAGGCAATAAAAGACCACATAGTGGTTTAACAGTGCTTCCGAAAAATTTTACAGAAAATATTTTTGTACCTATTTTTAATAATTTTTATATTTGCCATTGCGTCGGTCAGTTGTTTACTTATATTTAAACTGTGCCATCGGCATAACGCATGCGCGATCGCCATTGTATTTAAAAATTGGCGGAAAAATACTAGTTTTCTCTTAAAATATCCATTAATTATCTTTGTAATACCCATTATTACCTTGATAGTACCCAAAAATACACAAAGTACGTAAAAATACCTATAAACACACACAAATACCCAAAAAATGCAAAAAGTACCTTGCTTGTACAGCAAAATACCTCAGTGGTTTCCCCCTCGTTTTCAACCGATTACCCATGGAGATTAAACTTTCTAGTACAAAAAACATATTTGTTAAATGTCTTAAAAAGTATCTAATCGATAAATGTTTCTATGACATTAATGAGTTTTACTCATGTACTAATTAACTTGCTTGTCTTATTACTTGTATTTGTATTATTTATATGTGATTTATATTATGCCGATATATATTTTGTATATATCTGTATTATTATTATGTGAAAATTTTGTATGTGTATACATATTTATTAATGTGTGTTTGATGACGAATCCTATATTAATGTAATTATTAATCAAAAGAAATAAAGTTATTGTATTGTATTGTAACAATTTTAGAGCAAATATAGACAATGAGGCTGATTGCACAGTACCTGAACAAGCTGTAAACCATTCATTCTTCAACATAATTACTTCATTATTAACTGTGGGTGGTCTATTTAATAATTATCTATGGCTTCCCCGCGTTAGAATTTTGATAACTAAACTAACTAAAAAAAATAATTTAGAAAATAGTTGGACTTGTTCTTGCAAGCAAAAATTTGGTCATGAGCAAGTCATAGGTATATTTTTTTATGATTTTTCACGTTTGTTAAATAAACACAAAAGTAAGTGCGCCGACGTCTAGACGCATGCGTAATGTCTGAAGGTAGACATATTGAACATTTACTATGATTTCTACATGTTGTATGTTTTGTTATTAATAAATTAGTTTTGATTATTCCCCTTTAATCATTTAATACAGGTAGTAACTACAAAATAACAGTAAATCCAGTTCGCATTTATGACGATGTATCTCTGTAGTTATTCGTAAAATAATTTTTTGCTGCGATCTGGTTTATTTTGGGCAAAAAATTCGAGAGACATTTTTTTTTAGAATGAAACAGGCTATCGGAAATAAATTTTTAAATGGTAAACAAATAATAAGATAAAAAGTTACGTTGGAAATAAATTTTAGGGGTTGCGTTTTCCACCCCTTACAACCATGGGGTAAACCAAATAAATTACTGGCTAAGTGTCTTTTTGGTAGTAGAAAATGTCGGGTTAATTTCAATATTGTAACTTGTTTAGTGCTTGTGAAAAAAATTGTTAAACAAATTTTATGTACCCCCTTTAAGGGACTGTATCTTAACAAGGGATGCTCCAATGAAGTTTCTTTATATGAAAGATTCTATCTTTTTTTCGATGAGGAATCACCCCCTTAAATGTTTTACACTTATTTAGTTACACCCTGTATAGTTAGATGCGAACGTCAAACGTATAACTTTTGTGCTTACAAAAAGTTTTCTCGTTCAGAAAAATTGATATGTTGCTAATTTACAGCGAGTCACAAAAAAATTCAAGAAGAGCACAATAATCTGTGGCGTTACGAATTCTAAATACAAAAAAATTGTTTATTTACATTTTTATTAATAAGTAGTATAGACAGAAAATAATTTTTGGTATATTCCGTGAAGTGCATCGCAAATTCACTGAAGTACGAACCAGCTTTATTGAAAATATTTTTAAAATATGCAGTTTTTATTCTATTTAGCAACCCTGCATTTTGTTCCGTTTAAATCAGTTCAGCAGTCTGTAATCGACTAATTCCCTAAATGGATAGGTACCCATTATAAAACAACGTCCTGTAAAACAGTTCTTCTCGCAAGCTGTAGCTCATGATAAAATCTAAATAAATAGAGTTGTAATACTTTTGAAAACAAAACAAGTGCTCTCTGTCAGTTACGCGTTATGACGTTCACGTTTTGTAGTGTGCCTAAAGAAATTATTGTAAATTGCTGTATAAAACGTCATTCTAGAATTTTATTTCCTCCGAGACAACTTTACAAAGTGGCCCGACGTGCAGATATTTATTTTGGAGCCCGCATTGTTGGACTACATGTTTGCTAAATAAATTATTGCTTTTGTCAAGCTACTCCTCTATTTTTATTTAAACGTTTGTGTAGGCTATTGGTGCGAGTTTTAAATTATATGTGTCAACATGTATAATTAAATTTCTGATTATAGTTCCCACAGGCCCGCGATGTTAATGCAGGCCCTCTCGATATTTCCTTCAATTTTAGAGGTTGTTTAGATATATCCACTTGAAAGCTGTTTTGCATGATACAATTTGTTTTACAATAAAAGTTTTATATGGTCCAAAAGCTTTTCACTTATGAAAACGGGTTTCTTTATCAACCTCTTTTACTGAATGCAGATAATAGAGGATAAAAATCGTGAAAATAAAAAATATGTTTCCAAGCGGTACCAAATGGTTTGAGTATGTTTATACAGAGTGATTGGCATAAAAACTGACACACAGCAGCTGTATATAGGGGTTCCCAATTTTATTTAAAACACTTTTTTATTCTTGTTACATTTTAACAAACAAGAAAAAATGCAATAATTTAAACAAAATTTCGATAGTGTTTATTAGAAGAAATCAAAAAGTCAGTAGTAGGCCTTGTCGTTAAAATTTGAGAGTCTTGTTTTAATTAATGCATTATTTCTTGAAAACTTTAAAGTTTTTTAAAATTTAACAGGAAAAAAAATGTTTTAAATTAAATTCTGCATGGGATATTATAATTTTTTTAAATTCCATTAGTGGAAAAACTTTGGTATAATTTTAGAGGTGACTCACCCTCAATGAACACCTTGTAGTATTTTATTTATTTTATTTAAATACAGTGTCCAACGGGATGAATTCCAGTTACAGGACAAGGGAAAAACGCACAAAACAAAGATAAAGAAATAACTAGAATAAGAAGAAAATATCAAACAATAATAACAAACAAACAGTAACTAGCACAAATATAACATAAACAAAAAACAAACAATAAAGTCACAAATATGTGTCTTACAAAAAAAACAGACAGTTAAACAAATAGAGATTTAATAAAATTAGTTGAGTGAAAAAATATGTCAAGTGGATATTCATACAATTGGTTGTCAGTAATCATTTGATGAAGAGGGGATGCCGTAAGTATAATAGTACGAGCAGTTGATAACTGCAATACAGAACTAGATCTAGAATTTCATCTAGGAATTCGATAAATAATTTGGCCCCACTTTGAAGACCTGTAACTCCGCCTGTGTGCAACTTTATACGTAAGTATGTTTGGTTAAATTGCAATACTTTTGTAAATAAAATAATACCATGCTGCAGACTTCCAGTTCACGCTCAAAATTTTGATTAAATCACAAAAATAACGAAAAATCGCAAAAAATCACGTTAGCGACCGCAAAAAAAAAATCGGAATTTTTTTTTCTGACCTTGGAAGAAACATCAACATCAACATAGCAACCGCCTACTGCGGTTATTAGTAGCCGATGACGAAACGATGTTTATAGTAAGGAAATCGGCTATTGCAGGAAAAAGTTCTGAAAGAAATAAATCTAGAGGTTACTTATTCCCGCCCTGCAGAAACATGAGCCAAGGGATAAACACCACCACAAAATATCTTTTGACTAGCTGATAATGTGTACCAAAATTAAAATTTCTAAGTGTAACCGTTTTTAAGGAAAAATAAAAAAACTATTTTTTTCCGCCGTTTTGAGACTCGTATATCTCAACAGGAAGGGCCCAAATTGAAAAATTTCATATGAAGATCCCCCCTGAAATGACTTGTGGAATACACTGGTAAAATATTTGACCTTCATTCTGGAACACCCTGTAATTTATGAAATATTTTGTTGATTGCAATGAAGACGAATGTAAACGAACACTTTTCTCAGCGTGCTTTTAAAATAAATAATAAATCATCGCGACAGATTTTTATGTTTAATAAACATATTCCAAGTCATATAAAAACTGTAACAGTCCATAAAATTTGACAATTTGACGGTACTGCGTTGGTTTATTACCGAGCTTCAAGAAACTACAAATAAATTGATTTCTAGAAGTTATTGTTGAAGACGGTCGACGGTTTGATTTGTCAGGGATGATTGGTAGAGCGAGCATAAAGTTTAAGATTTATATTAATGTACACTATAACCAAAGAAACCTACACATTCACTTAGATAGACACCAACACGGTTTGGGAAATGATGGAGGATTTTCTGTATATTACTGGATATGGCAGAAATATATTATTTCTTGCCACATCTTCTCCGCCATTGTATTGATTGTTAATTATACAATGCAGCCTTACCCAGTTCTTTATACAGGGTTGGCCACTTTAGTTGGTATATACACAGACGCGTATATACAGGGTTAACTATAACTAAGTACAAAATTGTAACCACGTGCTCAGGAAGTCATAAAAGACAATAAAGAATTTATTTTGGAATTCTACCTCTATGTTTAAAAAATGAGACAAAACCCACTTGGCCCGCGGAAAATCGGCGTCCATGACAATCATCGTCCGAAATGGCCTAGAAATGTCAACTACCTACCTCTCGTTTACAGCGTTGGCAAATGTAGAAATGACGAAAATATACATTTTTATTAATAATAATTTTTATTAATAACAGTACTTGATAGTATGTTTCGCTCATACCTTACAAACCGTTTCCAATATGTTCAGTATCGTGGCTTTCAATCAAGTAAATTTCCTCAATTTTGAGGTGTTCCTCAGGGATCTATTTTGGGACTCTTATTCTTCATTATAGTTATCAACGACTTAACTTAGTTATTAAATATTAATTATTTATTGTATGCGGATGATCTTAAGCTATTTGTTGAGATAAAGATAATATCTGATTGTGGTAGATTACAGGATAACTAAAGTACACTGTCGGTGTAAAGAGAATTATTTACCAGGTAGGAGAATCGATTGTTTCGATAGGCAGATGGATACACTAAGCTGCAAAGAACATAGTCTGCCACAAGCGGCGTCCTCTACTAGTGACATCAAAATTTCTCGCCAGCAAAAATACCCGATTTACAAATTTTATGTAAATATTTGGATTTCTTAAGAAGTTATTTACAAATAATGAAAATAAAATTTTAACTTTGACACCCTGTATCTTTTTTATTATGCTGCTTAGGATATAGGTATGTTAGGTTAAATCGATTTATATTCATCTAAGAAATCTGTGGTCTCATTTTTGCTGCTTCATTTAAAAACACCCTGAAATTATGCAATAATTTATATAAAAAAGTTATATGCAGAACTATGTAAGTTAATGTTATAACAATATTTACACATACAGATGAATTTTAAAAAATACCTGTTTTGAAAGATTTCTGTACCTAAAAATTTGTTGGTTATACCGCTTATAAATTCGTTCTACTTCGATAACTTTGAATATTTGTAGGTGGCATGAGATATGGAACATTCCTATTATTTGCTAAGCTCTATATTATTCAGGTCTTATCAGAAGTTTTTTTATCAAATTTGGTATATTTAATATTTGTATTTTGTTCCACTGTCAACATTGGCCGCCAGTTTTAAATAGAACAAAAAGTTATTATTTCTGTGCAATAGAGTACGCTTGCAACGTATGACAATGTAATCAAAGCAATTATATTTTTTATGCTGCTATAAATCAATTTGGTGCTACATTTCATCCCACACCGACCTGTTGAACAAGATCTGTCAAGATGTTAGACGATAATTTTTCATTGCCACTGCTTGTAGAATTTGGAAGGTGATTTAAACAGTGCCATAACATTTTATTAACTTCAAAAAAGGTTTAATTCATTTATGGTAACGTTATCTCCACTGATTTTTTAGTTGTCAACTAAAAGAACTATAAAACGAATCTAATTCTAGAGGGTCAAATTTCATCGCTGTGATAGTGGCGGTGTTGCCAAATTTTAAATTTGTTTGAATGTTGTGCAAAGAGCAATTTCTTAGCGAAGTACAAGTTTCTTGAAGTCCGTTAAATCATTGTCAGGAGAACATCCTGTCCATTTTGACTAGTTGTGGAACACCGGAAATGTTATGATGGCATAGAGTGAAATGCTTTAATATATTCGGTTATCTTGTGACGCAACGATCCGCCACTGACTGAAAAGCTTATTTACATCTCACCCGGAAATATCCAACAGTAGGCGTTTCTTGTAATTATTTCAACACTTAATACTTGTCTACAGACTTATTATATAGTAGCTTATTTGTGCCTAATTGTTTAAGGAATATAAATATATCTTTTTCTAATTTAAAATTCAATTCTTGTAGGAATAAGGTTGGTTCACACTATTCTCAAACCGTCTACGAACAATTTTAACTTCTAGAATTAGTTTGCTTTTTTATCTTAGACAGGAGATTCTTCAGAGGCTGATTTCAAAGTATTATGCTGGTCAGCCATCATCGACAACTATTAGTCTGCCGTGTTATTTACATGCAAGTATACAGGATGTCCTCAGATAGGTGAAAGGACTCTTGTAAAATATAAAACAAAAGTTAGTGTTAAAATATTACCTCCAGGGATTTATAATTTAATAAAACATTTAAAAGGGGTTGGAATGATGAAAAAATGTCGTGCGAGAAAACATTATTTCTAACTAAAAAAAAACATTATTAATCTACGTTTAAATAACGGAAATTAAACAGTTAATACGCATTTATGGAAAACGCAGAGTTTTATTAACGTTTATAAAACCTTTCACGTTGCGTTTTAATAACGTTTTATATAACGTATTCTTCAACACTAATAATTATATTATGCTACAATCTTATTTATAAATTATGGTAATAATAATTCAGTGAAGATTAGAGTTAGTAGAATTTCGAGATACAACTACTCTAAAATGTGAGAACTAATGACTCGATCACTACTGACTGTATATTAGAAAATCTATAGCAAGCAGTCAAGTTCAGAGCCCAGGTGGTACTAGACATATACCTACGGTTTCGAGCTTGTTGCCCCGTTAGGTCGTCGATATACGTGACTGCTTGATTCTATATCTAGCCGATAGGACAGAAGTATCGAACGCATGAGTGCGCAAGATGTAAGTGTTGACATCTCGTGGTTAGTTATATTACACATAACACAACCGTTATAAAATAAACGTTTATTTTCCAGTGTATAAAAACGTTGTATAAACGTATGTGTGCTCATTGAGCATTTCCTATACTTATATTATATGCAGCTATGTAAATAAATAAAGTTGTAAGCCAGAATACAATATATGATAATATCATTTTCTCTTGCCAATATGTAATTGTATTTTAGTTTTACCTAATATTGGATCAATTGGTTCTAATAAAAAAAACGTTGCACTTAAAGTACAGTTAAATATTATCAAAATATAAAACTGTGTTATACATTTAAATACATTACCGGAAAACATTTTATTTCGATGTTCATTTCTACCTTCAGTTGGAAAGAGGTGTAGTGTCAACGTATTTTACACGTTTTATTTTTATGTTACTAAAACGTTATGTAGAAAACGTGTTATTAGCATTTGCATAGCACGTTTAATATATTAGATTCATATATGTACTTAAAACGTTTAATTCGACGTTTTACAAACGTTGCATTTAACGGGCGGTTTAATATTATTAAAATATAAACTTATATTATACGTTTATATGTATTAATGGAAAAACGTAAATTTCTAGTGTTCACTTCAACCTCTAGATGAAATGCGAATATTAACGTATTTTAAACAACATATTTTATACGTTTATGTTGTTAACTAAAAATAAACGTTGAGAATTTTAACTCAAAACGTTTAATCAACCAGTACAATGTTTTAAAAACATGTAAGCCTGGGAGTATTTGGAGAAAACTTAATATTTTTGTTTGATTTGACAATATTTTTTTGTTTGATTTCATTTAGAACATTCTCTTTGGTAGCATCCTTTCCGTATGAAATACAACTTCTAGAATGTGTTCGTACTTATTTTTTTACACCCTGTATATAAATGCTTGAATGTACAGTTTTTATATCATCGATATAAGGGAATAAACAAACGACATAAAAAACTGTCATAAAAACATCAAAGGCTTTTGCGTCCAAGTAGACAGGGCCGTATTTACTTTAGATAGGTATCAGTATTCGCTCAATTTCGCCAACAATAATTTAAAATAAAATGAAGTATATAATAATGAATGTATATGTGACTATTTGGAAAAAATAAATAAATGCTAAATACAAATTTTGATTAAATATTGTTATTATGTAATTTTAAATTATTATTTCCCAAGGAACAAGGAAAAAAATAACTAATAAGTTAAATTATACCTCTAAAATAAAATCAAAATAATAATGTATTTATGTCTTAGTGATATATAGACACAATATACAGGGTGGGCCAATAGTGTGTGGACGGAAGGTTGTGGTTATACTCATATATATTTTGAAATTCTGCTGTTGGTCGGGGGTGGGGGGTAGTAAGAGTGATTCATATCAAAGTTACATTTTTTTAAATGGAACCCCCTGTATATTGTTGCATATTTGGATTCCTCGGTCAATTTTAGTGTGATTTTATGTACCATACTTGGTGCCTAAAACGTACCGTTTGGACGTTACTCGATATTTTGTCAAAAAGTTTATGTTTAGAAACAGTTGAATATCAGATGTGGGCGGCAACATAGGAGGCTGTGATTGGGGAAAATTATTGATCACCCTCCATACTACCAGGAGCTAGAAAGTCAATTATGAACTGATGACTTTTTTATTTTAGTTTAAATTAATTGGTCTGCATAAATCTATCATAGTAAAAAGTAATTGTGGATTAGAAGAAAAGTATTAGAGATAAATACAGATAACTTTATATCGGGTGAAAGGTAATGAAATGTGTTATCTGGTGACGTGAAAAAAATATGTGGGTTCCATTTAAAAAAATGAGGTTATCCATGATTGAAGTTTTCAAAATTAGAGCGACGATATCAGCCATAACAAACAGAGTTCATATTTGACTTTCTAGCTCTTGGTAGTATGGAGGGTGGTCAATAATTTCCCCCCAAACACAGCCTCCTATGTTGCCACCCACCTCTGATATTCAGCTGTTTCTAGACATCAACTTTTTGACAAAATATCGAATAACGTCCAAACGGTACGTTTTAGGCACCAAGTACATGAAGTCACACTAGAATTGACCGAGGAATCCAAATATGCAATAATATACAGGGGCTTCCATTTAAAAAAATGTAACTTTAATATGAATCACCCTGTATATGTCTAGGAATTTCAGAAAAAAATATTTTTAGTTTGTAGCTCTTACTACCCCCCACCCCACACCAACAGCAGATTTTAAAAATATATATCAGTATAGCCACAATGTTCCGTCCACTCACTATTGGCCCACCCTGTACAACAATATATTTCCAATATACTTCATATACCACACAGCAAAAAATTTACTTATACATCATAATAAAAAAATACACTAGCATAAATATTCGTCAGTCACTACTAACGTCACTTTCTTTATCAACAGTTATGATGAAACCACATTTAAATAGCCTAATCAATTGATGCAGCTTTATATAGTCTCCCTCATTTTTTATGATATATTTGACGCATGTTTTTCAATTATTCTGACGTTAACAATCTGCCCTTAAGCTATGTAGCATTATTAATGACTCACCCTGTATAAATGCTTCAGGGTATCGTCCCTATAATATTTTTACGTACTTTAGTTACACCCTGTAGATTTCACTTGCGGTCGATCTTATTGGTGCACACAGCAGCGTCGCAAGTGAGAAGATATATATGAACGTACTACTTTCTTAAAACAACAAATGCCGTTCTTAAAGCTGTTTTATTAGACGCCGTGTTTGAATTATTTTTCCGTAAGTGTGAAAACCGTTCGGCCTTAGACAGTGACAAATCGTTACAAGGGTAATAGCAGGGACAAGAAACACGTTCAGTTATATACTTTCAGGTTTGAAATTAAGAAAATAAATCTTGGATTATGGAACAAACGGAACTGAATCGGTTGTTTTGCCTCTGTTAATTTTAACAAGGAGGAAAGTTTTTTCCCTTAACGAAGGCGAAAAAGAAACGAAAGAAATATATGGCCACACGCTGAAACTATGGTATTAATTTTCTCATACTCGGCTGGAAATCTTGTCCAGATATTGTCCGCAATTTCTTATATATTGTTGTTATTTATTTAGTTGTTTTATTACAGCTTGCAAAAAGTATGTAGTCAAAATTTTGTTAAAAATTCTTTATTGTAATAATAATATTAAATGCAGTTGTTAACTATTACAATAAAAAGCAAAATAGGCACCAATAGGTATAGTCATAAAGTTCACTTTTTATGTATTGTATGTATTTCATAAAAAGTAGTGTAGTCAAGGATTTGATAAAAATTATTGTATCATTATTTAGTTTCATTGTTGACTATAACAATATTACATAATGCAATTGTTGATTGTTGCAGTTTGAAAGAAAATAGGCGCCAACAACGTATAATGGTAAGGTTCTACGTATTTTATATAGCGTAGTACAGTCAGAATTTTGTAAAAAATGATTGTAACAATATTTTTTAATGTAATTGATGACTGTTACAATCTGAAGCTAAATAGGCACCAACAATGCATAGTCAAAGTTCACTTTTTATATATTTTATGAGAAGTAGTGTAGTCAAGAATTTTAAGAAATTATTGTATCAATATTATTTAATTTCATTATTGACCGTTACAACTTAAGCAAAATAGGCACCAACAATGCACAGTGAAAAAGCTTACTTATATGCATGTGTATTTTATAGCAATATAGTCGAAAATTTCTGTAATAATTATAATGCAATTGTTGCAGTCTGAAGCAAAATAGGCACCAACAATGCATAATGATAAGTTTCTACGTATTTTATATGACGTAGTGCAGACAGAATTTTGTCAAAAATGCATTTAACATTATTATTTAATGCAATTGTTGACTCTTATAATCTGAAGCAAAATAGGCACCAACAATGCATAGTAAAAGTTCACTTTTTAATATTATTGCATCACTGTTACGACTGAAACAAAATAGGCATTAACAACGCATATTGGAAAAGTTTACTTTTATGTATTTGTATTTTATAGCAGTATAGTCAAAATTTTGTTAAAAATTGCAGTAACAATATTACTTAATGGAATTGTTGATGATTGCAATCTGAAGCAAAATAGGCACCAACAACGCGTAATGGCAAGGTTCTACATATTTTATATAACGTAGTGCAGTCAGAATTTTGTCAAAAATTATTGTAACTATTAATATTATTTAATGCAACTGTTAATTGTTGACTGTTGCAGTTTGAAGCAAAATAGGCACTAAAACGCATTATAGTAAATTGACTTTTTATGTATGTATGCATTTTATAAATAGTAGGGTACTCAAAATTATGTTAAAAATTTTAGTCACGGTAGTATTTAATGCAATTGTTCACTATTACAATCTGAAGCAAAATAGGCATCAACAAAGCATGGTGCTAAAGTTATTTTTTATGTATCTTATAAAACGTAGTGTTGTCAAAATTTTGTAAAAAACTGTTGTAACAATATAACGCAATTTAACGCAATTGTTAAATCGTAAGTTCACATTTTATATATTATTTATATTTTATAAAAATAGTGTAGTTATAGTTTTATAAAAAATTATTGTAACAATATAAATAAAATTGGCTGTTACAATCTGAGGTAAAATAGGTACCACATTTTATTTCTGCGAGAGAATATTAGAAATTTGCTATAATGTGTTACATTCTTATGGCAATATTGCTTGATTACTTCTTCAACAAGTAAAATTTCGTTTTTAAATTAGAAATTTATACTTAAAAACTTGGTTATTTCAGTGTTGAATTTTGAATTGACACTCGAAACGCGTCTAATTTTAAATGTTTTCATTTCAGTTTGATATAATTTTAAAATTATAGGGTTAAATAGAAAGTTAAAGTCAAGGTTTCATGTTAAAATGGAAAATTTCAAACTGAACTAACATTGTGTTTCTGTGTTGATCAAAATTAAATTGATAATTGTTTAATTTAAAAAAATCAATTCGATATTTCATGTTGCGCTTGTATTCACGTTGCACTATTATGTGTTACATTTTAAATTCATTCTAAAAATTTACCAAAACCGATCAAATGAATAGTATTGAAAATATTAAATGTGGCATTATTGCTGCTTTACACAGTATCATAACATTTAATTGTGTATGAACCCCTGTGTACATACCCTGTATAAAAAAATCTTTAGATAAGAAAGTTAAATTATCTAAGGATAATGTCAAATACATATTTGCGCCTTTGGCAAAATTACTTTGTATTTTAATTATACATTCTTTTAGCTTAATTTAAAGATATTCTGTTAATTAAAATTCATCCTAACTTGAATTAGTAAGTGGACGTTTTCAACATGAAACGTTGTATAAGACACCATTTTATAACAAACATAATATTTGTATAGGTAACTATTTTAACAGTAGTTGGTAATAGTGCAATCTAGAAGATTCAAAAGTTTGTTAATTTTCAGAAGCGAGCCGCTAAGAAAATATTTGAATGTAATCTAAAACGTAGGTACAAGCAGAACACAAAGCTACAGAGTACAACAAAGCCAGCGTTATCGGTGGCATAACAGTTTTAACAAAGATGCATTCACCGATAGCCACACAGTTAAACAAAAAGCTTCCTGAGCAGTCACTTAATGGAGGATTAGAACTGCATTACACTATCTGTATTTTTGCGCATAATACCCCTGGCTTATTACTATTAAAACAGCTGTTGCTGGATATTAGGAAATGTTTAAGTTACTCTAACTTCTTCATTCGGATTTAAAGGCGTGACCGCTTCACATTAGTTCCAATACATGACATACACGTTACACCTACTGTAATTCCTGGACTGTTCTACATAACGCAACGGAACGCTGTTTTCTTTACCGGCTGTTGAGTACTCGGACGATTGAATACATAAAGCCTGTGTTGTTTGTCGCATAACCCGTTTTTCCTCAAAAATTGCTTAACTTACTGTTAAGAGACAGTTGGCACAATTATTCAACATATGAACATTGTTTAATGATATTCTTGTAAGTTGGCCGTTTTTACAACACACCAGCACTAAATTCTAGCCTAAAGTAACACTTACTGAGGCTGGAACTATAAAAAAGTAACCGCCATCAAATTTGCTACTTTGTAGTATAAATAACTACATACCACAAAGTTAGAGTTACTGCTACGTAACTCTCCTGAATTTGAAGACGTCTTTTAAGTTCTCAGAACTAGAGAGTGGCAAATGATCGTAGCAGCGATTAACTCATGTCACTAAAATATGACTTTAAAATTGTAATCACTTTCAAGTAGTTTTGATAGTTACCGTGACATTCAAGGAACCTTATTTGTTCGTTTAAAGTAGTATAACTAGTAAGTAAGATTTATTAGTCCAAACAACGTTATCGCTACTTGTAGAACTATTCAGAATCAACACACACAACAACTGCAAAGTGTATCTTCTATTGAATTCACCATCAAGTAAATTTTACCATGTAGTTTCCCAGAGTTGAAAACCTGTCTGTACCTATTCGATCATGTCACGAGTGGAGTGTACATGCAATAGGAGTAACCAGTAAACACACATAGAAATAAAGAAATGTAAGACAAATAATAATGCAGGGAAAAGTGTGTTCAATGTAAACATTGACCGTACCTCATTCAGAATAAACAACAGAAAAAATGTAACTAAGAAGTGGCTGTGGAAACTTTGTTCTACTTTAAAATAACGCTATAGCCTCGTTCGATATTCTGTAGTAAATATTACTATGACTAGTAATGTGAACGTTTCTATTCCTAGATACCCATTATTAGTGGCAAAACACTAAAGTACCTACAATAGTCGTAGTTACGTTCCAACGACTAATTGTGCTAATTGGATGCGTAAAGTACTTTACACTCAGTAGTACTAGTAATCATTATATCTGGCAATATTTCTTATATCGACAAGAACATTTTTGGATGAACATGCTGTATAGTAAACATGAAATATACATAGGATACATGTTTGATGTAAACGCTGTAAAGTATTTTAACAATAGCAGACATGATTGGAAAATTTATTAAAAAATGTGGATCGTAACAATACATCGTGTGTATATTAGATTAAACAAGTTCTGTATATTTAAAAATGATGACAGATACAATAATACCTACCTACGGTGACATGTTAGAACAATAGAAAAAGATAATCATTTGTGCGGTGCCCACGTAGGATATATTTTCATTCATGAAAAAACGTACGTAAGTATGTATGTTCGTTAAATAATTTAAAAATAATCTGCCACATGAATGAAATGTGAAGAACAGACGTTATGGATCTGAAAAAAACTTAACAATTATACAACCTCGAATGTAAATTTGATCTGCTTTGGAACTAGCTATTATATATTATATATTTACCGGTGGATCTGTCTGTCCACTGATGGAAATTTGATCTAAGTGTTCTATTTCTGTTCCATTTATTTTAATAACGCGTAAAGTAATTAATACTGCGTTATGTAATCTATTTTGCACCCTAATAATCGTAATGCGTATGTAAATAACTATATTACGCACGGCTATAGAGCAATATTTGTTTAATATCGTCCGCACTAAAATCCTTCTCAATTTATATTTAAAATTTTACACTGCCTTATGAGCGCGTAATCAGTAGCACGTAATGTAATATATTCTACGCATGGATGATTTTATACGTATGTAAATACTGAATGGTTTGTACTGAAATGCCTTCCATTCTTGGTTTATATTTATCAGTGCGTAATGTAAAATGCGTAGAGTTAAATTGTATTTTTGTACTTCTTTAACAGTGCGTAATGTAATCTATTAGGCACCGTTGTGAAAGAATATTTGTTTAATTTAGTTTGCATTAAAATGCCTTGCAGTCCTTGTTTATATTTTATCTTATACAATGCCTTGACAGCGCATAATGTAATCTATTTTATGAAATAATATTAACATAATTTGGTTTGCACTAAAATACGTTTCAGTCCTGTTTTATACTTATAATTATATTTTTACACTAGCTTAACAGTGCGTATGTAAATGAACAATTTACGTACCGTTGTGAAAGAATATTTGTGTAATTCGGTATGAATTGAAATGCCTTTCAGACTTGGTTTATATGTAAAACTGTATTTTTACACTGCTTTAGCAGTACGTAATGTAATCTGATTTCTGCGTATGTAAATAAGTAATTTAGTCACCGCTATGAATGATTAAATTATAGAATAATTTGGTTTGCACTAAACTGCCTTTCAGTTCAGTCAGTGCATAATGTGCAGTACTTTACACACCGATGATTATTTTCTGCGTATGTAAATAAGCAATATGCATACGCATTGCCGTAGATTACAGTGTTTTTTTTTTTTACTCTGACACTGATTAAAAATAGTCTGCAGTGTTTAAACTAACTTTTTCCTCGAGATATGTGGTACGTAACCGACACTAATTGTTTACTGTTTTAACTACGGTATTTACGATTCGCTTCGGCCTTTTTTGTAAAAACAGCTCGCTAAGAGGAAGATGAAGAGACCTGGAACAGCGATAATGCTCAACATATATCCTTTTTTATGGATCGCTCTACGTAGTGGTCGAGGGTCTATTTCTGTTTTTAATTGAACTAGCAGCCCATCTTAATACCTAATAACATAAAAGTAAAGCAATTTTAGGGCGGCAAGGCTAATGGAAGATGAGATATAATCCTTGTTTCTGTCACTAGCAAATTAAATGTCATTTTAGATGTCAACAAGCAGATCTTATTGTTTTATATGGCTCAGCTATAAGTTTGTTTGGGCTCTGGGCCTAAAAGACCTGTAAACGGCTTTATATATATATATATATATATATATATATATATATATATATATATATATATATATATATATATATATATATATATATATATATTATATAAAATTCTCGTGTCACAGTTTTAGACGCCACACTCCTCGGAAACGGCTTGACCGATTTTTATGAAATTTTATATGTATATTCGGTAGGTCTGAGAATCGGTCGTAATCTATTTTTCATACCCCTAAGTGATAGGGGTGGTCCACCTCAAACAACCCTTAATTTTCATCCTTCTATCACAAGCCCCTATTTTTTAATAACCATTTTAGTAATTTAATCATTTTTAACCCTGGTCGATAACTGATTGATTATCACTAGATTAGTTATCCCTGCCAGGCATCTACCGGTGTCACTTCTCACCCAGTAAACACAACACGGAGTAGGGATGAGAACGAAGCCGGTATCCTGTCTCTCTCACAATAAGCCTTCTCTCAGTCCCTACACAGTTTTCGACCATTATTATTGTGTATGGAATCGAGCGTAATAATGACGTTTACAATTATCATTTTATCTTCTAAGTGTAATTCTCAAGTAAATTTATTATTAATTTGCTAGGCCATAATTATTTATTTCCTATTTTATCAATAATTAATAAAATTATAAATTTTAAGTGTAGTTCTCATTATTAGTTAATTAAGTGATCTACACAACCTCAAAAGTACGCAACACGCAAGTTTGTTTGAAAGTTGCGCAATAATTAATTCTAACATCTACTTCAATATACAGGGTTAACTATAAATACAATAATTTTAACCACCTGTTCAGGGAGACCTAAAAGGCAATAAAAAATTTATTTCGGAATTCTAGCTCCATGTTTAAAAAATGACGCAAAACCCTGTTTTCCCTGGAAAAATTGGCGCCTATGATAATCAATCATCATCCAAGATGGTTAGATATGTCAATTACCGTGCGGTCTTTTCTTACGTTGCAAATGTAGAAATGATGAAAATAAACATTATTAACAATAATACCTAAGTACCTGATATATAACAGTTAATCCAGTTAGCTGTAGTATTTTGTATTCGTTCTTCATTCCTTCGTTGCACACTGCCAAAACTACATTTGCAGGTTCGCCATAATTAGTCACTAACATACCCGACATAAATTACCTTATTTAATTACTATAAAAGTTTTAAAATTCAAAATTAGTCACTACCTGTTCCATATTAACAACCTAGAATATTGCATTGCTAGTTGCATACTCTCCAAACATCAAAGAACATGGCAAAGCTTAGATTATATTCTAAGGGTCCAAGAAACATTTTTACAGAAAACTGTAAACATTTTTGTGTATTTACAAACATGTCATTTTCAAATGCTTAGATGACGGATAAGCTGCTGAAGTAAGAAAACAGAAAATCATTCAACATTCTTAAGATATCTTCAAATATCAATAAATAACAGTAAGATAAGTAGGTGTTGCCTCCCTGTGCTACCATATCGTGTTTCTCATTAAATCAATAAATAATAATCTATAACTTGTAAATAAAATATTTTCTTTCAAAGCGGCGTAAACTAATGCATCTTTGACTTTGGCAGAATATAATTAACCTCGAGGCTAACAGAAGGCTAGTAACGGCGATAAATAAGGAATTAAAATAGTTTTGAAAAAAATGTTCATTTTATGAATAAATTTGTAAATTTTTTAGTGGGGATTCCGTTAATTCTTGTGTTTCCCTATCCCCTCTTAAAATATTTGTGCTTAGTCATAGTTAATCCTGTACAGGGTGTAACTTTAAATTTATGCTTGCTAGTCAAACATATTCACAAGCCTCTCGATTCTCCAGGACGTATAAAATAGATCAAATTTGTTTATGCAGTTGCAAGCATCAGTGACAATTAAAAAAGTCGCGGAACATGTTTAAAATATAGCGCATTTATTAGAATTAACTAGGTAATTGGCGGCATTGCGATACCCAAACTGGCAATTGTAAATTTTTGCTCGAAATAATTAATTGCTTGTAACATGCTGAATTATAGATCAGCGCGGAGGAAAACCGACGTTTAACATACACTGACATCATCTACAATGCGGTAAGGCAGTCTTATAATTCTTAATTCTCAGCCGCAAATTGACATCTATTACGTTTCGCATGGTAGTAGTAGCCGTCGAGTGTGAATACTTTCACGAGAAAAAAACAGCATAAATAACGCTTTTTATGACGTCCCTCGGAAAACCTTAACGCCTAGGAACATTCAAAGTGAAATCATATGATATTAATGCAACAATAGTTGCGCTTGGTACTTAATATATTCCGTATTTAAATGAAACCTTGATTTCAAGAACTGTAATTATGCTGAGAAATTAATATTCATCGCCAAATAAAAATATATAACTGTCTGGACCACTCTGCTTGATTTAATCTATTTACTTGACAATCAAGTACGCGTATTTATTAAGTACTGCTGCCTTCAGCTACTAACAACAAAAAGTTAGGTACTATTTATTTATACAGTGCTTTCGAAAAGTAACGAATACATTCATTATTTTGAAATTGAGAAGTTTTCGAAAAAATCCCCTGACGATTTTGTTTTTAAAAAAGGTACTTTTTGATATACGACCCATATTTGTGACGTCATCGTTGTTCGAGATATGACGTCATCGACATTTTTTTTTAAATAGCAACCCCCAATTTTGACCATGCCATTTGAAAGAGCGTATCACTCTACATACACATCATGAATGAAAAAGTATAGTGTTACATAACAAAAATTTCAAGAAAATAATGTAATTTTCTAAGTACTCAGTTTATCGAACATATTTTTTTCACAAAAAAAAAAGATTCAGAAAACAATATACTTTTATAAATGTATGTATAAGAGTGAGGGGGGTCCAAGACTTTTGACGATGTGTGTATATAATAAATCTCGCCGAATTTTGGTGTGTCATGGAGATAACTCTTGCAGCAGGTACTAATTGAAGACGACGTCTGTCATAGTTAAGAGGATTTAGGTAATGTAGGATACTGTTTCTCGTACCGTAAGATTAAAAGTTAAAATGCGTCACAAGCACGATTCCTTTTAGATGCATTTTATTCAATCTTTTTAATACTATCTAACGAAACGATTTTAATCATGCATTATTAGAAGAATTAATTTAAAAGGGTGAATGTGCAGAAAAAATGGGGTCTGATTTTTATCTCCAAAATGTATTAAACTAAAGATGAAAGAATTTAAAATTCTTAGCATAGTAGTAGTTACGAAATGGACGTCGAAAATCTCATTATTTATATTTAATGAGGGCGGAAATAATACTATAGGGTAAAAAAAAATGTGCATCAAAGTAAGCCTTTCTACAGGGTGAAGTAGAGTTTTTTCTATTTTCACATATATTTTTCTTCATCTGTGACAACATAAAATCCAGATACTGGTACTTCAACGATATAAGGAATCTAGAATTTTAGTAATATTTACTACAGACACCATGTCCTGTATATATTTGCTTAAAATAAATATACTAGCTTAGTAGACATTGTTAAAGCATTTACATTAGAAATTCTATAAATATCGTATTATAATTTTAATATGATACACTGCATATTGTAAAATATCTGTTTACTGATCGTAGATTTATAAATATTTACTTACTATATTAACAACAATTATGTGACAGCATCGCAGGTGATGAATAGCCATATCTTAGTCATAAAATAATGATGTATTCCTAAGGCATGCTTTTTGAATTTGAAATATTTGAAGTAGGTATTTTCGCTATGAAAGTCTTTTTTAATATATTTTTTGATATTAACAATATTGTGTGAAACTAACTACTCTGCGGACGAAAGCCCCGACCAGCGTTGAATTACACTCACAATGAAGTCATATGTATGCTCTCAAGTATTATCTTTGAGATTTAACAAAAACGACTAATTACGTCATCAATTATATTTTTTCCAGAAACATACCCAAATTTTCCTGTTAAAAAGCTCTCTTTTTTTAATAAACTTTTATTATAAAGATTTTTCTGTATTACTTCTCGTTTAAAAGTTATAAGCAATATAGTTCTAAAGAATCTCAAAAGAAATACCATCTAGAAATCACATTGGGGATGAAAGGAGTAGTCATTGGAAAATAATTGAATCTTCCTTGTTTAAAGTGCATAAATGTCACAAAATACTTGTCGTTACTCCAAGAAGAACTACTTACTACGGGAACTCCAATGTTACTCCAATTACTACAATAAGAACTTCTTACATTTCTGAAGAATGTGTCTTTGAAGCTAAGGATAAAAGTAGTCGATCCTTCCACCGCTAATGTGATTTTTAGGTGGTATTTCTTTTGAGATTGTTTAGGACGATATTGCTTATAACTTTTATACGGAAAAATTTCTCTAATAAAAGTTTAGTAGAAAAAAAGAGAGCTTTTTAATGAAAAACAAATTTGGATATGTTTCTGGAAAAAATATAATTGATGACGTCTTCAGTGGTTTCTGTCAAATCTCAAAGATAGTACTTTCTATTGAAAATGGAGCTCACCTATTCCCATTTAACAGCACGTATCCCAAATTTTATTTAAATTTTTTGTATCATTACAGTAGACCGATAATGTCGAGTTTGAGAGACCCTGTATATGTATTTTTGGACACCCTGTATAGTAGATTGTGGCGGTAAAAGATAAGAAAAAAATATTTAAACAAATCTTGTTAATTATTTTTAGTTACTGCAAATTTGTTGGGAGTCATTTTGTTTGAAAAAAGAATGCAGGGAGGTATTCTTTATTGCTTAATTCCAGAGCTAAAGTGTTTCAATATTACGCAATAAATTGTTTGTTTGCGTAAGATATTCCTGCTTTATTCGAGGGCTCTTACATTTATAAAAATGGAAATTCGGTTGGTACAATATCCATTAATGTAATCAACCAAAAAGCTTTGGAAGTCGCGTTGATATGCATAATCACATTCGCATAGGCGATCTAGCTACAGAAATAGCATGTTTTATACGTGGCTTGGTTCGCAAACGAAGCAAACAAACGTGAGTCGTCTAATGTCTTCGCCAAGCTGTGCCCTCATCGGTATAGCCAGGAACTGGCTGGGTTTTATTCCCCCGTGGGTTTGTGCTGGGAATATCTTTCGAATATGATACTTTTTATGCAATTTCAAATCGCAGTTTGTAGAATTTAACACTAATTTTCGATATTTTTGTGCGTTTTGTGTACTTTTTGAACAATCGCGTTGGCGTAGAAGCCACTAATTTTATTGCGCATGAAGGTTCGATTTGGTCTTACACAACAAGAAATCAACTCACGCCACTATTTCGGAAGTAGTAAAATAATATGGTGTACAATTTTACTGCACCGCTCTATCGCACTATTTACAGTCGGCATCTTTTGAAATTTTTTATATTCCTTTATATTGATGAGATACAGTATACCTTTTGCTCAGGTATGATCTTATTGACGATGAATTAAACTGTTCCACAGAAGCTAAGGAAGTTCACAAATATCGAGATTTCTTTTAAAGGTTGACGTTTTTTGCTTCCAAATGTTCTTGATAATAAATAAAATGTTTACTTTCTTATCTATCTGGCTTTTTTGTTCATTATTGCGTGACGTTTTCAGTTTTCGGCTAGTTTTTAACTTTTTAAGTATTTCGTCGTTGTTTCGAGTTAATATAGTCAACTCTTATTCAAGATCTAAAAAATTAGTTTTGCAATAATGCCTAGACGTACACTGAGTGCAGCTGAAGCCAATAAAGCCATTGGAATGACAGTGAGAAGTTGCTAACTTCTTTCAAGTCAGTGAAAACGTCAAGGCTTGTGCATTGATATAGACATGCAAGAAATGTCATTGAAAAACCGAGGAGTTGACGCCCAAGATCTTCTACTCCTGCACAAGACTGGTTTCTAACAGTATCCACCCATAGAGAGTCTCTGTGCACATGTCGGATCATGCAACAGCGACTTTTAAATGCTTCTGGTGTCTTAATTGAAACAAGAAGACTGCGATATGTTAATCTACGTTCACGACGACTTTTGAGAAGGGTTCCACTGACACAAAATCACATGCGACTTTGAATGCAATGGGCTAACGTACACGTGAATTAGAATGATCAATGGAGGTCTGTATGAGTCGAGATATGGACGATTTTCGGATAGTCGGCGTGTTCGAGTGTGGACCCTTCCTTTGGTACCCAGAAATCGTAGAGCCATCTTCGAGTATCGTAGAGTCATCCAGGAAGTTCATCCATTCAGAGGTGGTATAGTTGCTGTTTGGGGAGGCATTTGTTTTAATGGGGCAAGTTGTTGGTGCTTGATGGAAACATGAATACAGAGATCCACATCGAACAAGTCATCAACAATGTCATCCCCTTATTTTATGTTGCAATTGCGCCAAATTTTTTATTTCTCGACGATAATGCACGACCTCATCGTGTCTCGCTAGACCTCAATCCAATTGAGCACGCATGGGACCAAAGAGCCTTAGATTCGTATCAACCATCCCCACACATACTTCAGAAACTCAGGGAGCTTTTACCACGACTGTGTCGAGAAATTAAGACTACTTCAACAACCTGATAGACAGTATGCAAAGACTACCAATCACCGAAAATAAAACTTTACCAAAAACTGAAAATGCTTTCGAAGGAGGAACAAAAAAAGCCACTCGCATAAAAGAGTAAAATTCAAGATAGCATATGAAAAATTATTTGTGGACTTCAGGAAAGCATATGATTCGATCAAAAGGAATAAACTAAGTAAAATTTTGAAACAATTTGGGATACCAACCAAACTGATTAGGCTGTTGAAAATGACCTTAGAAAATACAAAATCCAAAGTACGAATAAAAGGTGAATGTTCGGAAGGCTTTACTATTGATACAGGTCTGAGACAAGGAGACTCACTCTTAACGCTTCTTTTTAATTTAGTACTAGAAAAGGTCATAAGAGATCAGAGTAGGACACATATTGTTTAAAAGTCACCAAATAGTAAGTTATGCAGGTGACGTGGCTATTATTGCTAGAGATAGTAGGGAATTAGAAGAAGTAACGAGAAAACTTGTGGAGGAAGCACGTAAAGTGGGATTGCAGATAAATCAAGAGAAAAGTAAGTTTTTGAGAATAGGAGAACAAAAAAAGGAGACCAATTTTAAATTGAGAACAGAGCATGGAGAGATGGAGTTTGAAAAAGTGCAAGAATATGTGTATTTGGGTGCGCTAATAACAGCTAACTGTGATGAGGAACAATAAATAAATAGAAGAATAATAAAAGCAAACAGAAGTTTGGCAGCAGTCAACCACTTATTGAAATCAAAAAAAATGTCCAGAGGAGTAAAATTTAGAATGTATAAAACAATTTTGAGACCGACAGCGCTGTATGGTAGCGAAACCTGGGTTCTCAATAAGAAGTCAAGAGAAAACCTTTTAAGGTGGGAAAGGAAGATCTTAAGAAGAATTCTAGGGGGTAAGAAGACAGAGGAAGGCTATGTAAGGAGAAATAATGAGGAAATATATGCAATGTACCAGGCACCAACAATAGACGAATTTATAAAAGCAGGAAGAGTGCAGTGGCTAGGGCATCTAGAACGTATGGAAGATGAAAGAGCAGTTAAGAAAATAGTAGGGAGTATACCTAACTACAAGAAAAAAGAGGTAGACCGAGGAAGCGATGAAGAGAGGCGGTGGCAATAGATCTAAGGGAGAAAAATGTAACGGAGTGGAGAAGAATAACAAGCCTAAAAGGCTTGTAAACAGTTTTATATATATATATATATATATCAAAAATAGTTTTGAACGAAAGTTGTCAACCTTTAAAGGACACTCAAGATTTGTAAACTTTCTTAACTTTTGTGGAGCAGTGTATATGAAAGCATGACGTCACTGGCCTTTTTTAGCGAGCTTTAAAATAAAATTTCCACCCTTGTATATTTATTTACCACAGATAGCAAATTCACTTACACTTCGAAGTTGGTGGTAGATATTCTCGTTAAGTAGCTTCATTCAGTGGAGGTGCAATGGAATAAACGAGATTTTAATAGAAAGTTGAGTAGCAATGACGCCGATCCACATTTCAGGAAGTAATGCACTAAGCTGTGACTAAATACAACCCACTCATAAAACTCAAAGTGAAACTCAAGTAGAAGTTCCCTGCACCTTTTCATCCACTAATTCAAGTAAGGCGTTGCTAAGAATATAAAACTTACTTCAGTCAAATTAGTTCTACATTGAAGGAAACTAATTCTCGCAAAAATATACCGGCGTCTTACTAGATTGAAACTTGCACTCCTTCGATGGTAGTGCTGGTTATTTGGAAGTCGACCAATAAATCTTGAAATTTTTCTTCTTAGTGTTGCAATACCACGTACAAATCATAACAAAAATTAATTTATTAACGCGATTTTACTACTTTACGTCGGTGCTTTGCCAAAACAATAAAGCACCTTACGTTGAATAGGTGTATATTGTCATGCTCAGGTACGCTCCTTAATAAGGTACGACTAACGTTACGCAGAAATTACCTGCACTACAGAAGGATGGCAAATAAGATGTACTTCTTGTCAAAAACAAATAATATTTTGTTAAAATGTTATTAAATATAGAATAAGTTATTCTTCCTTAAATTACAGTAGTAGTTTTGTGGTCCCATCAGCAGTATATGTCATATGTCTGGTGTGCCGCTGATAAATGCCTTTGGCATTTTATAAACAGCTGTTTTATGTGGCCAACTTTATATAAACAATTAAGTACCTACTACTACAGAAAGAAATGCAATATATATTCAAAGCAAGAATACCCCAGTTTATTTTTTTCTTAATACAAATTTATTTACTTACTCTATTCAAAATTATATCAAATATTTGCAGTAATTCTTTGACTCAAGTAGTTCGTATTATCTTAATAATGAAGAATATATAGTTTTATCATACAAGAATAAGTAAATCTTTCAATAAAGTATTACTTGAGGAATAGCGGAATTAGACTAGCGTTGGAAAAAGAGCGGTAATCTTGAGATTAGTACAGATTTCTTTCAATGTATTATTTCTTCTATTAAATGTAACTAGATAAATTATTGCAATAGGTAACTGACTTTTGTTGAGGCTTACTTATTAATAGTTATAAATATTTTACTTATGATTAGAAAGCTTGAAATTCCGTCAAGTAAAAATGTTATAACATACTGAAAAAATTGTATGTGAATACATTGTAATTTTGTCCGAAAAGTCATTTAATACAGCGATAACATTACTGTACAAATAAAAAAAATACTTAGTAAAAATACATATTTTCATAGTTCTAGTAGTTCTTCTTTTTGTAAATAACCATTGTATTTTTACGATATCAGTGCAAAAATGTTGAATATTTGTAATTTGTCAATAAAAATGTGAAATTACAATGGAGAATGTAACTTATGTGTGGATTTATGAAACATATGTAAATATAAAGGAATAGACGTTATATCAAGTGAGGTACAGGGTTATTTATTATTAGAGATACAAAATAAAGTTTTGATAAAAAGTTGTAGGGCCGTAACTGAACCCGTTTAATAAGTTAATGGAAACACAGTGGCGTGCGGAAGTTAATGAAACGAGTTATTGAACAAATAAAGTAGCTACATTTTTACTAATTAGAAACGTTCTCCCGTCTCCCCATACCTCTTACATATCGAAAAATTTAAAAGTAAAAAGTAAAACGCGATAGTTGATTGGTTCTGTCCAAATTGTGGGTTTTTTATTTTACTTGTAACTTTTTTGATGTAAAATCCAAGTTTAAAGACAAAGCTGAAAATCATTTATTAGTAACTATAAAGTCACTTATTTGAAATAAAAAGAAATATTTTGCTGGTATAATATAAATTTTTGTTAGAGTGAAAAATTACAAAAGCTGCTGTAATAAGTTTAAAAAACAACATTTTTAGCCACTAGTAGGTTTATTTAGAAAAATTGTTTTTATTATGACAGTGATGCAATCTCTCTGGAGTCTAAATGGACTGCAGATATTTTGCTGGGAATAATAAATATCTACTAATGGCTAAAATATATTTCCCTCCGAGTATGCAGGAAACGAGAGTGTATGTCTTCGATATAGTAAAAGGCTACTGTAAATAAACATATATATGCTACATTAAATGTAACACTCCACATAAAGTATAGAACTAAGATATAAACTTCTCATTTACGTAATATAAATCCTGTATTGGTTCAGTGATTCAGATACAGTTTAGTACAGAGAACTACCTATAAAATAGTAGATAGTTATACAGGGCAGTGCAGTATTCCATGGTTATTCTGCATACAAATACTATTCCGAGATCACACCTGTATCGAACAAATTCTATCGCATTTTAACGAAGCCTATCAAGTGCAAGATTTCTTAAAAATATGTGAGTGATGGTGTCTTTTTATGATAAAAAATGAAAAACAAAGATATTCTGAGAGTATCAAGGTTTTGTTTTGTGTAATATAATATCCTACATTTTGGTACCACCAATAAAGGGATTTGCAGGCATGTAAAAATAGCCTTGATATCGTGGTCGTATGAATAATGTCTGTTTAAATCTTTTAATGTTTACAGGATGTATCTTTAAAGGGATGACAGTATTTTAGGAATATGTTTTAAAAAATATAAAAGCGCCTGGCCGTTTCTGGTACTGCGACAAGAAATAGCTATGAAAAATGTGTTGAAAATATACAGGGTTAACTATGATTAAGTACAAAAATTTTAACCACGTGCTCAGGGAGGCCTAAAAGACAATAAAAAAGTTATTCCAGAATTTTAGCTCGATATTTAAAAAATGGGGCAAAACCCCTTTTTCCTACGGAAAGTCGGCGCCTATGATAAGTATCGACTGAGATGGCTTATGGCTTAGATCTTTACATCTGTCAAAAATGTACTACTACCATGCGGTCGCTTGCAGTGTTTCTAAATGCAGAAACGAAAAAATTAACATTCTTATTACTAATAGTACCTGATAAGGTAGGTAACAGTTAATCCAGTTAGCTCCAGTATTTTGTATTCGTTTTTCATTATTTAGTTACAAACTAGTAAAACTACATTTTCACTCTCTACCGATAAACACACTTCCCATAGGTACAATTAGATAAAATGCCTATGTATTATAACAAAATCGAAGAAAGGAATGAGTAGGTAGGTTCTAATAGATAACAGAAAACTTTTAGCACACGCGGAAGTCTTGTTCCATAACCTAGAAACACAAGCCGGCGAACTATGTTGTGGGAAAATATCTGTACCCGACACATATTCCTATATTTTTTAACTATAAAACGTTTAAAATTAAAATAAGGCACTAAAAACTGAAGAAGAACACAAAACTATAAATGAAAATATAACATGGCAGCGAATACAGCGATACCGACTCGACTGGACTGACTGCCGACTGTTGCATGACGGTTGCTTGCTGGTTGCTTACTCTCGTTCTCGCATTGGCGGCGTTAAATAAGGATTTAATATAATATCGAAAATAAGTTTGGAAATTTTTTGAAAGGAAATTCCGTTAATTCTTATTTTTTGCTATCCCCTCTTAAAATATTTGTACTTAGTCATAGTTAACCCTGTATTTACAGAAAAAATATATTATGTAATCAGAAACATTGATGACCTATTTGTTCAAGCTAAAAACGATATTGTAAAATCTGCTTATAACTGTTTCAATAATTTACAATTATCTATCGTGTCGACTGTGATTGAGCAGAAGCAGCCTGTATTGTATTCTGAAGTTGCATCATCTAAATCTGCTGTCATTATCAAGCCAAGAAATGCTAATCAAAGAAATTCTCAAACTAAATTTGATATAGCTAGCAATATCGACCCTGCTGATGCTAAAATCAATGTTTCCAAAATAAAAAATTTGAAGAACGGTGGCATTTTTATTGCATGTGGTACTAGTGGGGGAGCTAATAGTTTTAAACAAATGGCTACTCAGAAACTCTCTAATGATTATGAGATCAGAGAAGTAATGAGTCCTAATTTTAGATTAAAAATTGTTGGTATGTCCAGCCAATATACAGATGAACAGTTGATAAAATTTATCAGGAATCAAAATAACTGTTTGGGTGACACTAGTATTTGTAAAGTTATAAAAATTTGGCCTACAAAGAAAAATAATGAAGTATTTCAAGCTATCCTGGAAGTAGATGGTGAGACTACAACGTTATGAATAGTGGTAACTTGTTTGTTAATTTTGACAATTGTATTGCTTATGATGCGATTGAGTTTTAAATGCAGTGGTTTCAACCACGTTCAAAAAAATTGTAAATCAACCATGTTCTGCCCTAAATGCTTTTGTAATCATAGTAATAGATTGTAACCCGCCACAACTTTGAAATGTATCAATTGTATTAATGCAAAACTTGATGATTGTAACCATGTCGCTTGGGATACAGTTAAGTGTCCTGTATATAAACAAATACTTAATCAATATAAGCCCTCAGTTTTTGCCATTAAATAGCAATTAAATGAAGTTGATAGCGACATGAACCTTTCCAATTTTAACGGTAATATGTTCCATAACTATAGTCAGTTACATTTTTATTATCAAAATGTCTGCGGTTTAAAGACAAAAACTCATGATATTTTCAATGCATCAAATGCATGCCAATTTGATTTGATTGCCTTGACAGTGGTGTGCTTGTCTTTGATTTGGTAGATGCTAATAATTTGATATAAGAAATAGATATTATTGGTATCAAGATTATTTTTTCTTATATTTCGTTATACGTGCTAGTATGATATATTCCACCTAAATCTATGAATTGATTTTTGATGTTATAACAACTAATTGTAATTTTTTAAATGAAGACAATTTACTAATATTGGGTGACCTTAATATTCTATCTTTTATAAATTATATGTCTAGCGGTCAAATCTTAAATAATTATGTTAATTTTGTAGTTAATCTTTGTGATAATACATATTCATGAATACGAATCAGAAATTGTGATAACATTTTGAGGGTATTTGTAATCCTTGGAACACGAGGATTTATGGTCAATTTTCACAATTCAAATAACACATATGTTAAACTATAACGACCTAATTCCTTGTTTTTTTTTTGTCTTTATCCTCAGAAACTACTGTTGTATCAAACTGAATAAGTATAAACAATGAAATGAGACTAATTCCTTGTGTTATAGAAAATCTGTTAAAATTCTACGTAACCTGTAAGAAATAACATCGCCGTTTTTTCGTGACAGTTACAGGGTGATACATATTACAAAAAATTAAGGTGATGAGATATATTTAACCTTGAAATAACGTAAATGTTATTATGACCGAAATGGGATATATATACCACGGTCAAATAATGTAAATTTGCAGTGGGAGGACCTCAAATCCCTACTCGATAAAATCAAAATTTTCACATTCACTACATTGTAACCGTGAATAGACAAGCAAATAGACATTTGCACAGTCTGGCAACATTGGAAGCGTTATTTCTCTGTCTCAGTACCAGAACACAGTTTATTTTTATTTTAGACCAGAGGGTTCATTTGCATTTTCCTGTAAATTTTTTATAGGTAAAGCAATTGAATACATTTAAATTAGGTTAAATATTTATCAAACCAGACTACGCTCATGAATTTAAAATTAAAGTACCGCTTGAATATTTTGAATTATAATTAATATTCATAATTTTTCACGTTGCTCAGACATAATAGCCTTGACCTTAACCGTAGGCCATCAAAGATACACATTTTTCTGTATCAATGATGCAGATTTGAAAAAACAGTACGCTTTACTTATTCAATTTTTCCGTATGTAAATGCAGCGACTGCAGTAAAATGCTTGATATATATTATTCTATAAATATGTTAATGGCTTGAGAAGATTTAATCCAACGTCGTGGAGATTATTCGTAATAATATATTTGTAAAAGATTTTCATAGTCGTTTATTGTTTTTGGCGCCAATAAGTGTCGACTTTCTGAGAAAAAATCGCCGTCGTCCCTGAGAAGAGGAGAATAGACACAGCGGTCCGTAGCATGTAAGACTAATCAACCTACACTCTAGTTCTGTGTGGGCAGTCGAAGTCGCACCGCCGAGAGCAGAGAGAAAACGGCCAGAACGTCAAAACCCAACGACCGCAGTCTGTCAGTCGTTCGATTCAATTCCATGTTGATTTCATCAATAACCGTTCTCTCTTATCTTCATTCTTACTTGTTTTAGTTAAATACTCTTAAGGTAAATTATAACGCTACCATGTGTTATATATATTCAGTTAATTTTAATTTGAATCCCGCGATATTTACGGCTTCTTCGCGTCGTAAATATCAGCCACTTGCAGAAACAATAACATAAAATAATATCGACCGGATCGTTAACGTCGATTTATTGGACTACTATAAAATAAGGCCTCCACTTTCTTCTAATTTAGTCGGTAAGTCAGGCTATCACACGAAGAAATCTTTCGTTTCTAAGTGAATTCTTCGAATATTATACAGAGCTAGTTGAAAGTCTTTTGAAATTTGATGCTCTTTCGAATGCCGAATGAAAATTTCCAATAATTTTGTTTGCTATGTGTAATATTCTTTAAATAGTAATATTCTGTAAAAAGCATTTACGTACCAGTCAAATCTAAAGTAAAAATTATTAACCATTCCTCAGAATTTTGCTGCTCTTTCGAAAGTTAAGTGAACATTTTTTATGAAATTTCAGTAATTTTGTTTGCCATGTGCAATATTCCTTGAATATGAAACAGTAGTCAGGATTTGCGCACCGCAGTTGTTCAAATCTAAAGTAAATATTATTAATCACTATTTAGAATGTTCTTTCGAAAGGTAAGTGAAAATTTTACATGAAATTTCGGTAATTTTGTTTGCCATGTGCATTATTCCTTGAATATTATACCTTAGCCAGAGTGCGTGTTAGTTGTCCAAATGTAAAGTAAAAATTATTAACCACTCCTTAGCATTTTGCTGCTCTTTCGAAAGTTGAGTGAACATTTTTGACGAAATTTGAGTAATTTTGTTTGCCATGTGTAATATTACTTGAATACCATACCTTAGCCAGAGTGCGTGCCAGTTGTTCAAATGTAAAAAAAATTGTTTGTCATATGTAATATTACTTGAATACCATACCTGCGTGCCAGTTGTTCAAATGTAAAGTAAAAATTATTAACAACTTTTTAAATTTTTAATGCTCTTTCAAAAGTTGAATTTATTAACCACTTCTTAGCATTATGCGCTGCTCTTTCGAAAGTTGAGTGAATATTTTTGATGAAATTTGAGTAATTTTGTTTGCCATGTGTAATATTACTTGAAACTTAAAATAAAAATTATTAACACTCCATAGAATTTTGCTGCTTTTTCGAAAGTTGCGTGACCATTTTTTATGAAATTTGAGAAATTTTGTTTCCCATGTGTAATATTACTTGAATACCATATCTTAGCCAGAGTGCGTGCCAGTTGTTCAAATGTGAAAAAAAATTGTTTGCCATGTGTAATATTACTTGAATACCATACCTGCGTGCCAGTTGTTCAAATGTAAAGTAAAAATTGTTAACAACTTTTTAGATTTTTAATGATCTTTCAAAAGTTGAATTTATTAACCACTTCTTAGCATTATGCGCTGCTCTTTCGAAAGTTGAGTGAATATTTTTGATGAAATTTGAGTAATTTTGTTTGCCATGTGTAATATTACTTGAGTATCATACCTTGGCCAGATTGCGCGCCAGTTGTTCAAATGTAAAGATTATTAACCATTTCTTAGCATTTTGCTGCTCTTTCGAAAGTTGAGTGAATATTTTTGATAAAATTTGAGTAATTTTGTTTGCTATGTGCAATATTACTTGAATTACTATTACTATTACAACAAAATTACTAGCTTTGAAACAAACTTAAAATTTCTAAAGGCTGCAAAAGCTTTTGTTGTCATATAGGGTGTTTTAAACAGTTACAAATATTATAACATATACATATTGGTCACCATTTATAGAATTCCAAATGGTAAAAAATATTCTTTATCCAGTATTATAAGTTTTACGACACCTTTATTAAGTAGAGGGCATTTTTACGAAATATTTAGAACAAGAGGAGATTAAAACCAAAGTTAACATCCTTTTTCATTTCAACCATTGATAACTCCAAATGATTTCTTTATCCGTTTAGTGATATTTATTGCCACTTTTATGCCTATGACCTGACAAGCAAAATGCATTTATAAAACCAATAAACTTAACAGATCACGGATCCACCATTAGGACTCGGCGATAAAGACTCACTTTAATTTTGATAATTACAAACACAGTATATACTTTGTGAACAAAATCTTGTTCCAATTTAATTTAATGAATGTAGTTTTAGTTCTTTGTTAAACGCCACTTATATTGTAAGGTCTATGTTCTGTAAATTAATTCATGCAGATACATAAACACAGGCCTTAAGAATATGCGATTTTTGTTGTGGAAATGATATTGATTGGTTTGTCAATTTTCAGTGCATCATCGCAGAATTGAAGCGTTAGTTAAGTCGTCTTCTTTGGGTAAGTGGTTCAAAATGGCTGTACAGTAGAAAACATAGAAAAGTAGTTGTTGAAATTGTAGAAATAGTAGTCTATGTCCTACTTTTTCCTCTTCTTCTTAAGCTTGACTCGACTTTAAATCACTTCAATTTTTGCATGAGTAAAAGAGGTTGAAACAGGAGCGATGAGATTCGTTTCTAAGTATTACAGTTTAGATGCGATAAGTGCATCATTTATCGACGCTGTGAATGCCGTTATTGAATCACGACTTAATTTTGATTCAAGTGGGAATGGTATCTTAAAGTGCCAATTTACAATGGAACTAGTGTAACTAGAAAATATCAGTCTTTGAACGAGTTAATATTTCACTGTTGCTGTTTTATACAGGCTGTCCGGAATTTGAGTGCTTTTATTTTGTTATATGATACATTATACCAATAATAATAATATCTTTACCCCTCATTCTAATCATGAGGATTAGCCCAGAAGTTGAAGACTTGTGCGGGAGAAGGGGCGGCATATTATTATTAAGCAGTATTAGAAGCATTAATCAAAACATAGTTGAATTAACAATTTTATTTCTCTAATTATAAAGGTAAATAGATTTTGAATATGTGATAACGTCACATACCTACCATGTACCAATAGGTAATGTATTGCAATGTTCTAGCACGTTATAGTTTCAAGTATTTTTAGGAAAACTTCTATCGTTTACTTCAATAATACTGATAAAAAAAACAAATTAAACATTATTTTCACAAGTTGCTGAATTTTGTTGTGGTTTTTGGTTAAATATGCAAGTATTTGCAAGCATATTCCGTACACATCCTGTATAAACTGTAACGATGTGTGTACAGAGTGGTCCCGGGAAAATGTTCTCTTTTTCTCCATTATTACGCTCGATACGAGAAAAGATGCGATAATGAGAGTTGTAAAAATTTTAAAATGCTTTTTAAAACATATACCACAAAAACAATTGAACATTATTTGCGAAATGTAGGCCTAACTTTTGTTTTCTAAATGAAACTCCCCCACGCTTCATTGTTAAAATATCTTCACAAAAAGAAGTCCAAATAATTTAAAGTCAGTAGATCGTGACGGCCATGGTATCGGTCCTCCTCGTCCTATCTCTTGGTATTAATGTTTGAACACGCTGTACATGGTACGGATATAATTGAGCCTCGTGTATGATACGCTACATTGCTGCAATACGCCGTGGACGCCTTGGATCTCTTCCACGATTCGGTTTCAAATATCCCGCGTCACGCTCGTGTTGCTTGTTTTTGTGATAAATTCTGAAAAAATATTTAAAAGTTCTTATATCATTTTCGTATCTCGAATAATAACGGAGAAAAAAAAGAAGGGGGCAAGTTTCGCGTGATCACCCTGTATATTTATGTTTTTATATTTTGTTCAATTATTCGAAATGGAAATTTTAATACTTGGTCCATTTTGTATTTGCTTTATTTGTACGTTTAATAGATATTTCTATTGCCTAGCAGATGTACTTTACGCACAAAATGCGTAGTATACGTACGTAAATCTGTTTAGGTTTTTCGTATGATGGTGTGAAAGGGGTATTAAACTAATACTTAGGTCATTAAGAACAAATATAAGTAATAGCGGCTATTATCAAGCCCTATTCAGCTAAGGGTCTTTAAATTCAATACACCTGTTCAACCCACATCCACTTAAATATTTAACTGTGGGTGGTTGGGGCATTAACGATTTCAGAGTGTGGAACAGACGGAAAAAATCCGAATTACTTCCACCGAATCGGGTTTTTATAAGTTCGAGGCAGACCAGAAAATGTATACACATTTACCTTCCAGAACTTTAGCGATATAGGAAATCAAAGCATTGTTTATGGAAAGCAAAACGGCTATATGTCGATAATAAATATACAAAGTGTGTTTAAATAAATCAGTAATTATACAGGATGTAACAATTATGTAGAGCATGCTATTAGCTTCGTATTTTCTACGACAAAACATGATGATTTCACTCTATTTACCTATACACTTAAAAATTCCCAGACTTATGTCTCTGACACCCTTTAAAATATTTTAGTGGCCAAAGTATCATTTTGTAGGTATGTTCAATGTTTAATTTAAAAATGCAAATTATTTTTGCAAAATGACCGCCAAAAAATTATTATGCCATCGAATAGGCCATGAAAGAGAGCTTTATTATACAAAATTTGGGACTTTGGTTTGATAATTTGGTGAATGTCCTAGCCAATTTAGAAATTATGCAGTCTTTATTGAAACCACTTCGCCAACGTTTCTTTTTGATTTTGATGGTAATAACTGCATTATTGTTTAAGAAAACTTTGTTTATAAATCCACATATCTTCAAAGAAACTGCGCCATTTTACTTTACATAAAAAATTTTTTTTTTGTAAATAGAGTCCATGAATACTAAGTACTCATGATTATCTCAATCCTGTATATAATAATAATTTGCGGCTAACTGATATTTACTTCGGTGTTTGAGCTCTGTTTAGCCAGCCCGTGCCCGTAATTAAAGAGTAATTGTGTGTATATAAAATAAATCTTTTGAGCTTTTCTATTTGTCTACTTGTGATAAAAGATATTCTAACCTACGTATTGTTTCTTGTATGTCTTAAGATGAAAGAGAGTGAAACTAAAAACCTGGTATTTAGCAATTTGAGTTAATATAGTGTTAGAGCAACCACAATCCTCAGGTTTCAAGAATACTCCAGTAATCATGAATCCTCGCTCTATTCAAAAGGCGCCAACCTTTAAAACTATATCTTCGTGTAGTAAGAGAAAAGTAATTTTATGTAAATTCGTACAGAACAAGAAACATTCCGTAGAAAAAGGCTTAATTATGAAATATACGGTGTACATAAATAAATTAAACGATTTTCACAGGTTTCCATTAAATATTATTTAGGAGTTATGTAGAGAAAAATGGCTGTGACATAAAAAATATATTGCTCGCTATAAATCACGATAATATAAGATTAATGGGTGATCATTCCGACGTAATTTTGGGAACAAAAATTATTTATTTTTTAATTATTTATTAATTGGCCCAGAGTTGGTTTAGTTTAAGAGACGGTGAGTATCTTTTTCATCAACGTAATTAGGCCACTTGTAAGGCTATTAATTTGAGCCGTGCACTTACTCTCAAGTACAGAATAAATTATTGTGTGACCGTCTCACTCACTATTTAAAAGCATTTAGTTGAGGCGAGGAATGAGAACTACATAGCAAAAAATCGAAAGGTGGGCGGAAAATGTCCCTGCTTTCGTTAAAATCTTTAGAAACGTATTAGATTTGTACTTAACCTTTAACGATGCCAATTTATGTTCACAAATCTTATATAAGTTATCCAAGGTTCCAAATATAATATATAAGGTATAATTTTTAATGGGCGGACGCTGAAGATGTCTCAGGTAGCAGTGGGATGACCTTTAAGTTTTTCGAAATAGAAAGTGGTAAATTATCGTACCAGTAAAAATCGTATCGTAAAATTGTAATTACTTTTAAGTAGTTTTGATAGTTGCCACGACGTTCAGGGAACCTTAATAGTTCGGTTAAAGTCGTAGAACTTGTAAGTAAGATTTATTAGTATAAACAACGTTATAGTTACTTGTAGAACTACTCGTATTTAGAATCATCGCGCATAGTAATACAAAGTGCGTCATGATACTTTGGCTCTTAATTACAGATATTGTAGAAGTACAAAATAATCTCGCCGAAATTTACAAGGAAGGAGGAGGGAGGAGGCGCAGGCGGAATAGGAAGGAGTATGTAGAGGAGGACGAGCATGACTATAAAATGAACGAATAGACGTTAGAGTTATTATTAAATAAAGCAGATATTGTAGGAGTACAAAAAAAGTCACGCCGAAAATTTACAAGGAAGGAGGAGTACGGGAAGAGCAGTGAGGGGGCGCGGAAGGAGTATGTAGAGGAAGACGAGGATGTCTACAAAATGAACGAATAGACGTTATTATTAAATAAAGCAGATATTGTAGAAGTACAAAAAAATCAAGCCAACAATTTACATGGAAGGAGGAGATACGCGTGGAGCAGGTAGGAAGCGCAGGCGAAGGAGGGAGGATTATGTAGAGAAGGATGAGGATGACTACAATATGAACGTATAGATGTTAGAATTATTATTAAATAAAGCAGATAATTTAGAAGTACAAAAATATCAGGCCAAAAATGTACATGGAAGGAGGAGGCACGGGTAGAGCAGGTAGGAGGCGCAGGCGTACTAGGGAGGAGTATGTAGAGAAGGACGAGTATGACTACAATATGAATATATGGAAGGAGGAGGTACGGGAGGAGTAAGGAGGAGTCTGTAGAGAAAGACGAAGATGACTACAAACTGAACGAGTTATTATTAAATATACCTGATATTGTTGAAGTACAAAAAAATCATTACGCCGAAAATGTACAAGGAAGGAGGAGATACAAAAGGAGCAGGGAGGAAGCGCGGGAGGAGTATGTACATTCGTTTCGTTGTAAATCGAACGGTTTTCGAGATATTTGTTTTTTTTTAAATTATAGGTTATTTTCGAGACGTCATAACTTCCTTATCTATATATATTTCAGGCGAAAGCTACCTCGAAATGCTAATTTGACCTGTCTTTTAGTTTTTTCGTATCTGCAACCGTTCGAAAGTTACAGAATTTTCCCAGTAACTGCAGCCGTCGAGCAGAAAACCAACGCTAATATGCTGTTTACAAATTAGCGTCTGTAACGTCCATAACGTTTAGTTGGTCGCAATCGATACATTATCACACGGAAATTTTGTAATCCTAAGAACAAAACATGCAACAGGGGTCACCATCAGAGCCACAAAGAAATAAAGAAATGTAATAAAAATAATAATACAGGGATAAGTATTCTCCTACGTCTACTAGTAGAAGACAAAATTCAAGGTGTGTTCAGTGTAATCGTCAGACGTACCACGTTCAGAATGAACAATAAATAATAAATGTTACTAAGAAATGGCAGTGGGAACTTTACTGCAACTTTAAAATAACTGTACAGCCTCGATCGATATGTTGTAGTAAATATTACTTGAAAGTTACATATTGGCAGTTCCCGTTAAGGATGCTAAAGTTGCCGTTATTGCAAAATATTAACTTTGACTCCTCAAATAAAGCATCTGTCGTTATTTCTACATTAAATTTGATAAATTGATGCATAAAAGTTAATGTCATTTCCAACGAACAATATAAAAATACTTTCATCTTCTAACTTATTTTTAACTAGCCCCGTACATATTTTGTTTGATGTATTGTCCTTCCCCTCGTAGCCTTTTATTTGATCGTTTCACAGGCCGCTTTAGTAAGATTTACAAGTGTTGGGAGGTTGAATTTATTGTCAGTGTACGCAAATGCTAGTTGTACATACAGTTAGAGTAAATTTTAGGATTGTAAATTTCATTTTAATTACAACTACACAAATTAGATTATGCAATTAAACATTATCTGTCGCCCATTAAAATGTATCAGCCGCTTAATTAAATCAACTAGGTATATTATTGACAATTTAACACCTTACACTTGCTATAAAGTCTGCTGATTTCCGTCAAGTTCCTTTGCTTTAAATCAGACTGAAATTTCTGTGTTGTGTGCTAACTAAAATCATGTAAGATAGTAAAAATATAAAAATCTGCAGAAATTGTTCAAACGTAGTGCGTAAAATATTTTACGCATTACCTACAATTCGAATTTGTCATAATAATAAATTCCAATTTGATTTTTTTTATGCATAAACTTCGTTTCAAAAGTATATGTTGTTTAGAAGACGTTGTTAATACTAATGTTCCTTTTCTACGTTTACGATGCCATATCTGAAACAAGAGGATATATTATATGGTTCTTAAACAGATTAAATATATTTACAAATGTATCTTAAAAATAAAGAAGATAAATAGGCATGCTTAAGAATCCTCATCTCATATAAAAATAACTTTTACCTACTTACTTATACCTTCAGGAGGTTCGGTTCTTGGTATATTTAGTGCAAATATAGGTAACTGTAAAAACGCACCCATACGTTAAAAATAAAGGTACAAAAAAAAATCCCGGAATTGTGCTACTTAAATCGGCTACATATTTGATATTAGCTGACAAAGTAGGTATCAAAGTTGTTGAAAACCCAATGATTTATTTTATTTACATTTCCTTTGAAATACCATGGAGTTCGAACGTATCAGATTAGTTATACCAGTAATAAAAGATATCAATCTTAGGCGGCCCCCTAAATTCAAATGTTTTATTTAATGTCAGATCCGAACTTTACCACACGACATCATTTTTTAAGTTGCTCAGAAAAATCTGATAATAAACTTGAGCTGGAGGACCCTACCCTTTGTAGGCATCTGTTTAGTAAAACTTAATTATACAATTTATTAGTTCTAATATGGTATTATGCGTGAAATACTTCATTTTTATATATTAATGCATAACATAGTTAATATTTGTACACTAATATGCGAAAGACTAATGCGTAAATTGCTTAATTTTACACTTTATTTTTATATAAAAATGCGTAAAAAAGTACATCATGGTTTCAAGTAAGTGTTTAAATATTCATTAAAGTGTAATGCAACTGTAAAGAATGAATGCGCAAAATACTTAAAACTAGCTATAACTAAATTATAAATAGTTATTGACGCGTACGAATTCTTAAGATACTTTATTTTACGTATTAATGTGTCAAAGTATTTCATTTTTATGCACCATTGCGTTAAGTACACAGTTTTAATAAATAAGCACTGATGCGTAGAGTACTGAATTGTGTGTACTATGCATAAAGTACATCATTTTTATGCACCATTGCGTTAAATACTTTCCATGCATATTTCCTGTAAATAAGTGTTTAAATATCTAATAAAGCGTAATAAGACCCAAGCTAGCATGCATAAATATGTATGTATTCTGTCAAAAAATATTGTATTATATCGGTAAATTGTACAAACAGTATTGCAATTTTATTTAACATTAATAATGCGTAATTAAATTTACAATATATGTTCTTAAATTATAAATAATTTATTTTATGTACTAATGCGTAAAATACAACAGCATGATTTACCTCCTTCTATATCCTAAATAATTGTATAGTCATCGTGATAAATTAAATTTAAAAAAATGCACTAGTGTGTAAAAAGTGTACTTTATGCACTAATGTAACAACCAAATTTTTTAGTACCCTAGCGTGAGCTTGAGTAAGGTGTAAGTATTCTGTTAGAGCATGTTTTATTAGATCGGTAAATTGTACAAACTGGATTGCTATTTTATTTAACATTAATAATGCGTAATTAAATTTACAATATGTTCTTAAATTATAAATAATTTATTTTATGCACTAATGCGTAAAATACAACAGCATGATTTACCTCCTTCTATATCCTAAATAAATGTTTAATCATCGTGACAAATTAAATTAAAAAAATTCACTAGTGTGTAAAAAGTGTACTTTACGCACTAATGTAACAACCAAATTTTAAGTACCTTAGCGTGAGTAAACATGTAAGTATTCTGTCAAAGCATGTTTTATTAGATCGGTAAATTGTACAAACTGGATTGCTATTTTATTTAACACTAATAATGCTTAATTAAATTCTCAATATATGTTTCTAAATTATAAATTATTTATTTTATGCACTAATGTGTAAAATACTACAGCGTAATTTACTTCCTTTTATGTACTGTTCCTAAATATTTGTACTGCCCTTGTGACAACATACATTTGAGAAAATGAATTAGTGCATAAAATGTGTACTTTACGCACTGGTGTAACAGCTAGATTTTAAGTATTCTGTCAAAGCGTATTGTACTATATCGTTAAATTGTACAAACTGGATTGCAATTCAATTTAACATTAATAATGCGTAATCAAATTTACAATATGTTCCCAAATTATAAAAAATTTATTTTATGCACTAATGCGTAAAGTACAACAGCGTAATTTACTTCCTTTTATATACTGTACTTGTACTGTCATCGTGTTAAATTAAATTTAAAAAATTTCAATAGTGCGTAAAAAGTGTACTTTACGTAAGTAAAGATGTATGTATTCTGTTAAAGCATATTTTATTGGATCGGTAAATTGTACAAACTGGATTGCAGTTTATTTAATATTACAACTGTTTGTGTGCCACCTAGTATTCAACGCGTATTAGTCACTATTAAATCTAAGCACGCCTTGTTGAATAGCTGAACAAATCGTGTTAGGAGTCGCTTACCATCCACTAATTATTTAGTTTTATTTCTCCGATTAAAAAACTGTTCTAGGTGTTCAATAATTCATGAAAACCAATATATTATTTATTAGCTTCTTAAGCTACTTTTAACACTCGAGTAGAGTAAGTCGGCTTAGATTAGTGTAATGAGTATTAAAATCAGTGAGCATTTAATCATAATAAATAGTTGTTTAGTATTGAGTTGTAAAAATAAATTACGAAGAGTTTTATTTGCCTTAATTTGATAAAATGTATGTTATTATTATATAGAGGAAAAGTATTGAAGTAAAGTCTATTCTTAAATTAAAAATAAAGCTGATACCTGGCACAGCTGGACTGTAATTCATGACTGTCACAGTATGCGTGTGGTCAATAGTGCATAAAATATGGAAATTGTGGATATTTTTCATCTTTGTTATTATGCCTTGTATAATTAATATTATTACAGTTTTTAAATTAACTAAATGTAGTGTGTTAATGCTAAATACGGAAAACAAAGAGTGAAGTAAATTATGCTGCTTATAAGTTTCAAACACTTTACATATACTGTGTGTCCCAAAATAGTGAGTATGATGGCCCATAATGCGTAAAGTCGTTAATATAACAAGTGAAAATATTCCTGAAAAGTGGTAATTTCTATATACTAATTGACATATTTCACCGATTCTTTAATCTCAGAAAATATACAGGGTGAATCGTCAATAATGGTACATATCTTAAGGGCAGATTGTTAACGTCAAAATAAAGTCAGAGGCGTCCGATTCTAAGATGGAGAAAGGGGGTCGATTTTCCAAAAAAAAAGTATTAACGATTTTTTTAGAAAAAAACTAGTAAGATATTCTTAATCAACACCTTTAGAAACCGTCTTGTACAAGATTACATCGTTGTGGGTTCAATGGTGTTTCAGATATGGGCCGTCGAAGAACATTTTTTTTTACTTAACTTAAAATAATTCTGTAAAACGGGCTCTCAAATGAAAATAATGTATTCTTTATTGTTTGTTTAGAATTATTTATTTTACTGGTATGAAGTGATTCCACAACAAAATAATAATTTCGTGTTATTTTGTTTTGAATTTGAAAAATGTACCTACCTATTGTCTGAAGCTATTGATTTGTGGCATAGTTTTTCTTTAGTTTTATTGGGTTTTTCCACAATTCAGAAAAAAATAAAGATTAATTAAATAAGTCCTTGCGCCAAACGGATCAGTCCAGGGTTATTTTTGAAACTAAGTTTGCCTAACCAAAAAATCTCACACTGAAAAAAGCAGATAAGTAAAAAATAACAAAAATCACATCACTATCGCGCACTTCCATATTTTTGACGTTTCGAGAATCTCTCTGTTTTCGTTTTCAAAATAGTAATAAAAATATTAAACGTATGTCAAGTTTGACAGTTTAAAATTTGTTTATCTGCTTCCATAGAGATGTTAAATTTTTATTTTCTTGTTACTTCTTCTTGATACAACTGTAGCCAACAATGATCGATGTTTACTGAACAGTTTGATTACACTTATCTCCGTTCAACAAAATAATCGCGGTCTCTTCTAATTTTCTTTTTGTTGCGTTATCCTCCTTCTCTAAAATTTTTGCCGAATCCCATTGAATTAAATGACCGTTTCCCCAAGCATGATCGCAAATTTTGGATTTTTCAAATTCCCGTCTTTTTATATAATTTTTATGTTCCTCAACTCTAACATTCATAGGACGAGACTTTTCTCCAACATAATGTTTATTGCATTCACAAGGTATACTGTAGATGCAATTTTTTGAATTTTGTATATCATTTTTTGGACGCGTTTTCTACAAAAATGATCGTAAAGTATTAGTTGTCTGAAAAACTGTTCGAATATTAAATTTATTACCAATTCTTCTTAACTTTTCTGATAATATAAGAATGTATGGAATTTTTATTGTATGATTAGTTTATTTTGTTTGTCTTAAAGTTTTATCTCTAATATTTTTGAATGTTCTATCAACAAAATTTGGAGGGTATTCATTATTTATTAAAACATTTTTAATAAATTTTAGTTCGTTATTAAAAATGTCATTGTTTGATGAAATTAATTTTGCTCTATGATATAAACATTTAACAACACCTTTCTTAATATCAATGTGATGGTTAGATCTAAAATTTAAATATCTATTGGTGTGAGTTTGTTTTCTATAAACACTTGTTTCTACAAAATTTTCGTGTTTTTTAATTAAAACATCTAAAAATGGTAGCATATTATTATTTTAAATTTCCAAAGTGAATTTTATTGTTGGTTCCTTATTGTTAATATCATTTAAAAATTCATTTAATTCTGTAACAGTAAAAGGCCTGTATCTGAAACACACAACGATGTAATCTTGTACAAGGGGGTTTCTAAAGGTGCTGATTAAGAATATCTTACTAGTTTTTTTCTAAAAAAATCTCTAATACTTTTTTTTTAAATCGACTTCTTTTCTCCATATTAGAAGTGGACGCCTCTGACTATAATCAAATATGGCTACGTCTAAAGACTCACTTTATAGGTATATATTCACCACCAAAGTTTCAAAGTATTCAAATATATGAGGTGAGTGACTATATAAAATAAATTGTAGAAATAAAAATAACGTATCAGGTAGTACGCCCTGTACTCATACAAATGACGATGTTTACCGTTCCAAATTATGTTGTAATTCAGAATTTTTACATTTGTAAGTTTATTATATTACGCATCTTTCCTATTTTGAATAAATAATAAACAATTGCATGATACATGAACAAAAAATTATTTTACTTCGGTACTCCCACGACTTCTAGAAAGCCAAAATAAGCCATGCAGGTGGGTGGGAAGAATGTGAACCGTTGTGGAACTGTGTATATTTCAAGTAAATTGATATATAAAACAGGTAAACCATATAATTTATCTCCTCTAAAATAAAACTCAGGATTAAACTGAAAACTACTACTCCTTTGATCGGTATTACAGAATAGGAAATAAATCTTTTAGGTGACTACATTTGAAATATACTGGATATACTATTTCTACATTACAGTGTGTTTCCCAATTTAACGATCATCATTTATTAAACAAATTCAATTTCAATTTTCAAGAGTATATTTATATATCAGAGAAAATGGTGCCTATTTTGAACAATTTCTTAGTTTCAATTTTATTTTTATTTTATTTTATAGTTTTATTATTAAGTGCCAAATTTTAAAGACAAAGCCTAATACTGATTTTTTTTATTTCTTCTAATAAACACTAAATCTTGCTTCAATTAATGCAGTTCTTGTAGAAAATCTTAAGTTTTTTAAAATTTAACAAGAGTTCTTTTTAAATTCAATCAATCGGAAAAAGTTTAGTATAATTTTAGAGGTGACTCACCCTCAATGAACACCTTGTAGTATTTAAATTTACTTGTCCTCATAGTGAAAGAAGACTAATAATAAATTTTAATTATGTACTAAATTCGGTTATTTCAAGTAATTCAGAGATATTAATTTATTTCGAAATATTATGCCCCACTTTGAAGACCTATAACCCCGCCTGTGTGTAACTTTATACAGTGCTTTCGAAAAGTAACGAATAAATTCATTATTTTTGAAATTGAGAAGTTTTCGAAAAAATCCTCTGACATGTCGATTTTGTTTTTATAAAATTCCTTTTTTGACATACGACACATATTTGTGACGTCATCGTTGTTTGAGATATGACGTCATCGACAATTTGTTTAAATAGCAACCCCCAATTTTGACCATGCCATTTGAAAGAGCGTGTCATTCTACATGCATACATCATAAAAAATTTAGGTGTTACATAACAAAAATTTCAAGAAATAATGTTTGAAAATTTTAAAATTTAATTTTCACAATACTGTGCACCTCCCCATTATGCAACACCTTTCCGTGCTTATTTAGATGATAGAGAGAAAGGGGCCGATTGAGTGGCCAGCCAGATCGCCTGATTTGACACCCTTAGATTATTTCATGTGGGGATACCTAAAAAAGCAAAGTATACGTTACTAAACCGGCTAATTTAGAAGATTTAAAAGCAAGAATTCGTCACGAGATACATTGTATATCTGCTGAAGTTATTGATAGTCCAAAAATAATTTATTAATCGTCTTGGCTACTGTCAGGCAGCCAGCGGTGCACAATTTGAACATTTAATTTAGTCGATTTTTTACATAATCATTATCATTTTCAGTATTGTGAAAATTAAATTTTAAAATCTTCATCTATCCCCTACATATACCTGCTCTGTGCCGGTTCTTATGCGGAACACCCTGTATAAGTAAAATCCCTAGTACAATAATCAATGTATAAACAACTTTAATTTCATAATTTATTTAACTTAATAATTGTCGAGATGAAAAACTAATGCAAATTTTGACTAAAGTTGAACTATCCACTAAGTTAATATTATTTCGATCTCTAAGTCTGGTAAGTTTTTCCACAAGTCAGGTGCGCCACAGGGCTCAGTTCTTGGGCCACTTTTCTTTAATTTATTTATTAATGATATTGGCTCAGATATAATTTCCAATATTCTTATTATGCGGATGATATAAAACTAATTATAGAAATCAAATTCATTGAGGACTGTCAATGCTTTCAAATAGCTAGCAATCAAATAAATGTTTAGTACATGAATAATAGTCTGCTCTTAAATCCTTTTCCATACAGATCAATCGTTAATTAAGTCCGTTTAAATTAATATGAGATATTGTTTTTGTTAGTACTGGTGTATAGTCAGGTATAACTTTATACATCTATAGTAAGCGGCCGAAAATCTAGAGAGTGACTAATCGCTAGCTTGTAGACAAGCGCGACGGGCAAAGCCAAAATTGAAGGTGATAGATATACAAAAAAGACAAAAATAATAGCATTTTTTACTTTACTTATTTATAGCGGGAAAATCTCAACTTTTGATAAATTTTTCGAAACAGTAAAACACTACAAATATTGTTGCTACTTTCATTATTATGTGGTGTTAGTAAATTTGTTGTGATCTTCTGACAATCTACCATGGCAGCTGCATGATGAAAATGAAAGAAAATGTTATAGTTGACAAAATTTGTTACAAGTAGAGATTTTTCCACCATTAAATAAATCGCGCAAAATTTGCGAATTCCGAAAATTCAAAGGACAAAAGACTTTAGAATACATACATACTATTCGCTATCGCTATTCGCACTGTCACTATAACCGTCACACATTAATATTTATTATATCATATCGTACCGTTTTCCCTATGACCTTCATGCATCCTGATTCTGATCTTTTAATATTTATTTTAAATAGTTTCTTCGCCATATCACTATTTAGTCTTTTTCTATGATTATACTCTTTCATTTGTACGAACATTCACCTACTATAATTCATGTGTCACGCATAATTCGTATATATTCACCCTTGTATATATTCTAGGCAAGGTTTCATCTTGTAAGATATAGCAATCTAATCTTTTTTTTGTCGAAAACTTATTTTAAAAATACCATCTTCCTTCTGCGAGTTTCCATTATTTTCCGTTTCGTAGTTGCACTTTTTCACCATTTTTTTATTTGCGCTATACACATAAGTTACTCATGTAAATTTTTGTTAATAAAATACATATTTCATCATATTCCTCACTTGTTAAATTAGGAAGATTTTGAAAATACGCTGTAGAGCTTGAATTATTATTCATTCTTAAGAACAGAAAATCACTAATAAAATTAATTACATTCATAATTAAATTAGCGAAAAGATATACCCGAAATTTTGCCCGCGCAAACGATATACCCGCCCATGATGGCGCTGGAAATGGAATAGGAATCCGTCAATTCGTCACAGCCAATAGGAAACTGCGGCGCATGCGTACTGCAGCAGAAGCTGTGTAATCGGGTACACGATTTTATAGGAAAAATATACGTGCTGCATGTTTCTTTGTGTCGACTGCTATAAATAGTGAGCAGGTTTATAACATGAGTCACTTTAGATTTTCGACTGTCTAGTATAATTGCATACCATCCGTTTCATACTCTCGAATAAAATATTAACATTGAAAATTGTCAGGTTGAGCATCACGTGAACATATGTGTGCACTTGACTCTTAAAAATGTTATGGTATCAAGGAAGCTGCCCGAGCAGAATAATGTATCAAATTTAGGAGAGTCTATTTTAGGCCAAAAACAGCCGAAAAATGAGCTCGGAATATGAAGATTAATAGAAGTGCAGCCCGTGTCCGTAATATATCAGTCCCCTGACCGTCGAATATCTGGTATGATAACCAATTCTCTGGTCAGTGCAGTTTCCAGTCTCCTCGTCCTTTTACGTGGAAGGATGTCGGGAAGATGAAAGTTGATTTATAGCAGAACTGAGCAGAAGAAACACAAACATATGAAATATTATATGTGTTGAAATTTTATTGTCAGTTATATATTTTTTTCTAGTATAAATACTACACATACAAACGTATTGTGTGTAATGTGCGTAAAATAGTGCAAACATTTTATACAGGGTGATTCATATTGCAGATTGATAATGTTTTATCGAGATATTTACATGTCATGTTTATGTTATTATTATTTTAGAAAATCTTACGCACCATATATTTTTTTATTTTTTAAATATCTAGAAAAGGGTGCAATTAATGAACATAAAAGTACCTATCCCTTTTTGGTTCGGAAATAATGGTTTAATAAAATATTTGCAATGAGATTATAAATTAACGAAGTTGTGATAGATACTGTTAAAACAAGATAGCTTACGTAGCGCCCTCTATGCAATACACAAACAATGATGGCTTATTCGATTTTCTCACGACAAAAACCTAATTTTATTGACTTTTATGTTTACATGTAATGACATAATTGAAATATAACATTACTTGATTATTTCTATAACTTATATCCTATAATCCTATATCTTAATAAGTAATATTTGGCCATCAGTTATTAAGCAAAACACACACCACTGGCCTTCTTTCTAGAAACATAATAACAATAATTTTTTATCTCATATGTATAGTTTTACAGAAAAATACGTCAAATACAGAATTAAAATAAATGTCACAACAATACAATGAACCGACAAGTACAAGATACTGGATGGTAAAAAAAAAACAAACATTATCATAAGCTTTTAAACAATATTATTCTTTTCTGAAATACATAAATATACACCGAAAAAAAATTTGATGCCTGTAAAAAAATTTTGTTTCATGGAAATAAATTATTTGTTTGTAGTACGAAACAAATATTTATTTCTTGATGCCAAATAATTTTTTTGTAAAGGCAAAATATAGTTATTTTGTGTAAAGAAAGCATTTGTTTCCATCACAAAACATTATTTCATTTTCCATGATGCACCTTTGGTGTTGATTTAATTATATTCTATGATAAAACAATATTTGTGTATTTCATTTCAAAGATTTGTTTTCCAATAATTAAACAACTGTTCATTTAGGACAACTCAGGAATTTCAGGAAACAATTGCGGGCTAATGCTCCGACCAGCATTGAATTACAGCTGGAAAGAATATAGCAAATAGTTAACATATACCGGTTTAGAGCTTATTAGCTCTCATCGGCACTCCACAGGTGGGTGGTGAGTTAATTGACGACTTATCCTGTCTGTTCACGTCTCTAGGACCCGACATACTTGAGTACGCGAAATGTAGCATAGCTACATCTAGCAGCCACTTATTGACAATTATTTTTTGTTTATAGAAATCAATTCGAATTTTTCCTTTCAAATAAATATTTTTTTTATGATACGACTATATAAGGAAATTAAGATTTTTTATTTACGGTTTTCCAGGTTATTTAACCTAATAAAACTCCATTTAAAATTTGTACAAAAAAAATTAAGTCATTTTCGTTTTTCACCTCAATTAAAAATATGCATTTTGTTTTCACTAGTGAAGTACTGCTCTTTCTCTGAGATATGGCAGAATGTTATTTATGAATATTTTCTTAAAATTAAGAAATAAGTATCTGTTGAAAAGTTTAATGTGCTAAGATATTGGAACTTTGAGCACTTGCACGGTTTTTCATTCCTAGAAACTTTTTTTAATAACATCTTGACGGCAAGAACGCAACTAACGAAATCAAGTAACGTACATTTTGCTTAATTTTAGATCACGTCGAATTTATTTCATGTTGTAACAGCCGTACAAATATTGAATATTTTCCCACAGTAATAACACCTTTTATTTGACACAACGAAAACTGTAATAAGCATTTTAACTATTATATAGCGTTACCTATAAGTAAAATTACAGTTGTTATAGTGTCGTGGTCGAATAACCACTACCTACAATTTTTTTTCAAAGCTAGAACGTATTCCGTGCAAGTGAAATCATAGTTATCGCCCCGTTTGTTTTCTGGTGCAATCCCAACGTGGTTTAAATGCAAAACTGAACACTCCAAGAAAGTTGTGGTAGTAATATAGACACACAAGGTCATCATCATCAGCATTATTATTATAATTTTACCTCGATGCGCGCCTTAGGGACAAAGATGCATAATTCCGCACATTACTATCATACGAGGCTGTGGAACGGAAAAATATTACGTCCACACTGCATCTTATTCGTTTTGCTGGGTTTCGTCTGTCTCTGTTCCTTTCAGAGTTCGAACCCGAATAAATCACTGACTGAAGTTATATGCAGGTATATTAGACAAAATTACACGAAAGGAACGCCCATACCTCCAGGTCTAATTAATATTTTGAACACAAAAATCTTAATTTGAGAGAGCGTTTAATAAGATGATATATTAACATTCTCAACTCTTTTTTTTAACTAGATAGACAAGGTGTGTAACTTAACATTCACAATGACTACTGCGTGCAGATACTAAAATTTTGATACCTTTTCTGAAAATCTGTTAGTGTAAAATTTCTTAGATCTCCTTTTTCATTAATATCTCATTGAATTACATGAACATATATTTGACTTGATCATATGGGTTTCTTCCTTTTTAAAACACCGTAAACAATACGTAAGTTTAACATATAAAACAAATGTTAAGACAGACACCGTTGTATCAGATTTTAAATGTGTTGACACGGGGATTCCGCAGGGATCCGTTCTAGGGCCTATTTTATTTATTTTATACACCAATGATTTAGATACTATTATTAAGAATTTATTTTTTGTCATGTATGCTGACGATCAATCTTTATTGATTTCGGATGATCCAGATAAACAGAGTTTAAATGCAATAGAGTTCTTGAATCTATAAATAGTTGGTATAGTTATAATAGTTTACATTTTAACACTGATGAAACTCATGACTCACTGAATATTAGATTAAATGGATGTGCACCATTGACCTTCAAAGTTTTGGGCGTCACAATGGGTGTGTTTTAATTGGAATATAAGTTAAACTCAGTTTGTTACATTCTGAGAAATCTGAAAACTGTCCTGTTAGATGTACAGGATTATGGTTTATTATGCACAAGTATCTTCTAAGTTAAGATAAGGAGTGCTCCACTCGAACAATAAATGTATTTACAGCTCAAAGACGGGTTGTAAGATGCATTACTGTGTGTCTGGTAGAAACCTATTTCGAGGGTTAATTTCATTTTAACTAAAAACAAGGATGACATAAGTACTAAATAAAGGAATAACTTTTATATTCCATTTTATAAATATAAAGTGACACATGATTCTGTTTCGTATTTGGGACTGAAAATATTTAATAATTAAATTTAAATATATTTAAAAATAAATTAAATGTTTTTTATCAGAAAATAGTTTTTACTCTTTGGAGGAATTTTATGGACGTGTTGTGTACTAGTTGTAAGTAAATGTTGTGATTATTCCTATATAAATGTATTTTTTATCTAATAACATATCGGTATATTCTGCACTGGTGTTGTCCCTAAAAAATTAAAATTTCATTCAAATTATTAAGTAAACATCAAACTTTTCTATCTTTTATTTACCAACCAACAATCAAAATTATTTGCATAAAGGCAAGTACCTGGAAACTTGTGAAAAACCCATATGGAATGCACGGAAACGAATAAGCATGTTTGTTAAAAAGTCTAATTTTTAAATCGAGAATATCAGGAACAATTGTGAATAATTTTTTCCTAATTTAATTTTTATGTGAAAATTCCTGCCAATGATTAAAATTACAAATTTCGAATAAACCACGAGAGTAATCGAGTCTTATCAAGAGTACCTTTTTTGTAGTAAATAATTTAGTTAATCTAAATTTTATACTGAACAATCTTTTCTTCCATTGGCCAAGTTCCACGCCAATGGAATGATATCACTCATAATTTTGATATGGGGTTTATTGTCCTATAGAACGGTGCCAACTTACCAAATTTTAGCAAAATCGCATAAGGCGTTTTAAATTTATAACAAAAAAACGAATTCAAAATTGCAGCTTCAGGGTCGTATAGCGCCTAAACGGGGCAACTTTGAACTAAGGTAAGTTTAGCTAGATCGACTTATTTTGAGCCGCACTGTATCTAGTCGAGCGTTGTAAAGACCTTTTAGAGACACCCTGTATATTACAATTTTAACAGTAAATGTGATTGCTTCAAATAGTGCCACGGTTGGCAACATAACCTTGTAAATAATAATCACAGGGGGAATAAGGTTGGAGCTTCCTCTATCGACCTCCATGTTTCCTAGGAAAGCACTAATCTGGAAATTATGAATATGTAATGCAGCTGATGCGTTAATTCTAATTCTACAAGTTGCGTAGATACCTCTGAGCTATATTTCCGTGTTCAATGCGTATTAATATATTTTCATATGTAAAACGTAACTGCATAAATACGCTGGAATTATCTAAGGAACAGGTGACAATAATTAATTAATTGTAATTTTTTACAAAAACAAGATAAGATGTGTGGGAAGTCAGGTAAATGTTATCCATATTGACCCCTTCAAATCATTTGGTAGCCTTGATCGCAGATTGTTAATAATACTTTTAAAATCTCTTGTTGTGATGGGTTATTAAATTTACTTCAGTTTGTAATCTGTAAATGATACTGCAGGAAACAACTCTATATCTCACCTGCACTCAGTTTATATGTGAACATACATATGAAGGAACAGTCAGTTCAATTGTCGGTCATCTCACCTATGGCATACTGATGAGGGCTAACAAGCCCAAAGCCGATCTATGTCTGGTGGTGTGTCCGACAAGGGTTCTTCACACAGATACTACAGGAGTAATTCAATGCCGGTGGGGCATTAGTCAGCGGAGTAGTTGTTTCCTGCAGTATCATTTACAGATTTAATGACTCGTCGCCCAGGCCGAGAGGTCTGCGTTAAGTACCTGCTGAAATGTAGGTCGCTTCCTGTAAGTCGAGCCGCTTAGGCCGAGCAGAAAGTAAGCAGGCCTCCATATCTCACCTTACTTCAATTTAATTTGATTTGTTACACTTCAGGTGTTCCTCAAGGTTACGTACTGCGCCTCGTTCCGTATAGTTTAACGACAGTGTAAACCTTTAAAATGATTTCATATGTCTTGTGAAAAAAATAATAGTGGCGGTTAGGTTGACGCTGATATACATCGAGGTTTCCAAAGCCCTTGACAGGTTTGATCGTAGTATTCTCTTTTAAAAAAGCATTTATAGTTCTTTTGAAATCATTTATCTTCTCATATGTTTAAAAAAAATTTTTTAACTTTTTACCTGCCCGATAGATAATAAATATGTTGAATATCATCGTTTTAAGTCGATCACTATAGCTCCATCTGGTATGCCTCAGGGATCGATATTGGGACCTTTGTTATTTCTTTTAATTATAAACGACATTACTGTTGATCTTGACGTTTATACATTGCTTCATGCTGGTGAAATAAACTTGTATTCTTGTTGTTACCCTTCTCTGAATACTCTTTAAATATTAGTAATATATTTACTAATATTTAAAGAGTATTCAATACTGACTACAAGACTAATAATATTGTATTAAACAAAGTCGTTGAGACTTTGACCATTTCGATGTCGATTTAACATGACCACTCTGTATACTAATTTTCTACGTTAAATATCAAAATATATGAAAAGAAACAGTTTTTACTGACCTAGTCGAGTTTGAATGGGCCTTAATTAATTAATTTGCTCGTCCATATTTTATTATACAAGTCTTATATAGTGACTTGAATGTACCAATTTGTACGGAATAATCTAAATTGAAATGTAGATTAACAAGGCACTAATTTATTTCTTGTGTTCAGTTGTCACAGCTGATTTCTTACCCTTGTTATCTTTTTCATACCTGAAAAGCCTTTGTGGTCCATCGCAAGGCTTTGAGCGTTTTTTAAATAGGGTAGGTATTATGTTGCCGCCAAAAAAATATAGACAGCATTTAAATTTATAACGTACACTGTGGTCATTAAAAACTCTACTGTATCTTGTTTGGGTGTATTTTTGACCTACAAACTTTTATTAGAAACTAAAGGATAAACTACGCAGCTGTACTTTTTTTATCAATAATAATGGGGCCATTTAGCATTTTTTTTACATTTTCTGAATGATTTTGTAATTTTAGTGAAAAAAATTATAATTTTCTGACGCCTTTAAAATAATTGAGGATATGGACTTATTTTTATTTCAATTATGGAAAATTCAAATCTTGAAGATGTTATTAAACACATTAAAATAAAACGCCCAGATGAATTATTAATTTACCTAGAAATCACAATACGCGAAACTTGGCAAAAAGCCAATGAAGCGCAACATATTTTTTGGACTTTAAAAAAAAACAAATAAATATGTATAATAAGATTTATAGTAAAACCAGTTCAATAATTTTATTCCTGATTTTTAGTTAAGTTAAGTTTAAATTTACATTTAAAACCAAATAACATATTTATACAGAGTGATTCATTAAAATACATATTTACGCCGAAAAAAAATATTTTCAAACGATTTACATACCCTTTTCAAACTGTCACTGGCCGTTGGTGACAATTCAGCTCGATGTCAGCCTGACGCGACGTTGCCAAATTTAAATAATTTCCGACAGTACCTACTTATTATAATATGTAATTAATGCTATCAACTATTTTTTAAAAACAGTTAACATATTAAGTTTCAACAAAAAATTACTTAATATTGAAATTATAAAACTCAATCAACGGATCAAAATACCATACAGATTTTATTACATAAATAGTGCAATAAAATTCAATTCTAACTAGTTTACAGTATTAAGAGAGACTGAAACGTTTTTTGTATTTAAATACAGACAGTAATAAAATAAATCTCGTGCTGTCAACAAAAATCAGTCCGACACATACCTATTCAGTGATCAACAATCCGACAATCCGACCTACCGTATATATATATATATACAGGGTGATTCAAGTTTAATCTTGATAACTTCAGGAATCGATAGATAGATGTTCCTGAATCACCCTGTATATAACCTTGTTTTTAATGCATTTGCATTTTTATAAAAACCCAGTTTAATCAATAGGAAATCATGAGAAATTTATAATAAATGCCAACATCGTTCGGGTCCGTTTTCCTATGCTCTTCTAAATAAGCACGGACAGGTGTTGCATAATGGGGAGGTGCACAATATTGTGAAAATTAAATTTAAAAATCTTCAAACATTATTTTCTTGAAATTTTTGTTATGTAACACCATAATTTTTCATGATGTATGTATGACACGCTCTTTCAAATGGCATGGTCAAAATTGGGGGTTGCTATTTAAAAAAATTGTCGATGACGCCACAAATGTGGGTCGTATGTCAAAAAGTGCCTTTTTTAAAAACAAAATCGACGTGCCAGGGGATTTTTTCGAAAACTTCTCAATTTCAAAAATAATTAATTTATTCGTTACTTTTCGAAAGCAATACTCGTCAATACTCGTATGCTTTATAAGGCGATTTGTTTATATTGTGAAAGGTCGAATATAAATTTTTGTTGATTTTTTGTCTTTATTAGGTCGTCTGAATACGTGGTAAAATTTGAGGCTTGACCAAATGACTCAATCAGTGTCTAATATAAAAATTAGTCTAGCTAAATTTTCTAACGAAAAAAGGCATACCTGATTGTTTCTCATACAAATTTTTATATGGAATGCAATCTGCTATTCATTTTACTGCTAAATCGTGTTACAGGACATAAGAAGAAAAATTCAAAAATTTATTATGCAGTTGTTACCTTTTAAGCTTAACAAACACATTAAATTCAAATGAACGCCGTATACTTCTTTAAAAATGCCCATTGGTATTAAATATAGCTGAAGTTATTAACATATATTACGCAATTTGAATTCCACCTTTTTGTTTCTTGTGTTCGTTTTGCATCAAGGGACAATCTGTGCTTCCACTCGCATTCCTACCTGTCTTAAATGCAGTATAATACGCAGATTATGCGTGGCTTTTATGAGAAAACGTTTTTAAAAATTGCTGCATCTGTTTTGCTTTGAATCAGGGATCGTGAATGTTCATTAACAAAACTAAAAGCTACATGAGACCTGACAGGTGCTTGTGATGCTAATCTTATGCTGATAAGGACTAATAAGGCCGAAACTGTACTCTGTACATGATTTAATTGTATACAGACTTGTTGTTTTCATTACAGTTCATTATAATAGGTTATTTTAGCACTTCATACAGTTTAAGCAGTGAAAAATATACTAAAGACTTATCACTTCTGTTCTACTGTTCATCTTTTATACTCTCCTTATTCGGATATATGTAATTAACCAATGTCGAAACAGCGCTCTTTTATTTTTGGGTTTTATAGATACAGTCTACAATACTGAATCATTTTAGCACCTTCGAAGGTTTAAGTAACTCAGTTATACAGGGTGTTTGAAGAAAAAGGTTACAACTTTGGTACATAGCAGAGCAGGTGGACACGACACATTTTTGGAGTTTCTTTTTTAAATTTGAGTGTCCTCCAAAATGTCCCAAAGTTTATAAAAAATTTTTTAACCTTATATACGAAACGACCTCCATAATTAGAAAAGCTTTTTATTGTTTAATATTAATATAGAAGCGATCACAGTATATTATGTTTCGTAGGAATAATAAACACTTTTGTTGGCTCTAAGGTTGCTATGGTACCAATCACCTCTCAGACAATGGCGGTCTTCTAAGATGTATCGTAGTGGCATTTATAACGTCATATCCAGTGTATTTATATTTTAATGTTTGATCTCTAAAGTTCGGGGTATCCAGAAATATATTTACAAACTTGGATCAATAAATATTTTACTGGTGACCTCTGATACAGAAGAAATGTCTGACGGACATGTTTCCTATATATTTCATGAAGGTGCTTTGAAATATTTATTGAAAATGGATTTTCATTAAAGCTTTCTGTATAGGATTCTCACCTCCAGTCAAACTTAAAGTTCTCAATACATTTATTTTTGTTACTTTGCTTATTCTCTAAGAATACGTTAATACGTGGTGCTATTTTTTATGGATGTCTAACACAGTTTACTATAACAATCAAGTAGTATACAAGGTGTAAGTTTTAATAGCGACTTTGGAATTATTAAAAATTAAAGTGTTTTTAAACCAAAGCTTAATAAGTTAAATGAACGAATTAGAACATAAGATAGAGAGATGTTGGCCATTGTTATTTTCTGGAAAAAAGCCCAGGACTCGAAGGTTCAAACAACGTCAAAATGTCACGCGAAAAAACGTTATTTTTAACTAAAAAGAAACGTTTATAAAACATTGTCAGTTAAGTTTAAATAACAGAAATTAAACAGTTAATAAACGTTTAAAAAAACGTTTCATTTAGTTTTATTAACGTTTTGATAACATTTTATATGAGTATTTTTCAACGTTAAAATATTATTAAGGTACGATTTTCGTTTCAAATTATAGTAATAATTCAGTGATGCATATTTATATACAAATCAGCAGTGAATTTACACCCAGAAAACTTATAGCAGGCAGCCAGGTCCATAGAGTTATATTTTGGTGTTCATGTCTGCCAGTTGAAAACATGTATAGTATCAACGTATTTTAAACGTTTTATTTCTATATTACTAAATCGTTGGGTAGAAAATCTTGTGTTTAATACATTAAATTCATATCTGTATTTATAAACGTTGCACTTAACGCCCACTTAAATATTATTAAAATATAAACGTATATAATTCATTTGTATACAGCAGTAATAAACGTTATAAAAAAATGTAAATTTTTAGTATAATTCACTTCAACCTCTAAATGAAATGCGTATATTATTAATGTATTTTAAACAATATATATTACACGTTTTTAACTTAAAATAAACGTTGAAAATTTTGACGTAAACGTTTAATTTACCAATACAACGTTCCAGAAATGTTATATAAACGTACCCGTACCCACTGGATCTTAGTAAATAAAAATGTAGATAACATTCACCTGACTTATCTGTTGCTGTATATGGCATAACGTGTTTTAAACGATATATTTTATACGTTTAAATTTTTAACTAAAAATAAACGATGAATATTTCAACGCAAAACATTTAATCAATCACTACAACGTTTTGAAAACGTTATATGAACGTGCGTGTGCCCATTGGGTACGTATTCTTCGGGTGTGTGCAATTGTGGATATAAACCAAAAATGAATCGTACGTAATTGTAACAACTTACCAGTGGAATCAAAATATTATAATATTTGGACCATACAGGGCCTAAAAGGCAATAAAAAATTTATTTCAGAATTTTAGATCGATATTTAAAAATGGGGCAAAACCCCGTTTTCTTACGGAAAGTCGGCGCCTATGATAAGCAACGACTGAGATGGCTTAGATCCATAGATAAAGCTTACACCTGTCAACAATATTTACTATGCGGTCGTTTTTTTGCAGCATTTCTAAATGCAGAAGTAACAAAAAATTAACATTCTTATTAGTAATAATACATAGGAAACAGTTAATCCAATTAGCTCCACTATTTTGCATTCGTTTTTCATTTCATTACAAACTGGCAAAACTACATTTCCATTCATTGCAACCACTCACTACCGATAAAACACACTTCCCGTAGGTACAGCTACATAAAATGCCTATTTATTATAACAAAGCCTAGAAACCTAGAAAAACAAACCGGTTTGGATTCAGAGATTATCTAAGACAAAAAAAAAACGAATTTGTACTCAACTTTGTTCTAAGCGCTGGTGGCCGCTACAAAATGTAGGTAGTCTTGGTAGATAAACAATAAACATAACATTTTACACAAATAATATGATATAAGTACATACTAATTTCAAGCCGCTAAATTTTACCGTTTTTAATTTATTGACTATTTTTACATTTTATGTAATTTAATGCTGAAGATAAGAGTATTCAAAATTATTTTATTTATTATTAAATTTCAAATTTAGATTTATTTAGTAAGTTATGTGATAGCAAAAAAGTAAAATTTGTGTTAGATATATCAAAACCGACGTCTTGAAAATTAAATTACAACAAACAGAAAATGGTTAAATTTGACAACATAAAATTAGTATCATAATCATTTTCTTTTAAAACTTTGATACATACAGTGAAAAAAAGTTATGGCCAATTTTTATCTGCGAGTACATTTTGTAGCGCCTTTTAGCGTTTACAACAAAGTACGGATTTGTTTTTCAAAGTAATTAATTAAAAGCATTCTAAAATTTTTAATTATTTTGAATTCAAAACCTTAAATTTGAGATCCTCTGGCTTTTGAACCAAGGTAAGTTAGCTAAATTGCATTATTTTGTCACCAACAACCTGCTTATTCACCTCATCTACATAATCTGCCTCTTCTGGATACCAAGTGTCGCTTTCGTCTCCGTCGAACAACTATGTTCTGAAATTTGCAGGAAACCTTCATCTGTATTGTAATGGTATATATGGGCTCTTTTTTTGAGGCTGAGGTAGTACCAGGCTTGCCAGTTTTCCAGCCTTATTTTAATAAAAAAGGCAAGAAAGGAATTCGAACCGTGTAAACTTATCTTTTAGAGCCTTTTCCGAATGCCTGTACAAACTGCCGTATTTGCACGAAGTACTCATATAGTGCAAAAAAATACATGCACACAACCTGATTTTTTCAGGGTGGATGTCCAACCAAAAAATTATACTAGAGACCCTTGTGCGTTTTTTACAATAAGTGTGGTTTCTTATTTACTTTATTTTTGGAATTTGTTTTCCAACTTGTACATAATAATATTAATATATTAACTTTTTTTGTAACTTACATATTTGACGCTTCACCGCACATTATATGAAAAAATACGATATTTATTTAATAAGATTCAATAAAGATACAAATAAAGGGCTTAGGAGCTAGTTTTTGGAGGGTTCTTAGAGGACTGCCTCCTGAGTGGATACCCAAAAAAGTACAGTCTTCCCCTTCGGTGTTTTCTGCAATAAGAGTGGTTTCTTGGTGGTGGTATGGGTGAGTATGAGTTCAACTGACAATTTACATCACTGAAAACACCAAGTTACTTGGATACTACATCCCATTGGTTGAAACTGTCGTACCTCAAAATACCTATTTAATTAAAAAATTCCTATTAAATATGCTTAAATCTTTTTAAAACAATAGATCCTCCGGAACAGCGGTAATGACTTTTATTAAGTACATGTACACAAAATATTTTAGATAGACACAATAATCATAAACTACCCCTATTGCGCAAAACAGCGAAGGGGTTGGACTGTGCTTTTTTGGATGGAAACTCAGAAGACAGTACTTGAAGGAACCTATAAAAACCAGCTGGTCAGCCTCTTGTTGTATCTTTACTGAACCATAATAAGTATAGTAAATAAAAGCAAAAAAACCACAATGGTGTCCAGAGTGATTTTGGTTGTAGACAGCCTTTCATTCACACTGAAAAAATCATCTTGTCCGCATTTATTTTTTTTGAAATATGATATCTTTACTGGGTTAATATTATAACTGATCATTTTACTAATTTAATTAAAAAAAGACAAGCAAAAATCATAAACCATACGCATAAAACTATGTCTTAGTACCTTTTCATAGTGCCTATGTAAATCACCGTTCGTCAAATGCAGTGTCGACGTAAATAACCCAGCTATAAATGACATCAGAGAAGCGACGGAAAATTCCGTCAGCGGCACCAGAGTGATAGCGAGCCCGACGGATTTTTCCGTCACTGGCACTGAAGGTAATAATTTAAATAATTTTGGTGATTCCGTTAGTTCCTAATTTTCTCTATCCCCTCTTAAAGCATTTGTACTTAGTCAACTTAGTTAACCCTGTATAAATTTTCGTTTATATTTGATCTTCGTAAACTGAAAGGCATAAATTATTCTAAAAAATACATCACACTCCTTCTATATTTATACTAGGTGGCGTTTCAAACAAAGGTTTGCTATTTTTGACACCCGTGTAGAATCCTTCACGGTTAAGCTTGGTGTGAACAAACATAATTTCTGAATAATTTCAGCGATAGCGAATCATCGAACCAATTGATAACTTGACAACCAAATAATTAATATATTTACTACCGAGAACGTTTTAATTTATAGGCTAAATTTATCTCCATTATTAAATATTAATCACCGTTTTATATTTGTATTATTTTATTAATGGTTCTGGTAAATGTTAAATTCAAATGTAACCAGTCGGGGGATTGTCGTCTCACTGGTGGGTCCAATTAAGAAATATTGTAGAGGTTTTTAATTGCATTTTTCACGGGGGTTAATACTGTCGTTTACGCTTTGCAATCTACAACATAAAATATCCTAGGAATTCAGCTTATGTCTAATAAAATTTACTACACTTTTCTTTATTGCCGTAGTAAATATAACGTGTCACATACAAAAGTACCCCTAACTAACATTTAAGCATAATAGTGTTACAAAATCTTATAATATCAAAATTTTAGTCAACAATTTTTTAACCAAAAGCAATATAATGAATGCCAAGTAAAATGAAATATCAGTTTATGTAGTTCGAAATTACAAATTGTTTACCTTTTCTGTGTTTTCAAATTCTAACATTCCAATAACGCGTAAGATGAAGTTATAATTTACTTAATTTTGCCTTGAAATCTGTCTTAACATCCAGAGATTTCTTATATTATTGCAATAAGTAAATATTTACATTTTTATTACAAAATTGTAAAACTTATTTTGTCTTCAACTAGTAGTTAAAAATAAGGTATTTTGCCCTATTAAATCCTTCAATTTGCTAAGTTCTATTTTTATTACAATATAAACCTATTTTCAACTTTGTTGATGATAACTTCTATGGAATATTTGATCATTCCGATTAGCCTAATAGAAATAATAGTAAGTAACGGTTCTGCAAAACTTATAACTGACTCTTCATATTATTGTCCAATAAATACAAGATACTGGAACAATATTCAAAATGTGGTTGAATAATTGATCTATATAGAGTAATATTCATCATAATCGATAGGCATCTTGATATTCTCGAAAAAAGTATAGTATTTTTAATATATTATTTTTTATGTGTATAAAGTGTTTGAAGTTTTATCCAAGTAAAATCCTAGGTATTTTATTTTATCTACAAACTCAATAGCTGTATTAGCAAAAGTAACTTTAAGAGTGTTTAAATTAATTTTAGAATATTTAGATTATATTTAGTTGTAAAAATCATTACTTTAGTTTCTTGGATATTTAGTTTTAATTTATTACTACTTAAGTAAATTTCAATATTTGCAAGGTCAGCATTCATTTTATCTACAGCTGCATACAGATCAGTGTCCACCGTGACAATCAAGGTATCATCAGCAAAAAGGTGTACAAAATTTGACTTAGTGTAATTCACAATGTCATTTAAATATATTATGAATAAAATGGGTCCTAGAACACTACCCTGTAGGATTCCAAAGTAGTTAACAATAGATTCAGAAAAAGTATAATTAATTTTTGTTATTTGTTTTCGATTATTTAAATAATTTTCAAACCAGGAAAGTACAAGGCCATGCAATCCATACGATTTAAGCTTTTTCAACAATATATCTCCATCAATGGTTTCGAATGCCCTTTTAAAATCAATCATAATCAATCATAATGGTCTTTTAGATAGTTTGTTATATTTATTCAGACAGATATTCGTACAATAGGGTGCTGAAATTATTTTGTGTTTTGGCGATCTGCAGTGAAAACCAACTTAGCCCAGAAGTCGGAGACTTGTGCGGGAGAGGGGGCGGCATATTATTATTAAGCAGGCCGCATTTGCGCCCAGGAACGACTTACGTTGGTAGGCCCTAACCACTATTCAGTGCAGGAATGAGGGAAACCTGGAAAACCTCATTAATTAGGGGGTAGTCAAATATCAACCGGCATCAATCTCTCACATTGACCCAAGCCAACATTCTTCCACCCTACCATACCCGCATAGAGGGCGCCAAACCTCTCCACGAATATAGCTTATATACGGTCTACCGGCAGCTGGGCTCGAACCAACACCGATCTAGTCACCTCGATTCAAGTACTGACGCCTTAAACCACGCAACCACTGACCGACCCAAATCAAAAGATAAAGACCTATACAGAATATTACAGAATTATAAAAAACTAATTAAAAAACAATTATTATGTTCATATTTTGCCTATCAAAATCAAAGCCAACACTGCAGGTTATGTAAATGAAGCTAATGATAATATATCAATAAATTCATTATAAGTATTCCATATGATAACACTTTTATCCTCTCAGATGAATTCAGTAGTGCATGTGAATTGAAATTTGAATTGAGTTCCTTTCGGAAATATTTATTTTGTTTTTGTTTATTTGATTGGTTATACGCACACATAATAGTATTGGCTTCAATTTGAATTTTCAATCACAAATAAATCCAAGATCAGAATTTTATATGTAGATACGTAGTAATAATTTAGTTGATAATAGATTACCATAAAATATCTTCATTTGGACGAAATTTCAACCAAAAAGTTAATAATGATATATTAGCATAAAACTGGTCTGTATTTCTGTTAAGTCCAATTTTCTTATTGGAATAAAATTCTTGCCGACCAGTTATTAACTTATTTTGCTTTAGTTTTTTCCCCACATAAGGAAAAAGACCAACAAATATAGGTAAATTTTTCCTATATAGAATAGGTTAATTAGCCAATTTAGAGGTCAAATTAACGTAAATTTAATTTTAAATGTTTGTTGGGACTGCTAAATTCTCGAGATGATTTCAGCGATATAAGGTTACACCTATTTTTTTATAATAATTTTTTTAATTAAAAAAATTGTTACTCCGTCAAAATTACATAAAATGATGCACTCTAACTATTTCTCAATCAACGATTTAACCATACAAATCCATTCGCGCAATATGACACCCGTCGGGCGATATTGAGGGTCCTCCGGAACCATTGTCGTGCCATGTAATACAAATCATCCTGAAGTTTTCTAATCAAACGTCATACTTTTGAAAGAAATACATTTTGACTATAATAAGATCACTAAGAACTTATGCAGTAACTCAGTAGTGTTTGTGTGACTTAAACAGTCTATTAGCATCCTGAGTGTACCACTGATATACTCCGTTGAGCATATAGCTCGAAGACATTCAAATTTACATTAGCTAATAGTATGAAATTAACATATCCCCTACACTAAACTTAACGATGTTAACTGGGAATGGAGCAATAAAAGTATTTATTTTCGTGGCCAAATTTTCAGTAGGTGGTACATTACCTAATGCTTTGGTAAGAGTAATTGCTCGTTATTTTTTATTACGTACACACTTAGATAAAATCATAATTATCTACAAGGTGTAACGCGATAAATATAGAAAACGTATATTGAAGTGTTTTTTCTTTTGGCTTTTTAGAAATCGATGAATTGGTTACTCTCAGTTTTATCAGTTCTTTATCTAAACAATGAGGATGATGATGTCACCCAACAATGTGGTTTCAACAAGACGGGTGCCCCTCCTCACTTTGGTGTCGATGTCACACATTACTTGAAAATATTTTAGGACCAGGACCAACTGAATTCACCACGTTCACCTGATTTAACCCCCTTGGATTTTTCCTTGTGGGGTTAAATTAAGTTGCGTGTCTATTTGAATAAACTACGACAAGGCATATTTTCCGTGCGCATAAAAGTATTCTTTATATTATCTATCATTTATTAGCAGCATTATTTTGCTAGTTCAAAATATAGGACTGTGGTTTTGAGACTTTCAAGGTCCATAACGTTATTTGATCTATAGTGATTTTTCGGGTTCATATATAAGACTGCGTAACTAAAAATATGTTTTTCATTTCTATTCTCACCCGAGCTTTTGACTGAAATAAGAATTCAGTCATGTGTTCAGTTCCTAATATAAGACTGCGCAACTAAAAAACGTATTTTTTTCTATAGTTTAGAAGGCGGAATTTGATTTAATTTGCAGTTATATCTATATCATCATAGCATCTATTTTGACCTCACTTTTTTGACTTAAATAAGAACTTTGTTATTTAGTCACTAGTTTAATTTAAGTCAGTCAGTAATTAGTCAATAGTTTAATAATATAAAACTGCACAACTAAAAAATATATTTTTTCCACAGTTTCGAAAGCGAAACGTATGGAATAAATTCAATAAAAACGAAACAATTATTTTTTGGAAAAAATCCTCGAACAGGTCGATTTTTAATTTAAAAAATACATATTTTAGCGTAAAATGCGATTTTCAAATGTCATTTATTTTCGAGTAATGACGTCATCGATCGTTTAATTCTCTATCAGACAGTACTAAAATTTTGCCCTCTTACATAGGAAAGTTTTCGAGTAAATGACGATTGAATGTTAGAAAACGTAAATTTTATCCATAAAAAAGTAACAATTCTGAGGTATGTAAAATAAAATACAATTGATTAAATTTTATACTTAAATTAAATGTTCGAATTGCCATCCACCAACTTCTTGACAATGCGCAAGTCTGTGAAGAAATTCTTCTTGCACATTATGAATGATTTCTGGGGTAACTCTGCGTATTTCGTCCCGAATGCGATTTTGAAGTTCTTCTAAATTACGTGGTTTATTAATGTACACTTTTGACTTCAAGTATTCCCATAAAAAATAGTCAAGAGGTGTAAGATCTGGCGATCTTGCAGGCCGTTCTATCGGTCCGCGTCTGCCGATCCACCTCCCAGGAAAACAGTTGTCCAAAAAATCTCGTACAGGGCGCGCATAGTGCGGAGGTGCACCGTCTTACTGTAACCATATGGTATCGTCAGGAATGTCAGGAATGTCAGGGTCATTATCGTTAAGAAAAATTACTGCAAGGGTCATTTTCTAGAAACTCTAAATATCTTTGTCCTGTAAGGGTTTCTTCAAAGAAGAAAGGCCCTACTATTCTGTCGTGAACTATTCCAGCCCACACATTTAATTTCTGAGGGTGTTGGGTATGTGCCTCTGCCATCCAATGAGGATTTTCCCGACTCCAATATCTGCAAGTTTGACGGTTTACTGTACCATTCAGACAAAATGTGGCCTCATATGAAAAAAGTATTTGCCGGTGTAAATTTCTATTTCCTTGACATAAATCCATTAGAATTTGGCAAAAGTGTAAGCCGCGATCGGGATCATCTTCATTGAGTTCCTGCACAAGTTGAATTTTGTAGGGATGATATTTTTCCTTCCTCAAGATACGTAGCACTGTGCTCTGACTAGTGTCATTGTTTAATGCAACCAATCGTGAAGAATTATGAGGATTATCCACCATACTTATCAAAATGTTCTGTTTCTGATTTTCATTAATGCTTGGACGTCCAGGTTTTGGAATATTTACAACATTGCATTATTATATATATATATATTTGTTTTAATATATGTATTTATTATATTGGTGTAGGATATGATAATGTAATTTGCATAAATTGTATAATTATTGATTTATTTATGTTTGTTTTTTTTTTTTTTATGATAAGTAAATTTAATTGCTACTTACCTTTTAGCTATGTAGGTCACAAGTTTATGTTTAAACTTAAGTTGACGTCACTATGTTTATTGGTTGTCTATTGTCGCATGATTTATATATTTCAAATGCTAATACCAAATAAACATTATTATTATTATATTATTATTATATTGCCAGTTTCTCTAAATGTAGACTCTACATTACTGACTGTTGATTGGCTGATAGGGCGATCTAGATATTTTTCATTAAATAAATCGCAAACTTCCTGCTGAGTTCTAGTCATATTCCCGTATCCGATAAGAATTAAAATTTCAATTCTTTGAGTAACAGTTAAATGTGCCATAATACTTTAAATTGAATAATAATTTCTATGTCGCTTACAATACTTATTAGAAAGTCGGTGTGACAATGACACTTTGCAAAGATTTTCACCTACGTGATCCATAAAAGAACTATGAAATTCGAAAAACTAAACTTGATAAAGTTTTTGCTTTATTTTAATTGATTTACGTTTTCTAACATTCAATCGTCATTTACTCGAAAACTTTCCTATGTAAGAGGGCAAAATTTTAGTACTGTCTGATAGAGAATTAAACGATCTTTCAGAATCAAGGAAAAAAATATGGTGTTGCCATTTAAAAAAAAATCGATGACGTCATTATTCGAAAACAAATGACATCTGAAAATCGCATTTTACGCTAAAATATGTATTTTTTAAATTAAAAATCGACCTGTTCGAGTATTTTTCCCAAAAAATAATTGTTTCGTTTTTATTGAATTTATTCCATACTTTTGGAGCATACTGTATATATATATATATATATTCTGACCCCGCATTTTTGACTGAAATAAAGATTCAGTCATTCTGACATCAGTTCAGTTTCTAATATAAGACTGCGCAACTAAAACACATATTTTTTCTATAGTTTAGAAGGCGGAATTCGATTTGATATGCAGTTTCATATCTATTTTGACCTCGCTCTTTTGACTGCAACAAGGACTCTGTCATTTAGTCACCAGTTTAATTTCTAATATAAAACTGCACAATTAAAAAATATATTTTTTCTGGAGATTCAAAAGCGAAATTTAGTGTACTTTCGATTTGTTTTGCTGTTTCATATATATCCTGACCACGCGTCTTTGGCTGAAATAAGAATTCAGTCATTCAGATGTCAGTTCATTTTCTAATATAAGACTGCGCTACTAAAAAACATATTTTTTCTATAAATTTGAGCGGAATTTGAGTTAATTTGCAGTTTCATATCTATTTTGACCTCGCACTTTTGACTGAATTAAGGACTCTATCATTTAGGCACCAGTTTAATTTCTAATATAAAACTGCACAACTAAAAAATATATCTTTTCTACAGTTTGGAGAGCGAAATTTAGCGTACCTTCGATTTGTTTTGCCGTTTCATATATATTCTGATCTAGCTCTTTTAACTGAAATAAGGATTCAGTATGTCAGTCACCAGTTCAAATATAAGACTGCGCAATTAAAAAATTTATTTTTTCTATAATTTCGCAAGCTGAATTTAGGGTACGTTCGATCTGTTTTGATGTTTCAGATGTATTCTGACCGCACTTTTATATGAAATAAGGATTCAGCCATCAGTTCAACTTCTAATATAAGACTGCGCAACTAAAAAATATATCTTTTCTATAGTTTTGAAGACGGAATTTAGCGTACTTTCAATTTGCTTCTTAGTTTGATATCTATTGTGAACCCGCGCTTTTGACTGAAATAAGGATTCTGTCATCGGTTCAATTGTAGTTGCGCAACCAATTAAAACTGTTCACAAAAGTTTTTAAAGAAAATTTTGATGTACTTTCGATTTGCATTCCTGTTGCATTTCCGGTCCAGCTCGGCGCTCTTGACACTGAAAGATAGGGGTCCCGTCTTATCACTCTAAAGATAAACCTCAGAGCGATGGTTTGTGATCTCTGGCCCTCCACTTCTGGCTCTGTCAGTTGTAAAATTAGTCTCTAAATAATGATTCCATGTAGGAGAAACGTCACTCGAACCCCAATCTTCCGGCTATTTCATCCCGGACACACCCTCTTCGACAAGGGTAATAATTCTAGCTTTATTAAATCAGATTTTATCCGGTTAGTTTACTTGATATTTCCGAACAAAAATCATCGAGATGTTGCCTCTAGCAAAAATTGACAAAAATGCCGTTGCTTAATAGAAAATTCGTGCAAATTTTAAGCTCATATGTTTTTTAAGTAATAATTACTACTTAAGTACAAAACCTTTCGACAAAATATTCTACATAAATAGGTTGCACATATACACCCTGTACATTTGTTTGTTTGTTCATTGTACGATTCTGATCATGTAAAATAAATATTCTAACTATTTATATTTAAATGTATTATAATTAATGAGGAACTGATTTTATCCTTCATTTAGCTTTATTTCAATGTAACATTTAATAATCAGTTTTTACAGTGTAAATCTCTGAAGTAAAAGCATTCAAATCAATCTGGAATTAAGGATATTACCAAAATAAATATCGAAAACGGAGCACGCCAAGCTTAGCCTAAACCGAGCCATATGTTTATAGAAAAAATATTTACATAAGACCCAAGTCCTACCGTGAAAACGTGAGGATTTTGTTTTTCTACAGGTGTCAAATCGCCAACGCATCCAGAGACATTAACATTGTAGGTTATGTTAAAAACCTGCCTGCATGGCTAGCAAGGAGTGGTTTCAGTTCAAAACGCACCCAAAACAGAATAATATATATCTCATGGTTTTCAATAGATAAACAAATGAATAACACGAGAATGGCCCTAGCCACCACATGCTCGTAAAGATTACCAAAATTATGGTCCTTATCACAAATATAAATATACGTAAGGCTGTAAACATATTGTAACTACTTTGAAAGGATTATGGATTTTCTATAAATGACAATATGAAATCCATAAAGTTTGTATTACGTTCTGACAATGCATTTTGCGCAGTTTAATGTAGGAGTTATAGCCGTTTTAAAAATGTCTTAAGATAGTTCTCGGTATACGAGGGGGGACGAAATACAGGGTGATTGATAACTTACTAAAAAAAATTTTTGAATGTACAAAGGACAAAAAGGGTAGTTCAAAAAAATGATTTAAAACTACACTTCTGCACAGCACTTCATTTTTTAAGTATTCTTACAGAAGGAAATCCAAAGGACTTAAAGCCAGGAGATCGTGGCGGCCATGGTCCTCCTCGTCCAATCCCCCACACTGCTCCAATACGCCGCGGATGTCCACGATTCGGGTGCAAATTTCACGAGTCACGTTCGCGTTGCACTACACTTGCACTCACTGCACACCGCGGTAAAAGTAGCTGCACTTGGCACACGTTTACCGGGAAATTCTTCTGCTAAAGCATTTTCAACTCACTATAAATTAAAACGATATTTCAATTTATGCTTCTACATAACCTCAAATTGTATTAATACTATCCCGCATCGAATTGGAAGTTCTCTAATTTTGTCAGCAAATAATGATGCACATTTTTAGTTTTATTACCATTTATTTTATGTATACTATGTTAATTTTACGTCATTATTTGCATTAATAAAGTGGCAATAGATTTATTCCCTCTTTGCGAATCATAAAAATGCAAGAAATACAAATGGCGTCCATGTGACGTCACAGTATATGAAAATGAAACGCAAATTTAACAGTGACTTTATTCGAATAGTGTCAAATTATTATTTGTGTTATTGATACACCATCGTATGCATTATTTTAGTTATTTTATTGTGCAAATTGTCAGTACAACTATAATGTACAGTGGCAACATGCAATGGAGATTGTTACAGGACAATCAGATAGACTTCACAAAATTGACGCATTGGCTAGTTTTCGTATCTATTAGGTTCGTTTGGAGTACATTAGTTTCCAACCGTCACCCGAACGCGCATTGTATCTGAAATAACTTTATGTGAGCATTATAAGTGTCAAATTTTCTTTTACAATTGTAATGCATCATTTCTTACGTATTTTGTCATTTTTAGGGAGCAAGAAGCATTATTTTTCAGGAGAATTCCTTAGTATTTTTACAGCACAATACTTATCACCTCCATCCCATGTCGGCTATCCAAAAACTATTTTATAATACACTTATATAAAATAGAGTCAAACAAAAGACCACGCCGACGTTAACCGACTTAACCTATGTCGATTTAACATATCACTATGGACGCTGTATTTTTTCTATGTGTTCTGTGCTGGCCACCTTCGATCAGATAAGGGTCACACCAATATTTGCCTCATTGATGCTTGTTCGGGGTCGCTTATACAACTGTCGTTTTCCACTGATTCCTGCCCACTTAAAAATTGGTTATGCCAGTCGCAAACTTGGGACTTTCAGAGGGTTTTGTCACAAAATATCAGGTTTTACGCCCATCTCTTGATTAGTCATGATGCTACTGACGGTAAATTGACCTTTGTGAAAGATTTATTCCTTTCTCACATTCTCGATTAATAAGTATCAAAACATTGTGCCATTTGCTATACGTAGCAAGCGTAAAAATAAAAATTGTAGTTTATATTTGATTCATCCCCGTATATTATTACCTATCTTAGTCTTAAAACAAAAATACCGCACTAATGATAATCGTTTAAGTTATACGTTTCTTTAATATCTAATTAAAGTGTTATAACGTTTAAAATGCAAGGAAAAACAGTGGGGTGTCTATATTAACGACGACGATGATATATTTATATGATAATTTAAATATCATATATCCTTTTATAATGTGATCGGCGCTTCATCATAAAGCTTAATCACGTTATAACGTGTCAATTTCAATTGAATATGACTGTTTTTTAAATTAATTAGGTGATTATTACGTGTTCAATTTAAGACAGGTTATTATTTTATCGGTATTATTTATCTTGGATCAAAATATTGAGACATATTACCAAGAGGTTACAAACAGCGGTCAGCTTGAAATTCCAGGCAAAATAAATTAATTAATATATTTCTGCACACTGATCTCCTTTTTTATGTGTTTTCAAAGTTAACCGAAGATATTTTAACATTGTATAGGAAAGATAATAGTAATATAGTATGTTTTTAAACTCGAAATTTTAAATTAAATTTTAAATCACATTTAAATATGAAATTTCAATTTCCCTTCAACACATGCCAAAACTTGATATTCCTTATTGAGACCTGAAATTTCATTTCATTTCACTTAAAAATTGTTGCTTAGATTAAAAAATTCAAGTTAAAATATTAAATCCAAATTTTGCAAAGTTGAAGTTTTGTATAACGATTTAAAGCTTTATCTTGAAATTTGTACTTGTAACCTAAAATTTCGCGGACTCAAAGTCCAAATTTCAAGCTCAAGAATTAACGAACGTTAATGAAAGTTAACAATCATTTTGAGTTCTAAAATGCCTGCGGCTATTTGCAAATATACAGCGTGTTTTCTCATCCATATCCGGAAAATGACAGACTTTTTGGTTCAAAATTATTCTAGGAACAGCCCCTTCATGACGTGGATTTAAAAAACGCCCAGTATTGCCAGGTCTTACATATTTCAAGAGGATTAAAGGTGTATTTTGAGTAGGCGATAATTTAGAATCACACTTGAAAAACAGGAGAAATCGTTAACAGTATAGGTGATGCCCTTTGTGTAATATTAATAAATTTGGTGTTGTCACTGTAAATTAGTTCTTATTTGTATAAAATTTATGTTTGTTGGGCGCCAAACAGGTCCCCGATAAATCAAATCTCTTGTCCCTAAGTTGTTAATTTAGGCTATTATAAAAGAAATAAATCCAGAGACCCAAAATACGAAAATAGTGTTCGGATGGAAACAAATAGATCACAGACGGTGTTCTACTGATTGGAGATTTGTTGGCAGTCGTAAATAAGGGGGGCATACTTCACCTGGCCATGCCTGTCTTTCGGGTCCGCTCTCACACCCTCTCCTTCGCTCTCCCACACAACAGTTGGAAGAAAGTTGGGCATTAACATCGCTTTTTATGTATCTACACTTTGAGATAAAATTTACGCGACGCGCCGTTTTAGGACATTCCTATTATGAGGTTCATTTTATGTTGCTTCCTTCTACTTGTTACTACTTACCGGCAAAAACTTGCATACCAGCTTATCACTTCGTGTATACAGGGTGATTCAGTCATAATGTCATTAATTTTAAGAGAAGATACGGAAAAATGAGCATAACATGAATACGCGATTTGAAAAAATTTTAAATGCATATTTACGCCAGAAAAAAATATCTTCAAACCATTATTTGAACCCTGTTTTCACTGACAGTTGGCGGCATTAAGTGATTGACAAACAAAAATATAAAAAGTAAACACAAAAATAAACAAAGTCAAAAGACACAAAACAAAAAGAAACACACGAATAATTACACATTTAAGCAACACAGTGTACAATTTGAAAGGATTCCTAATTCATTTTATTTTTATATATTTATCTAACCTGCAAAAACATTTATCTATTAGACATTTTCAAGTTTTTCGTCTCTAATATACACAGGTAAAACATTGTAAACCCTAAGTCCTAATACCCTAGGTGAGTTAGATGAAAATGCTAATTTATTATGCGGCATGTAGAAGTCATTATTCTGCCTGGTATTACGTGCGCGAACATTTTTATTTAAAAGAAAATCATTTTTATTGTTGAATACATACAAACAAAGTTCATAAATAAAAAGGGATGGCAATGTTAAAATCTTGTATGATTTAAAAGTATATTTACAACTTGCAGTATATGGTACTCCAGCCATTGTTCTAATGACTTTTTTTGTGATACGAACACTTTATACTAGAATTACTCCAAAAACATAATCCATATCGGATTCGAAATTCAACCTCTGCATAATATAAACTAATCAATTGATCACGCTTCAAAACTGTTCTCATATTTTTAAATTGAAATATAATAGAATTTAATTTGGTTATTACATTTTCACAATAAATTTCTTTTTCATTAATCATTACATCATGACATGATTTTTGTTTATTGTGAAACCTCAGTGTAAATGTTTTGCCTATATTGAAATGAAGACTGTTCGTTTGGAATCATATTCCCAAATTATTCATTATACAGGGTCTCCCAAAATAGAAGGCCATACCATTAACCACATATTCTTTGGACAAAAATAATGAGACTTTCCTTATATTTTTATTTGAGCACCAAAATTACATGGTAATTTCAAGTGTGTATCTTAGAAAACAATGCGATTATTAACAAAATAGTCTTTTTAAATGTAACTTTAACACTCTGTATATTGAAACAGAGACGTCCAAATAAAAAAGGCATAAGGAAAGTCACATTATTTTTGTCCAAAGAATATGTGGTTAATGGTATGGCCTTCTATTTTATTTAGGACACCCTGTATTATTACACATCAATTTTAATACATCTTCGATATTATTTGATATAATTATAGATATATCATCAGTGTACATAGTGAATCGAGTGCATAAAGATGTATCAATGTCATTCATATACAATAGAAACAAAACTGGACCTAATATTGATCCTTACGGAACACCCATATCAATTTCTGTCATTCCAGAGCTAATCGTATCTACAGATTTAGGACTAATATAATTAAGACCAACGTATTGTTTTCGATTACAAGGAAAATTATTTACCAAGTCTAAGGCCGTGCCCCTTATTCCATATGAATACAGTTTATCTAACAGTTTACTACGATTGACGCAGTCGATAAATAGTGAAATGAAATCCAATACGCACTAAGTTAAATTATTAAGAGAGGTTTTTTTTGTATTTAAATACAGACAGTAATAAAAAACCCTCGTACTGTCAATAAAAACAGTCCGAAACATACTTATTCAGTGATCAAGAATCCGGAAATCCGAGTCAATAACGTTGTTTTTAAAATCTATCAATGACAAGCGCTGCAAAGCTGTAGAACCGCTAAATAATAACAGACACAAACAATAATTAAATATGCATTTTTATACACACCCGGTGTAATCAATAGGAAATCATGAGAATTTTATAATAAATACCAACCGCAGTAACAGCGCCGACATCGGATGTGCTGTAATCGGCACACTCGGCACAGCTAATAAGTGGAACATCGTTCTGGTCAGTTTTCCTATGCAGGCGATTCCGCCGTAGAACTGCATCTGGAACAGATGCACGCGGTTTCTATCCCTTCTTCATCCATCAACCATTATTTTCGCGTGGTACAGATTGGTGAATTTCCTGTGTTTGTGTAGCCAGTGTAGTTTATAATTATTAATAAAATGTGCTATTTGTCTAAATAAAAATGCAATTCAAGTTGGGTAAAGACCGCTGCTAGACTTCTGTATAGCTTCAATAACCAGGAGCATCGTGTTACCATTTATTATGGGGTGATTTGTTTATCCTTTGAAAGGTTGAGTACATTTTTTTTTATTTTCTGTAGGCCTTTCGAATACGTGGTTATCATTAATGACATTATAACTAAGTCTCCCTGTATACAAAGCGTCTCGAAAATATGTGACCAGAATGGTCACGCAAAATTGCCCCCTCCTCCCTTTTTCTCCGTTATTATTCGATGATAATTACAAACACACTTACTGTGAAAGGTTTTCTTAGAGCTCTTTTCACAACATAAAATAAAATGTGAAATAGTTATAAGTGTTCAAACTGACTTCCTAACTAGCACAATTAGCCGTTGGAACGTAGCTACGACTATTTTAGGTACTTTAAAGTATTTTACTACTAGCCATGGACATGTAACAGAAACGTTCCTATTATGTGCCTACGACGAAAACGGGGAATACTTTGTCTGGCAGCTAATATTGTTACATTTTATTTGTTTCAACAGATATTCCATCTCTATTTCCCTAAAAATTGTTCAATTTTCAAACTTCAACTGTTTGCTCTATTAATAGTGACACAACCATTTGGAAGTGTTGGTCGGAAATTACATTAATTTGTATGCATCAATTTGTGAAATTTGATGCAGAAATAATGACAAAAGCTTTATTTCTGTTAAGTTAAGGTTAATATTTTGCATAATGGCGACCTAAATCTTGATGTGAAAATTTTAAAGTAGCAGTATAGTTCCCACTGCCACTTATTAGTAACATATTTCCTGTATAAGTAGCGATAACGTTGTTTGGGCTAATAAATCTTACTTACAACTTCTACGAAAATTAAAGGTCCCTGAAAGTCGCGGTAACTATCAAAATTACTCGAAAGTGATTGCAATTTTGAAGTCATATTTTAGTAACATGTGTTAGTCGCTGCTTCGATCACTTGCCACTTTCTAGTTCTGAAAACTTGAAGGTCGAGGCACTGATCTGTATAGTAACCAGAAATAGTTGAAAATGCGTAGCAGTGACTATAACTTTGTTATATTAAGTTATTTATACAACAAATTTGGTGGCGATTACTTTTTGATGATTTCAGTTAGATTATGTTGCTTGCAAAATGCGTTTAACGAACAAACGTCTCCTAATCAGAAAGTTTTGACCAGATTCGCTATAAATTAACACACATAACATGTCATGCAGCTGGTGATGGTTACTATAAATTGTTCAATTTTGAAACTTCAATTTTTTGCTCTATTAATACTGACACAAAAAACAACTTACCTTTAAGGCGCTTTTAATTAACCTTAGTTGTACCACAGCTTGTAATTTCGTAACACAGATTTGCATTTCATTGCACTTGAGTTCTATTTTCGAAATGTAATTGTAGAAAAACAATTGTCAGATATACAAGTCTCTTAGTAACGTCGTTTATATTCTGAACACCCTGTATATTTTTACGCCATTGGAGAGACTGTCAACTGAACTCATCAAAAATATATTATAATACTTATCTTTCACAGTTTTCAAGATATTATTAGATGTTTATTGTTAATACGTAGTCATCAAATAGTATATCCTTTTAAAAATTTGCATTTGCATTTTTAATTAGGAGTTAGCCTTTAATATAATATAAGGATATGCAAAATTTAGTAAAAAGATTAATTTCTTCTTCTTTTATGTTGTTTATTTCAAATCTTTAAAAATGTACAGGGTGCTTCAGATATAATGTTGCATATTGTCAATAAGCATGTAGTATCTCTAAAACCGTAAAAATAAATATTCTAAGAATCCACAGTCGTAGAAGTAGTGAACACTCTATATGTTACACACTTACGTTGAAGCCATCTTCCTTGTAGAGCCCTTGTGTTTCCGTGTTGGATAATAAAACAAAATCGAGCCAAACCGTACTTCTATCTGCTACATCCAACACGTCACGTGCTTAAAGACACTACAAGGGCTTTATTTAAAAGACAATTATCTTTCGAGATGTAGGTGTGCCCAACGCCATCAGACATCGTCCTTTCAACGATAAAAATTGTTAACTATTTGGTGCAAATCGTTTGCCGACGTAAGTTGCATTTTCATTTAGTTACGTATTTTATACAAACAATTTCCACTTGTTACACAAATGCTATAATTCAGAACTTAACGGATTGTGAATTTTGTCGCTGCTAGCTTCCTCTAAATGCTAAAAAATGAATCGATTCCATCCCAAACATGGAAGACGGAGTGGGGCGAGAAGACAAATGTTTTTTATTTGTCTCTCCGTCGCTTCTTTCATGGTTGTTTATTTCAGAAGGAAAATAAAGTTAACTACACCGTTACAGAAGCTGCAAAAAATGGAATACATTTTTCAGACTCTTATAAATGCATAAGTTCGTTCGACAAAATGCTGGGAGGCAATTCAAATGTCTTCTAAAATTGTAAAGTAAAATACGCGTTTATACAGAGTGAATCTTGAGTAGTGGGTTTCTTCTCAACACGACAGAAACCTCAAAGAACTAAATAAATTCGTCAAGTAACGTTTTTCACCTTATATTGATATTTCTATGCGTAAGATATACTGTTGATTGAGACAAGAAATTTTACAAAATTTGGAGTCTTGCTCTTGCTCGATCTTGCAAGATCATCTCTTGTCGTGTCTTGCAATTTTTCAAGGCTTTTACAAGGCAAGTTATGTAAAATTGCATAATAATTTTGTAAATGAAACAAGTACTTACACTGTAATATTACAGATATAAACATGGATACATATATTATGTTACGAAATTGTACAATTATATATCTCATCGTAAATTTCCGTCACTATGATTTCTTTTGATTTATGCATTGTAATTTTTAAGTTTAATTTTTTTGTTTAGTTGATTAAATGTTCAAACTGAAACCACAGTATAGGGAGACCAGTAGAAACACTCGGGCCGAAATAATAAGTCGCGCATAGCAGCTCGCGCATCCATTTCAAGCTGCAGAGACCTCAGTTTACATCCAACTCTGGGAGTGCGAACATCGGTTATACAGAGCCGTATTAAAGCAATATTTTAAATCTGATCGAGAAACGAGTCGCTGCGCAGCAGTTATATGTTTAAATATATAATCTATAAATAGTAACTTAAGTTTCTTTAAATTTCCTAAAGACATTAACTTACTTCTTAAGCACAACATTGGAATATAAATACTTCTCATGAAAGTGAAGTTTAAAATATACATATTTATATTTTTCACAAATACAAATTTTTATTTTAGAGCAAAGTTCTGTGCAGAGGCTTCTAATAGAGAAGATTTATTAGAAAAGCTGCTCAGGATTAGTAATAGTTCATACAAACTATGTCAAATACATTTTTAAAATAATATGTTTTCTAACGATTCGCGCAATAGATTACGCAAAGAGGCCGTTCCAACGTTTCCTGCACAAGACGGCTCATCTTCAAATTATGTAGATGATCATATTTCTTGTAGTCACTATAATGAGAGTAAGTCACAAAATAATAAAAAATAATTTTTTTCTAAATTTACATTTTACTGCATTTTTATCTCCAATTTAACAATTTGCAAAGTTAAGTAAATATAATTTTTCTGTTCTGAAAAATACTTATCTTCTGGTTTACGTAGATCATTTAAGACAAACAAAAATTGAATTATCACTAATAACAAAAAAAGTAAGTAAATAAATAAAAATGTTTTGTGTTGTAATAATATATATTTTAAACTCTTTTTTTTTTAAAGAGTCCAAAGAAGTAAATCGAATTTTCACACTGTATGTTAGTAGCAGTAAATGATAGTATATAATACATGTTGTATTACCCATTTATAACTGTATAATGAATTATTACATAATGTGGATAGATATAACGTAAACTTTAATGTGGAATAACTATGCTTTCACGCGCAAATAAAAAAATCTTATTCCGATCCTGATCACCGATTCTGTAAATTCCATCGGATGCGCTATCACACTATCGCGAGGTCACCGCAGAAAACTGAAAGCAGTTCAAAGTGCCGACAACGGAGTGAAACTGCTGGTCTACCTATGCTGTGCTGAAACGTTCGCACACATTCTGAAGCATTTCAGGAGTGATTCGACGGCATCCGTCGATTGCAGCGACGCTGGCTGTGTTTTATAGATTTTACAGGTATCTCCACAAAAAAATCAAGGGGCGATAAATGCGGTGATCGTGGAGGCCACTCAATGCTGCCTCTTCTCCCAATCCAATTCCGTGGAAAAAGTTGGTCCAAATACTGACGGACAATTAACGCATAATGCGGAGGAACACCGTCTTGTTGAAAAATCAAATGATCATAATAATAATAATAATAATGTGTCTTTATTAAAATGCAAACTATACATAGTGAAGAAATGTTATTAACGAAGTCGCGAGGTTCAACATAATTGTTGCACTCCCTTTAAACGATACGATACAAAGTAAAACTATAAGAAAACAGAGAAATTATAAACTATATATAAATAAAAAGCATACATGATAAAGAAGCATAAATACATACATATTTAACTTAAGTTGGTAACATAAGATTTGACCTGCTTTTTCAGAACTTGGCAGCTAGAAGCAGACTTAAGGCTTACGGTGAGCGCTCTATAAAACGATATAAAGTTTTCGCTCAGTAACTCCTCAAGGGATAAAGATAAAAATATGCGGTTTTTTTTAATAGATTACAAATATTATTTTACATCGACGCTGTGTTTTAAAATTTTGAAAAAGTTTAAAATTATTTTTTTTAAATGAATTTTGCTCCTTTCCGAAATTTGAAAACACAGCGTCGATGTAAAATAATATTTGTAGTCTATTAAAAAAAAATTCATATTTTTATCTTTATCCCTTGAGGAGTTACTGAGCGAAAACTAAAAAAATATTTCTTAGCAATAAAATGCTGCCATCTTGCGGTAGCCTTGATAAAAGAGACGATCACATTAGATTCTAAATGTCCAACACTGAGAGAAGTGATTCAGGCTAACGGTAAATGCTCTATCAAACGGGATATAGTTTTCGCTCAATAACTGCTCAACGGAAAATGATAAAAATATGCGGTTCTTTTTAATAGACTAGAAATATTATTTTACATTAACGCTGTTTTTTTGAAATTTTGAAGTAATGTAAAATTATTTTCTTATTTAAAATTTTTCACTCGATGTAAAATAATATTTACGTATTCATTAAAATATAACGAATATTTTGAATAAATATTAAAAAAATGTTGAATGCAAACGGGTAGTTGAGATTTATGGTATATATAAAAATGTTATTGAAATATGGTTTTGTTTAACTAATTTTATTTTTGTCGCATAGTATTTTTCTACATGGCATCGATGGTTTGCTTCTCAGCAATTCAATAAATAATAAGAATTATACCTACTATTTGTTGCACATCCAAACTTGGTAGAAATACACAATCATAGAAAGAAAAAATGTGCCAAACGCATTTTATTCTACAAATGAAATTGTCTCTTTATTTCATATTTTGTGATATAAGTTGAACCCTATGTCACGTGAAAGTATTTATATTTTAGTATGAAAGGAACAAACAAAAAATTAAGCATCGCAATTAGTGGAACTATTTTGGATCCTACCGTTAAAAGTGATATTTTATTGTCGATTATTTAATAAGACATCATCCTTGATTTTAAAAAAATTTGCTTGTCTTGAGATATTACAAACTGTAGTCCAACTTATCATAAAATATGGTGTTCGAAAGTAAAAAATGTTCAAATTTTTCATCTTTATTTTTTTTGTGAAAAATGTCAATCAACAGATCCCAAAACTGAAGAAAAATAAAAAAAACACTGTTTACAAGCATATACAAAGCATTCTGTTCATTTTCCTGTTTTATATATTTTATCAGGAATTATGTTTTCCAAAAAAATCAACAATAAAAATATGTCTGAAATATGCCTTATGTACCAAAATATCATTACCTACTTTTATTTTTCGAAAACTACAAAAGAGTAATAAAATAAATACTACAAAAAATATTTTTTCAGTAAAAACATGCAATGCATTATTTTAATATTTTATTAATTTCTATAGTATACTTGATAAAATTGTAAATATAAATTAACTACTTGAGTATTTATGGAAAAGTAGCATAACAATTAAAAATGGATTTTGTTTGTTTCTTTGAAACTACATGTTTAAGTAGTAAGTACTTCGATTTTCACACAACTTTATGAAAAAAGTTTTTAACAGTAATAAAAATTAAGAACCACTTACTTACATCGCCGTATTTCCCGCAGTGAAAATTGTGTTTTTAACTACATATTGAAATCTCGAAAAATATAATATATACAACAAAGGTAACTTATTGATGTTGTGTTTATTCACAGTTACTGTTTAAATTTTACTCAAATAAAATAATAATTTTGAAAAGCGTCTGTAAGACACGCATTTGTAGCTATGCTAACATTTAATAATTATTTTCATACACTTAATTATAAATATTGAACAATTTTTATTATCAAGTAAATTTTTGTTATAAGAATATTTATATCTACAGATATATTTCAAATAAGTAAGTATTTTGGTAGATCTAATGTATCTAAAATCTTAGACAGCTGTTTGTTTGTTTTACTTCGGTGTTTTTGAAAATACCCAGGTGTCATTCCTATTATTTGCTAACACCTACATTATCCAGTTATTAAATATTTAAAATTATATGTCTGTAGAAGACATTGTTTCAAGAAAACGTCAATCTTAAGCCAGTGTTATATCTTTATAATTAAGAACAATGTACCTACGCCACATATGTATTTTGGAAAGTACAAATGTTAACAAAACAAAGGTATATGTTTTCAATATTTGATCTAATCTAATTGGCCTGTTGACACTTTAATTTCTCATATTTCTCTTCAATAATCCATACAGTCTTTATATTTTACATTTTGGACATGTTAATATCTTTTATGAATTTTCTATGACCTACGATAAGATTTCTGTATTAAAAAAATACGAGAATAAAAAACTAAAATTTAACCTTATTCGACATAAAAATTATGGAAAATATAAATGTATACTGCACCGCAAGTATAAACTTAGCTTGCACACGAAACACGAGCATATGTAAAATTCAATTTCTTGAAAACCGTAACACGTAGCGAAGTAAACTTTTTTTAAAAAACTTTTTCATACTTTCGACTACATTTGTCTTGGTATAACTATAGTTCTATTTTCAATAATTAATGTAGCTCTCCGCATAGTAAAGTTTTTAATGCACAAATTTGCTGGTATCAACTTTGGAACCATTTTTTTCGAAAAGGGTTTAAGTTATCAAAAATTGGTGTGTACCATTAGAAGCGCTGTAGTTTTTTATATATGTTGTGAAAAAATTATGAACATAACTTGAATCGTTGATTTACAAACGCAATGTATGTTTCGCAAAACATAATTGTCAAATAACGTCCGAAGCACCGACAATTTGATTTTATAAAGTTAGACCCTACTGAAAAAAGTTGTAGAAGTCCTTACAGATGCCCAAATAGTCCTTTTATAAGATGGTAAATGTTTAATTTAGTTATATCTTTATTTAAAGAAAAACAGCATAATTGAGAACCGATTTTACTCCACTAATAGAGTTGGGAAACCTTTATTTCAGTGTATCTTTCTTTTTGTCTCCATCCCAAATGAATTAGCCTCTAGGCAGCACATATTTCAGCGTTTTGTCACAACACGTCAACATAGTCTTGCTCTGCGCAACGATATATCTGGTTTTAACAAAACGTGTTTCACCGTTAGCCTTAATAGCATCTTCATCATATCTATAATAGAAATGCAATATTTCTGATATCTTGAAAAACTTTTTTTAAACTCTTTTCTTAGTCTTGCTTTGTGAGACCAAGAAAAAGTAAGACAATTTGTAAAGATTTTTTTATAATTAGTGTTTCTAAAATGAAACACCACTATTAAAATAAAGACACCCTATAGGCATTTATCCTACAATAATTCTCCATAGTCCAAAGTAACTGCCCAAAGAAGTACCTGTTTATAAATAAACGACATGCTCTGTAGAGGACATAATATTTTGCCGATATAAAATTAGCAAAAATATTTATCGGGCTTGGGTAATATATTGCCAATGGACGTAACGGTAAAAATAAATCAAAACCTTAATTTATTACATATTATTAGAGTGTGTATTCCAACATATGTGCAAAAAAACATCTGGTGGCTTTAATATCCTAAAATTTTATTAGTATGATTAATTTAAACGCGATTGATTTTACAAAAAAAAAGTGAATTTAATAACCAATACTCAGTAATTACCCATATCCAGGGATTTGCATTTATTATACGTTATAAAACCATAAATAGAAACTATTTTATTGGCACTCAAATTATGGAAGCTAAAGTATTTGTCACGTTTCTAAATATTATACCATTTTTAATTCACAAAATGTATAAATCGTGTTATTTCTACTAGTTTTAAACTTTACAAGGTACTATTTTTTCGAGAAATTTAATATACCGTCAACAGACATTCATAGATCTCTTCGTTTTTGAGATACAGCACGAAATCTACTTTTAAGGGATTGTTCGTATCTCAGAGAATAGCTGAGATATCGGAATGGTGAAAATTGCTTCTGATAGAGATTTTTATGTAGCATTCAGTGGCGTACTTGTAATTTCTCTACAAGGTGTTTCTTTTAAAATATGACTCAAATATACATATTTAAGTAGCACCTGTATATGTTTATGCCATTCAATTGTAGTTGCTATGTTATATTTTGCAAATTGTCAAAAACCTTAAATCGATAACGCTCTGTATGGATTTTCCTGTAAATATACAAAATTGGTTCATGAATTACTTAATTTTTTAAATATAATTTTGTCTATAATAATGCAAAAAATGATTTTAATATGACAATTATATTAGCCAATTAAGTAATTTATAAATATCTTTAATTGAATAACATTTGAAAATAAACAAAAACAAACATAACATTGGGTTTTCATTTGTTTAATATTAATGAATAATATTCTTAACATACATAGTATTATTATATACAGGGTGAGAGTTTATTTTAAGTACACAGGGTGAGTCGTTAATAATGGTATATAGTTTAAGAGCAGAATGTTAACGTCAAATAAATCGATTGAGCCCAACATGCCTTATTCAATTGTTGCTCTCCTTCATTCTACAGGGTGTTAAAGTTGAAAAAATGTTTTCGATTTTTTGATATATTGTAAGAACGTATGGCCCAATTGTTTCGAAAATTTGTGATCTTATGTTACTTGAGATGGCAATTATGAATATGCAAAAAGTGCTGAGGTCACGATTAGGGGGCGCTAGTTATACTGTACCGTCGTTGTAAAAATATGTCTAACCTTTTCTATTTAACACTTTTGAATTTATTAATAAGAAACTATTGAACTACCTTCAATTCTAAATAGAAAAGGTATACCTACAAATCGATAAACTCAACCGTTTTCGAGAAACAGAAGTTTTTGAGATTCGGCGAGAATTGCATTAGAAAATTATTTTTTCCAAAGTAGTTTTTTTATATTTAAAATGCCCCGTCATAATAATTTTTCGAACATTGAAATGACAAACATGATAAGTGTATGTGCCCAAGAAAAATTTTGTGCTCGCTGTGGAGCAGCGAAGTACTTGGAATTATATCGAGATAACATACAACCCGATCATTTCGCCCGAAAAGAGACGTTGGAAGGCCGAAAATATTAACAGCGGACCAAGAAGATGATATTTTAGTGCGAGTTACTGAAAACACACGTACAAGCAGACGTCAAATTTCGGCATCAGTTAGTCTTCCGTTAGCAGAATACTCCACAAAGGAAAATTCCCTCATCATCATTTTATTTGTCACTTTACTCCAGTTCAACATTTAACGCCAGACTCTCTAGCTAGGTTACGGTTTGCACAGTTTCTTCGCCAACAACAAAATGATGACCCAACATTTTATAATAAAATATTATTTATGGACGAAGCCACATTGGGAACTATAAAATCTTCATCTGCCAAGAGAACTACATTTTCAGCAAGAGTTCTCTATCTATATTGATGTGGAATTCTCTCCGATAATATTGTAGAGTCATTCGTACTACCACGTCCACTTAACGAAGAAAATTATTTAAATTTTATTTTATTTTCATTTTAAGGATACAATACCCAGACAGACTAAATCCAATTATATGGCAGGGAAAAATACAATAATGTATACAAGTAAATACGACAAGTAATACATTATGTCATAACAAAACAAATAGAAGCCAACATTTAACAATTCGAAATATTGCAATCCAAATCACAATAGATTAATTAGACTGCAAACGAATTTAAAACACAACATCTTATGTCATTAACAGAACAGGAAAATATATCTAGATTCAATTCATAGCACATATAGTTGGTACATACAGAATAAATGGGAGAATACTTTAATACATTTGTTCTAGGAGTAGCAAATCTAAACAATGAAGATGAACGAGTATGAACTGACGGAGCACTAAAATTAAAATAACTACGAATACTCGGACAATCAATTTTATTTATCATTAGTTTGTGTAAAAACAATAGAGAAAAGTAAGTACGACGCGAGTCCAACTGTGGAGTGCCTTGTGGCGGGTAGACGCCATCAACTTTAAAACTTAAATATTTAACGAATTATCTTTGTACTCGCTCCAAATTATTAACGTGGATATCAGCATGATGACTGCAAATAACTGCAGCATACTCTAGTTCTGGTCTGACAAGTGCACTAAACAGGGTGGTCAACGTAGATGTATTCTTAAAAAACTTTGCATTTCTAAATATAAATCCCAAATTTTTGTAGGCATTCGACAATATACGATTTATATGTGCAACAAAGTTCAATTTAGAATCGAAGATAACTCCAAGGTCCTTAAATTCACCATACCTGTTTAATGCATTATTATTAATGGTATAGGCAAAACTTATTGAATTTATTTTCTTTGTGAATGTCATTATGCTACATTTTGCAATATTCAGCGGCAATTTGTTCTCTTGGCACCATAAATCTACCTTTGTGAGATCTTCTTGTAAAAGATAACAATCATCAAGTGAGTTAATCTGTGCAGATATCTTTAAATCGTCAGTATACAACAGAGCATTCACATCAAGAGATGTATAAACATCATTTATGAACATAATAAATAATAAAGGTCCCAAAACTGATCCCTGTGGGACACCAGATGTAGAAAGGTACAAAATTAGAAGTGAAACCAAAACATGACAACTTGCTCAATAGCAGACCATGATGCAATCTATTGAAAGCCTTTGAAAGGTCTGTACAGACTAATTCTAATTATTGACTATATTAAATCTTTAGTTTACAAAGACATTATTAATAGTCAAGAACAAATGTGGGCAAATCAAGAATCGGTTAATATTATCAAGCAATATAGAACTTTATTCAACGTCAGACAAAATTTAAATACAAGGCTAAGAAAATGCATTGAGACGCTGGTGGTCACTTCAAAAATTTTTTCTGATTAATAATTTGTTAAGGTGCACTAAATATTTCAAAAAGGATTATTTCAAGAACGGTTATTCCTAACGACTTCAACAAAGCTATACCGTATTCAGATAAAAGGTGTAGGAGAATTGACTGTTTCAATAGTCAGATGCGTACACTAAGTCCTGCCATTTAAAAGAAACATGATGTGCGTAAGTGGCGCCCTCTACCAATGACGTCAAAATTATTTGGAGGGAATCCAAAGTTCTTGTCAGATTTTGTACATTTTATTTAGATATTTTATTTTTGCAATTCTCACAACAACTTCAGGCTGTTTTGATTAAAAACTAATAGTTCTTAGTCTTTAAATTGTTAAGCCTTGTTCTTTAGATGAGTTTTTAATGGAAACGGCTGCTCTTAGAGATGCACCATTGAGGTGTACATTTCTTAAGTACAAAATGTAGAAAAAAACGTTTTTCTATTCCGAAATGACATACACCATGGCACAAAAAATTTGAAGCGATTTTAAAAGATCCTAATTGTCGCTTGAGGCGCCCTCTTGGAGATACAGCCAATTGTGCATAAAATTTGAATTTCCCGTCCTAAGAAATCTCCGCATACAAAATTTCAGGAATGTAACTCATGGTAGTCGAGTTATTAAAGAAAATGTAATTAATTTTTTTAAATTTGACATCCTGTATATCAAAAACGAAGCGTTTCCAGACCTAAGTTCAAAGGAAATTTGTTGCTTAAAGTTGAACGTAGAATAACATAGTGAAATATGTACATCTCCTCCTAAAACACCCTGTTTTTTAAACTTTCATTGTCGTAAAATAATAATAATATTATTCGTGAAAAATAAGTAATTAATTTTTAGAAACTAATAAGTAATATTTTTGTCCTACAATCTGGTCATAGAAATTCCAGATATTGATCCCTCATCCGCTTGTCTTAATAGTATTAAAGTAATGAACACGAAAACTTACTTAGGAGGGATCCTTCCATATCATATGTGTCATCATAGCAAATTAGAATAAAACTAGTGACTAAGATCTGAAAACAATATAAGTACCTGGTGAGAGGAAGCTGACATGTATTCAGGTGTTCTCCGAGCTGAACCAGCATAAATTATAATTTGCATAATACAGTCATGTAATATTTATAAACAAATGTATATTCCTTACGTGAAACAGTTCTGCGTGGTAGGGAAATTTCACTCGTATTGTACCCTCTACGAAAAAATTCGACTGTAGGTAGGATTGAGAGATGGTTCGATCCATCGAAGTGGGTAATATCTGGATAATTACTGGTTTTATACCATGTTTGTAGAGTAATTAAACAGTAGAGGATGTTGACTCGCGCGCGTGTGTGTTACCCAAAGTATTTTTTACTGCTTTAGAAAGCTAATATAAATCAAATCTCCTACAATTCCTATCAATGAAGTCATATGTATGTTCTCTGTTACCAAACATCTAGGTATGCTAGGTAATTTAATTTACTGACCTTCTAATGAAACACTCTATAAATATCTAACTTCACTTTATGGCAGTGGGAACACGACAAATTCAACTACAATAGATGAGATCTGACCTTTTTCTGCATTTTTAGGATTGCTTCTTCAGGTGGTCTCCTTTAAGTTGAATCAAATATCTAAAACTATAAAAATTTAAATTATTTGAAGTTAAATATGACAATGACAAAAAGTGACATCCTGTCAATGAATTAAATATGACAATACCTACTTGAAAAATGTTCACCTTTTATGTAAAAGTTTTTATATATTTTTGGTATTAATAATATTGTGTGAAACTAACTACTCAGTGGACAAAAGCCCCAACCTGCGTTGAATTATACCCACAATATCTACCCATATATTCCTTATTATTAGCTTTTGTAACATTTTTTTTACTGTTTTAGAAAGGTATTTTAAGCTAATATAAATCAAATCTCCTACAATTCCTATCAATGAAGTCATATGTATGTTCTCTGATACCAAACATCTAGGTATGCTAATGAACAATTCCACAGACAAAGCTCTAGTCAATAATTATCTAAAGAAAATAATTTAATTTACTGACCTTCTAATGAAACACTCTATAAATATCTAACTTCACTTTTTGGCAGTGGGAACACGACAAATTCAACCACAATAGATGAGATCTGACCTATTTCTGCATTTTTAGGATTGCTTCTTCAGGTGGTCTCCTTTAAGTTGAATCAAATATCTAACTATAAAAATTATTATAAAAAATTAAAATTATTTGAAGTTAAATATCGACAATGACCAAAAGTGACATCCTGTCAATGAATTAAATATGACAATACCTACTTGAAAAATGTTCACCTTTTATGTAAAAGTTTTTATATATTTTTGGTATTAATAATATTGTGCGAAACTAACTACTCAGTGGACAAAAGCCCCAACCTGCGTTGAATTACACCCACAATATTTACCCATATATTCCTTATTATTAGCTTTTGTAACATTTTTTTACTCTTTTAGAAAGGTATTTTAAGCTAATATAAATCAAATCTCCTATAATTCAAGTAGGTGTTGTCATATTTAATTCATTGACAGGATGTCACTTTTTGTCGTTGTCGATATTTAACTTCAAATAATTTTAATTTTTATAATAATTTTTATAGTTAGATATTTGATTCAACTTAAAGGAGACCACCTGAAGAAGCAATCTTAAAAATGCAGAAATAGGTCAGATCTCATCTATTGTGGTTGAATTTGTCGTGTTCCCACTGCCAAAAAAGTGAAGTTAGATTTTTATAGAGTGAGTAAATTAAATTATTTTCTTTAGATAATTATTGACTAGAGCTTTGTCTGTGGAATTGTTCATTAGCATACCTAGATGTTTGGTATCAGAGAACATACATATGACTTCATTGATAGGAATTGTAGGATATTTGATTTATATTAGCTTAAAATACCTTTCTAAAACAGTAAAAAAAAAAATGTTACAAAAGCTAATAATAAGGAATATGTGGGTAGATATTGTGGGTGTAATTCAACGCAGGTTGGGGCTTTTGTCCACTGAGTAGTTAGTTTCACACAATATTATTAATACCAAAAATATATAAAAACTTACTCAAAGTATGTTACATATCTAGAGACCAAGTTGCATCTTTATTCAAAGGTATAAGACACTTTAACTCTGTAGCACACCGACACTTATAACTCACCAAGCATGTGCAATCGTTTTCAGTAAAATGAATTTTGCGATTTCACTTGGACTGCTGACGTATTTACAATGAAATCTACTTTCAATTTTTAACATTAGTTCCTAAAATAGAATCGTTTTCAAAAGGCGAAGTAGGCAGTAAAACGTTGGTAAAACCCGACATATACCTCTGAGCCCTTTCCACTTGTTTGTAATATACCTAAGTCATGCTTAGGTACGCCCCTTAATAAGGTACGACTAACTTATGGACAAATTGCCCGCACTAGAAGAGGATGGTCAATAAGATGTACTTCTTGTCAAAACTGACTGTTGAACAGAGTCCAACTTGGAATGTGTTGATCATTCTATTGCGTTGTGTTGATTCTTCTGTTGTGGTGTGTTTGTAATACAGTTTTAACGAAATTTGAATCTCATTGTGAAGTTTTGAACGAGCAAATAGAAAACTTGTGTTAAATGATTTGGAGCTTTTACTCTCTTTGATTATGGGAAAATTTCCCAGCCGACCCTGACAATTTACATCTAGAGAAAATTGAATACCGACATAGCTGCACTACTCTAATCTTTCCACCGTACATGCATATCTAAAGACGTCCTTCCTAGCATAATTTGGGCTGGCCCGCCAGCTACCACCCAGTTATACCTGTCATGAGCAGGTAAGCATAAGTTGAAATGAAATAAATGTATACATTTCGTCTCACCAACTTTGTATTGTCCACTTCGCCTTCCGAAAAGGATTGTACTATAGTTATTTCACTCACCAATAGAGATTTAATAAAATTTCTACTCAGAACTTCCAGATGGTCAAAAACTGTTTTGAGGGAGTGTCATTATTATTGCAAAAGCATGTACTTCCGTTATTCTTTAAAATATTTTAGACATCAAGTTATCATTTTGTAGATCTGGTCAAGACCTTCTAAGGCAACCATTTGATTTAACAAAAAATATATTTTTACAAAATGACCACATTTGAAGATGTATTTTCCTGAATTGATTTTTTCTTCAGCGCACTGTGTAAAAGTTATAGCACCGAGTAGATCATCGAAAGAGCTTTGCTTTGCTTTAGTTATTGAATTTTATTTAAAATGATCAAATAAGGGTAGTTTTCTAACCACCCTTAACAGAAATGTTCGAAATATAAAAAAAATTCGAAAATTCCTTTAAATTGTCAAGCAAATAATATAGCTCCTCCACATTATGCTTGGCAAGTGCTGGATTTTTTAAATCGATTCAACTTCCTAAGAATATTACGTTTTTATACATATTATGAAGTTATAATCCAAAATTCAAGATAAAAATTTATTTTCATAACTTTCTTGCTTTCTTATAGTACACGGAAATTAGCAAAAATAGAAGAAAAAAATTATAATAAGCTGATATTTTCTGAATCAACAGTTTATAGGGTTAGCAATACAGGATCGAAAAGTTCCCAACCCTAACTGGTGAGCTTCATCCCCTTTTTCACCCTTATAATGACATCGCGCTGGTTTTTCAATAATATCTTGGAAACGCGATGTTCTACGACAAAAATAGAGAAATTTGAAAATATTCAGAATTAAATTTCCTATAAAACTTGTCCTATCGGTCGTCTGCAAATTATGAAGGGTTTTCACGTTAATCGACGGTAAACTTAGGGGTAGGTAACAAAAACGCTTTTGGATGGCAACAGAAAATAATTTATCCGTGTAAAAGCACTTGTGTATTATTACCAATAAATTACATTACTTTACTTTACTATATTCTTCTGTGGAATTCGGTTTGAACAACTTTTTATAAATCATATAAAATTTAATAAGAGCCAAAAATAGCAATTAGGGATTTCTAGACCAAACTTGTTTCCGCACCGCCCAGGAGGTAGAGTTTGTCGGCGTGTTTTTTTTAAGTGGTGTCCCTAGTAGGCCTAGAAGGCATTTATTCTTGCTCCAATTCACTTTCGTCGGTCCTATCCGCATTAAAGCATCCTTGTCCGTGACAGTTCATACACATAAGCGAACATCTTAAACCAACCTTGAAACATCCGCATCGCTTTCCGCAGCCCTTTTTGCAGGCACACGATATTAGCTTTAAAATTGATAAGGGAGCCGGTGCTTCAGTAGTCAAAAGAGGTATTAAAATATCACCTGATTTCTTCCATCTCCATTCTTCTGGTTCTAAAACATTTCCATGCCAAGCCTGAATTTGGTGGTAAACCCGTAACGAATGTTGTTGCAAAGCTGCAAATGTCGGGGGTAGCCTTGCCAGAGTAACCGCTTGACTAGAATGGCCCACCGAGGTGTTAAACAAAACATACCTTTGATAATTTACTAACGTTTCATTTTTTTCTGCTTTATATAGTGCAAAAGTAAATATTTCCCCAGCTCCAGTAATATCCTCTTTAGTAGCATTTGGTTTGTTGAAGGTTTTAACAACTTCCTGTAAATCTGTTTCAGAATTTAATAAATTTATAGTTTGGAGTTTGCCTTTTCCAAAAAAAGCAGACGTTGTGTCACTTCCACTAAACGCCTGAGCAAAAAGAACTGTTTCTTTTGAGTTCTTAAGGATATTTGACAACTGTAAATCTTTAGAGCTATAAATTCTCAATAACAACCTCTTTCTTTCTAGCGTATTTATGAATTAGGCGGTTAGAATTGTGTTCGATCATTTGAAATATTATCGGGCTGCGTTATATTCGATTAAATACCGTATTCAACATATTGAGATTTTAATTTTTTTCAACTCTACATTTTAAAATGAATTATCATAAAAAGTCATAGAAATATCGATACACATCATAGAATCTTTTTTGTAGAGAATGTGGCAAAACTTTTTCTATACCTATGTTTTTAAGATGAAGCGTTTAAAAGATATTCAAAAAATAACAGTGCAATGTCCCTAAAGGGGATGAAGCTTACTTCTTAGGGGTGGGAACTTTTTTGATATATATTCTTACACATATAAACTAACTATCCTGAAAATTTCAGCTTATTATAAATTTTTTCTTCTATTCCACATAAATCTGACTAATTTCCATGTACCATATGATAATTTGTAATTTTGTAAGTACGTTCATTGGCCCCTTTCGGCTTGCAGACTATTTTTAGAAAGTGACAATTATTACAATGTCACCATGACAGATAAATATTATGTGCAAAGGTCAAAAAATGTTGTTCTGAACCATACATTATTTAAAAAACAATGACTAAACTGCGCAGAATTAAAAAAAGTACAAAATTTTTTCTATGAAAAAGTCTAAAAAATATTATTGCTTGATAATTCAAAGGAATAAAAGAATTCGAAAAATTTCTGTTGAAACCGATTTTGATTAAAATTATGAGTTGAACCCTTATGGAATGAGTGTTACCTACAATTTTCATTCCATTATCTTAATCAGAATGAAAGTTATTTTTAAAAATATCCAAATAATAAGACCCCTTTGAAGAGGCATATCATATTATAGGAACTTTTTTACTTTTTTGGCTCTACTTTTACCGCCTTAAGCTTTGTACCAACTTGTCTAAACACCCTGTATATTTATTTTTCAAAATACAACTGATTAACGAGCCCGAAAGTTTTTTAGTGTTGCATCAAAACCAAGAAAATCTTTGTGGCAAGTCTTCAGCAGCTCACACTGTATGATTATTATTGTTAGGCTGCATATTACGCACTTTTTGCACTAGTACGGAAATATATTATGCATTAGTGGGAAAAAAATAATTGTGTATGTTTGTTGTTGTGGTTATTCCAAAGTTTAATTTTTAAAGTAGGTAATAGACATATTAATGTTAGTATTACTAATTATGTAGGAGAAACATATCTTTTGTCATAAATACATACCAACTACTGCGTGAGTAATAGGATTTTTAATAAAAAACGATTTATCTAAAACAAGGATGCGTAAATTTATATTATTGCTTATTATATATGCAGATATACTAAAACCTAGCTGGGCATCCTCTTATTTATTGTCTCTTCGGCAGTAAGGTCCTATATTATAATTTTTAAGGTTTAAAAATTGAATTAATTCATTCCACACTATTGTCGGTACAGGGTGGTCGCACGAAAATTGCCCTCTTCTTCATATTATTCGAGATACGATAATGATAACATAAAAATACGATACGATACGATAATGATACATAAAAATTAACAAATGTAACAAATAAAAGGTTAAGAGATACATACACTATAAATAAATTAGTAGTGCAAAATAAACGACATAAAATATAAAACAAAAAACGGGAGTACAATAGACAGAATGTGATGTTGAAAGACCGACTTAGCTAAGACTGCATTTTTGACACATCGCAAAAATTTTGCATACAGGGTGTCCCAAAATTAGCCTGTCAAAAATTAACTCTGTATTCTACGATCAAAAATAAGAAAAAAAATTATATAAACATAGTTCCCTAAACACCCCCCTAACGGAGCAATTGCTCTCTAAAGGGAGACCCCAAAATTTGATTTTCTCCAAATATTTTCAAAACGGATCGAGATAAAGTAATCAAATTTAAAATGAGAATCGCAATTAGATTGCCAATATAATGTTCTAAAAACAATGCCATAATTAGTCATAGGCGTGTCAAACTGGGGGGGTTATTGGATAAATATTGCTCTCACTTTTTCATGTCTCGAGGTCAGATCAAAAAATTAAAAATGTTGAACAATTTTACAAAAAAGGTACTCTTGTTTTACTTCGATAAATTATTCCGTTTACGAGTAATATTAATTTGAAAATTTTGTGACATAGGTACCATAAAAATATGCATGCGGTCAAATTATCTCTAGTAGGCGTTGAAAAGTTATATGTCAGATTATTTGACACATATTACATGTTTTTAAAATTTTTTATATTAATAAGTATAAGTATTAATAGACTATATTAAAATTCAAAAATTTACTGATAATTACATTACTGATATGCATTTTAAAAGTATTTTAATATGTTGAAACGCTTGAATAACACCTTTAATATGTGTTAAATAAATCGACAGTTTTTTTCTCAGAGCTTACTAGGAATATTTCGCCTATGTATTGTTTCCATCTTAAACTTTTGTAATATGTCATACAATTCAGATTACTCGAAAACAGAGCAGTTTATCGGATTGAAATAGAAGTACCTTTTTCATGTAGAATAGACCAATTTTTTTTATTTTTTTAATCTAACTACGAAAATCTTGAGATACAAGAAAATTAGAGCAATATTTACCGACTGACCCCCAGTTTGGCACGCCTATGACCAGTTAGGAGGGATTATTGTCAAAACAGATTCGCAATCTAAATGTGATTTTCAGTTTCAAATTTGATTACTTTATCTTGGTCGCTTTTGGAAATATTTGGGAAAAATCATATCTCCGTTAGGGGGCGTCTGTGGACTTGTGATTACATAACTTTTTTTTCTTATTTTTGACCCTGTGTATAATATATAATAAAATGTATATAATATATAATAAAAATACGGGTCAAATAATTTCTTACATAGATTATATTCTTAATTGTTTTCCTAGTATGTCTGAATCATCCTGTATAATGTTAATATTCCAGTTACTTACATAACGTCCTGTACAAAAACTTTTCCAGGATAACAAGAATTTAATAATTACATCCATCCACTCCATAAAGTAAGCGTTGCATAGTAAACGTCATATAAAATCGAACAAATCGGACCATATGGTTCATTTGAGCAATGAACTGGAGGCCATTAGCTAAAAGTCATATAAACGGGTAATTTTCGAGTGCTATATTATTTCAGTAAGCACTACAGCGTACGGATTCAGGTAACTGTTCCTGGGGCATTTTTCGCGCCTAATTGTTTTCGGTTGGCGCAGATGGTTTTTGATATTCATCAATTGAAGTGAAATGCACTCATGTGGGCGTCGCGTTGGAATTCCAAAGACTGAACGCCGCAAGATGTTATTTCTTATTTCATTTCCCGGCATTCTTTCTAAGGTCCACTGAAACGGTTCGGGTACAGGGTGGTCTTTAGGTCATAGACGTCAGAATGTCACAATTTATTCTCCGACGTCGAAATTTATTTATTTATTTATCCAAAACATATATCCAACACATACATGCTTAATTACAGGGTTTGGTGAAACATATACAGCATAAAATAGTACAAAAACATTACATACAAAAGAGTAAAAAAAATGAAGAAGAATATACAGGACATCCCGAATATGAGTTCCTTAATTTTGACATATGATAAGTTGTACTAAACAAAACATATTTGACTTACCAATTTTTTTTCTCTGACCAACGGTAACAGTAATATGACAGCAAACAGGTCTTAAATATGTGACAACGTCGCCCACATGGATACACCTAAACATTGTCGGTCAGTGGTAGCGCGGTTTAAGGCGTCAGTACTTGAATCGAGGTGACTAGATCGGTGTGGGTTCGCGCCCGGCTGCCGGTAGACCGTATATAAGCTATATTCGTAGAGAGGATTGGCACCCTCTCTGCGGGTATGGTAGGGTGGAAGAATGTTGGCTTGGGTCAATGTGAGAGATTGATACCGGTTGATATTTGACTACCCCACGAATTAATGAGGTTTTCCAGGTTTCCCTTATTCCTGCACTGAATAGTGGTTAGGGCCTACCAACGTAAGTCGTTCCTGGGCGCAAATGCGACCTGCTTAATAATAATATGCCGCCCCCTCTCCCGCACAAGTCTCCGACTTCTGGGCTAAGGGGTAGAGATATTATTATTATTATTATTATTATTATTTATCCGCACGACACAAGTTGTAGCAAGGTAATGAGAAGATCTAATGCCAAGTATTTTAAGATAATGAAATATAGTATTGGTGAGTGATTTAATAATGATTTGTCGTTCGTATGCGAATTAAAAACTGCAGGGCACCGCTAGAGTGAATCACTAATACAGTATGCGCCAAAAGTATGGAATAAATTCAATAAAAACGAAACAATTATTTTTTGGGAAAAATCCTCGAACAGGTCGATTTTTAATTTAAAAAATACATATTTTAGAGTAAAATGCGATTTTCAAATGTCATTTGTTTTCGAGTAATGACGTCATCGATTTTTTTTTAATGGCAACACCATATTTTTTCCTTGATTCTGAAAGATCGTTTAATTCTCTATTAGACAGTACTAAAATTTTGCCCTCTTACATAGGAAAATTTTCGAGTAAATGACGATTGAATGTTAGAAAACGTAAATCAATTAAAATAAAGCAAAAACGTTATCAAGTTTAGTTTTTCGAATTCCATAGTTCTTTTATGGATCACGTAGGTGAAAATCTTTGCAAAGTGTCATTGTCACACGTACTTTCTAATAAGTATTATAAGTGACATAAAAATTATTATTCAATTTAAAGTATTATGGCACATTTAACTGTTACTCAAAGAATTGAAATTTTAATACTTATCGGATGCGGGAACATGACTACAACTCAGCAGGAAGTTTGCGTTATATTTAATGAAAAATATCCAGATCGCCCTATCAGCCAATCAACAGTCAGTAAGGTAGAGTCTAAATTTAGAGAAACTGGCAATGTTGTAAATATTCCAAAACCTGGACGTCCAAGCATTAATGCAAATCAGAAACAGAACATTTTGATAAGTATGGTGGATAATCCTCATAATTCTTCACGATTGGTTGCATTAAACAATGGCACTAGTCAGAGCACAGTGCTACGTATCTTGAGGAAGGAAAAATATCATCCCTATAAAATTCAACTTGTGCAGGAACTCAATGAAGATGATCCCGATCGCCGCTTACACTTTTGCGAATTTCTAATGGATTTATGTCAAGGAAATATAAATTTACACCGGCAAATAATTTTTCAGATGAGGCCACATTTTGTCTGAATGGTACAGTAAACCGTCAAACTTGCAGATATTGGAGTCGGGAAAATCCTCATTGGATGGCAGAGGCACATACCCAACACCCTCAGAAATTAAATGTGTGGGCTGGAATAGTTGACGACAGAATAGTAGGGCCTTTCTTCTTTGAAGGAACCCTTACAGGACAAAGATATTTAGAGTTTCTAGAAAATGACCTTGTTCCAGCCCTTGCAGTAATTTTTCCTAACGATAATGACCCTGACATTCCTGACGATACCATATAGTTTCAGCAAGATGGTGCACCTCCGCACTATGCGCGCCCTGTACGAGATTTTTTGGACAACTGTTTTCCTGGGAGGTGGATCGGCAGACGCGGACCGATAGAATGGCCTGCAAGATCGCCAGATCTTACACCTCTTGAATATTTTTTATGGGGATACTTGAAGTCAAAAGTGTACATTAATAAACCACGTAATTTAGAAGAACTTCAAAATCGCATTCGGGACGAAATTCGCAGAGTTACCCCAGAAATCATTCATAATGTGTAAGAAGAATTTCTTCACAGACTTGCGCATTGTCAAGAAGTTGATGGATGGCAATTCGAACATTTAATTTAAGTATAAAATTTTATCAATTGTATTTTATTTTACATACTTCAGAATTGTTACTTTTTTATGGATAAAATTTACGTTTTCTAACATTCAATCGTCATTTACTCGAAAACTTTCCTATGTAAGAGGGCAAAATTTTAGTACTGTCTGATAGAGAATTAAACGATCTCTCAGAATCAAGGAAAAAAGATGGTGTTGTCATTTAAAAAAAAATGATGACGTCATTACTGGAAAACAAATGACATTTGAAAATCGCATTTTACGCTAAAATATGTATTTTTTAAATTAAAAATTGACCTGTTCAAGGATTTTTCCCCAAAAATAATTGTTTCGTTTTTATTGAATTTATTCCATACTTTTGGCGCATACTGTATATCTAGCCGATAGAAGGAGAAGGATAGAAGTATCGTTAGTGCGCGGGATGTAATTATCGACATCTTATGGTGATTTGAACGTATATTATACATTACACAACCGGTATAAAATACACGTCATTTTCTAGTATTCACTTCAACCTCTTTTATAAGTTTAAGTTTTTAAGTAAAAATATACTTTAAATTTTTAACACAAAACGTTTAATCAACCATTAAAGACGTTATATAAACGTATGTGTGCCCATCGGCAATTGCTTACTTATACTATATGTAGCTATGTAAAGAAATAAAGTTATAAGCCATAATACAAGATCATATGATAATATAATTTTCTCTTGACATATTTATCATGAATTCTGTTGAGCCGTATAGTGACCAATATCTAGTTGTATTTCAGTATTACCTAATATTGTATAAATTGGTTCTAAGAAAAAAAAACGTCGTACTTAAAGCACAGTTAAATATTATACATTGAAATACATCGTGAAATAAACATTACCAGAAAATATTTTATTTCGATGTTTATTTCTACCTTCAGTTGTAAACATTATTTTACACGTTTTATTTTTGTTAATAAAACGTTGTGCAGAAAACGTGGTATTGATATTTGGATAACACACTGTAAAAAAAGTTGCTATGTAAGCGAGATTTTCCAGTGTGTAATTTAGGAGGTGTAAAAATTCCGTGTTAATAGTTTTACACGCTATGGTTTTTTTGTGCGTTTTACACAAAATGTGTTAAAATTACTAGTATTTTAATAAAATATACTGAACTTGTGTAATATTTACCAGTTGTGTGTTAAAAGTACACCATTTTGTGTAAACTTAACACGCACAAGTGTTCAAATGGAGAATATTTAAATTTAAATTGAGGTTTAATCAAGAAAAATGGTAAGTAGACCCTTATTAGAATATGTACTATTATACTGTTAATTTTAATACTGTTGTTCTTCATTTGAACAGAATTTTATTTTTTTAATAAAATCATAAAAAGTAAAATATCTTTTAATTTATAATCACACCATAATTCAGAAAATTCTTTATATTGATACGGAAGCTCACCTACCTTGTTAATTATGTTCCTGTTTGCTTTTCAAATTATAATTTTTAATACATATATTCTGCCGTTTAATAGAACATTCAATGCATTCTCGACGATAGGCAAAACCTCTAGAAAATGTCAAAATAAAAGTATTTAAAAAATTATATTTATTAAAAATTATTTCTCTGGGCCCAAAAGGCCTGTAAACAGCTTTTTATATATAAAAATTATTTCGAAAGTAAACAGGAACATAATTAACAAATTAAAAAGATAGGTGAGTCTTCCATATCAATACCTATTATACAATAAAATTAACATGTTAATGTGTAAAGCCTACACCTTCAATGATATAAATAACAAAAAAATATGTAAAAGTTACACATGACATTTGTTATATTAACACAGTGGATTGTGTTAAACCTTTAACACACTGCTACATACAGAGAAATGTGTTAAAATGTACAGAATTCCGTGTGGACCTCGATTAACACAGTATTGTGTTCTTTTGTGTTTAAATGTGTAATTATTTTTTTACAGTGCACGTTTAATATAATAATAATAATAATAATAATAATAATAATAATAATAATAATAATAATAATAATAATAATAATAATAATAATAATAATAATAATAATAATAAATAAATAATTAAAAATGTGATAATTGAATAATCGTTACCTATAATAAAATGTAAATTTCAACCTCTAGATGAAATGGGAATATTGTCGACGTAACGATATATTTTATACGTTTAAGCTGTTAACTAAAAGTAAACGTTGAAAATTTTAACGCTAATCGTTTACTCAACCAGTACAACGTTTCAAAAACGTCATATAAGCGTACATGTGCCTATTGGGTCTTAGAAAAAAGTAATGTACATAACATCCACCTGACTTATCTGTTGCTGTGTATAACTTAAAGACCACGCTGTATACACCTCAAAACTTTCTTATGTACTTCTAGGAAAACAACTGGTGGTTTTATTCCAACCTGTCGGTGTTCGGTAATTTGAAAATCCGTATCATCTCAGTTTCAAGTGAGAAGAGTATAATTAATGATGCGTATATTTAGTTTTTAATGTTCTAGGTAGATACACACACGCAGATTAGGAGGTGACAGGAAATATTTTATTTTTACAACCAAGATCGTTGACTACTATGGCATTTGAAAGTGTAAACCTTTGTCCTTCAGCGTCAACAATCAAATAATTAAATAATTTTTATGTAAGCGTAGAAAAACCACGTTTTTAAATTTCCTTTCCGTTACTTACTTTCTAGTTCGTGCTTAAACTCAAAATTTCGTGTTTAAACTTGAAATCTTTTATTCAAACTCGAAATTTCAAATTCAAAATCTAAATTTCATGTTTAAACTCGAAATTTCGTGTTTAAACTTGAAATTTTGTATTCAAACTTGAAATTTCGAGTGTTCAAACTCTAAATTTGTTTAAACTTGAAATTTCGTGTTGAAATTCGAAATTTCGTATTTAAATTCGAAATTTAGTATTCAAACTCGAAATTTCATGTTTAAACTCAAAATTTCATGTTTAAACTCGGAATTTCGTATTGAAACTCTACATTTCGTGTTTAAACTCTAAATTTCATGTTTAAACTCTAAATTTTTTGTTGCAACTCGAAATTTCATGTTTAAACTCGAAATTCGTGTATAAATTCGAAATTTAAACGCCATATGGATATATTTTTACTTGCTCTTTTTATTTCAACAGCTTTAAAGTGTGGAGCCCTATATTTTTAAGTCTTATAGTAGAGAAAATCTTTTCCCGTCAAATGTGTACATACATAAAACGAAAATATTCGTACAAATATTTATAAATCCTGCAGAACAAATAACAGTTAATGCAGATGTAGCGGACTAGAACGAAGGAATAATATATTTTTTATATTTCCACTTTGCTTTAAATTTTATTCGTTGTTTAATACAATAAAGGTTTAAAATACTTTGTAATTAAAATTGGATTTTATATTCGAGGCGGGGAAAATACGTTTGCTTCGTAAACGGTAAAGGAAATTATATTCTGGAAAAAGACTTGGAATTAAAAGATTTCCCGATGATGTAATAAAAATGGTTGTAGCTGGGAAAAATTTGTGACAGCGCAGCGTCAAACGTTGTGGAGATTTCTTTTAAAGGAAACATAATCTTCTTAATTGGGAATTTATTTTGCTTATATTTTTTATGTTATACAGGGTGAAATAACAAACTATTTTGGCAACACGTTTTCTAACCTCACACTTTTTTTTCCCAATCAAAACTAATTCAGACATGTTTTACTCTTATAATTATTTAACACTAAAAACTTAATTCATGTAACGTACCAAATGTAATTTAACTCATATGCGTATGTAAATATTGACGACTTTGATCAGCATATGATTTAGAAATTAAACTTATTATACTTATTAAACTTATTATACAGGGTTAACTATATTATGTATAAAAATTTTAAACACGTGCTTAGAGAGACTTATAAGATAATAAAAAAAATATTTCTGAATTCTAGCTCTATGTTTTAAAAATGGGGCAAAACCCGCGGAAAATCGGCGCATATGACAATCATCGTCCGAGATGGTTGTCAAATGCAGAAAAGCAACATTTTCTTTAAAAAATTTTTTTATTAATAACCTGTTACATAACAGTTAATTCGGTTAGCTGCAATATTTTGCATTTGTTCTTCGTTCCCTTTTTGTACACTGCCAAAACTACACACAACGTCACCCTCATTCCTGTTAAAGAAATCTTTTTGCCAGAAAAACCAAAAACAGTTATAAGAGTATACTGTATACTGAATATTTTTTTTGTGAAAAGAATGTTCGATAAACTAAGTGCTTAGAAAATTAAAAACCAGCAAATCAGCAGATGTGTAACATTTTTGACAAAATTTATAAAATCAAAAAGAAGTAACAGAGCAAGTTCTTTACTTGACTAATAGTCGGTATGATGTTCAATAGCATATTGACACGTCTCTGCATTGAGATAATCAAGCTGTTAACGATCTGTTTATATACAGGCGGTCCAGGACTTTTGACGTTGTGTGTACATTTTCATTCAACTTCAGAATTATCCACTAACAGAATACACAGACCGTGTTAACTAAAATACCCTTTTATTCTAAGAAAATTGATATTTAATATAAGGAATACCTACTAATAGAAAACTCGAAATGCAGTCGCAGCTGTCTAGTACTTACTATGCTTGCTGTAGAATACTGTCGACATCTCAGGATGTTATAGTTAAAATAATACTAATTGTTTTATGCAAACAACATCGAATATTGTTAATACTGTTGTTATTATTAGTATTTATACAATTTAATTTCTTAGTAACACAAGAAGTTTAAAAATTTATCATCGTGAAGTACATTTTGCAATAGTGTTAGATTCTGTCAAAAATAAGATATCGTATACAGTAATTAGTTTGAAATAATTTTTCAGTACTTGCCTTAACAAATTTATGTTTTAACGTACTTTTTGTGTAATTTATGGGAAGTGTGACAAGTGCTTATTATCGTGTGGCAGCGTAATACCAAAGACGTTTTCCGAATAGACAAAAAATTATGCCCAATCCTCTTTTAACCACAATGAATAACTGCTATAATGCTTTGGCGGGAAACATGTAGCAGTGATTTCATGTATTATGGACATACGGTAGAGGGACGGAAAGGTCCCTAAAAACGAGATGTAGCAAGTAAAAAAATCTTTGCAACGACGAAGTTTTAATGTAAACAAAAGTAAGGAAACAGAAAATTATTCAACATTCTTGAAATCTCTCCAAATATCAATCCTGAAAATAAATACCAGTAATGTAGATGATATGATTCGGTCAAAAGTAAAATATTGAATACACTTTGGGATACCAACCAAACTGATTAGGCTATTGACAATGATCTTAGAAAATACTAAAAGCAAAGTACGAACAAGAGGTGAATGGTCATTGCTTCTTTTTAATTCAGTACTAGAAAACGTCATAAGAGATAGTCAGTTGACCAGAGAAGGACACATATTGTTTGAAAGTCACCAAATAGTAAGTTATGCAGATGAAGTGGCCGTAATTCCTAGAGATAGTAAGGAATTGGAAGAAGTAACGAGAAAACTTATGGACGAAGTACGTAAAGTGGGATTTCATATAAATCAAGAGAAAATTAAGCTTTTGAGAATAGGAGAACAAAAAAAGATACCATTTTCAAATTGAGAACCCAGTACGGAGAGATGTTCAAGAATATGTGTATTGGGAGCGCTGATAACAACCAAGTGTGATGAAGAGCAAGAAATTAATAGGAGAATAATAAAAGCAAACAGGAGTTCGGCAGTAGTCAGTCACTTAATGAAATCAAAAAATTTGTCCAGAGGAATAAAATTTAGAATGTATAAAACAATTTTGAGACCGACAGCGCTGTAAGGCAGTAAAACCTGGATCCTCAATAGGAACTCAAGAGAAAATCTTTTAAGGTTGGAAAGGAAGATTTGAAGAATTCTAAGAGGAAACAAGACGGAGGAAGGCTATGTAAGGAGAGATAATAAGGAAATATATGCACAGTACCAGGTACCAAAAACAAACGAAGTTGTAAAAGCAGAATAACGCAGCCAACACTAATATATTGCATTTTTCTCCTCTTTATAAAATGTGCAGAAATTATGATCCACTTTATACTTTTATTGATATATTGAATTCAAATGTTAAACATATTAAAAGAATTTGTTTGTCATTACCCGGTGTTTTTAAGTTTGTATTTTTGTTTGTTTGTGCAGTATATTACTTTCATATATGTATCTATTTTGTTATTGTTCATGTATGTATGTTTTTTTAAATTTTATTCCATGATGATATTATATATTATGTACTTTTTCTCACTATCTTGTAATTAGGACTTGTTCCTGGATAGTTTAAATAAATATCGAGTTTCTCATTAAATGATTATCTACATTTTGCAAATATTTTGTTTTCTTTCAAAACGGCGTAAATCGATACGCTTTGACTTGTGACATATACCTAACCTCGAGACTGACAGAAGGTCAGAGTCGGCGATAAATAAGATTTAATATAGTTTATTTTTTTTTTCGTTTTATAAATTTGAGAATTGGTTAATTCCGTTAATTCTTATACAGGGTGTCTGTGAAAGGTTGGGAAATCTTGAAGCTGGAGATACTGGTGACCAAAAAAAGTCGATTGAGCCAAATATGCCTTATGTTGCTGGTTTCAAAAATACAGGGCGTTCAATGCTAGAATATTATTTTGAAATGTCTCAATGACTTTGAAACCTGTTGGAGTATTTAAAAAAAAACTGTATTTTTGAAACCAGCAGCATTCGGATAAGGCATATTTGGCTCAATCGACTTTTTTTGGTCACCAGTATCTCCAGCTCCGAGATTTAACAACCTATCACAGACACCCTGTATTTCTCTATCCCCTCTTAAAATATTTGTACTTAGTCATAGTTAACCCTGTATTTCCTAATACTTTTGAAGTATAGTTAAGCAGCGTTACTTCTGAGCTTATAGTAATTCTCTCACGCGCATTTTACAATACGTTTAGCAGAAATGGGCGTTTTATTTCTTTATTACGCATTTAGATGGTCCGTATTTTATTGCCTCAATGCATTTCCAGTTTTACATTTCTCCAGCAGCCGCAAACAAGCTTTTTTACTGCAAAGGTGCAATCGATGGGTGAAGATCACGCATTGATTGGTCGGAACTCCCACAAGAACATTTGCCAACCAGTTTACTGCCTACTTTAAAAGTGAATAAAGGCACTCGTTTTTGCATATTAGAAGAAGAAAATTTACAGAGCAATTAATAGGTAATGAAAGGGCGTTTAAATTGAATAGTGTGGGATTTTTTAATAGCGTGGTTTTGCTTCATATACAGGGCGTTTTGCTTCATTCATGTTACATTTTAAAGTGACAAAATGGCGTCAGGTTTATATCAAACTAAATTTTAGAATTAAATAAATCATTTATTTTTATTAGTGAAGTTATTTTGGACAAAAAAAAAATATAAAATTAAGAAAATTACACAACTGTGCGTAAACGACAATGTTGAATATTTAATTTATAAAACTAGAAACTGAAATACATATTTTAATCCCTTTAAAAAAATTAATATGAGAAGAACATTTGTTAATTTGAAAACTGCATGAACATGCGTATGTAATATAAAGAAATTGTTTAAAATTTAATACATAGAACTGTTGAAAATTTGCATATTCTTGCACGTTTTGCACATTTTAATCCTAATGGACAAGATATCTTTGCTTAAAGAAATGGTAATATGAAAAATAACGACGCATTAGGGCGTAATATAAAAAATACATAGTTGTGCGTAAAAGAAATTGTAGGTAATTTAATTTATAATAGTGGGGATATTTCAACCTCAGCGAAATAGTGGGTAAAAGAAATTGTTTATAATTTAATATCGAATGAATCTTGTAATTCTATTGGCGATGCCATTTTAGACCAAATAAATTATTAATTCGGAAATTACATACAGATGAGTTAAATATAATTACATAGTTGAGCGTAAAATAAATTGTATATAATTTAATTGAAGAAATTAAATATAAGGTGCTTTGTGTAACCTAAGATAGAAATTATTTTTGAAGGAAAAAAAATGTTAGTTCGAAGATTACATACGGACTGAAGCGTAAAATATAATTACACGTAATAGAAATTGTAGGCAATTTAATTTATAATAGTGGGGATCTTTCAACCCCTTTTTGATCAAATACATTATTAATGCGGAAATTAGATAAAGATGCGTAAAATATAATTACATAGTTGTGCGTAAAAGAAATTGTGTATAATTTAATTGAAGAAATTGGAGATAAGGTGCTTTGTGTAATCTAAGAGCGAAATTATTTTAGATGGAAAAAAATGTTAATTCGAAAATTACATACGGGCTGAAGTGTAAAAAATAATTACACGTAATAGAAATTGTAGGCAATTTAATTTATAATAGTGGGGATCTTTCAACCTCAGCGAAGTTATCATTTGCTAAAAAATTGTGTATAATAAAAAATGGGAAATAGTGGGCAAAAGAAATAGTTTATAATTTAAGATTTATAAGAGAGCTACTAAAATGATCCTGTAATTTTATTGGTGATGCCATTTTTGATCAAATAAATTATTAATTCGAAAATTACATACAGATGCGTAAAATATAACTACACAGTTGTCGTTTAACCTAAGAGCGAAGCTATTTTCGACAACATTCTTAATTTGACAAATACATACGCACTGATGCATAAATTAAAAAAATTACACATTCGTGCGTAACTGAATTGTAGATAATTTATAAAATCTTACATTAAAGAAAATGTTAATTTTAAAAATGCTTATTCACTTGTAGATGTAATAAAAAAATTACATATTTGCGCATAAAATATATTTTTATAATTTAATTTATAACGTTTATCTTTCGATAGTGAGGAAATTAAGTGTCATTTGTTCAAAATTATGTTCCTATTTATCAAAATAATTCGTATAAGTGGTTTTACTTACGTACGTACGTTTCTCCTCGATATAGAGATACTGTGATGTATTGCCGGCTTTATTTACATTAATAGTTCAATTCAACTCGCTTCCTACTGTGGTATTTATTGCAAGGCACATCTATAAACCATCCCACTAATAGATACGTTGATAATTATTTATGATTAGCGGTACATTGTTCAATATTACTAATTATTTTCCTAGGCTGTTTTGCAGAAGTGAAATTCTTGACCACCTACTTTGACACTAATTTGTAAAGAATGCCATTGAATAAAATTTGAATTTCATTACACTCGCATGCGTTGGGAGAAAAATTAACAAAACCGGGCTGCATTTTACCCAAATAACTGCGAAACGCCTTTATGACAGCACCATCAATGTATTTTTTTAACTCTTTTAAAGCCAAATTAAGAGCTACGTTTCAAGTCCTGATTATACTAGGTGCTTGAAAAGTTCCGCACAATAATCGAGTCACATAAAGGGCATCGTATTTTTGTAATAATGTTTTCTATAAATACAAATAGGTATTTTGTACCATTAAAAACTGAATGATATAGAGTTTAATAAATAACAGGAATGTTATCTCATGCCACCTGCGAATATTTGGAGGTACCGAAGTAAAACGAATATACAGGGTGAATCTTAAATAATTACAATTATTTTAACAAATAACGTGTATTGAAATTATCGAATCCCTTTCCACAAATATTACATGTTTTGTTTCCACTTGTAACTTGCTCCACTTGCTACAGCTTATTCCTTTGCCCTGGACCAGTATCAACATAACCTTCCTCGACCTCAACTATCAATCCTAGAGAATGGAGCTGGTGCGAGACATTTTGCCTACTGCCCGTGACACCTACGTGTTGCCTATGCCTACGACACTAGCTTCTTTTTTGCATGCGATTGACACTGCTTTAAATATTTGACTTTGCCTTCTCTCGATATCGAACGCATACATCAAGCTAGTTATTTTGTTATTCCACGTTTTGTATTTATTTTTAAAATCTGTTTCACCCACAACGAAACTACGAAGTACGAAATAGTTAGCACTAACGCGTTGTTTAAGGTTAAGTAGTGAAAATTAACTCTTAAGGTGTTGTGCGGAAACGATAGTTTTTTGTTATTCTTCATAAAATAATTTAAGAGGATAATTTGTGATAACCTTCCTAACAATGTACAATGGTTTTAAGTTGTGAAATCTGGATGACTGTTTACAGTTGGTTTTTTAGCAAGTAGGTGAACTTTTATGCACGCTTATGGATAATTGTTGGAATCTTTGAACAAAGTAAGTTTCTAAACACTTTAATTGATATAGTATCAAATTTGCGGAAATTCATATTTTAATCGTGTATGATAATTCTACTTTACTTATTGCTAAAAACTAATGTTATTAAATTAGAATCAACCGCAAGAATTTAATTTAGTTTAAAAAATTATTTATCTTACAGACGATATAGCAATATCCGCCCATTAAATCATATATATGGTTTATTTTATTAGGTTACGTCAGTGATCTATCTGGTCAGCGGTCCTCAAAATGTGGGTATTTAAAAATAATAATAATATCTCTATGAACCCTGTATAACGACAGAAAGCGGTTTAACCAACAACTTTTTAGGTACAGAAATCTTCCAAAATACATATTTTTTTAAATTCATTTTGTTCATAAGTAAGTAAAAATAATTTATTTAAAATGTGTACAACCGCTCTTTAAAAGTTATTATTTTATTTGAGGAGAATTTAAATAGTAAAAGTGGAAAAACAAAACATCAAGAATTTTATTTTTGTTAGTACTTTTGTACTGCGTGTTTTATTTTTCGAGATTTCTGTTCTTAAAAAACACCACAAATTTGATCATTTTACGGCGAAAAATACGGCGACGTTAAAATCGTGGGTCTATTTTAATAAAGAATACAGCTACGAATCAGAACTGAAATACAAAATATCGCCCTAGAATTTATTGAAATCTTCAGTACAAAGTATTGGAATGTTCTTGGAGGACATTTTGCACACCTTCAGTATCGAAAAACAACATCCCTTTTTGTTTAAGAAATGGAGGATGCAATTTAAAAATAAGCATTTGATGATGTCGCAGCCCAAATATAAAACCTGGAAAATACATTTTTACGTCAAAAAATCCCTTTAAAAAAAAATAAGTTGACTTAAGGAAATTATAAATATTGTGCGAACTTTATCACCACCCGGTATAAAAGTGTATTGATAAAAGTATCAGTTTCTCATACAGGGTGTTTGAATCTGGGACTAGAATTGAAAAAGCTTTAAATTGAAGTATCACTCAACATAGAGCGCCATTTAAAGTTTAAGGATATTTTACACCCCCTGCCTAAGGACAGCTTTCAAGACACCAATGTGTCCCTTGAAGAAAAAATCAAGTCGTCCCAGGTTTATTTTTAATTCCGATATTTTCCAGGTTCCAGTTTTAAATACCTCAAAGCCGGAGTACTACAAATTTAAAGTAAGAAACATTGGATGAGTATCGTAACAAGTGAAATGAATGGAATAGGGCGATATATTTTGTGTAAACTTCACACCTCCATTTTAGAGGACAGCACGACACGTCTCCCCTATGTTTAGGCAATCCATATTAGTTAGATTATCACCTTAAAGCCCTTCTGTGATCTCATTTACAAAACCCTTATTCGTGGGATTCTGCCATCGACACGCACTGGTATTTTACCTGGTCTTTTATAGATAAACGGTACAGGACACTCTTAAATTTTGCGTCACATCGGCCTTTTTGAACGTTTAACGGTCGTTGTGTAATGACGTGGGAGGTAATTTTATGACAGACACACCTAGGCCACTAAAAATATTTTTTAAAACTACAAATCTCTGAAAGGGTTCTTTACAGTGAGTTGTTGACACCAGTGGCGTTACTATCAAAAAGAGAGAAGAAAAACGTTAATACTAAAATCGGATTTCAGTATTCGGAGTCGCTTGCATTCCTATAACATTAAATTACAATAGCCCAGTGATGTAAAGGTTGAAAATATTACAATTTCAATATTTTTTTTTTGTTTTCGGAAACTAAGAATTTTATAATTTTTTTAAGATATTGACTACATTTTTATGACGCATTTTTTTAGTTGTGAATCGCCCTGTATATGAGCTGTAAACTCAGATGAAAAACCTGGAAAATACGATTTTTATGCAAACAATACTTTTAAAAAAATAGGTTGTAGTATTTCATTACTTTTCAAAATAAAATTTTAAGAAAAATACGAATATTGTGCGGTACTTAATCACGACCCGGTATAAGAAAGAAACAAAAACTTTTATTATTTTCACGTCACAACACTTGAAAATGCTGTTGTACTAAATTTTGTGTGTAGTATGCAACTTTATCTTAATGTATACGTAAAATATATTATCACCTATCAAGCGAAGTGAATTTTTCCATCGTCCCCCGATAACATCTGAAATTTATCCCCAATTAAGTTTTTAAACGTATTTGCATGCAATTGTAGTGTCTCGTTGCGCTAATAAAATACACCTAAAGAGATTATCAAGTGCTAAATTGATTCAAGTTATTTCAAAAACAATGTTATTATAAATAAATTTTCTGTAATCGCATATATATCTACGAGGCACTTCATGTAGACATCACCAATTACAGGGAAAGTTTAGATAAGCCTGTAACGTTTATATGGACCAGCAAATTCAATTAGCTTATCTGAACGCATATAGTTTTACAGTGACTTCTTTCTTTGTTTCATTACATGGATATATACGCTGAGAAAATATTTCATTCCTGTAACGTAGACTTAGTTTTATTTAATTAATCATTAGAAAACGAATGTGAGTTTAGTAATAACACATAATTTATTTTTTGGAACGAATTCATCATTTATTTATTACAACAAAATCATAATTTATAGATATTAACAAATTTGTCAAAACAAACATATATTTGTTACAATCAGACGTAAGCTTAAAAGCAATGTTAACTTAGTATACATTAATAGTATAATCCAGTATACTTGAATACAATTAACAAAATGTTAGTACAATCAAATATAAACTTACCACAACCACATTTAAAATTAATAAATCCTAAAGCAATACTGGCAATATTTAATATCAGATAATATACCATATGAATACAAGCAACAAATTGTCAGTACCAACTATCAAAAATCAATGTGGTTTGTCATTTATTTATTACAACAAAATTATAATTAATTGATATTATCAACTTTTCTAAAACAAACATATATTTATTATAATCAGACATAAGATGAAAGTAATATTTAGTATACATTAATGTCTAGTATATTCGAATACAATTAACAAAATGTTAGTCCAATGAAATATACTTATCACAACCAAATTTAAAATTAATAAATCCTAAAGCGATACTGGCCATATTTAGAGTATCAGATAATAACAACAAATTGTCAGTACCAGTGATCAAATATCAGTCTAATACAATAAAACGATTATATTATAGCAAATATCTTTATATATTTACTGCTACACATTTAAGGATTAAATCAATACTGACTTAGTGTCAATTAATATAAGGTATATTTAAATATAAGCAACAATATATTAATACAAACAAATATCAGTATGGTTTGTTATTTATTACAACAGAATTATAATTAATAGATATTAACAACTTTGCCAAAACGAACATATATTTATTACAAACAGACATAAGATTAAAGCAATATTTAATATTTACTATACATTAATATCTGGTATACTTGAATATAATTAGCAAAATGTTACAATTAAATATAAACTTGTTACAATCAGACATAAAATTAATAAATCCTAAAGCGATACTGACTATATTTAGTATTAGATAATATACTATTTCAATACAAACAACAACGGTTATGTTATAGCAAATATGTTCATATATTTAATGAAATTAACACAATTTATTGTAATAATTAATGTATAGCTATACAAACTGAAAATATTGGTAGTACTTATGTAATTTTTTGTACACACAGAAAAAATTGTTTAATTCAAGAAAGTAACATTTAAGTACGACTTTGTTAAATTAACATCTATCGAAAATCAAGCAAAATTCTAAGGCGAAGAAAAATGATTATGAAAATGATGCCATTCTGTCGAAGAATAAAGAATAAATTCAGATACTGGGAAACAAGCCTTAAACAAAATAAAATTGAGTAAAAAGTATATCTTGAATTAACAAAGCTGTTTTTACCGTGTAACTAGACATTTTTCTCGATGTAAGCGTTCTTGACATGCCAGCTTCGAGCCCCCTAATCTGAGGACGTAAAATAAACTGGCGTGTTTTGTTAACGTTTCGAAATAAAAATAAAACACCTTACATAAATTATCACAAAATGGTATTGTTAGTTTGACGATTGCAGACGAGATGGGACGTAGAAAAAGGCAGGGCCTAGCTTTATTGAAAGCTGATAAGTGTTTACGTCGCTTTTGAATTACCGGTTAAAACACCTGATATGTGTATTAAAGAAAAACGTGCTCATAGAAACTGACACTCGTGCTCAAGTCATGGAATCTACCTATACTGTTTAAACTATGTCTATACAGTGATTTTATGGTAGAATTTATTCGATAGTTTACAAAATTACTTATTTAATACATTATCTTTATTTCGGAAACATGAAGTCACTCCAGCCACATCAATAATAGCAGCGATTAATCACTGATTGTTTTAGACCGTAAAATAAATGATTTTAGAACCTTACCAGGCCTAAGGGATATATTTTTGGCACTCTTCCTGAGGGCATTCGAACGGCTGTGGCGAACCGAGTGCTTTTTTGTATTCGTAGCTTTTTTGTATTCAGTCGGCATCATTACTATGACGGTGTGAAGTATTTATCACATTTTCCCTTAATTTTAATTGCCTTCGATGTGGACGTAATCTTAAATCTTTCCGGGTAGACCGATTTTTCCTGCTCAAAGCGTTACAAGGATTTTGCTTTTTTAAGGATCGTAAAAACTTTAATAGGTATACCTTTAATACAATTTCCCTCTACAATTCAAACAGTGGATGTTTACAGCTAAGCGCATACTATTCACATCGGACGGAACGGATTTTATTTGGCAACATTACATTAGAGTGATTGCTATAGTGTAGCGCATATTATCTACATTAAATGAACAACATAATATTGGAATTGTATGCAATATTGCCAAGTAAAACCCTTTCCGTGCGATGTTAAAGCTAAGCGCATACTATTAACATCCCACGGAATGGATTTTATTTTGCAACATTGCATTAGAGTGATTACTATAGGGTATCGCATATCATCTGCATCGAACGGGCCGCATAATATGCGGAATTTTATGCGATATTGCCAAGTACTCCGTCCGTTCTGTGCGATGTTAAAGTTAAACGCATACTATTAACATCGAACGGAAAGGATTTTATTACCAACGGCGTATTAGAGTAATTACTATAGGGTATCGCATATTACTACATTAAATGTATGCGATATTGCCAAATACAATCCGTTTTGTCCGTTAATGTAATGGATTTTATTTGGCAACATCGCATTAGAGTAATTACTATAGGGTATCGCATATTACTACATTGACAGAGCCGCATAATATACGGAATTGTATGCGATATTGCCGAATACAATCCGTTTCGTCCATTCTGTGTGATGTTAAGGTTAAGAGCATACTATTAACATCGCACGGAAAGGATTTTATTTGGCAACGTCGCATTAGAGTAGTTACTATAGGGTATTGCATATTATTACTACATTGATCGGGTCGCATAATATATCGAATTGTATGCGATATTGCCAAGTAAAATCCGTTCCGTGCGATGTTAAAGCTAAGCGCATACTATTAACATGTCACGAAATGGATTTAATTTGGTAACGTTGCATTAAAGTAATTACTATAGGGTCTCGCATATTACTCCATTAAATGGGCCGCACAATATACCGAATTGTATGCGATATTATAAAATAAAATCCATTCCGTCCGTTCCATGCGGTGTTAATAGTATACGCTTAGCTTTAACGGAACGGATTTTATTTGTCAACGTCGCATTAGAGTAATTACTAAGGGTATCGCATATTACTACATTGACAGAGCCGCATAATATACGGAATTGTATGCGATATTGCCGAATACAATCCGTTTCGTCCATTCTGTGTGATGTTAAAGTTAAGAGCATACTATTAACATCGCACGGAAAGGATTTTATTTGACAACGTCGCATTAGAGTAGTTACTATAGGGTACTGTATATTATTACTACATTGATCGGGTCGCATAATATATCGAATTGTATGCGATATTGCCAAGTAAAATCCGTTCCGTGCGATGTTAAAGCTAGGCGCATACTATTAACATGTCACGAAATGGATTTTATTTGGTAACGTTGCATTAAAGTAATTACTATAGGGTATCGCATATTACTGCATTGAATATACCGCATTGTATGCGATGTGGCCAAATAAAATCCGTGCCGTGCGATGTTAATAGTATGCGAGTAGCTTAATAGTATGCGCTTAGCTTTAAGAATGTATTGTTAAACATTATACTAACTTCAAAACACAAGTGGTAAAATGTTTGTATTTAAAGTGTATACAGGGCGTTCAGGTATGAATGAATAAACAGTTATTGGGGTTATAAATCTGATCAAAATACTACAACAACAGGGCTAAATTTAAAATGATATATAACAGTTGCTACTTTAAATTTAGCCATGTATTTTTATATAATTATGCAAAATTGGTTCATGAATTAATTCAATATAATGATTCAAAAAATAATTTTAACAAGATACTAACCAATTGAGTAATCTATAAATATCTTTAATTGAATAACATTTGGAAACAAACAATATACAAAAAATCATCAAAAGCAATTAATTGGAAGAAAATTAATCGATAATGACATCAGCAAAAGTATTGAAAATTATTTAATATTGAAAAAATATTTAGAGACTGTTTAAATCTTCCCTCTGGTGACAGTTATAAAAATAATCATGAAAAAATAGAGATAAATAGAGAGACATATTTTGGGTTTCCATTTCATCATGATAAATATTATTCTTAACGCATATAGTATTATACAGCGCATCTCTTATTTTAGTAATATTAAAGGTAAACATGCAACGAAATAATTTATCTAAAATAACAATTTTGTTACAGTAACCAAACAAATATGTAAATAATTCAAGGAAATATTTATTTCATTTAAGTACAAATTTAATTGGATATGCGGCACGTTTTTTGGTTGCATTAACTATCCTTTTGCTGAATTAATCAATTTTTGTTCTCTATGCCATAGTGATATATAATAAGGAAGTATTAAGAGCATACATTTTTTGTGAAAGCACATCAGGGCAAATTTTTATCCCAAGCTATAAATACCGTAAAAGAACTTCAATAAATTCTACCCCAGCATTCGGATAATTTTTTTCCATCTGTTGTAGCCTGACCACAAAATTCCACGCCTGACAAAACATTCCTCTTCCTTGTATCTAATCTAGAAAAAGCCACATCTAATCTAATAACGAAAAATATTAATTTATATGAAACCGAACGGCAGTCGCTGACCATACCTCGGTCTCCTCTGTCATTAATAATTTATTTGTTGGATCTATGACTAATTCCAAACTAGTTCTACGCATTATTTAGTTTTTAAATGTTATGCATACTATTATCGGAAAATGTGTGGGTCGAGGTACGTGGTCAATCAGGCGCCTGTTAATGATGGAAACAAAAATTCCGCGCTTAGAAATCTAGCACACTGTTAAAGGTTGCATTCGATCGTTCGAATGCAAGCACGTTATAAAAGGAAGTGACTACTTTCCATATTGATTCAGTTAACGACAAATTTGAGCTTGCAAAAGGTTCAGATGTTTGAAGATGCACCAGAAATATGTTTTTATAGATTTCAAATGATTTCTTCATAAATAAAGAAATCATATTAGTCATTTGAAAACGTTATTTTATACAGAGGTTCAGGAGTATGGGTACCAGTGCTGAAACAGTGTTGAATGATTGAATTTTCGTTGTTTAACGACGTTATCCAAATGATTAATATCTCGCCAAGGTATTTTGTAAACCTTCTGGGAAAGTGTTGTGCTGAAATCATATAGGTTTCTCCTTAGCTGAAAAGGCAAATTCTTCAGAAGTGCAAGAAGTTCTTCCTGTAGGAAACTTAGGGAACTCATGTTGCTCAATGTATGTTCATAAAAATAAGGCTAATAAAATGCCTACCGAAGATGCCATCATACATTTATCCCAAAATGGCCTTGGTTTTGGACTGGATTTACAATGTGGGGATTTTCAATGGACCAGTAGTGTTCGTTGCGTCTGTTTGGCAAATCGACTTTCGTCCGTCCAAAGAACGTTCCGAAGAAGGTTCTGATCAACAGTTTTTCCATTTACTACAGTTTCCGAACAGACAATACATCTTCATTTGGTCACAAGGTCGCCTACAATCTTGTAAAGGTTCTGTGATCAGAAATGAGGTGCTCTGGATACCTTTCTCTATATAACTCTACAGTTCTTCTTGATTTTTTTTGCGACTCGCCGTAAATTAGCAACATATCAACTTTTTCTGAATAAGAAAACATTTTATAAGCACGTTTGACGTTCATATTGAGTAATGACAAGTATTTTGTGACATTTATGCACCGCTAGAGACTCTTTAGGATGATATTGCTTTTAAGTTTTAAACGGGAATACTAAAAAATTTCTCTAATAAAAGTTTATTAGAAAAAAGAAAGCTCTTTAACAGGAAAAATATGTAGGTATGTCTGGAAAAAATGATGACGTCATTAGTCGTTTTTGACACATCCCAAAGATAATACTTCAATTCAATTAATATTGACATTTATTTGGGTTTAAAGTGACATTTGTCTGGATGGAAAGTAATCACTTTCTACCCTGGTAATTGTCACTTTACATCTAGATATATGTGTATATGTTTCTTTCAAACTTAGTGTAAGTTTGAAAAATCAGCATTACATATACAGTGTGCGCCAAAAGTATGGAATAAATTCAATAAAAACGAAACAATTATTTTTTGGGAAAAATCCTCGAACAGGTCGATTTTTAATTTAAAAAATACATATTTTAGCGTAAAATGCGATTTTCAAATGTCATTTGTTTTCGAGTAATGACGTCATCGATTTTTTTTTAAATGGCAGCACCATATTTTTTTCCTTGATTCTGAAATATCGTTTAATTCTCTATCAGACAGTACTAAAATTTTGCCCTCTTACATTGGAAAGTTTTCGAGTAAATGACGATTGAATGTTAGAAACCGTAAATTTTATCCATAAAAAAAGTAACAATTTTGAGGTATGTAAAATAAAATACAATTGATTAAATTTTATACTTAAATTAAATGTTCGAATTGCCATCCACCAACTTCTTGACAATGCGCAAGTCTGTGAAGAAATTCTTCTTGCACATTATGATTGATTTCTGGGGTAACTCTGCGTATTTCGTCCCGAATGCGATTTTGAAGTTCTTCTAAATTACGTGGTTTATTAATGTACACTTTGGCAATTCGAACATTTAATTTAAGTATAAAATTTAATCAATTGTATTTTATTTTACATACCTCAGAATTGTTACTTTTTTATGGATAAAATTTACGTTTTCTAACACTCAATAGTCATTACTCGAAAACTTTCCTATGTAAGAGGGCAAAATTTTCTGTCTGATAGAGAATTAAACGATCTTTCAGAATCAAGGAAAAAAATATGGTGTTGCCATTTAAAAAAAAATCGATGACGTCATTACTCGAAAACAAATGACATTTGAAAATCGCATTTTACGCTAAAATATGTATTTTTTAAATTAAAAATCGACCTGTTCGAGGATTTTTCCCAAAAAATAATTGTTTCGTTTTTATTGAATTTATTCCATACTTTTGGCGCATACTGTATGGTTGTAATTAAACATACGTTTACTGTTGTAGTCATTTGCATCACTAGTATAACAAGATTATTCTCTATGATTAGAGAATTGTTTTTTATCATTTATTTCTACTACTGGAGCAAAATTACATAGGTGTAATAGTAAATTTTTTTGTAAAATAATTCTGCTACAACAAGTAAGCTAGAGTTGTAAAGTAAGCTCTTTTGTAGTAGTATATCACTTGACTGGTGTCTATTTTGCGAAATTTGTTAGCTATGAGCCCAAAAAACTGGCTGTGAGCATGAAAACAATTTTCAGTGTTTTGATCCAGGGATTCTCAATCTGTGGTGTACACTGTCTAGAGGGACGTGATAACACTAAATCACACAGGCATACCAAAAAAAAATATTATTAAACAAATTATTTAAATTTTGACAGAAAGCAGCATATATTAAGTACACGAAAATACGTAATCCACTAATGAAACATTAAATCACGTATTTACTACGATGAAACTACATTGTTTAAACTTTCTATTTCGCTCAGCAATGCTTTGGCTGCGATATTAGATTTTGTAGAAAAGAGATGCTTGCTTATGTCGACAATTTACAAATAATTACATAATTATTTAAAACATATATTGAGTCGTAATTTCTGCGAAAAGCAGTGCAGCGGACTGTACAATAAATAATTTGATTTTCGTTGTCGATCTTGATTGATATCATGGGGGGGCCAGTTGGTAAATATTGCTCTAACTTTCTTGTATCTCAAGATTCTCGTCGTCAGATCAAAAAATTAAATATTCTGCTCTATTTTACATGAAAAAGGTACTCCTATTTCAATCCGAGGAACTGCTCTGTTTTCGAGGAATATTAATTTAAATATTTTGTGATATACCACAAAAGTTTATAATGGAAATTATAAATAGGCCCTAGTAGGCTCTGAGAAAATACTGTCCACTTATTTAACACACATCAAAGGTGTTTTTCAAACGTTTTAACATATTAAAATACTTTTAAATTATTTGTAATTTTTTGAATTTTAATGTAGGCTATTAACACTTTAATAGCCTATATTATTTTTAAAAATATATGTAATATGAGTCAAATAAACTAACAGATAACTTTTCAAAGCCTACTAGAAACAATTTGACCGCTTGCATATCATATCTAATAAGTTTGTGGTATGTCAAATTTTTAAATTAATATTACTCGTAAACGGAATAATTTATCGAAGTAACACAAGAGTACCTTTTTTTGTAAAATTGTTCAACATTTTTAATTTTTTTGATCTGGCGGCAAAAACCTCGAGACATGAAAAAGTTAGAGCAATATTTATCCAATAGCCCCCCCCCCCAGTTTGGCACGCCTATGACTAATTATGGTATTAGATTCGTAATCTAATTGTGATTCTCAATTTTAAATTTGATTACTTTATCTCGATCCGTTTTGAAAATATTTGGAGAAAATCAAATTTTATAATCCACAGTTAATTTTTGGCAGGCTATTTTGGGACACCCTAATATAATGTAAATATTGTGCAAAAAGAGCATAACAAAATATGAAAATTTCCACCCATTTTTATCAGTACACCTTGTATATAACTTTGACGCTAGAAAACCATCGTTCCTGTAATTGCGTAAAGATGAAAATGATAAAATCTTTCACTTCAAGTGCTAAGTCAATTTAAATATTATAAAAAGCGTGAGTTTCTGAAGAACGGCGCTATCTAACAAGCAGCTAAGATTATCTAGCCGTCTATGGGCAGAACCTCTTAACAATTTAGTTTTGGTGATTATACAGCGCAAAGTGTGCTTTCAAAAGTAGCAAGTGCTGTCGGCATGGTCTTCAACAGCTCCCTGGGTATTACAATTTGACATTTTAATACTGCAGTAACTCTAACACAGAAGTTTATGTCAACTGTATATGGCTGTTATACAGCGTGTCCACAGTGAAGGAAGTCGACTAATAATAATGTGTCCCTAAGATATCTATCATCGTTACAATTTTCTTGTTAATGTTGCTATGCGAAAATTTGTAAATAAAGTATGCGGATGTCATAACAAATAAATTGTTATTTATCATATTAATAAATTGACATTTTCTATCAATAAACTGGTAATTTAATAATAATATTAAGAATAATTTGCTATTGATTAATGAAAAATGTTTGATAACTTTACTAATAACTAAATTTAATACAAACGAAAAACAAGAAATACAAAATTAAATTTAAAGAATATTCTTGAAATAAATTCCATTTTGCTACAAGCATAACCTAATACGTCTGTTGAAGTTAAACGCACTCGCACAAACAGTTTTGGTTATTGCAAAGGTTATCTGCTGCCTGAAATATTTTTAAGCGTAGTTCTTCTAAGGAGGTGACATAAACAATACTTCTTATGTGTTCCTACAAAAAGGAATTCATAGGCATTACGTCAGGTGAACGTGCAGGCCAACAAACAGAGGCATCACGACCACGACCAATCCGGCGAGTCGAGTAATTTAAATTTAACCATTCTCTAATGGCAAGTCTACTATTTTTGGCTCTACATTCACTGCTCCCATTTTTGCTACTTCATTTAAAACACCCTGTATATTGAATAGGTACAGGGTGATTCATTATATTTAGGTCGCCGTTTACTATCGTAATTATTAGAGGTATACAATTGAGGTCTACAATTAACATGAATATATTTTCTTTAAATTTAAATATCGTCTTTAAATAAAGTACCTTCCTTGTTCCGAATTACGTTAATAGGATCACGAATCATTTGAAGAAGAACTTCGCTGGATAAAAGTTCCTCTTTATAAATTAAATCTTTCAAGTGATCCCAAAAGAAGAAATGTAAGGGGTTAAGGTCGGGACTATGAGGTGGCCAAAGAAATTTACTGCTACGAACTATCCATCTATGTGGAAAATGTTTGTTCAAAATGTTTCTAACCAGTAGGGGGAAATAGGCAGCTGCACCATCGTGCATTAACTACATGTCTTGACTAACTAACAAAGTAGGCAAATTATCTTGCAGAAATTTGAAAATACGGTTCAACTATACAATCATCAACAATGCCGTACTAAATAATTATGGAAAATTTGTGATGGAAATGTATTTGAGGATTTTCTTTCCAAGTGTGGTTATTTCTCTAGTTGAATGCTACAAGTCTCGTAAAAGTGGTCTCGTAAACAATATCTTGTTTGTGTAGGGTCATTACCTTGTTTTTGTAATAACAAGTTGCAACAGTTTATTCTTAGGTAGGTCGTTAGGCAACAAATTGTAGACAGGGGTAAAATGATATGGATAAAGTATTTGGTCATGAAGAAGTTTGTTGTTGTTGTTTATTCACCGCTGTTGCTGCATACCACTGAGTGTCGCAAAGATAGAAATCGCATGGATTTAAGTCGGGTGATCGGGGTGGCCAAGGAGTAGGCCCGGCCCGACCAATGTAACGTAAGATTTAAATAGTCTCTTACATTACGACTAGAATGAAAAGATGTCCCGTTGTGCATAAACCATAAACGACATCGATTTTCGTAGATTTTCCTGTAAAAAATCAGGTATGTTCGTTCTAATCTTTTCGGCAAAATAAAAGGTCCAACCAAACAGTTTTCAATAATTCCTGTTCACACATTGACTGCTGTTGATGTCGCGATTCATGAATAACGTATGAATTTTCATCAGCCTAAAAATGTTCATTGTGGTAATTAAAAACATTGTTTTTGGTGAATGAGGCTTCATACGTGAACAAAATGACAGAAACAAATTGCCGATTATCTGCATTTCTTTTGATTTGGCAATTGACAATACTGCAGTCTGACTGAAAAATCAGCTACAAAGAAGGCTTGAACTCTCTGCAGATAATAAGGATATATCTGCTGCCCTCGGAGGATTCGCCATACATTAATATGCTTCATATCCCCTAATTCTTTTGCCAGAAGCTTTGTTCTTATTGCAAGATTTTTTTCAATCGCTTTCAACACATTTTCCTAATTTTCCACTGTTCGTACAATTCTTTGCGTCCCACAATCTACAAAATTCCTTGTTACTATTCCCGAATGGAATACATCTATGTAGAGACGCCTTGCTTCATTCGAATTTCCGTTTGCTTTTCCATACATAAAATTTATGTCGGCCAATTCTTCAAAGGAATTAACAACTACCTTAAACACCTCAAAAACAAGTTGTGTTATCTTTTTTGTTTAAGTCTGACATGGAATTTATGACAAAGTGACACATGCCACCTAGATTGGTTTTTCAGTAGCTTTCAGGAGGAAAAAGTCCAAGAGACACATTTTAAGCAGAATTAAGAGAGGTTTAGGTTTAAGAGAGTTATAAAAAATTGTCCAAAAATCAATGGCGTACATTTTTTTGCTCACAATGAGTATTTAACGGCACGAATACCACTGATATTAGTATATAAGTAACCATTACGATTCTTTTAAACCGCTTCAACTTTTTTGTGCCACGGTGTATGTCATTTTGGTATAGGAAAACATTTTACCCTATCTTTTCTGCTTAAAAAATATATACCTTACTGAAGTCTCTAGAAGCAGCCGCTTCCGTTAAAAATTCATCTAAAGATGATGATGCATGCAAATTATGTATTAATGATTATGATTAAACACTAATAGTTCTTAGTCTTTAAAGTGTTATACCTTGTTTTTCAGATAAAAGTAAGGCAAGCGACTCTAGATACATAATTTGCTTGCATCATCATCTTTAGATGAGTTTTTAACGGAAACGGCTGCTCCTAGAGACTTCAATAAGGTGTATATTTGTTAAGCATAAAAGGTAGGGGAAAATGTTTTTCTATTCCAAAATGACATACACCGCGACACAAAAAAAGTTGAAGCGATTTAAAAGGATGCTAATGGCCGCTTGTGGCGCCCTCTTAGAGATGCATCCAATAGTACATAAAATTTGAATTTCCCGTCCCGAGCGTTATTAAAGAAAATGTAATTACTTTTTTTTCAATTGGACATCCTGTATATCCTAAACGAAGTGTTTCCAGACCTAAATTTATAGGATTTTTTTTGCTTAAAATTGAACGTATAATAACATACTGAAGTATGTAAATCTCCTCCTGAAACACCCTGTGTATATACAGGGTTAACTATGACAAAGTACAAAAATTTTAACTACGTGCTCAGGGAGGTCTAAAAAACAATAAAAAATTTATTTCGGAATTCTAGCTCGATGTTTAAAAAATGGGACACAACCCTCTTTTCCTACGGAAAGTCGGCCCCTATGACAATCAATCTTCGTCCGACATGTCTAGATATGTAACTATGCGGTCGTTTTTTCAACATTGTCAAGTGTAGAAAGGACGAAAATAAACATTTTTATTAATAATAATAATGTCTAAGTACCTGATAGATAACAGCTAATCCGGTTAGCTACAGTATTTTGTATTCGTTCTTTCCTTGCACACTGCCAAAACTACATTTTCCCTCCTTGCAGATTCATCATAATTATCCACTAGCATATCCGACACAAAATAATTTAATTAATTACTATAACATGTTTCAAATTAGTCATTTAACTGATTTAAAGTAACATGAAGTTATAGGTTATGAATACTGCATTGCTAGTTGCTTACTTTCCATGGTCCAAACCATGAAGAAACGCGAAGTTAATTATAACCAAAGGGTCATTTTTACAGAACACTGTAAACATCTTGGGATGTTATAGTTTAAAATATTACTAATTATTTTATGCAAACATCGTCGATTACTGTTAATATTGTTGCTATTATTAGTATTAACAGAATTTAATTACACAACAACGCAAGAAGTTTAAAAATATATCGGCGTGAGTGCACCTTGCATTAGTGGCCTACAGATGTCCGCAGATGTCGTCTGTAGATGTTAAAATCGTAGTAAGTTAAGGTTACGGTACTCTGATTAGTTTGAAATAATTTTTCAGTACTTGTTTTTCGCAAATTTAATTTTTCGCGTATTTTTTGTGTATTTACAAACATGTCGTATTCAATGCCTAGATGGCGGATAAGGTGCTGATTTATGGGAGTGTGACAAGTGCATATTATCGTGCGACAGCGTCAAAGACGTTTTCCGAGTATACAAAATATTATGTTGAATACTTTTTGAACTACATCGAACAGCTGTTTTATGCCGTGGCGGTAAACGTGTGGCAGTGTATTTGTGTACATTTACGTGTATTTTGTTGTTATCCTTTGTGCTTTTCCGGACGTAAGTAATCGACATGAGCAAGACCGCCAAACCAAGTAGGTACCTCGCTTTACACAAAAAGAACGATTGAGGGAAGGAGAGGTCCACAGCAAGTACAAATCTTTGCAGGTTTTAATTTAAACAAATAAGAAAACAGAAGATGATTCAACATTCTTAAAATCTCTCCAAATATCAATCCTGGAAGTAAATATTAGTAAGGTAGGTGCTGTCTCTCTGCTACTGTATTTCTCATTAAACCATTAAATAATAATCTACATTTTGTAAAGATTTTGTTTTATTTCAAAGCGACCTAAACTGATATACGTGTCAATGCGATGACCTGTCACTATGTTTGACACATTTGCCTATGGCAGAGTATACCTAACCTCGCGGCTGACAGAAGGTCAGTGACGACGATAAATAAGGATTCAATAGTTTTGAAAAAAAATTTTTTTTGGCTTTATAAATAAGTTTGGAATTTTTTTTAAAGGTGGTTAATTCTAATTTTTTCCTATCCCCTCTTAAAATATTTGTACTAAGTCATAGTTAAACCTATATATATATAAATAATTTTATTATGTTTTCTAACGTTTAGTTCGACGAACACTACAGCATTTTATAAAATACATTTACATATTCCTGCTCCGTCTAATATCAAACACATACGCGGGTTGTAAATTATGGGTTTTATAGGCACGCGTCTTTTCCTTAGTTTACAGTCCACCCCTACGGAGTCTACGGGGCAAATAAAAATGGGCGTTTTTCATAATCGTACCCCGGGGCAGCAAATAACTTATCCAAATTGGCATATATTGCTGTCTGAACATTCCGTTATTAAAAGCACTGCCCACAACAAGCGCAATTATTAGATACTATAAAAAACATTAATGTCTAATATTTTATTTTATTGTGAATGGGGCCTTTCAGACTGGATTCAAATCCTCATTGCATTTGCATTCGTGCGTAGAGGTCTCTTTCGGACCACCCCTTTATGGTCTATTCAGTCGGTGGAGACGCATTGTTGTTTTCTGAAGGCGGCATTTCTGAATGTTACTGAACGGGATGGTACAAAAAAGTAGGCGAGATTTTTTTCCTACAATTGATTGCACTTCGTAAATTTAAGCAATGTGTCTACCTTTAGGTTGTCGTATTTCTCACCGTAAAATTTGTGATGATTTTAGGTACAGAAATCTCGAAAAACACAGGGTGTTCCTTAATGATATGCGAATATTTTAGGGGATAATTCTACATCGAAAATTAATGACAGTTTGCTTTATAAACTATGATTCAAGAATATTCCGTTACAAAAATGCGGGTGTTAAAGTTTTAGGGAAAAAAAAGAAAAATAATTGATATTTTCGAAACCGCTTTAGATATTTTCATGAAATTTGGTATGTAGTGACCATTAATAAAGGTGCAGATTTTGCAATATAAACATAATTTCTCTCTTTAACAGTGGCGTGCGCGGGAGCACTGAGTTTAATATTTTTTGAAGAGAAAAATGGTACTTCAATGGGTTTCTCCCAGATAACAATTATTTTTTAATTCCCCGTTCAATTTGAAAATATAATAGTTCTCTTGAGTTTTTGGACTGCAATCTGCCGTTTTTGAGAAAACAAATAAAAACCGTTGGATTGTCCAAGAGAATTCATGGATACAATTTTGCTTCTGCTCTGCTTTGCATGGAATTGCGCACTCGTTTAAGTATTTCCGGAATATGTCTTATTCTATCACATGTTGCAGCTATTCTTTCTCTTAATTCCTCTTCAGTGTTAATGGGACTTGTGTACACGAGCGTCTTAAAGTAGCCTCACAAAAAAAATCTAAACAATTGAGGTCGGGGGACCTTGGTGGCCGTTCCTGAGGCCCACCACGCCCAGTTCAATGATTTGGATACATTGTTTTTAAATAATTGCGTACTGTTATACTGAAATGTGGTGGTACGCCATCGTGCATGTACCATATTTGATTTCTTATTCCAAAAGGAACACCCTCAAGCAACAAAGGCAACTGTTGTTGAAGGAAATTCAGGTAAGATTGTCCGTCAAGTCGTCCGGCAGGACTAATGGTCCAATAAAGTAATCTCCAATAATACCTGCCCGTTTGCCGAAAATTGTTGTTGGAAATGGGTTTCAGTTATAGCATGAAAATTTTCATCCGCCCAAATATGATTGTTATGGAAATTTTGAGTGAAATTTCTTGAAAAATTAGCTTCGTCAGTGAACAGAATATGCGATCTAAATTGCGGATTTTGGGCAACATTATGAAGATACCACTGACAAAAGGTCACACGCTTTGGAAAATAATACCAATAATAACCTTAATCATGTACTAAATTTGGTTATTCCAAGTTAAAGCAATTCAGGTATATATTTTTTTAATATTTGCCCCCACTTTGAAGGCCTATAACTCCGCCTATGTGCAACATTGTATCCGGTATGTTTGGCTAAATTCACTTTTATCGGCTCGAATTTTAAAAAGTTTTATAAAAGGTTTTTCTGATCTGATGACGGATTCATATTTTTAGAATCGTGTAAAATGTATTTGTATAGAACTATTTCCTGTAAAGCACTACCTTTAACTCTGTTTATTATATATGTATATGCTAGTAAAAATAATTTTAATTTTATTAAGGATTCTGCATCTTCAGATATTTTAAAGTAAAGGACGACCTCTTTCTTTATTACACTAACTGCTGTCATTCTTAAGTTATGGGGTTCTAAAGATAATCATGACATGCAGTTGATATTAAGTATTAAAACATATTTCTATGTAATATTTCTCGGTTATAACCAGCATTTTATTGCGCGTCCCAGATTTTATGGCTTTTCAATAAAAATTTCCAGTCCGTCTTATCACTTCTGCCTCAGCGAATTTTATGATTAAAATATTGTTATGGACAATTTTTCTATGCAATTACGTAATTTTAAATATTATGTCTATTTTGCATAAAGCTTTAATTTTAATAATACTATTTTTAAGTGATTATTAACAAAAGTACATCTTGAATATTTTGATAATAAATTAATATTAAAATTAATGTTATTCTTTTTCTTGATGTTGTCTTGGTCTCCCAAGAATAGATAGAACAAGACCAAGAGAAGACTTGACAGCTAGAATTGCAAGACAAAAAATATTGCAAATATTAGAAAGGGTAAAATTTAAGTGCACATTAGCTGAAAAAATAAAAACTGCATTTCTATTATAGCTAGATACTTTATTTAAAGAACATCCAGAATATTAAACTATTTTTGAAATCAAAGTTTATTGTGCAGTTTTAAATCGCTTTCTCAACGACACTTTTATATTTGTTTGCAAAGACAAATATGTAAATGTAAAAAATAAACAACGCAAAATGAGCTCCCACTCAGTACTCTCATATTTACATAGTGAACTAATTGATAAATATAAATACATTTTAATAATCATTAAATGACCACTTCACTGATCGATTTAACAGAGCATATGCGACAATGTTATTGTATAACATTTAAAGGTACTTCGTACTTCTATCAGTTTGAATATTAAGGGACATTCTTCTTATGGTTAATATATTTTATTTCGAAAGCACTTAATATTTTATTTTAAATGCAGGATTGTGACAATCACAAAGAAATAAATGTATTTTTGCTTAGCAGAATCTAAATTTATTAATATTTTCACGAAATAACTCAGGCGAGTACATTTTTTATGAAAGTAGGAGCCACACTGTCCACTCACATCGCTTGATATAGAACGCAGGAAAATTTTATTTTTTCTAAACTTTAACACCCTATATATCTGCATAGAGCAAAAGATTATAGAACAAAGTGCACATATGTTCCAATAAGGAGTCAGTTTAAAAAATTCCGTTTTAAAGTGATATCACCCTGTATGTGTGTCTATGTACTGCGTGTCGGCAACAATAAATAATAGTATCTGTCGTAGTTAATTGAAAACGAAATGACAGTTTGGTTGCCGTGATAGGTATCTACAGAATTACACCGATAAGAATTTGTATGGAATAATATATGAACATTTAATATTAATACCAAAAAGAAATCTGTGGGTGGTTGAAGAAGTAGATGGTACGAGGCAAAGAAAATAATTATTTACATTGAAAACGTATTAATAGAATATTGTGTAACCACAGCCTACGTAGAAACGTCACCTTTGGAATTATTAAGATTAAGAGTTTGGTTCGAAATCTAAGAAACTATCTTTTTTCTACTATAATTTACTGTAAAACATAATTTATATTCCTTTTCGTATTGGGTCAATTCTTAGAAACGAATCATGTGATGGACGTGATAATTTAAATAATTTACCTTAAAAGTTATTAAAAACTGTTTTAAGTACATTAAGTTAACTAATTTCATTAACAATTTGGTAATATAAGCTGCTTTCATTCGTTCAGAATTTAGAGATCTTGCATACAAAATCTGCGACAGGATTGGTGTATTTTAAAACGGCAAGCAACGTGACTGGTTAATATCGAATCACCATCACAAAATCATGCTTGAAGGAATAAAAAGTAAGTAAGGAACAAAAACCCAAGAAACCAACACAAACTTGTCTACCACAACTGTACAGAAGAAACCATTTAGTGAAGTTCTGAATATAAATCCACAAGCGAAAAAAAATGTGTCATTGCCAGGACCAGCTGATGAGTGGAAACAAATCCAAAACAAAACAAACTATGACTCATTCAGAGATAAACAATCAGAATTAATGAATCGATTGATTTATGCTGTCCAAAATTATGCCACAAATGAGAAAACAGATCACGAAGGTTATGCTAGTGTGAGCTACGAGAAAAAAGTCCAACCACCAACCAAACAAACCAAAAACAAAACTTGGAGACAACGAAACCCAAAACGATTTCGGTATTCAGAGAAAAGTCTGGCTTTATTTATACAGAAATAAGCGCCATGTTACTACGGAAAAAATCAGAGAATATATCCTGGATCAAGATACTTTCAAGAATGCTGAGATAGCTGTTAAGAAATTACCAACTGATGAATCCCAGAACAAATGTTTTATTTTTGGAATTGACTTCACTTATAAAGATGAAATGTATAAATCCTCCACAGGGCCGAAGTTGGTGGCTTACAAGAGGTTTGATTTCAGAAAATATAATCACTATCACCAGCAAAATGAGGATTTTTAGAATACCCCAGATCAACATTTTCAGCTAATGACATATAACGTCAGCAAGAATGCAATGGGCTAACGATCACGTGAATTGGAATGATTAATGGAGGTATATATTGTTCACAGATGAGTCGAGATATAAACGGCTTTTAGATAGTCGGCATGTTCGAGTATAGATCCTTCCTTTGGTACGCAGAAATCGTAGAGCCGTCCAGGAAGTTCAATCATTCAGAGGTGGTACAGTTGCTATTAGGAAAGGCATTTGTTTTAATGGGCGTACAGAATTGTTGGCGTTTGATGGAAACATCAATGCACGGATCTACGTCGAAAAAAACATTAACTATGTTATCCCTTTGTTTCATGCTACAATTGGGCCAATTTTTTTATTTCTCGACGATAATGCGCGACCTCATCGTGCGAGAATTGTTGTTGATGTCCTGGAATTTCATGGTATTCCGCACTTGGCACTGCCGCCTTTCTCGCCAGACCTCAATCCAATTTAGCAGGCATGGGATCAATTATAGACAGCCTTAAATTCGTATCAACCACCCCCACATGCACTTCAGGAACTCAGAGGGCTTCTACCACGCCTGTGGCGAGAAATTGATCAAGGCTACTTCAACAACCTGATAGACAGTATGCTAAGCCGTTCCCAGGCAGCCATTGAAGTGCGAGGAAGACATACCCTGAATTAAACTTTTTTGTAATTGTTTTAAGAATTTGAGTGTTGGATTAAAATCATCAATTATTTTACTGCCTCATCTGCCTCATCGTACTGACTACCACTGTTGTTTATAATTCTTCGCGTTATTTCTGGCTCGGGTTGTTTTTAGATTATTGATATACCCTGTATAGCAAAACAGGTGTGGCGCCTATGGCAGTAAGGTGCCTATTGCGGTCACAGTAAGTCTAATTCTAAGAAGGACCTACCCTACAATTATATTTTTTAAAATGAAGCAATCCGTTTCACCGCACTTGTCATATAACCGTTTATATTCCACTTTAGACCTCCGCATGAAATCCACATCAATATTAATGCACATATCAGATTATTATCCACTCATTTAAGCGTCTAGCAGAGCTGGGAGTCCAGGTATGTGGTTAATAAGACTACGCATATCAAAAGAAAACTACATTATCCCATAGCTTAAACGATCGTTTGCTACAATGCTAGCTTGACATGCGGTCTGGAGATCTAGATT